>OZ024742.1:331370530-331875530 GCA_964016885.1 Eledone cirrhosa | reverse complement strand
CAAACACTCACACAATATATATATATATATACATTGCCTTTCACAGATATGATTCCACTACATTGTTAAATGATTACATCAAGTAAACAACTTTGATATATTAAGCATCATTATTTTGAAAATGATACATTTAATATCGCAGGAACCACATATCTGCAAATATGCTGTAATTATATTAAATGCTCTATATGCTGTGCATATTCTAACGATGCGTTTTGTGAAATGAACCGAAAAATGCGATTGCTGAATGTAATACTATTTTGTGAATAAAGTGAATATTACCTGATTTCACACTGCAAGTTCCCTCACATTCACCACATTCATATTCTATTGATAAAATTCAGTAATCTGGTAAATATCACAGGATTGTTCATTTTTCATTCATTTCTATTTGGAAAAGCTGGCGAAATGCCAAAGTCCTAGGAACGTCGAAGAGCATGATTTATGTTTTGTATTCCGATCACTGCCTTCTATGTTCAGATAGCACCGACGTCAAATTTACATTTCAACATTTCGTGATATATGAATACCAGTACAAACTGGGTTCAATTATTCATCTACATGTCTCCTTGGAGGTAATCAGCAGTCTCCCAACTTTGAGATGTATGCGTTCCAACAGGTTTAAATATCATAAAGGCTTCCCTGAAAAATATACCAGGAATTCATGGTAATTCCATTTCCTAATTCAAACTTCAGCAAATATTTCGTCTGGCGTTAATAGATGGTTGATAATGATATATTAGTTAATATTTAAAGTACATTGAATTTTCTGATTTATTCTTGAAAATAGTAGTTTGGATATTCCAGATGTCGGCAAGGTTGGTGACAGATAAATGCGAATATTGTTTATTACGGGAATTTGACCCTTGGATTAGAATTACGGATACAGTTTTTCATTGAATGTGTAGTCTTAATGATATATAGTGGAAAAGTGCATGAAATATTATATTTCATTATATATCCAGGAATGTAGTGAAAAATCAATGTCGTCATCAAATATAAAATTGATAGGAAAGGAGCGGCTCGTCAGATGTAACCAAGGAAACGCTGCTTACATTAGTTTTTTCTATTGCTGATATTAACTAACGGTCACAACACCTAGCAGAATGAAGAACTAAAAATAAATGTTTTTCCCAAGATGTCAATGGGTGGCGCGGTCCAGAAATCAAATCTGCAACATTATGATCATGATTCTAACACCCTATCCTCCAGATCTAAACGGACGATTAATTTATTTCGAATTTGATATTTTGCCGAAATTGAAAATGTTTAACATTCTACTGTTTTAATCTATTGCAAATAGATAATAATAATTGTTTCTATGTTTGGCACAAGGCCAGCAATTACCAAGTGCATTACTTTATTTTATCGACCCTGTAAGGGTTAACCTCGACGGGATTTGAACTCAGAATGGCAAGGGCCGTAACTCTATACGTCAAAGCATGGCGTCCGGCCGTCTACCAATACTGCCAATGCACATAATAATGATTTCTAGTATAGCCACAAACACAAGCAATTTGGGGGTGGGGGTAGGGCGTCGATTAAATTGACCCCAGTTCATTACTGGTGCTTTATTTCATCGATCACATAAAGATGAAAGATAAAGATAACCCCCGGCGGGATTTAGACACAGACCGTAAAGGACTGTAACGCTATGCTGTAAAGCATGGTGCCCGACGCTCCACCGATTCTGCCAATCCGTCGGAGGGTACAATGCCAGCAAATACCATGTGCATTATTGGTACTTTATTTTATCGACCCCGTAAGGATGAAAAGCAAAGTTAACCCCAGGGGGATTTGAACTCAGAATGTCAAGGGCCGTAACTCTATGCGTCAAAAAATGGCACCCGAGCCTCTACCGAAACCGCCAATCCAATAATAATGGTGTCTGATTTAGGTAAAGGTATTTTGCAACCGTTTGTGGGGAGAAAGCCGATTAAATCAACCCCGGTGCATTACCAGGGCTTTATTTATCGACTCCGTAATTATGAAAGGCAAAGCTAACCTCAGTAGGATTTGAACTCAAAACGTAATGCAGCAAAGTAGGGTGTCCGACGATCTACCGATACTTCAAATCCATAATAATAAATATATAGTAAATCAAATACGAAATTGACTATCCATTTCGTATTGACGAACGCGAGGACTCACAGACAATATCATAGTAGACATTGATAGTGTCGTACAGGCTCAATAGACAGTATTATTTGATGAGCTTGTAACTCACGTGAGAAATTGCAGAATAAACGTCCACTAACTGAATTTTTAACTATATTTCACTATCATCATATTGGATTTTGTAGCGTTTCTCACACACGTGTATCTGATTACAGTGTTTTAGTTTCCTTGATCTGTTGAGCATCACACATATAAAAGAGAGTATATAACATGTAACAATCCATTTCAACGCATATTATTTTAGAAATAATACAATTTTCAAATATTTCTTGATGGAAAGATGTTTGTATAAATACTTAGATTGTGTGTCTTCTTTACAAAAGCTGGGCTGACAAGAGGTCAGGCGAAATATTGTTAATGAAGAATAAATTTCCTGTATAGATTATATTTTGTTATCTGATATATACAATGATTGCTTACCCTAGAAACATATTTTACTTACTATATATGATAAATATATTATTCTTTTTACTGATTTAGGTATATAAGCTTTGCGAAAGAGAAAACATTATTCCACGTCATTAGTTGATTTTATGTATGTCAGTTCGGAATACAATTTTGTCATTGATTATGATATTTCAGAAAACCTTGTAGAATTTCGTCAGACCATGTATAATTATAAGCTTCTTGTTCTGAGAAATAATAAATATTTACTCAGAACAAGAGGAAACATGCACGAAAGATGTCTTAAAACGGACTTAAGATAGGATCAGTCATAATATACAGTATATGCTAAGTTTAAAGTAAATCTTTCCTTGAATAACTTTTGTAATTCTAAGTAATCCTACTATTTCCTTTAATCCTAAGCATGTTCAAACCTTATGTAACAATATTGGGATATATAATTAGTTTTAAGTCCTCAAATTAAAAGTTTCTGCAGAATATTATTAGTCGTCGTGTCCACTCACAAAGGCTTATTTAAACCTCACCATATATACATTTTGACAGCGCATTCCATCACTTCTTTCATTTATCTCTTTCTTTCTCTTAAATTTATGTTTTTAGATACATGGTCACTGAAATCCTTATATGCACATTGTTTCATAATGCATTATTTACTATACAAACAAGTTGAGGTTAACGACTTCAGAAATAGCGGAACGAAAAATTAAATACTTTAGAAGATATATTTATCTATCTTTAAATTCTGAGTAGAATACAGACCAGGGCAATTTTGCCTCCATCTATCCTCGCTAGATAATATATTTGTTTAGATAGTAATTCATTTAGAATTTCAATCTACAATATCTTGGCGTCATTTGTTATTAATGGTGATATTCCATATATTGTTTACAAATAATTGTTTTATAGTCTGTATATTAATAATAATTGTCACTTCTATTTTATGTCTAGGTAAAGTAATTTACGTATTTCCTATCTATATATAATCGCTAATATCATTATCTACTTATTACATCTTAATATTAGTAAATCCGTTAATATTCAACGCTTACTATTACAATAATATATTATCTATAACGTCATAGTCTGTCTCTCCTGTTCTCTCAATCTTTCGATTACGCTTAAGCAAGTATATATATATATATATATATATATATATATATATATGTATATATATATATATATATATATATATATATATATATATATATATATATATATATATATATATATATTTGAAATATATATATATATATATATATATTTGAAATATATATATATATATTAGAAAAAAGGAAAAGAATAACTTCACTTGTAGTTCTAAACAATTTAATTTCATAATATAATTTTACAATTTTGTTTTGTAGATCTCATATATATGTCTCTGTGTGTGTGTGGATATACAAGATGAACAGGTTGAGACATTTTCTTCCTCTAATATGATTTTCTACAAGAATGAGTGGAACATTTCCAGGCGAGAAATAAGTAAAACATTCAAAGCTGCAATATAATATTTAATTCAACACCGACAACCTATTTTATTCTTCTAAATTAGATTATTGTATCGAAGTGTCAAATGAATCCTATCTTTCTTTTGTCTCTGTCATTACGGATGTTATTGTAGGAACATGACTCAGACAGGAGCACATTCTGTATGTCTATATTCTGTGTATGTTTGCGAGTATAAATTTTAAAAACACACTATATATATATATATCTTCCTTTCTTTGGTTTTTATAAATACAATTTCAAAAGTCTTCAACAAGTATTTGATTTTTATAAATAGAATTACAAAAATCTTAAAGAAGTATTTGGCCAGCAAAAATTCCCACGTCCTTAGTTAAATTGTTCTTCCATCACTAAACTGGAACCAACGACCAGCTAGCTATGACACTGAACACACAGATACACATGGCTATTTTTCGGGTATTTGACCACCTGCAGTATATTATCATTTATGTTCATGTTACTCCATCCAATTAGGTAACCACATAACACAAAGAAATGAAAAGAAAATATGCATATATGTGTGTGACGGTATTGGGGATAGATAGGGAAACACTTTTTATGTATGACATTTAATACCAGAAACAGCTCCTTTGTCAAATAGGGGACAAATGAAAATAAACAGATTCAGGGCGTTCTAAATGCACAGTAAATTTGGAATTAAAGAATGAATGAAATTTATCACTGGAAACGAATGCTTCTAGACCTTTCGACACACGTAGTGTAAGCTTAAGTTGTTCTTTGAAAATAATTATCTAGATCACATATACATCCGTTCTAATCCACCGAGCGTTATGACAAGAAGGAGAACTGGGGAAATGGACAAACACAAATATAGAGAGGTGACAGATTTATGAACTCTACATAGTCACCTTGTGTTTGATCTCCAGACACCTCTTTCTTTTGAAAGCAAAAATAGTCCATGGGTTCTTCATTGTCTAGGATCGTTAGATAATGAAACTTATCGACGAAAGCCCAACGTTCCTGGAACGTTTTGAACATTGGAATTCCGGGACCTGATGGCGAGAAATGGTCTCGAAGACTTTTTTCGAAATCAGTTCAAGAATGTCATGTCGGCAAGCCAGTCACAAAAGTGATTCTTTCAGAGCTGCTTCAATTTTCGTTTTAGCTCATTGGTGTATGTCAATGTTACTGGAGTTGGTGTTGAATGACATACCAATTATTCTACAATCAATTTTGAATCGCTGAATTTCCTTCCAAATACCTCTAGTAATTTATTGTCCGGTCCCTACGCTTGCAATCGCAACTCCAATGAGCACGTCCTTTGCTTTTTGTGTAATTAAAGCTGCAATCCAAGCTTCGTGTCGGTTGGATTGGGAAGCCATTGGTAATAATTCTCCATCCGCGTGGAGGACTAGCCATGATCTGTCTCCAAGTAGAATGCAGATCCAATGATTGGGTTACAGATAATCCTTATATAGGTCACATACTTCGGAACAAAAAAAAATCTTTGATAAAACTTATTGCTTGTTGAATCTATCTTAATTGTAATAATATATGCTTGGGACGAAAAAATAAGTGCAAACTGATTTGAGAAATATTAAGCTGCAATGATGATAGAACGAAGCCAAGCAAGCACATGCAGATGGCAAGGACACTAAAACACTTATCTCATATACTAAATAAATGTATGGCCCTCAATCATCTTCAATAGAATATGTAGGAACTACAGATCGTCAGTCTCTCTTGACAATCCTTACTGTTAATAGGAGGGTGGTTTTGTCTCAATTCGGATGCCGTCAAACGTTTCTCTTAATAGACATGAAAGGCTAACTTAATTTTTAGGGGACTATCTTTGACTTTTTTTTTGTGGACAGTGGTATGAAAAGGGGAGTCCACGATGCAAATGTTGAATGATGCATTGTAAAATAAAAATAAAAATGGAATGTCTCGCAAGGGATCACTCTACCGGGCGTTCAAAAATGTTGATGTGTGTGAAAACCTTTGAAAATGAACAACATAATACAATTAAATATTAAGAGGGTTATAAGAAAGAAAATAAAAGAGCCAGTAAGGGAATAGGAAATTAATGGAACGTTTTCTACCTGTACAATCGGTGGCAAATTCTGCCTGTCGGAGATCGGATTTCAAACTCTTATACGAGCACACAGTATGGCACTTCCAATTAACAACAAGATGCCCAATCAGTCAGTAACTTTCCCGTATCATTTGTAACGAATCGTTGTGGTGCCGCACTAGATGTTTTCACAGTCAGCAATCATCACCGGTCTCTGTTCTACGATACGCACATGTGAGTCATCTTTGTGTGTCGTGCCCATTCCTAGAATCCTTTTTGGACAAGGTGACATAGTAGGATACATAACTATATCACTGAGATTCTATTTACCATATGTTTATTTCGTTAATTGTTTTGCGTATTACATAATTTTAAGCATTAATCCAAAGTACCTATCATATTCACCCTAATCTTTTGTCTTTCATTTGTTTGTATAGCTCTATGTTTATCTCATATATTCATATTTGTATTACTCTAATCTTTTTAAGTATATATTTATTTACTTCGCTTTATACGGATATTCTTACGTTTCCCCTTAAGTTTGAATTAGAAAATAACATCTAATCCGGATCACATATCAATTGATCCTTGTAATGTTTGCTAGTATTAAAGTTATATTTGCCACCTGGTCCACAATCCACTTCTTCTGCCCTCCACCTCTCCCCTCTCTTTCTCTTCCCCCTTCCCCCTTCTCCTCCCATCCCCCCTCATTGTCCACCTCTTCACCACCTTCTTCTCCCCGTTCTCATCCTTCTGTTTCACATTCTTCTCCTCCATCACCCCTTCTCCTTCTCCTCCTCCTCCCCCTACTACTTCTTCTTTAAATAATGAACGTATAAATAGGTGCCATCATGCAAGCTATCTATAACTATACGTAACTCATACTCTACCCCCTTGACATTATCTTTATATCAGAGAACTTAACTATAACTTTATACTGCACATACGCTACAGAATCGTCACTGACATTATTAAATAACTATAGTGTCGTACCACATATAACAGTTATAATGTAATGCAATACTTAACTATAACTTATACAACACATACGAAACATAATCCCAACTTAACAAAATCCCTCCAATCACAGTGCTTATATGCCAACATGACAATCGAATGAACCATTAAAGTAATAGAAGAACCCCCCCCCCCCACAAAAAAAAACACCAACTACAAACAAACACACCGCACAACGCAATATGAAATATTCGTACCAAATACACACAATTAGAACTTCAGAAAATAAGATGTTTCACACACCTGAGTATCTAGGGGATAGTAGAAATAATAACAATAATAATAATAATAATAATAATAATAATAATAATAATAATAATAATGATTTTTTTTCTTTTTTATTAACCACAAGGGTTTACATAAAGTAGACATTAAGGACAGTGCAGGACAATACAGGACGGTACAAATGGGCATTTCCGCGTGTAAAAAACAAAAACAGAGGATGTAACAAAAATAACAATGAAAAATTCCCCAATAGGGGGGAGACTTCGGAGGGACATTTGTGGAGAAAGCCCAGTAAAAGGCCACAGTGAGCCTGACCACCAAGGCAAGTGCCCTCTCCCAGTTTTCCAACTTTAATTTACAGATATATACTCAGAGTAGGCCCATTCACTCGAGCCATTCTTGCTTCTCTCACCCATCTTTCAAAAAAATGCTGGTAAGAGAGCACTTCCCTCTCTACTCTGATGTTCCTTTTCAAATGAAATTTGAAAAAGTCAATCAGAGCATCACCGAAGAGGTTAGTGCTCGTCTTCAGCCCTTTCAAACGTTTCCATCATACTATCACTTTTGCTATGGCCACCAGGCAGATAAAAACTGCCTGCCCTTCCCGGCTATAGGAGGAGGGCGGGGCAATCCTCACGATGGACTCAGATGATAGCCGGATCCGTCCTACACGCGACAGCAGGTGTTCGACATAAACCCACAAGTCAGCAATTTTCGGACACTGGACGAGTGCGTGCAGGACGGTTTCGTCGCCCTGCGCGCATTTCGGACATGCCCGGCTGACGGCACTTCCATGCCTGTAGAGTTTATCCCGAACTGGCAAGGCTCCTCGGTAGCACTGCCAGGCCAGAGATTTCTGGAAATTGTCCATAGGCCCCGGCCAGAAAGTTCTTCAGAAGAGATTGGCTAGTGATTTTCGTCGACGCCTAGAGTGTCCCCAAGAACGTCGTCGCTCTTCCCCTCCACTAATCCTCTATAGAACTCCGACGTGGAGTTTCCACCGAGCAGATTGCCCGATTGGTCGAGGGCTGTGAGCGCCTGAAGTCATTCCAGTCTCCAGGCGCTCCCTCTCGGTCTTCGCTTGACCCAGGACTGCAGCTCCGTCACGGAGACGAGCTGGGGAAACACGTGTCTAGCAAGCGGCGACCACACCTGATCACCGTCGAGGAAGAGGTGGAGATGTCGTAGCCTGAGCGCGTGCCTGCGCATCATCAGCCACGGCATGCCCAGCCCTCCACGTAGCGGGTGTTGACAACAGATGGACCGCCTGACCATCGGAGCGCGTCCCTTCCACAAAAAGCGAAAGAGCAAACGCTCCAGTGCAGTCAGGCGAGGCTTAGGACAAGGTACGACGGTCAGGCGGTAGCAGATGACAGACGCGATGTACGCGTTAGCCACCTCCGCTCGACCTTTCAGGGATAGCTTCCTCTCTGCCGATTTCTGGGTGAGAAGCCACCCTGCTCGTCACCTCGTCCCAGTTTTTGTCCGTCTGGAGGTCCGGACCGAACCAGACCCCTAGCAATTTAACCGGTCCGTCCGTCCAGCGTCCAACGACGCTATTGGACGGCATGGACCTGCCTCTCCAGGTGCCGAGCTGCAGGCCCACTGACTTTTCCTGGTTGATCATTGCTCCTGTCACCGCTTCGTATTCTCTTAGTGTAGTGCCGATCGCCTCGATGTGTTTGGCGTTCGACACCACTACGGTGACATCGTCCGCATATGCTGACACGGATCTTCCGCATCCTAGTTCGCGCGGTACGCCCCTGAACGTCTCCAGTTTGTGCAGTAATGGCTCGAGAGTCAATACGTACAAGAGGGACGAGAGGGGACATCCTTGGCGGACCGAGCGCATGATGTTGAACGGTTCCGAAAGGTGACCGTTCACTCTCACCACAGAGCAGATGTCGCTGTGCATGGCAGCGATCCAGCCTCTGAAGACGGGCCCAAAGCCAGCCGCCCTCAGGATTGCCGCTAGGTAACGATGGCTGACCCTATCGAAAGCTTTCGACTGATCTAAATTGATCAAGGACCCACCCGTGCCAGGTTCCCTAGCTACCCTCTCTACGATGTATCGCATGAGTTGGAGGTTGTCGTGGATGGATCTGTCGGGAATGGCGGATGTCTGAATCGTCCCTTCGGCTAGTCGTCGGCTCTTCTATGAGTATGTCCGAATATACTCTTCGGTTGAGTGTCCCTCCTAGGTCTCTGAAATCACCAACTGCGTTGGGGAATTTCGTTTTAATGTTTGTGTATTGTTTCTGTGCTATTTTTAGCAGTTTTATGTTAGTTGGCGTTTTGATTGGTGCTGGTATTATGTAGTCGTGTTGTGAAATGTCTGTGTGTTCAATTATGTAAGTCATTAGTTTCTTGTTGTGTGTATTTATTGCCGTGCATTTGTTTTTCTGGGGGTGGGGTGTGGTTCTGCTATTTTCTTGTCGTTGTTGCTGGGTGTGTGTGTTTTGTTGTTGTGTTTGCGATGTTGGTGCTTGTGGTGGTGGTGTTGAAGGTGTTGTTGGCGGTGGGGTTGTCGCCGTTGGTGATGGTGGTGCTAGTGTGGTGGGTGGTGATGGTGTTGGTGGTGTTGCTGCTGTGAGTCTCTTTGCAGTAGACTTTACCCTTTTTTCATTTCTTTCCTCCCTTTTCAAAGGCGACGATGCGCTGCTTCTGCGTTTGTGCCTTCTTACGACCTTTTGCCATCCCTCTCCCACGTCACACTCCATGTCTGATTCTGTAAGGTCGGGGAGGGGTACCAGCTCCACTCTTTCACTTGTTGTGTTGGTGATGTTTGCACTGGAGTCTCTGTTGCAGCTGCATTTGGTATTGCTGTTGTTGTTGTTAATACTTCCACTGCTGCTGCTGTTTAAGATTTCCGTGGCGTGGGTATGGGTGCCTCGGACCTATCATTCCTGGTTGCCGCTTGTCCTGTTGCTGGTAGCCGTGGAGGCGGTTTCGGAAGGAGGGGGTGGGTTTCGATCCACAGCGAAAGCATTTCAGGCGTTTGCCCTCAACACTTATGGGCAGTTGAGTGCCGTTATCAAAGTCTATCACATCCGGGATAGCTTCGATGCACTTCTGGTTGGTTTGGATTAACATCTCAATGGAGGTGCCGACCCAATCTTCTCTTACTTTTTTCTGTACTTGCAGTACAGTTGTTTTGTCCTCGATTCCGACGAGGACAGACGCGACTAGCCAAGAAGGGGCCATCTGCGTGGGTCAGTTTGACTCTCACAATTTTTTGCCCGCAGTAGGAGGGCACCAAACCATTTCCTCGCTCCTTAGGGTCACTAAGGATTGAGCCTTTTCCTCCTGGGGTGTGGAAAAAAGTACGTCTACGGTGGCATATTTCTTGCCTCGGGTGATGTGCATTTTCCGCTGCCACACAGACCCCAAGGCTTTTTATATTTGGGCCTCTGTGGCTCTTTCAACCTTACGGGATTTTGTACTTACTGTACGGAACGTGACCGTACAGTGCTGTTGGGTTTCGAAAAATTTTTCCGGTGCCTTGCAGTTTGCTCGGTGTCCAGTTTTTGTCACCATCTTCTTCGCTTCCTCTAATTCGTCATTTGTTATGAGGATGGTTTCCAGGTTCTTTGCGATACCTGCAAACGAGATTGGTTTTTCTTTGCTGCTGCTGTTGTTGTTGTTGTCGTCAGAGCTGCTGTTACTTTTGTTGTTGCTGCAGGTACCACGACTACTGCCGCCGCCGCTGTTGCTGTGGTTGTTGTTGTTGTTGCTGCTGCTAATGCTGTTGTTGTTTATGCTGCTGCTGATGCTGTTGCGGCTGCTACTGTTGTTTTCATTGTCACTGTTGCTGTTGTTATTACGGCTGCTACTGCTATTATTCATGACGTCAGACGAATGAAATGGGTTTTCGTATTTCCCGCACACCTGTTTCGTCGTTGTCGTCGTCGTGGAGAAATCTTGCACGCTTTGCACGAGACTTTTCTTTTCTGTCGTCGCTTGCGAAAGAGAAGGGAGGGAGAGAGACACATTTAAAGAAGGGAGGGAGAGAGACAATCTTCTCTCTGCTGTAGTGACGATTGAGGAAGAAGAAGACGGAATGAGTGGGAGTGACCTATGAACATTCTTATTTTCGTAGCCATGTTGTTTTTTTGTTTAAAATAAATATTGGGCACAAAACCCCAATAAGCAGTTATTTAACCCCGAAGGGCCAAATAACGGGCAGAAAGACCCCTCTCACGAGGAGGAGGGTGTTTTTGACTACAAGTTGGTTAAAGTTTTAAACAATTTACAATTGTTATAGCGGTCAAAATTTACAATACCTTACAGAGCCGAGCCTCCGTCAACCATAGCATTCAATAATAATAATAATAATAATAAAAAGGAATTGGTTATAAATGGAAGAAAACCCCCTCTGTCTACACTATATAGAACAGCCAAATAACAGCAATTTCACCAACACCAGAAACTAGATACACCACCTACACCATCACTCCTCTGTGTACACTAAATACAACAGCCAGATAACGGCAATTTTACCGCCACCACCACCAATCTCAGCATAATAATAATAATTACTATTATTATTGTCTCAAGTTTTAACAAAATGTTTAATTCCACATATATTAAACATACGCGACAAACGCATAGATACACAGATCAAACAAAACTAGTCTATTCAAAAACACCCAGTAACGACAACGCCATCACTATAGTCACCGCCGCCACCACTTCATCCATCATTGCCACCACTATCCCATCACCGCCGCCACCACTCCTTCATTGCTACCACCACTATTCCTCCATTACCTTCTGTTAACTTAAGAAAGGGGAAGGTGGCGGTATCACTAGACAAGGGAGAGGCTAGTAAAAGATATAAATAGATTCACTTAGTGACCCGGCCACCGGCCAAACGTCAACGAATATGGCACTGCTGGCTCCCACCTTCCCTACCAACAATAGAAAAGGCCCCAGCATCACCACCGACATAGCCAACAACAATAACAGGCAACTTCAGCAAAAAGTATATCATATTATTAATAATTTCATTCTTAAGCCACGCAATGCTCACATTAAGGAACCACTCATGATAATAACAATTTAAAAAACAACAAAAAAGAAAACCCCGTGACCAAGAAATACCGGGATGGCGGCCGACGGGGAATAGCCGTGTCTCTAGGGGAGGACGACCACTCTAGTCTTGGTTGACACTCGTCCTAGAAGTGGCAACACGAAATGATTACTCCTTGGCGGATAAGGATAAAACGCGACAAAATAAACTAAATGTCAAATGATAAAATCTCATACCGGATCGGCCGTCGCCCGGGTCAAAAAGGGCCGCGTCCCTCAGAGAGGAACCAGACTGGGGTCGAAAAATCAGCTAATGGTTCAAACCTTCCCATCACTTCGGAGCTGGAGACCTCCCATAACCGGAATACTCCTGCTGTTGGCCCTCCATGCTCACCACCAAATAATCCAAAGAAAAAGAGGGAAAAATGGTCTAGGGAAGATAATAAAGAAGAACTTGAGGCTTTCTACACTGCCATCAAATACATCGAATACACAACAGACATATATCAACTGGAAAAAGAAACATCCCAAATACAGAGGCTATATTGACAGCAACAAACTAGCCAATATACGAAGAAATATTGTAAAAAAAAAGTTACCAACTGATATAGAAATTGATCAGATCAAGCTATTAGCACAAAGTCAGCGAATGGAAGATGAAACATGTGTCAGTGAAAACGAGGTAAATTGTAACACTTCGAATCCCAGGGTTGGGGCGGAATCACTGACAACAGAACAAATTAAAGAAAGGATCGAAAAAGTGGAGGGAGTGCATGCTCAAGATGAAACTCAAAATCAAAACAATGAGATCGTAAATGACAAAGAAATGAATGAGAATGAACTTGCCAACTTGAAGGATGAAATTATGATCGAATGGATGAAAATGAAAGAATCTGATATGGGGGAACGAGACACCCTCCCTAAGATCCAGAACTCCAAACAGAACCAAAAGATAATACACAAGACTAACATAATTCTCAAAAACATTATCATCACAAACAACTAAACATTACTGATTTAAATCACCTCTATTATGCATCGGCTAAAGTCACCACTCACTTATGTGGAGTGAAGATGAAAAAACAAAGGAATTCCCACAAAAAAATACTTGGCAAGAGAACATCAATCGCCAAATAAACCTTCTCCGATCTGACATGGAAATTTTAACAAACTATAAAGTAGGTGAACATGTTAAACAAACTAAACTTAGAAAATTGAAAAGAAAGTACAGTATAAAATCAACAAGTGACATAGACATGCTAATAGAAATAATCAAGCAAAAAGTGTCGGCCAAAGCTGCTCGTATAAGGCGCTTTGAAAAACGATCTAGATTCTATAAGGACAATAATATGTTCAAAAACAACCAAAGAAACTTCTACAGAAAAATTGGTAAGTCAACAATAACTGCTAAATCAATACCACCTAAGGAGGAAGTGTAAGAATTCTGGGAAAAAATCTGGGCCGAAGAAAAAATTCATAATATACATGCCCCATGGATAGACAGACAAATGAAAGATACAGCTCACCTTGAGGAACAAATATGTGAAAATATAACAGTTGAACAGCTGCGTTTGGCTCTAAGAAAAACCAGCAAATAGAAATCCCCAGGAAAAGACAAAATACCAAATTTTTGGATAAATGCCTTCACAGAGTCTCATGAGCTGTTAGCCCAACATTACAATGAAATAGTTAAGGAGCCAGAAAAGATACCATCATGGCTAGTTAACGGTATTACAGTCCTGCTTCCGAAGAATGATGAGATAAACAATCCCAAAAATTACAGACCGATAACTTGCTGGACCACAATGTATGAAATTTTAACATCAGTCCTAACTGAATATACATATGACCACCTGATAACAAATGACCTATTGCCCATTGAGAAGAAAGGGTGTAAACGAGGCTCATATGGCTGTAAGGATCAGCTTTTGGTTAACAAATGATACTGGAAGATTGTCATAATAGACACAAAAATCTATCAATTGCTTGGATAGATTATAAAAAAGCATTCGGTTGAAAAATGTTTAGAGATTTTCAAAATATCTCCCGTTGTCAGGAGATTTTTGTCATTCAGTATGAAGACATGAAAAACGACACTCCTTTTGAATAGTGAAACAAAATTACTGGAAGCTGGAGAAGTTAATATTAATTTTGTAATTTTTCAGAGTGACTCTTTATCACCGCTTTTATTCTGCATCGCACTTATACCATTAAATAAAATGCTCGATGAAACAAAACATGGATATAGAGTCTATGACAAAACCATTAATCACTTGTTCTACATGGATGACCTGAATCTATTTGCAAAAAATGATGAACAATTGCAAGGGCTATTATCCATTGTGGAACAGTTCAGTGATGACATTAAAATGGAGTTTGGACTAGATAAATGCGCCAAAGCACCGTTCACCGGAGAAAAGTTGCTGACAAGTTCAGACATTAATCTTGATCGTGGGAATGTGATAAAAGAACTTGATCGAGAGGAAACTTACAAATATCTAGGTGTTTGTGAAGGAGACGGAATCAAGCACTCGACAACGAGGGAAAGGATAAGGAAGGAATGTTACCGCAGAGTAAGAGCAATCTTAAGAACGGAATTGAATGCAAGGAATAGGATCGATGCCATAAACACGCTTGCCATACCAGTAGTAACCTACAGTTACAATGCCATCAACTGGTCAAGCACAGAGATCCGTAGGCTCGATACAAAAATTCGAAAATTCTTAACCATGCACAGAATGCATCACGCTAAGGCAGATACAAATAGAATATATCTCCCTAGGAAAGAAGGAGGACGTCGGTTAATCCAGTTAGATATTGCGTTGAAAACTGCAACAATTGGATTATCTACATATCTAAGGGAATCACATGATTGGATGATCAAACTCGTTTTGAAACACGAAAGCATCAAATGATGCACAAAGATACAATAATGGACTACAAATTTCAGAACTCGCATTTACTGCTGAAATGGAAAACACAGAAAAAGCAACGCAGGTAAAAGTAACTGCAAAGAAAGAACTGCTACAGAAACTGGCTAAGAAATGACAAGAAAAGTCTCTGTATGGAAAATACCCAGAACGAGCTAACAATCCTTATATTGACAACACTTTAACCAATCAGTGGTTGGCATCCTCTGGACTTACATCAGAGAGTCAAGGACTGATTATATCAGCACAAGATTAGTGTCTGCCAACAAAAAATTACCAAACCAACATAAAAAAAAATGGATGCAGCCCATTATGCCGTGTATGTAAAAAACAACCAGAGACCATTGACCATATAATTTCAATGTGCAGTCCTATAGCTCCAACCGAATACCTAAACAGGCATGACAGAGCTGCACAAAACATACATTGGATAATGTGTAAGCATTTTGACCTGCCCCATCAAAAGAATTGGTGGGAGCATCAACCACCTCCCATACTTGAAAAAGATCACATCGCAATCTTGTGGAACTTTAGCATCCAAACAGACCGAAAAATAGATGCAAATAGACCTGATATAATATTGAAGGACTTTAAAAAGAGGGTATGCCTGCTAATTGATATGTCCGTTCCAATAGACAATAATGTATCTATAAAGACATTTGAAAAATTGAGCAAGTATAAGGACCTAGAGATAGAAATTGGAAAAATGTGGAAATTGAGAACTAAACAATACCAGTGGTTGTAGGCGCTCTAGGAATGATACCTAAGGGGTCTAAAGATTACTTATCGCAAATCCTAGGAAACCCGCGTATAGGAGAAATACAAAAGATAGTACTAATTTGAACTGCCCATATACTAAGGAAGATTCTGTCAATATAAGTACATCACAAGTCTCATCACCTAAAGATGCATGTGTGAGTATGTATGTTCTTTCTTGAACATGGCGGACCTTGTTGTCTCTTGAGGTCACTTGTTGTGACTTTGTGATAACTCGTATGAACATAAAGAAAGATAAATGCAGCTGTAATAATAATAATAATAATGTTAATATTAAATGTGGAATTTTTCAGGGTGACTCTTTATCACCGCTTTTACTCTGCATCGCACTTATACCATTAAGTAAAATGCTCAATGAAACAAAACATGCATATAAAGTCTATGACAAAACCATTAATCACTTGTTCTACATGGATGACCTGAAACTATTTGCAAAAATTAATGAACAATTGCAAGGGCTATTATCCATTGTGAAGCAGTTCAGTGGTGACATTAAAATGGAGTTTGGACTACATAAATGCGCCAAAGCAACGTTCACCAGAGGAAAGTTGCTGAAAAGTTCAGACATTAATCTTGATCGTGGGAATGTGATAAGAGAACTTGATCAAGAGGAAACTTACAAGTATCCAGGTGTTTGTGAAGGAGACGGAATCAAGCACTCGACAATGATGGAAAGGATAAGGAAGGAATGTTACCGCAGAGTAAGAGCAATCTTAAGAACGGAATTGAATGCAAGGAATAGGATCGATGCCATGAATACGCTTGCCATACCAGTAGTAACCTACAGTTACAATGTCATCAACTGGTCAAGCACATAGATCCGTAGGCTCGATACAAAAATTCGAAAATCCTTAACCATGCACAGAATGCATCACCCTAAGGCAGATACAGATAGAATATATCTCCCTAGGAAAGAAGGAGGACGTGGGTTAATCCAGTTAGACATTGCGTTGAAAACTGCAACAATTGGATTATCTACATATCTAAGGGAATCACATGATTGGATGATCAAACTCGTTTTGAAACACGAAAGCATCAAAAGATCATACTCCATTACAAAAGATGCACAAAGATACAGTAATGGACTACAAATTTCAGAAGTCCCATTTACTGCTGAAATGGAAAACACAGAAAAAGCAAAGCAGGTAAAGGTAACTGCAAAGAAAGAACTGCTACAGAAACTGGCTAAGAAATGGCAAGAACAGCCTATGTATGGAAAATACCAAGAACGAGCTAACAATCCTTATGTTGACAAAACTTTAACCAATCAGTGGTTGGCATCCTCTGGACTGAAATCAGAGACTGAAGGACTGATTATATCAGCACAAGATCAGTGTCTGCCAACAAAAAATTACCAAGCCAACATAATAAAAAAAAAAAAAATGGATGCATCCCATTATGCCATGTATATAAAAAACAACCAGAGACCATTGACCATATAATTTCAATGTGCAGTCCTATAGCTCCAACCGAATACCTAAACAGGCATGACAGAGCTGCACAATACATACATTGGATAATGTGTAAGCATTTTGACCTGCCCCATCAAAAGAATTGGTGGGAGCATCAACCACCTCCCATACTTGAAAAAGATCACATCGCAATCTTGTGGAACTTTAGCATCCAAACAGACCGAAAAATAGATGCAAATAGACCTGATATAATATTGAAGGACTTTAAAAAGAGGGTATGCCTGCTAATTGATATGTCCGTTCCAATAGACAAGAATGTATCTATAAAAACATTTGAAAAATTGAGCAAGTATAAGGACATGGAGATAGAAATTGGAAAAATGTGGAAATTGAGAACTAAAACAATACCAGTGGTTGTAGGCGTTCTAGGAATGATACCTAAGGGGTCTAATGATTACATATCGCAAATCCCAGGAAACCCGCGTATAGGAGAAATACAAAAGATAGTACTAATGGGAACTGCCCATATACTAAGGAAGATTCTGTCAATATAAGAACATCACAAGTCTAATCACCTAAAGATGCATGTGTGAGTATGTATGTTCTTTCTTGAACATGGGGGACCTTGTTGTTTGTTAAGGTCACTGGTTGTGACTTGGTGATAACTCGTATAATCATAAATCAAGATAAATGCAGCTGTAATAATAATAATAATAATAATAATAATAATAATAATAATGATAATAATAATAATAATAAAGAAGGGAAGAAGACGCACGAGGTGACGGAGGTCATGAAATCGCTCCCGTAAGTTTTGAATTTTTAACATATTTAAATCATTTGTGAAATAACAACTCTTAGTACAAATGCTACGTAAAGCACCCGGCTTGAGCCCCAAAAAATTCGGACCCAAAATATATTGTTATAAGGCTCAAATATTCAAATATTCAACTTTGTATTGTACACTGTATATCCAAAAAAGAAAATGGCTATAAATGGAAGAAGAACCCCCCCCCCCTCCTCTCCTCTGGCTACACTATATAAGACAGCTAAACTCACCAACACCAGAAACTAGATACACCACCCACCCCATCATCTGTGTACACTAAACACAACAGCCAGATAACGACATTTTCACCTTCACCGCCACCGCTCACTACGGCCATCATTACCACCACTATCCCATCACCGCCGCCACCACCCCTTGACTCCTTCACTACTGCCACCGCTACAGCACCATCACTACAGTAATACGGTCACATCACCGCCACCACTGCCTCGGTATCGACATCACCACCACCACTGTCTCAGTATCGCTACCGCCGCCAGTCTCCCACTTCCCCCCGCTGGCTGCTACTTCCACATTATAGAATTCCTACTACTAACAAAGAGGAAGGCATCAAAATATATAGATAGACTCAAAAGAAAAAAGAAAAAACAAACAACAAAACCAAAGCAGCACAGCAACAACAGCAAAAAACGAGAAAAACAAACAGAGAAAAACAAAAACAAAAAAAGAAACCCCCAAAACGTAAAGAAAATAAGAATGAAGAGAGAAGCAGGCGGACGGACAGAGAAGAGGGGGGAAAAAGTAAAACTTAAAAAACTAAAACTAAGTCAGACATTCGAACACTACATTACAATGAAACTTATGCTTATTCATTTCTGGGGCACTTTCTGCCTGTGTGTTTGTTTGTTTATGTGTGTTCGTATACAGCGTGGTGATAATGCCACACAAGGGCCAAGTGGGATGGCGGATCCACAGATGGCTATGTAAACATACATTCGCCAATCCTCGATAAGAGTGTTTAAATATCGAACATAAACAGTTCGAATAACGGTGAAATGGAGACTAGAACGTCATGTGACAGACTCTCACCCAACAGGTGCCCCCTGGCTCAGCAGCAGGAACCTGACTGTCAACCAAATACTGCTGATGTTGGAGGAAGGAGAAGAAGGAAAGGGGCCAGAACCAACTGGACGAAAGAATTGAATAGAACTGTTATGCAATGCTACCTGAAAAGTAACCCCAAGGAGAGGGGCTACAGGAGACGGATGCATAACATCTGGAACGAGATTGGTTTATTTAAATTAGATGAACAAAAATTGGCCGGACAGGCTCAGGTAATAAGAACTAATGGGTGGATAAGCGAGCTGGAACTGGAGGAACTGAGCAGAGAGAATGGCTTGGAGATGGCGGGTGTAGTATGCCAGACAAGCGAGCCGGTGGGAAATGAAGGTGAGGAGGTCCTGAGAACGGAGGAACCACCCGAAGCAGACAATGATCTGAATACTGAGATAAATAATACCCGGAACAGGGATACGGCCACTGAGGAGATGAATGCTGACGGGCTAGGACAAGATTCGGTTGACATCCTAAATTTAGTGGTAGATGAATTGAACAATGATAGTGGGAGACCTATGAACCTAAGATTTGTAGACAGGAACAAGTTAAAAGAAACAACAGCTAAGGTAAACAAAGTCATCCCATACCTTGAGGCGAGGAGCCTTCACCAGTGCAACAATATCCTCAGAGCAACAGCAAATACGGTGAGGAAACTACTTGGTATAAAAGCGAGAGGAAACAACAGACAAGAAAGAGCAGAGCCGTGGTGGAAGAAGCGACTGAGTGGGCAAATCGGGGAAATGAGAAATGACATAGGAAAGCTTGAGTCACTACTGAATGGGACACTAAATAACATAGGCACTAAAAATAGACTGGAAATAAAATACAAAACTAGGAGTAAAAAGCTAAATATTATCATAGAGGAATTGAAGCAACGCATTGTAGCAAAGAGTGCAAAAATCAGGCGATACGAGAACAGAGTAAGTCAGTATAAACAGAACCGCATGTTCGACAACAACCAGAAGATGCTGTTTGGACAGCTTGAGGGCAAAGAAAGAGGCAACGACTTGATCCCTGGGGCGGAACAAACTAAAACATTCTGGAGAGGAATATGGGAGCAGGATGTTAGACACAATGCCCAGGCAGGGTGGATTGAGACAGTACAGAGGGAGATCGGTGAGCAGGCACAGCAACAGACTGATTTGAGTATCACAGTTGAAACTCTTAAGGGGCAAGCCTAAAAACTAACCAACTGGAAATCGCCAGGCCTAGATGGTGTGCAGGGGTATCGGATTAAACATTTAACATCCCTCCACCCGAAGCTGACGGCCATGTTCAATGACTGCTTGGTGTCGGGTGAGGTGCCAGAGTGGTTGACAAAAGGTACCACAGTTCTGATAATGAAAGACCGAATCAAGGGTAATGATGCTACCAACTATAGACCTATCACATGTCTGCCCGTAATGTGGAAACTGTTGACGAGCATTGTGTCTGAGGAAATCTACCATCACCTCCACACAAACAACTTGTTACCGGACGAACAGAAAGGATGCCGAAAGAAGTCACGTGGTACAAAGGACCAGTTGCTTATTGATAAGATGGTAATGGGGAATTGCAGGAGGAGACACACTGATCTTGCCATGGGATGGATAGACTACAGAAAGGCATTTGACATGGTGCCTCATTCCTGGATCACCAAAAGCCTGGAGATCTTCAGGGTGGCAGATAACATCAGACAGTTGCTAGGCAGGAGTATGGGGTCCTGGGAGACAGAGTTGACATCAACTGGAGTATCCTTGGGAAGCGTGAAGATCAAGAGAGGTATCTTCCAGGGAGATAGCCTGTCCCCTCTGTTGTTTGTCCTTGCCCTGATGCCCTTGACCATTATGCTGCGAAAAGTGAGAGCAGGATACAAGTTGGGAAGGGGAGAGCTTACCATCAATCACCTCCTCTTCATGGACGATCTTAAGCTCTTCGGGAAAAGTGAGAAGGAGTTGGATGTGCTTGTTGACACTGTCCGTATTTTCAGCAGTGATATATGTATGCAGTTTGGTATTGGTAAATGTGGAGTCATTGTGATGAAGAGGGGTAGGTTGAGCAGAAGTAACGGGATCCAGATACCAACAGGTGAGATGATAAAGGAAATTGACTCTGAGGAAGGATACAAGTATTTGGGCGTTCTGGAGGCTGATGGCATAAAGAACAAAAAAATGAAGGAATTGTTAAGAACTGAATACATTCGGAGAGTAAGGAGCGTATTGAAGTCACATCTGAACAGCAGAAATGCCATAAGCGCAGTAAATTCCCGAGCTGTGTCTATTATTAGGTACAGTGCGGGAATTCTGAGATGGAATGTTGCTGAACAAAAAGAAATGGATAGGAAGACTAGGAAGCTATTGACTATCTACAACATGTTCCACAAGAGGAGTGATGTCGATAGACTCTACCTAAGGAGATCTGAGGGTGGAAGAGGCCTTATCAGCATAGAGGACTGTGTTCAGATGGAGAAAAACAACCTATACAAATACGTGACCTATAGTAAGGAGCCAATGCTCAGAACTGTACTGAAGGAGGGGACAGTAGGCCAGGGGATGTCCAGGGAGGAAATAACATCAAGGAGGAAGTGCAGCCTTAAGGGAAAATCCCTTCATAGTACCTTCTTTGAGAAAACTGAATTTAGAGATCCACAGACATGGAACTGGTTGAGAAGAGGAGACCTCAAAAAGGCTACAGAAGGAATGCTAATGGCTGCGCAGGAGCAGGCCCTCAAAACGAAGTGGTTGAAGCACCATATCTACAAGGAGGAGGCTAGCCCACTGTGCAGGATCTGTGGAGAGAGAGAGGAGACTGTGGCTCACATTGTGTCCGAGTGTAAACACCTAGCCCAGACCCACTATAAGGGCTGGAGACACGATGTGATAGGCAGGGTGATCCACTGGCACCTGTGCAAAGTAAACAATCTACCACATTCTGAGAAATGGTATGAGCATAGGCCAGAGGCGGTGATGGAGAACAATCAGGTGAAGGTGCTGTGGGATGTTAGGATACAGACGGACAAAAAACTGGAACACAATAGACCTGACCTGGTGGTTGTGGACAAAGAAAAAAGATCGTGCCTGATTGTGGATGTGGCCTGCCCGTTCGACACGAGAGTGCAAGAGAAGGAGAGGGAGAAAATTAACCAATACCAGGACCTAAAGTGGGAGGTGAAAAGGATTTGGAACTGCCATGATGTCAAAGTGATCCCGATTGTCATAGGAGCACTGGGGACTATCTCCAAAAGTTTCCAGGGATGGTTAAAGAAAATCGGCCCCTTCACGCTTTTTGGAACGCTTCAAAAGGCATGCTTGCTTGGAACAGCAAGAACCCTCCGATACGTCCTGAATATCTGAGGCTGCAGGTAGTGGCTTGATATTCAATCCAACGGACTTTCCAGTTAACCAACATCAATGACTGAGATTCAAGGAATAACAATAACAATAATAATAATAATAATAATAATAATAATAATAATTGTTTCTACTTTAGGCACAAGCCCAGCAATTACCCAGTGCATTACTGGTACTCTATTTTATCGACCCCGTAAGGATGAAAGGCAAAGTCTACCTCGGCGGGATTTGAACTCAGATCGTAAAGGGACGTAACTATGCTGGAAAGCATGGCGTCCGACCCTCTACCGATACTGCTAAAAGATTTCATTTATTAGCCACAAGGGCCTACGTGTAGGGGACATTAATAATAATAATAATTATAATAATAATAATAATAATAATAGGATATTAAAAAGTAATTTATCATCTTAAGAAGAAGCAGAAGAAAAGAAGGCCTTGATAATTATGATGAATGTTGATTATAATGAATGATGTTTATGGTTGTGTTAATGATGATGAATGACGTGGATGACGATAATGATAATGATTCGGAGAGAAATGATGATGATGATGATGATATTGGATATGAAATTCGTAGGATACGAAGAAATGCCGATAGTAAAATGAGAACCCCAAAACAAGAAAACATACAATCAAAAATAGAAATTAGGAAAAACTAAGTAAAAAATAAAGAATCCGAAAGAGAAAAATAAACAAATATACTAGCAAACTATGAGATCAAAGAGTTTTGCAAAGTATGTTTGCTTTGGCTTCTTTCTTTTTATAATATTCCTTATTTCATTAAGAAATAAAAGAGAAAGGAGAAGAAAGAGTAAAACGGTTGGAATAAGAAAGGGAAAGAAAACAAAGAGAGATTTGAAATGAATTCAAAGAAGTTGGTATCCCAGCAAGAAGCAACAAACCGTGAGGTGATCAGAGAAAACAGATTCCATCTGTATTTTTACCGACGAATTTTACCGTCATTAATTGAAATGGAGGTAACACAGACGGTGGCCTAGGTGGGGATGTTGAGGTGAGAATTGAGGGAGAATGATGGTGGTGATAATAATGTTGATGACGTTGGCAGTTCTGATTAACATAGTGATGCTTGTGATGGATGGTAGTGATTTTGATGTTGTTTTTAATTGTGATGGCAGTAGTGGTGATGTTTGTAGTGCAAAGGCTACTGCGGCATTTGTTGTGGTTTTGTTGTTTGTGGTGGTGACATCGTAGGAGGAATAATTTGGTGATTATGTTCGTGTTGGTAGTGTTGCTTCTGTGTTTGTGATGATGGTAGAGAGTTTGTGCGTATTAATGATGATGGCTTTGGAATGGAAGTTGCTTTCATTGTCAATAGTGGCGCGTTGTAGTACCATACTGTTGCTTATGGTACTGCTTGTTGGTTGTTTTCGTGAAGTTAATGATGCTGACGATGATGGTTTTGTTGTTTGTTTTAATGTTGTTTTTGTTGGTGGTGTCAGTGGTGGTTGCGATGTTGAGAGATAATTTGAGGTCATTTTATTTTTGTTTGTGTTGTTTAAACTTTAGTATGTCTTACCTGGGAACGCGCATGAAAAATGTCAATACAGCCATGATCATCCTACCTATTTCCGATCAAATATCATCCTGAACCCATAATATGTGCCTCATTGGTTGACTTGAAAATGTATTTTGTGAGATATTTCCCCATTATTCCTAGTAGGTTAAACTACCACGTACACGAATCTTCGATGGTTGTTGATAATGATGATATAGCGCTTATGTTTTTTGCAAATATCGTGGTTGATTTTCTTCATTTTCGTAGTGGTTCGACGCCAGCCCTGCTCGTGCAATTCTATGTCGCATATATTCAGGAATATCTGGATAGTGTGTATAGTCTCCATTGTAAGGTCATTTATTGTATGTCTGTAGATGGTGGGGGTGACCATAGCAATTCTGGACGAGATTGACTTCATATAAATGCAACAGTTAATAGTCTTCAACACGTATTATTAGTCGTTTGGATCTCAGAAAATTGGTTAGAGCCATTGATTGAATTTACTAATGTTGTAAAGAATTGTGGGTATGTATCTATCCTGCTTGTCTAGAATGAGTGTGTGAAATAGGAGAACAATGCAATCGAAAACAAGAGAGAACAAAATGTGTTAAAAGGAGAATCATTTAAGCAATTGTTTTTTAAATTAGAAAAAAAGAATCAATGGAAAAAGACAAACGAATGACAAAGGACACCAAGGTCTTCAGCCGTTGGGGTGAACTTAGGCAGTTTCGAACCCTACCGTGGGTAATGCTGTTCCAATCGGGATCACATCGTCTGGCAAACAAGCCAAAGCACTGTCCCTGGAGTAAAAACAGGACAAAACAACTTACAGCAATAAAACCATAAGAGGTACACACGGAAATTAATCTGAGGACTAGGAGAAAGTATTTTCCTTTTAATAGCAACGATAGTTTCGAGAGACTAAAAAACAGGAGATAAAGACTGATGTTGGTGATGGTCGTGGAGCTTGTTAAATTGATAACCGTACATATGGCAGCAGTTATGTTGCTTGCGGTTGTAGTGTAAGTATGTATTTCGGAGGATGGTGACGGGAAAATTGCTATTATGGGTGATGCAAGCGGCATTATTATTGGTGGTCGTACTGGTGCTTTTTGTATCTTTGGCAACCAGTACAAAATTAGCCGGGGCATCAGAATTTGATTAAACAGAATATACATATTTAAGAAATAAAGCAATCACATTTCCAGAAAACAGAAAATAAATAAAGTAATATAATACTAAAATATATTTGAAAGACGATCAAACATTTCAATACAAAATACTTTCAGTAATCATAGGCAGATGGCGTAGTAGTAAGATGGAAGGAACACTCAAACAGTCGTTCAGAACAGAACCAAAAACAAAATAAAAAGACATAAAAATAAGAAAGTCTGAACAAATAAGCTTACATATAAATTTAAAAAAAGAAGTTAACCTTTAAGTATATTGTAAAGACTTGCATTTCTTCGGCTTTTTAGTTCAGCCATACATATGTAATTTTAATGATATTTTATGAAACTGACATTATACTACAAAGCAATCACATTGCATCGCCAACAACAACAATACAAGTAAAAACATCACCAACAGCAAAATAATAATAATTGTTTCTAATTTAGGCACAAAGCCAGTAATTTCAATGGAAGGAAAAATTGTCCCCAGTGTGTTACTGCTACTATATGTTATCAACCCTGTCAGTTTGAAATGCAAAGCTAAACGACCGTGATATTTGAACTCAGAACTTAAATGGCCGTAACTATATGCTACAGGCATGTTGTGTCATCTCTACAGATACTACTAATCAATCGCTCTCAAATAAACCATCGTCAAACATTCTATAAATGCGAAGAAGTGAGAATTAATAACAGTTTAACGTTATTTCAAACTACCACCGCTGTTGAGCACGTACAAGCATGGAAACTTGCACGTGAGCTTTCTCGGAAGACGTTTGGAACTATTTTCCTCCAGCATAATGACAGAGAGAACGCCTGGAAAATCTCTACTCTAAGCTTGTAAACTCAGATGACAATCTATCCTATGACAATACGTTCATACTTCTTTTTGAACAAAATCATGTAATATGTTGTGATCTAGTTTCTCAAGCTGAGGGTGCTCAATGAAATTTGGAAAGGAACCTCGCGTTGATGGATTTCCTATTGAATTTTGAACGTTTTCGAGAAACAGGAAATTTTTGATTTTTTGCTGCAAAACACTGTAGGGTAGAGAAATCCAGGCCGTTACATATCTGGCATTATTCCCATTCCTACGAAGGCAACCTTACTATACAAGTTAACTAACGAGGACCAAATCAAAATTGCTTCTATGAGAACAGGTAAACATCTTCACAGATCTTAATACTGCGGTGAAGGTTAATTGGCGAGATTTGAAATCAGAACGGCTTATATTTTATTTAAGATTTGGTTGAATGTAAATGTTGTAGAATATGTTTTCTTAGTAAACCAGTTTTATTCAAGACATTTACAGCATTAGTGGCACTATTTTAGTTGAGTGATATGATTTTTATCTTGTCTGATTGCAATTGCCTCTGTGTTTCATTCTGTAAACATAGATGTTTAGTTTAAAAATAAAATTCAGTAAGAAAAAATAAATATTTTGTGGAATATATATCACATTTTCATCAACAACTGTCTAAATTTTTAGGACCTTTTTGAAAGTGTTCCATCCATCGAGAGAGAATCTCATCTTATCATTGTAGAGGATTGTACCACCAAAAGTTAGAACGGGCTTTCACTGGCTCTTCTCACTAGAAACACCGCTTTCAAAACATTATGAAAGTACCTGATTCATTTATATTCTTGCTTCTTGCTGATCAGCTGCTTTTGCTGCCCAATTTCTAAGGGCTTTATAGGCCTTCTCTTTAATTAATGAGTGTACTTCTCCAATCTAAAGGCTGTGTAACTTATGCATCTTTCTGATACGTCTTTGGACATCTGAATTTATTTCATAAAACAAGTCATGGCTTTTTCTCCTTCTAAATTCTATGACTTCTATGGAAGCTGCTTATGTGGCATATTCGAGGGACAAATTAATGTATTCCAATTTAACTCCTTTTTCTGGTTTTCGTTTTACGCTGTTTTGCATGTCTCTTCCTTCCTCCCAACGCCACCTGATATTTTTACCCGGAGATTTACTCATTTGCATAGTAAAGGCTTCCAAACGAGCATTTGTCATATTCCAAAATGATTTAGGCGATCATAATATCTCTCTTACACACACACGTACACACACACACGCGCGCGCGCACACTCACTCGCACACATACATACACACGCTCAAACACAGATATATATTAGGTTGGATTTAGTTTGAAACTGGTTAGACCATTGCTCAACAGATTACTCAATACTTGGAGAAATAGTGTATGGTTATATTGTTGTTTCAAAAGAAATAGCTCAGTCATCTGGTCCTGTTTGTTATATATATATAACAGATGGTATCGTAAAATATGAGGTGGCCCATAACCTACCAGAAAACTTGATATTTGGTGTAGTAGACTGGTTAATATGAAAAAAATTCAGGACGTCGGGGTCTTAGCCCCGGCCGTTTCGACAGCTAGAGTTCTGATCTAGCTGTTCAAACGGCCGGAGCTTAGCTGTCGGGGTCCTGAATATTTTCATATATATCAGGATGGTACTATTTACCAGCGGCGTATCAACATAGCAAATTAACTACATCACGTAATTGTGTGGGAATCTGACGATATAACATGGGGCCATGTCATTGACGTATCCATTGCATAATTATAACGATATGTGTCATAGAAATATGTATAATGAAATAAATACAAATATATAAACAAAACAACTGCCGTAGCATTATTTCATTGATGGAAACTCCATCACGCTTAATGGCCACAATAATGTGTGATATCTTCCACTGAAGTGGTGTAATTTTGAACTGCTTAAATGAGGATTATCTTTGTGACTTTACAAAGTTACCTTCGGGATTATATATATATATATATATATATATATATACAGTATGTATATCTGTATATATATATATATATATATATATATATATATATATATATATATATATATATATATATATTGTTATACTTAGGGAGGGTCATGTTGCCAATGAAGAATCTTGCTAAACAAATTCAGAAACGATATATATATATATATATACATATATATGTATCTATGTATGTATGTATATATATATATATATATATATATATATATATATATATATATATATATATATATATATATATATATGTGTGTGTGAAGTAATTCCGCCGAAAAGCTCCAGGAAAAAAGAGTGCTCTATGTAGGTTACAGAGCTTAATAGTTATGTAATAAACAACATAAGGCAATTATTTCATTTACCAGTAGTTTCTTAAAAGCAAACAAATTTTGCTTTCAATCATCAGGATGAAAAAATCCTCGTGTATTTATTGACATTGGATTTAAAATATATATATATATATATATATATATATATATATATATATATATATATATATATATATGCATGTATGTGTATATATATATAAAAATGCATATGTATGATGGACACTCTTGTCGTTTGACTTTGCCTTAGAATACTTAGGTGTTCAATAAATGTGTTGACACGATTCTGAATAAGATTTGGACTGATTCTCCTCCCCACATTACTGTCGACAGCACATTCCATAAATTCCGATGATTGTATTCCAACATGTTTGATATTATTCAGCTTATTTTTGCATCTAAGCTCCTATATATGTTTCTATAACTATTCATAGGTTATACATATTACACTGTTCTTCTCCTGTGTATTCACAGCAACCTGCCGCAAGCAATATAACATATTCATGGTTCTTCTCCTAGCACTGAAGCCACACTTAGATTCAGGATAAATATGATCTACCATTATTATTCCGTTGAGGGCGGTGGATTGGCAGTATCCGTAGAGGGTCGGACGCCATGCTTTCCAGCATAGTTACGTCCCTTTACGATCTGAGTTCAAATCCCGCCGAGGTTGACTTTGCCTTTCATCCTAACGGGGTCGATAAAATAAAGTACCAGTAATGAACTGGGTAATTTCTGGCCTTGTGCCTAAAGTAGAAACAATTATTATTCCGTTGAGAGAAAGTCGAGGAAATATCTTACCACAGAAAACAGTGATATAATACTATATTCGTCGCAACATTCTATTTTCCATTTCCATTTTAACTAAGCTTATGTACAAGTATATTACTTCCATTGTTGTACACCTCAGCTGGTAGCGCTTAATCAACTGGATATTTTACTGATACCATTTGTTGTGACTTCCGCATATGTTGGGGGTAAGTCAAATTTGCGGCTTTAAAGGAATGGAGTCAACGACAACATGTTCCACTAGAGATGGAATGTATTAAACCGGCGAGTATCACTTATATTTCTTAGCATGTCAATATCCATTCGATGCAGGCAGTTTCTACACGGCGATGTTGAAGAATGGAAGCAGGAGTGTAAGATGTAGGTTTATCTAGAGAGATATTCATAAGATTTACACTATAAAATGTATAGACTGAGGCGACTACTATACCAGTGCGTTGAAACTTAAATTAGTGCAATACATTTTACGTGTTTGAATGTTTATTTATTTGTGGAAGACTTACGTAGATTAGAGAGAAACGAAGCCTGCATGCTCCGATGGATGTGTAACAGTAATATACGTGAACGACAAAGCATAAAGGAATTGAGAGAGAGACTGAGCATAAGAGGAATCAAATGCTGCGTGCAGGAGAGGCGGTTACGCTGGTATGGACATGTGATGCGTATGAAGGATGACAGCTGCATAAAAAGGTGCAGAGCACTAGAAGTTGATGGAAACCGCGGAGTGGGGAGACCCAAGATGACTTGGGATGAGGTGATAAAAGCCGACCTTACCCAACTACACCTCTCAAAGTCAATGACACACGACCGTGACTTCTGGCGTCACGCAGTAATACAGGGTACCCGACCTCCCATGGGTACATGCTGAAGCATATAAACAATATGCCCCCCCCCCCCACCGCAAGGTGGTCGTGGAGGTGCCACGGCAAAAAAGCACCCAGCCCACACTGTAAAGTGGACGTGTAGGCGCCACGAAAAAGCACCCAGCACTCACTGTAAATGAGGTTGGTGTTAGGAAGGGCATCCAGCTGTAGAAATCAAGCCAGATCAGTTCCTGTATGAGCAAGGCATGGTCAGCCGACCAGACACTGCCCACAACAGGACAACCCGTCTAACCCATGCTAGCGTGGAAGAACGGACGTAAAACGGTGATGATGATGATGATGATGATATATATAGGAACGAGTAGGACCCCGACGGCTGAGCTCAAGCCGTTTCGAGGAAACGGCTTGAGCTCAGCCGTCGGGGTCCTACTCGTTCCTATTACCCATTCTACTACCCTAAGTATTGAGTACTTTGGTGCGTTATGGTCCATCTGGTTCCTTACCACATTTCCTTCGTTATATATATATATATATATATATATATATATATATATATATATATTTATATATATATATACCCACCCAACACACGCACTATGTAACGTTAAGTAATCATGCAATTGCATTGACGCCAACGTCACATATCATTTCTATATTTCAACGCAGCCATTTCAATCCAGGATGTAATTTTGGGAGGATTCGCCTATAGTTTTGGAAAAGTACTTCATTTATCGATATTGAAATGATGAAAGGAACATTTATCTCAGTGGGGCATGTGTAGTGTGCCAGTACAAATAATTGTTTTGGATTTAGGCACAAGGCCAATAACATTCGAGGGAGGGAAAATCGATTATATTGACCCCAGTGCGGTACTTTTCTAAATCGACTCCGTTAGATGAAAAGCAAAGTTAACCTCAGAAGGTAAAATGAAGGTAACTCTATGCAACGAAGCACGTATCTGATGCTCTACCCAGACCAAATAATGCCTGCATTCTATCCTTTAATCTAACGAAACTGACACCTCTCTCTTTCACTCTCTTCCTGTATGTTTGTATGGAAATATTTTAAATACATTTTGGCAGGAATGTGGTAGACCATATACTTAAAGATTTAACACTGTATCTGCTCATGTTTAATAAAACAATGAATTCATTAAAAGCCATTTTTTTTCTCTCGAAGTAAATAAAGCGCTTCCTGTTGCACCTTTTGTCATAACATTCCTCCTGCATACTAACACATTCATTTTTGTGTATCTGCTTGTACATTTTGGGTTTTCATTTTACTACTGGTGTATATGAATACTTTTTTGTAAAGATCAACTTACAAAAATCATATTGTGATATACGACGACCAGCTATAAGAATCGAGTGATATATAAGGTACGAGTTTATTGATAGGATTATTGAACTACATAAGCTTTTTACGAAAACAGAAATACGTTGGAATATCTGTTGAAATTACTCGTTTTCATATTCTGTATATTCCTGGGTTTATAGGAAAAAAACTGTATATTCGACTGAATGTTATTATTAGATTATATCTATAAATAATATGAAAAATACACAGTTCCTCCTAATACATATGCTAACACTTAGATATATAAATGGCCATTTCTAGTTGAGCAACAAAATAAAGAATTACAATCTTCTTACTTTCTAAATGTTGTTGTTACTGTCATATGTGTTGTTCTTGTTTATCAGTAGTAATCCAGACAATCTAAGATTAAGAAATATTAGCTATGACCATTGCATGTTTTATGTAGGCATCGTGTCACTGAACAGTGTTATAATTTCTTTTGTAATTTTCTTAGAACCATGTCCATAAACAAGCATCTCAGCAAAGGTATTCCACCTCTGATTAATCGACTTTGTTTTTAGGTACAGTTCACTCAAACATATGTTATCAAATAAGTTATTTTTATAGAGTGTAGTGCGTGTCGGGGAGATTTCGTTTCGCGCGACGTCATAGTGGTTGTCTCGTTATAAGGAAATAGACGTAATACCCACGACTTCTACGTTCTTCGTACCATATCATATATTTCAGCGATTTAAAATAAACATAAAATATTCTATAGCGTATCCATACAGAACCAGGAGGCGTCTATTTAGAATGTCCTTCCGCGAGGGCCTTCTAGGCCAGAGTTCAGTACAGTATAAAGAGCAAAAGACAAAAACACTTCTTTTAATCTATCTCAAACATTTTTGTTTACCACAAGTGATATCTGTTGGTATATATTTCCGTTGAAACAAGATATGAAATCTCCCATTATTATTATTCTCAATGAAATTTATTCAGCATTCTATATTCAATGGATACAGAAGGAATCAATGCCACTCAAATCTACAATTAACAACTAAGAGATTATCCAACGAACGTGGTAAAATAATCCCCTGCGGGAAAAATAGCCCTCTTTTGGAACACTGAAAACAGAAGAGGTTTTTCCAAAAACAATCTTTACACGTATTTCTAGGCCCGTGGCTTCTGCTTGTCACACATACAATGTTTTGCAAGGTGACGAATGAAAAGCATTGTGTTTGTTTAAAATTTTGCTCATGGCAATGTCAATCTATCAATATAAGCTTATTCAAGTTTCTGCATTTATCTTTACTGAGGCTTTTGGATGATTGAGATGGATGAAGTAAACTAAATGTGGGTGCTACAAACAAAATGTTTTAAATAAATTGATACCAACATTTCTGAAGCCGCACATGATTCTATGATAAAAATATGTTTATATGTATCGAAATATATTTCATCACATTTCGTGTAAGAATCCTTTCTCCACTATGCATTGAAGACCAGGTCGCTATTGAGAAGATTTGATATAGTATTAATCCATCCAAACTATTGATTATTTTCAAAGTTAATTTTAAATAATTGATAATGCAATATCGAAAGTTTAAAGAAAAAATAATAATTATATAGTCACATATATGAGCGAGCACACGTACACAAGTGAAAAATAGTATGGTCAATAAATCTGTTTACAATGCAATATGTGGTATATAAGAGCCAAAACATCTATTTACATATTCAGCCAGCTACCGTGAAATGCATTATTATCAATATATAAATATCGTTATTTTGATATCTGCTAGATTACGTTACCTTACGTTTCAAAGCAAACCCAACGATTTTATCATGGACGAAACGTCCGACGAAAGGCAATCCCCAGTAGTGCATAATAAAGTGATATGGCAAATTAATACAAGGAAGTGCTTCAAAACCTAAATTATTTATCATCTGTTTCTAGCAGACCATAATATTTCAGCTTTAAATCATAGAGGATTCTTTTTCCTTCATCCATTTTACGGAAACACTTGATCATACATATACATGCACATACCCCTCCCGCCATACACACACACACGCATATATATATGTATATATATATGTATATATATAGGAGGACAGAGGCAGCAAGCAAGAGGCAACCTGACAGACAAAGAAAAAAGACAGTCTTCATCAGATAAAGAAAGAGAGTTCTGCGTAGTGAAGAAACAACACATACAAGGAAGCTGCACTAATACACCTCCTAAAAAGAAGTATATACTTATAACACAATACGGTCTTGATAAGAATAGAAAACGAGGGCAATCACCTGTAGAAAATCGGCTTTGACGTTCATACGTCACTTCACACAGATCATCGAAAAAGACGCCTGCTACTTTCGGAGATGCCCTGTCAGATAATACACTACCGTAGGAATTAACAACAACAGTACACATCCAATATGCCTGAGAGACCGTGTAGTGTATGACTTGATATGTGCATGCGGAGCCAACTACACCGTTTCCACCAAACGCCAACTGCAGTCATGCGGCGGTGTACACATACCAACACACGCTAACACATTATATAATGTTGTAATATTAATATTTTATTTTATTAAAGGAAAATATCATTTTTAGTTCATTGACATCTGTAGCTATCTATAAATTCCATGAAACATGGCTAAGCATATATAAAGAGCTTATCAATAATCAGAGGACTCTGTGTCTTGTTAGTTACATTTCTTTAAAAATATAATTATGTCTTATTTCTAGGAGAAATATAAACAAAATTATTTAGCAGATTGAACTGTCCACATTTCACCAAATGTGTGCCTTTTATTCAATACACACATTAGGCGGATGTGTTATGTTTACGTAGGTTTGGAGGTAGCTTGCCACGATAAATGCGATAAATAATGGGATAAATGAGATTGATACAGATGAGGTTCATTTTATATTGTCATGTCAGCACTTGCAAGAACTATATATATAGGGAGAGAATTCAAAAGACACAATGTTGTTTAAAGGATGCACTGTGTGCAATTATTAGTGCAGGGCATGTGAGGAGAACAAATAGTAGGTGATAGGAGGAGGTTTAACGAGTGAGATGGGAAATACCTGAGTGCCAGTGACATGAGATTAGTCAGATGTGACATTTAAGTAGCCGTAAAAAAGCAAATAAACCACGTGTAATGTCGGTAGTCTGGAAGTTGTTGCATGTCTGTCAGTGACTTTATGCCAATCAGACGAATGGCAGTTTCTGGAGGTGGTTTAGCATATTTATATGGGGATGCAGCAAGAGATGTATTTAGAACTTGGGGTTTCTGGGGCGTTTAAGAAGTGTGGGGCCACTCATTCACAAACATATAGAATACACAACAAACCCCTAATTTTACATATCAAAAGTGGCTGGGCGCAAGTAATTGGAATTAAAGAGTTATACATACATATATTAAATTTTAAAAAAATCCATCTATGCTTATTTTACTTCCACTTTCTACTCTGGTATGTGTTGGACGGGTTGTGACATGCAGCGATTATACAAGTCAGAGCGACCTTATCTTGTTCATTCATTAAATATTTTGCACGGTTTCTATGGATGGATGCCCTTCGTAATATATCCATTTTATAGTTTTACTAGATCCATTATATTTTGTGACAGCAGCACAACCAATTTAAAAGGTTGACTTTATATATTCTATCAAGGCACGAACACTAACAATTTATAAGATGTACTAAAGGAATTTTATCGTTACACTAGTATTAAAGCGGCCGTGACATGCTCGCCTAGACTAAAGCGCTCCCTTAAACACTATAATGTCTCTAAATATTATGGAAAGCCCAGAAGGCATAAATAAATTAGTCAATTTGAGAAGTAAATATTTTGGAGTCTAATAATATGTAGTAAAGGAAAGAAGATGTTCGCCATTGATTATTCAGCTGGTTGGACTACATCTAATTCGAGAATGTATTCCTTATGTTATTAACTAAAGATTTACTGATTTACATCAAAGATGCACTGGTGTTTGATCACATTCAAGTAATTGGATATGTTTGTCTATCTGTGGGTATGTGTTTCTCTCGCTATATATATATATATATGTGTGTGTGTGTGTGTGTGTGTGTGTGTGTGTGTGTGTGTGTGTGTGTGTGTATGTGTGTGTGTGTGTGTGTATGTGTGTGTATGTGTGTGAGTGTGTGTGTGTGCGTGTGTGCGTGTGAATGTGTGTGTGCAAATACCTGTGCGTTTGTGTCGGTTTGAGTGTGTGTTGTTGTGCATGTGTTTCTTCGCGTGCACTTGTTTATACATGTGAATGTGCGTACATGTATGTATGTGTGTCTCTCTCTCTCTCTCACTCTCTTTGTCTTACTGATTATGTTTGAGCCAATATAAGAGCTAAATACAATTGGATTAGTAAATCATTACGAAAATATACAATACATGCTAAATTAAATATATAAATTCCTTGAACTGACTGCGGACCTCAAAGAAGCAAGAATGTATAAACAGCTCTAGTAACATAGACTTGGGTGGTAGTAAGCCAGATTAGTGACAATAATGAATAGATATTACCAGAAAAATGGATATTCTTAGACATAAGTATATGAAAGAACACCATACATTCGAATTAACAGAAAACAAACACTGAAAGGTGAATATCCCTCGGTATATTTTCATGTATGCGATCATGAATAATTAAGCGTACATAGACGAAGGTACCCTTAAATATATGTATGTGTGTGTATTTGTGTGCGCCTGCGTGTGTAGGTGTGTGCGTCTATGTTAAGCAGCGGGTCGTAACGGGTAGGGTGTTACCCTCAGGGTCGTAAGGTCGTGATTCCGATTGCCAGGTTGCACAATACATGAGGTGTGAATCATAATATTATTTCATATGTATATATATATACATATATATAACATATAAATATATATATATATATATAAATATGCATGACTACACACACACACACACACACACACATATATAAATATATATATATATATATATATATATATATATATATATATATATATATATATATATATATATATATGTATATATATATCAATATGTATATGTAAGTACTTATATATGCGTGTATAAATGTGCGTGTAAATATACTTAACTTAATGTATATAATGTATATATCTATAGAGAGAGAAAGAGACAGAAATATACTTAAATATATTTGTATAGATATTTACACACATATATATTACACATATATATATAAATATACATATATATAGATTTATACATAGGTCATTATATATATATATATATATATATATATATATATATATATATATATATATATATGTATATGCTTATATATATATATATATATGTGTGTATATGCATATATATATATATATATATATATATATATATGACATATATATATGTATATATATGACATATATACATATATGTGTGTGTGTGTGTGTGTTCGCGCGCGTGCGTGTGTGCGTTTGGGTGTGTATGTTTATGAAAGGACCGCCTTTGATCTTGTATAACATGGAAAGCGATTTCCACGTTATCAGTTACGCAAACCACAAAACCATAATGATACATAATCATTCCATATGATTTCTCATCCAACCCACAAACCATACTAGAATATATGCTCCGCTTGTCTTGGTTATTATAAAGTCTCAAACGCTGATCATTGCTTTATGACTTCAGTAAAGCTTGATCTGCAGTGAAAATTAACCGAATATCCCATTAGTGAAACTATCAAGGAATGCGAGAGAACACGATACACCCAATACTTAAACATAATAAACATGACACAAAACAGGTTTCTCATAAGGGAATAAATTATAGCGAAAAAGTTGAGATGCTTCCCCGTCGATTCACGCTTAAAGGGCTTCATATCTAATTTAAACGTAGGGCAATTGTCCAAATTAATTGCAAACTACACACATTTTCATAGCGCCAAACAACCCCAGACATCACCTAAAAACACAGTTATATACAACAGTCATACACGCGTGCACATACACACGCGTTCTCTCTTTTTCTCCTACCCTCTCTGTCCTTTTCTGTCCCCTCATTCTCCTATTTTCTTTCAAGCAGTTTATATATACTTCATACATACATAGTTTATAGGATATATATGTATGTGTGTGTATGTGTGTGTGTGTGTGTGTGTGTGTGGGTGTGTGTGTGTGTGTATAAACAAATATATGTATGTATATATATATTATACATATATGTGTGTGTGTGTGTATGTATATGTGCATGTGTAGGTTTATTTGCGTCTGTGTGTATGTAATTGCCTGTACAGAGAGAATAATGTATCTACATAATTGTGATGAAAAGCTCTCGCGTAATTATGGGTTTTTGTCAGCAGTAAATTCCTGTGGTCTATGTGTGTGTGCCTGCCCATGTTCAGGTGTGTTTGCAGATACAGTTCTGAGTGTGTGTGTGTGTGTATGTTTGTGTGCATGCATTTAATATGCCTATGAGTACTGGAAACAGGCGGTTATGCATCGGATTACCTTGTATAAATGTGTGTATGTAACCATATGCTGCTATCAGTGGAGGATCAGTAACATCGGCCCAGTGCCAAAGAAGGGAGATCTCTCTAACACCAACAACTACAGGGTGATCTCACTGACGTCACTTGTGGAAAATACCCTCAACAGGATGGTTCTTAACAGGATCCAGCCTGAGATGGAGAAGAAGCTCAGGGACAACCAGAACGGCTTCAGAGAGGGAAGATCAACCACCAGTCACATCCTGATGCTAAGTAGGATACGAGAGGGAGCTAGAGCAAAGTGCCTTCCTGCGGTCATGGTTTTCATTGACTTTGGGAAGGCCTTTGATTCTGTGGATCGTCACTGCCTGATGAAGATCTTACAGGCTTATGGAATCCCCAAGAAGATAGTGGATCTGATATCACTGCTCTACACCATCACCAAAACCCAAAACATTACACCTGATGGGATGACATATTTCTTTGAGATACTGGCTGGAGTGCTCCAGAGAGATACATTGGCTCCCTACCTTTTTATCATCGTTTTTATCATTTATTACGTTTATTTAAAAAAAACCTTCGTGAGCCCCTTTTTTTAAGTAAAAAGAAATTCAAACAATCATATATGAAAAAACAACATGTGCCCCCCCCCCCCTCCACTTGTTTGAAGAACTTTGTAACGCGAACTGGCGCGATATTTATTATAATTATTGACCAACCAATCAAATTACTTCTCTAAAAACCTGGCATTACGAGCCACTTTTTTCCATATAAAACAAGTAACATTCAGAGACCAACCAGATGTGAGAAAAACCACAGATCCTCCATCTCAACTCTACTTTTGAATAGCAGAAGAACTGCGAAACCGGTAAAGGAACCATATATATATATATATATATTAAAAAATATGACACCAGTTGCATTTTCGATTTCATCTGTTTTTCTTTATATATATGCGGAGGTTATATTTAATTTGTTGGGATTCAAAAACCTTAAACATTTTTATAACTGATATAAAACACTCAACAATTAGTAGAGTAATTACAAGATATATTAATAAATGGAAACTTTATTTATATACCCATATTTATTTTATTATATATATTTCAACGTCAACCAAAGCAAAATTTGGTGCGCTTTTGTCAGATAAAATACAGATATATTTTATAAATAAATATCGACATACCCGGAAGAAAAGACAATCTTAACGGTTGGAGCTTCCTGGATAGCTATCAAGGAAGCTCCAACCGTTAAGGTTGTCTTTTATTCCGGGTATGTTGATATTTATTTATAAAACAAATCTGTATTTTATCTGACAAAAGCGCACCAAAATTTGCCTTGGTTTCCGTTGAAATATATATAATAAAATAAATATGGTTTAATAAATATAGATTCCATTTATTAATATATTGTGTATATATATATATATATATATATATATATATATATATATATATATATATATATATATATATATATATATATATATATATATATGTAGGAGGTGAGTTTTATTGTAGTACAATAAAGCAATGCAGATAACGGATAAGTAGCACTCTCCAGTTTGTAGGACTGGAGTATAAATACTATATAACATCAAAAGATGGTTAAAAGAGTTCCATGCATTTTATTATGCGCATTTCAAAAACAAATACCATCATGCAATGACATTTGCGTTTTCGTCAGATAAAATAGGGAGACATGATATGAAGGTTAAAACACACTTGTAAATAGTGCAGTTTTAAATCAACACATGAACAATAGTTTTAGATTGATGTGTGATATTGGGAAAACAATTGAGGGGGTGGGAGGATGGAAAGGATGAAAAAGATGAGGAGATGAGAGTAAAAAGTGGAGAGGGAGGAGAGATGGGTGATAGAGAGAGAGATAGCTTTATAAGTGAGACAAATGTATTGTTTTACATAGAGAGGTTAAAAAACCGTTGGAAGATAATCTATAAATTAAAAGAATTTGAAAATTAACGAAGAGAAACATTTTAGAATAATGTTAAATTAAGGTTTGTATATTGAAGGGTTTAATAATATGTGCGATGAAAATAAATTGTTTATATGTATTAAGAATAATATTTAAGGGTTTAATAATATGTACGATGGAAAGAAATTGTTGATATGTATTATTAAAAAATATAAAAATATAACAATAGTAATGTAATTAAGGATATTTTGTTAAAAGAAGTAGAGGAGTGGATGAATAAGTGTAATATGTATCAGTTAGATGAGCATGAAATGGAGAACAAAATAATGAATTGAGGTGGAATAATCTAACGTCAAAAAAATGTGTATGTTTACGAAGGATTTTTTCAAGGTGATATTATGAAGTCAGAATATATTGTGGTGGGTAATAATGAGAATTGAGAAGTAGTATCTAGGAAGAAAAGGTACAGATTAGAGGTTAGAAATTAAAAGAAAAAGAAAAAAAAAGAAAAGAAAAAAGGAAAAAAAGAAAGAAAGGGAAGTGATAAATATGAGTTATATAGAATGAGTAACTAGTATTATATAATGTATAATAAATAACATTGAAATAAGGTATAAATATAGGTATATTTTTAAAGAAAAATATATATGTATATATATATATATATGTGCCTTTGAGAAAAGGATTTTAAATTGGTAAAGTATTAGATATTAGCTGTATACTTTATGGACTGTTCTGTGGAATTTATGCAAGCAGAGAGAAAACAAGTCAGTGCGTCTATTTATTATAGAATCTAAATTAGATAAAATGGTAAATTTTTCACATAAACAGAGATTGCATGCCTTGGATACAGAACTATTCAAGTATGAAGAAGCAGAACAAACCTTCTACCAAGAGATGTTATAGTTAATATGTTTGTCTTTCAAGGACCATATGAGTTCTGAGAGTGCCGTGTTGGTTCTTTTAAGTTGGTATTTATGAGACGAATGATGATTATAAAGACGAGCTTTAAAGGAGGTGGAAGTGGAGCCAAAATAGGTAAAGGAATTGGTGTCAGTTATAACTTTACATTCGTAGATTAAGTTTTGTTCAATACAATGGTTGTTGAGAGGACCTTTAATTTTAACAGTGCAATTACAATTGCGATTAGAGAAATTAACAGAGTTATTAACAAGTCACCTAGTGTTATCTATAGAAGGAATTGGATTGGAGAAGTAATTTACGATAGGAATAATAGTTTCTTGATTTAGAATGGGATTAAGAACATTTAACGAAGTTGCGTTTGGCGTTGTATTTGGGTTTGCAGAAATTAGCCTAGAGTTAATAATGACGTCGGGAGTACTATTACTATTATTATGATATTCAGTGTTGGAAGGAAGAGATTTAGTATTTAGTATTTTATGGTTGTGTTTAGAGATAATGTTGGAGATGTTGGAGGAGGTCGAATAGGAAAATGTTATAGTGTTTGTTAAATATTTTACTATAGATATGTGAGGGAGGGAAGCATGTATTTAAGGCACTAAAGAATACATTAGGAATATTATTATTAATAGAGAAGGAGAAAGGAGCATTATACCAGATGATGTTTTTGTATCTAGGTCTTTTATTAAAGTTATTGGAATGATCATGATTTATTATTCTACTTTAAGATCTTCTAGAATTTGTTTCTTTACTGTATTTGATTTTATCAGGATAACCGGCTTTAGAAAGCGCGTTATTATAGTAATTGTCGTTAGCATCAAATATGTCTTTATTAGAAGATAGGTTAGATATTCTTTTTCCAATATTACTAACTATAGCATTCTTAATATTAGTGGGGTGGTTGGATTTAAAATTAACATAATTTAGGTTCTCATTGTTTTTATGGTAAGGGTAATATAGGCCAGTGTCAAGATTAAGAGATACATCCAAGAAATTAGCTAGTTTGATGCTCTATGAAATTCAATTTTTCAGTTATGTTGGTTAAAGAGATTACGTATATTGTTCTTAATAATATTAAGGTTAACTATGTTGCAATTTATGATAGAAAAGAGTCCATCGTCACGATAAATTCCACCGCGAAGTTGAGGAATTCTCCGATTCAAAGATTTCAAAATAAAGATACCAATTAAATCTGTCAATTGGGATGAATCGGATGCTCCCATTGTGATGTCAAAATTGTTAGAGGTATCCGCTCTGGTCCAATATCCATTGTTGAACTCTAGGATGGCTTTACGTGCGGTGAGAATGATGTGAATTTCATCTGTGGTGATGTCTGAATATTTGTAAGCGAAAGATAGAGCATTGTTGAGAAGTGACCATCGCCTAAAAGGGAACTTCTATACCAAGGAACATAACTTCCTCGATCATTTCTTTAATTCTAGAAGAAATCCTCCTTCCAACAAAAATCTAGTGCAATTCGAGGAGGAGTTAACTAACATTATAAAAAAATCTTAAATTCAAGAGAAACCCTTACAGAGGACAAGAGCACCTTGTACATCTCAAGAACACAATTTTAAACCTAAATTCCTCAAAAAATGTTTTAGTCCACTCTGACAAAACAAATAACTTATATGGTATTTCTAAGGATAACTATAACAACCTTATCCTAAAGGAACTTAGGAAAAAATATCGCAACACCAACCATGATAATTTAGAATCCATAAACTTTGAAGCTTCTGAGATTATGTCAAAACTTGGCAACGGAAAAAAGACCGAACCATTCCTCCCAAGAACTCCGAGGATAAATCTCAAGGATCACAAAAACAATTTTCGTACTGAACTACCTGTTAGACTAATCGCTCCCTCTAAATCAGATCTGGCGGTTGTTAGCAAAGCCATCTTGGATAGAATTATCCCACAGGTTCGTTCTAATTGCTCTTCTTTGAACTTAAATTTATGGTTTGGTACTTCTGAAGTGATTGGCTGGTTCAACAAATTGAATAAGAAAAACAAACAAAAATTTATTCAATTTGATATTGCCAGTTACTATTCTTCTATTTCGCCCTCATTTCTCAACAATGTTCTATCTTACGCTTACAAATATTCAGACATCACCACAGATGAAATTCACATCATTCTCACCGCACGTAAAACCATCCTAGAGTTCAACAATGAATATTGGACCAGAGCTGATACCTCTAACAACTTTGACATAACAATGGGAGAATCCGATTCATCCTAATTGACAGATTTAATTGGTATCTTTATTTTGAACTTTTTGAATCGGAAAATTCCTCAACTTCGCGGTGGAATTTATCGTGACGATGAACTCTTTTCTATCTTAAATTGCAACATAGTTAACCTTAATATTATTATGAACAATATACATAATCTCTTTAACCAACATAACTGAAAAATTGAATTTCATAGAGTATCAAACTAGCTAATTTCTTGGATGTATCTCTTAATCTTGACACTGGCCTATATTACCCTTACCATAAAAACAATGAGAACCTAAATAATGTTAATTTAAAATCTAACCACCCCACTAATATTAAGAATGCTATAGTTAGTAATATTGGAAAAAGAATATCTAACCTATCTTCTAATAAAAACATTTTTGATGCTAACGACAATTACTATAATAACGCGCTTTCTAAAGCCGGTTATGATGATAAAATCAAATACAGTAAAGAAACAAATTCTAGAAGATCTTACAGTAGAATAATTAATCATGATCATTCCAATAACTTTAATAAAAGACCTAGATACAAAAACATCATCTGGTATAATGCTCCTTTCTCCATCTCTATTAATAATAATATTCCTAATTTATTCTTTAGTGCCTTAAATACATGCTTCCCTCCCTCACATATCTATAGTAAAATATTTAACAAACACTATAACATTTTCCTATTCGACCTCCTCCAACATCTCCAACATTATCTCTAAACACAACCATAAAATACTAAATACTAAATCTCTTCCTTCCAACACTGAATATCATAATAATAGTAATAGTACTCCCGACGTCATTATTAACTCTAGGCTAATTCTGCAAACCCAAATACAACGCCAAACGCAACTTCGTTAAATGTTCTTAATCTCATTCTAAATCAAGAAACTATTATTCCTATCGTAAATAACTTCTCCAATCCAATTCCTTCTATAGATAACACTAGGTGACTTGTTAATAACTCTGTTAATTTCTCTAATCGCAATTGTAATTGCACTGTTAAAATTAAAGGTCCTCTCAACAACCATTGTATTGAACAAAACTTAATCTACGAATGTAAAGTTATAACTGACACCAATTCCTTTACCTATTTAGGCTCCACTTCCACCTCCTTTAAAGCTCGTCTTTATAATCATCATTCGTCTCATAAATACCAACTTAAAAGAACCAACACGGCACTCTTAGAACTCATATGGTCCTTGAAAGACAAAAATATTAACTATAACATCTCTTGGTAGAAGGTTTGTTCTGCTTCTTCATACTTGAATAGTTCTGTATCCAAGACATGCAATCTCTGTTTATGTGAACAATTTACCATTATATCTAATTTAGATTCTATAATAAATAGACGCACTGACTTGTTTTCTCTCTGCTTGCATAAATTCCACAGAACATTCCATAAAGTATACAGCTAATATCTAATACTTTACCAATTTAAAATCCTTTTCTCAAAGGCACATATATATATATACATATATATTTTTCTTTAAAACTATACCCGTCTTTCTACCTTATTTCAATGTTATTTATTATACATTATATAATACTAGTTACTCATTCTATATCACTCTTATCTAGCACTTTCTTTTTTTTTCCTTTTTTCTTTTTTCTTTTTCTTTTAATTTCTAACCTCTAATCTGTACCTTTTCTTCCTAGATACTTCTCAATTCTCATTTATTACCCACCAAAATAGTATCACCTTGAAAAAATCCTTCGTAAACATAAACATTTTTTTACGTTAGATTATTCATCCTCAATTCATTTTTTTTCTCCCTTTCATGCTTAACTTATACATATTACACTTATCCATCCACTCTTCTACTTCTTTTCACAATATATCCTTAATCACGTGTTAACGCAACCACGTCACCTTTTTGTTCAACACTGACACAGGAACGTGTAAGTGTTGAACAAAAAGGTGACGTGGTTGCCTTAACACCGTATGGCATAAATTCAGGCTGTTCAGTTTGTTGACAAACGAACAAAGCGGCGTTATAATAAGCGTCCGCTAAACTGATGCGTGCATATATGTATGTGTACCTGTATGTATATATATATATATATACACGCTACTGTACGTCTGTATACATATATGTATGTACGTATACATACATACTTACATTTAAGTAAGTGCCATGCTAAGAGTGAGAAATGAAATTTCGTTTTCATTTTTTTCAACTTATCGTTTTCGGTATGCCTGACCGATTTAACTCACTCAATATGCAAATTAGGCTGCTCAGCCGTTAATTTTCATAAGGAAAGTATATACTTTCGAACGTTCAACTATCTGGCAGATGGGTAAACGGTGCTGATGATAGCTAACAAGCTTGAAATTAGTACATCGTTCCTGTGTCAGTGTTGAACAAAAAGGTGACGTGGTTGCCTTAACACCGTATGGCATAAATTCAGGCTGTTCAGTTTGTTGACAAACGAACAAAGCGGCGTTATAATAAGCGTCCGCTAAACTGATGCGTGCGTATATGTATGTGTACCTGTATGTATATATATATATATATATATATATATATATATATATATATATATATATATATATATATATATATATATATATATATATATATATATGCATGCTACTGTACGTCTGTATACATATATGTATGTAAGTATACATACATACATACATTTAAGTAAGTGCCATACTAAGAGTGAGAAATGAAATTTCGTTTTCATTTTTTTTAACTTATCGTTTTCGGTATGCCTGACCGATTTAACTCACTCAATATGCCCATTAGGCTGCTCAGCCGTTAATTTTCATAAGGAATGTATATACTTTCGAACGTTCAACTATCTGGCAGATGGGTAAACGGTGCTGATGATAGCTAACAAGCTTGAAACTAGTACATCGTTCCTGTGTCAGTGTTGAACAAAAAGGTGTCGTGGTTGCCTTAACACTGTATGGCATAAATTCAGGCTGTTCAGTTTGTTGACAAACGAACAAAGCGGCGTTATAATAAGCGTCCGCTAAACTGATGCGTCTATATATGTATGTGTACCTGTATGTATATATATATATATATATATATATATATATATATATATATATATATATATATATATATATATATATATATATATATATATATATATGCATGCTACTGTACGTCTGTATACATATATGTATGTACGTATACATACATACTTACATTTAAGTAAGTGCCATACTTAGAGTGAGAAATGAAATTTCGTTTTCATTTTTTTCAACTTATATATATATATATATATATATATATATATATATATATATATATATATATATATATATATATAGAGAGAGAGAGAGAGAGAGAGAGAGTGAGAGATAGAGAGAGAAAACAACTTCTACTGCACTAGAACTGTTTCATTCGTGAGAAATCATCGGGAATCTGACTTGAACAGTCAGCTTCTTGATGATTTCTCACGAATGAAACAGTTCTAGTCCTGTAGAAGCTTTTCTATATTAAACACTTATACTCTGCCTTGTATTGAGTACCTTACTTACTGTGGTTACCCCCGATTGAACACGGGCATACTTATATATATATATATATATATATATATATATATATATATATATTCATTAGTTAAGCAAAACAAGACCACAAATTTCACAAGAAAGACATTATTCAAACGATTGTCAATATATTTTAGTTTGATGTAAGGAATGTAGAGAATAATGATAATAATATTAATAATAATTGTTTCTACTTTAGGCACAGGGCCATCAATTACTCAGTGCATTACTGGTACTTTATTTTATCGACCCCGTAAGGATGAAAGGCAAAGTCAACCTCGGCGGGATTTGAACTCAGATCGTAAAGGGACGTAACTATGCTGGAAAGCTTGGCGTCCGACCCTCTACCGATACTGCCAATCCACCGCCCTTAATATTAATAATATTAATATTAATAATATTAATAATAATAATGTCCGTTTACAATTGTTTCGCTACCCCATGTATTATTTCTCACGAATGAAACAGTTCTAGTCCTGTAGAAGCTTTTCTATATTAAACACTTATACTCTGCCTTGTATTGAGTACCTTACTTACTGTGGTTACCCCCGATTGAACACGGGCATATTATATATATATATATATATATATATATATATATATATATATATATATATATATATATATATATATATATATATATATATATTCATTATTTAAGCAAAACAAGACCACAAATTTCACAAGAAAGACATTATTCAAACGATTGTCAATATATTTTAGTTTGATGTAAGGAATGTAGAGAATAATAATAATAATATTAATAATACTAATATTAATAATAATAATGTCCGTTTACAATTGTTTCGCTACCCCATGTATTATTTCTGGATCAAATGACTATATATCATTATTGATCTGGTTCATTTGAAAATAATTAACATATTTAAAAACAGAGCGGCTCATCGGAAATTCAAAGGAATATACATTAAGATAAGGAGAGAATGTTACATAATGTAATGTTCCATATATTGCTATTTCACTATATATATATATATATATATATATATATATATATATATATATATATATATATATATATATATATATATATATATATATATATATATATATAGAGAGAGAGAGAGAGAGTGTAAGAGAGAGTGTACTTTTGGACAGGTCGTATTAAAAATGCAGTGTCATTCGAGTTTTCAGCTTTTTCCATCATATTTCTTTTATATTCCTAATACGTTTCTTCCGTTTTTTGGGGAACAGTAAATTTTCCACATCCAACATCATACTTTCTAGACATTTATAGTATCATCGTGAAAATGAAATAATATTTGCAGGGTTATTTTGATTGATGTCAAATTAACTGTTTAATGTTTACATTATCTGTCTAATTTGTTTGCGTTTGCTAAATATACACTCAGGCCACACGGTGTTTTATTTCGGAGGTTATCAATTCCGACATTAAAATACAAATCTAAAACAGTTACCTTTAACTGCTGTAGTGATGGCTGCCAGGGCATCACAAACAAATCTGGAAAACTCGCAGGTCAGCAAAATCAAACTGTGTGATCTCCGCCACGTGCGACTACACAGGGCCGCCTGTCTTTCAGCTTCAGTTATCGGCTTTCAGCGATGACATTTCACCAAACTCTGTTTTTGCTACCATGCTACGCCTCTGATACCATGGTTTTATCGAACGACTTTCGTTCCCTTATGTCTCAGTGCAATGGATATTTTCCGACCCCCTGCAAAAAAACCCAGTGATCTTTCAATAAGACGTTTCCCTTTACGACCAAAATCTAAAGGGTATTTCATTTTTTTAAATAGAAATTATCTTCGTCATGACATTTGAAAAATCTCGTAGCAAAATAGGTAGTGAATGATATCGTTCAGATGATGGCCATTTAAAAAAAAAAAAAAAAAAAAAAAAAATATATATATATCAATAATAACGAATATTAAAACTAATACAACTAATAATAATATTTTGTTCATTTGAATTTACCTTCGCTTGAACGCTGTATTGTTGACGTCTAAAAATTATAATTGTTTCTACTTTTTGGCACAAGGCCAGCAATTATCACAGTACATTACTGGTACTTTATTTTATCGACCCCGTAAGGATGAAAGGCAAAGTTAACCTCGGCGGGAATTGAACTCAGATCGTAAAGGGACGTAACTAATAATGATAAGAGAGATTGGTGTGAATGTAACCTTTGAATGTTTAACGTTAGTGAACGATCCTTGTTCTCAAAGAAAAATACGTATTCAATTAGTTAAATAACAAGGAATGAAACATTATAAATGCCGAAGGATAACTGTGTGAGTAAAATTTGTAAATTGTATTGATCTTTATGTTATATAATGAAGAACATGGGGGTATGTTTGACATGGCAGACAAGTACTTATCTAGTTGGAAATATATCCTCTAACATCAGTTAAATAACAAGAAATCAATTCTTAAAAAATTACAGAAATGTTGAACGCTAACATTTTATGTAAAATTTTAAAGTTTTATTGATCTTTACTTCATATAATTAATGTAATCTAAAGGTTTGTATTGATCATTGATAGAATACTACTTGTAAACAATCTAATGAAACAAATCGACAACAGACAGTGTCTCAGAATTGACCATGTATATAAATATATAACAGGATAGGAAGAGTTTAGAAAACGAATATTTCACATTAGTTATTGAAGGTCTGCGAAAGTAATATCGGGAATTATGTTAGGCAAATATTCAATGTGCATGAAAGGAGATTAATGTGGAAACAAAAGAAAAATTGGCATGATGGTCACGGTGCAGATGAAAAAATAGATAGCAAATTAACAACACTGTTAGTTGAGAAGTGCTTCCAAATTCTGGTGTCACACCCAAAGCTATCACTATGTCCTTTGTGTACATTTCTTATTCGAACGAAAATTACACTTTGTATTACTGGCCTCATTTTAGCTATTTTACTGAGTAAGGGATCCCTCATTTACCACATACACACACACACACACACATATATATATATATATATTAGGGTGGCCCTTAATTTTCAACTTAATGTTTCAACAAGTTTAGCTCTCACCGCTCTATCTTGTTTCAATTAACAAACAACCAATCTATTCGCCCTTTTAGCTCAAACAGACTACTGCAAGGCGACCCTCATCGAGCGTGAAATTTTAAAGTTTTCACCAGGAATGTAATTTTTTCAGTTAAAAAATATTTATCTTTTACATAATCTTCTCTTAAATTAGAAACTTCTTCAGACATATTCTTGGTATTAGAAGGTTAAGTAACAATAAATGTAATGGGCAAGGCAACTTACAAAGCCGGGAACAGAGTGCATGTATAGTGCAAGTACCTATTTTTCGCTGTGGGAGCATCAACATTTTAACATTCGGAAAATTAACTATAGCTAAGGGCCATCCTAATATAATATATCCCTAAGCGGTTGACAGCTGAAAGAAATGAGTATTCGGTATTGAGTAATATATATATATACATATATACATATATATGTATGATATATATATATATATATATATATATATATATATATATATATATATATATATATATATATATATATATACTCTCCCTACTATCCTTGCTTTCATATTTCTCCTTGCTCCCCTTTTTTCATCGTATCTGTATATAAACAAGTACATAGATGCAAGGAGAATGGGAGAGCAAGGAGAAAAGGAGAGTAAAGAGAAAAGAAGATTAAAGAGAACAATGAGAAAAAGAGACCAAGGAGAGCAGTGATAAAAGGAGAGCAAGGAGAGTAATGAGAAAAGGAGAGCAAGGGGAGAAAGGGTGAGTAAGGAGAGCAAGGATAAAAGCAGAGCAAGGTGAGAAATGAGTAAATGAGAGCAAGTAGAGCAAGGAGGGGAAAGGAGAAAAAGTGGAGTGATGCAGGGAAGAAGAGGAGGAAGGGGAGAAGGGAGGAAGTGGAGGTAGCGGAGGAATGTGCAGGAAGCGTTGTCAAACTCATTCATGATTACAATAACACTCTCACAAAATATGAAACCGAGAAGCAATGTGTTTTACAGATCGTTACTGAAAATCGTAAAACATACCATCCTCTCTTCTGCCAAAAATAACCTTCAATATTCAGTGTTCAGTGTTCACCCCAACTGGCACTAAATCCTCTCTTCTGCCAAAAATAACCTTCAATATTCAGTGTTCAGTGTTCACCCCAACTGCCACTAAATCCTCTCTTCTGCCAAAAATAACCTTCAATATTCAGTGTTCAGTGTTCAGTGTTCACCCCAACTGCCACTAAATCCTCTCTTCTGCCAAAAATAACCTTCAATATTCAGTGTTCAGTGTTCACCCCAACTGCCACTAAATCCTCTCTTCTGCCAAAAATAACCTTCAATATACAGTGTTCAGTGTTCAGTGTTCACCCCAACTGCCACTAAATCCTCTCTTCTGCCAAAAATAACCTTCAATATTCAGTGTTCAGTGTTCAGTGTTCACCCCAACTGCCACTAAATCCTCTCTTCTGCCAAAAATAACCTTCAATATTCAGTGTTCAGTGTTCAGTGTTCACCCCAACTGCCACTAAATCCTCTCTTCTGCCAAAAATAACCTTCAATATTCAATATTCAGTGTTCAGTGTTCACCCCAACTGCCACTAAATCCTCTCTTCTGCCAAAAATAACCTTCAATATTCAGTGTTCAGTGTTCAGTGTTCACCCCAACTGCCACTAAATCCTCTCTTCTGCCAAAAATAACCTTCAATATTCAATATTCAGTGTTCAGTGTTCACCCCAACTGCCACTAAATCCTCTCTTCTGCCAAAAATAACCTTCAATATTCAGTGTTCAGTGTTCAGTGTTCACCCCAACTGCCACTAAATCCTCTCTTCTGCCAAAAATAACCTTCAATATTCAATATTCAGTGTTCAGTGTTCACCCCAACTGCCACTAAATCCTCTCTTCTGCCAAAAATAACCTTCAATATTCAGTGTTCAGTGTTCAGTATTCACCCCAACTGCCACTAAATCCTCTCTTCTGCCAAAAATAACCTTCAATATTCAGTGATCAGTGTTCAGTGTTCACCCCAACTGCGACTAAATCCTCACTTCTGCCAAAAATAACCTTCAATATTCAATATTCAGTGTTCAGTGTTCACCCAAACTGCCACTAAATCCTCTCTTCTGCCAAAAATAACCTTCAATATTCAGTGTCCAGTGTTCACCCCAACTGCCACTAAATCCTCTCTTCTGCCAAAAATAACCTTCAATATTCAGTGTTCAGTGTTCAGTGTTCACCCCAACTGCCACTAAATCCTCTCTTCTGCCAAAAATAACCTTCAACATTCAATATTCAGTGTTCAGTATTCACCCCCAACTGCCACTAAATCCCCTCTTCTGCCAAAAATAACCTTCAATATTCAGTGTTCACCCCAACTGCCACTAAATCCTCTCTTCGGCCAAAAATAACCTTCAATATTCTATATTAAGTGTTCAGTGTTCACTCCAACTGCCACTAAATCCTCTCTTCTGCCAAAAATAACCTTCAATATTCAGTGTTCAGTGTTCAGTGTTGGCCCCAACTGCCACTAAATCCTCTCTTCTGCCAAAAATAACCTTCAATATTCAGTGTTCAGTGTTCAGTGTTCACCCCAACTGCCACTAAATCCTCTCTTCTGCCAAAAATAACCTTCAATATTCAGTGTTCAGTGTTCAGTGTTCACCCCAACTGCCACTAAATCCTCTCTTCTGCCAAAAATAAACTTCAATATTCAGTGTTCAGTGTTCAGTGTTCACCCCAACTGCCACTCAATTCTCTCTTCTGCCAAAAATAACCTTCAATATTCAGTGTTCAGTGTTCACCCCAACTGTCACTAATTCCTCTATTCAACCAAAAATAACCTTCAATATCCAGTGTTCAGTGTTCATTGTTCACCCCAACTGCCACTAAATCCTCTTTTCTGCCAAAAATAACCTTCAATATTCAGTGTTCAGTGTGCAGTGTTCACCCCAGCTGCCACTGAATCCTCTCTTCTGCCAAAAATAAACTTCAATATTCAATATTCAGTGTTCAGTGTTCACCCCAACTGCCACTAAATCCTCTCTTCTGCAAAAATAACCTTCAATATTCAGTGTTCAGTGTTCACTCCATCTGCCACTAAATCCTCTCTTCTGCAAAAATAACCTTCAATATTCAGTGTTCAGTGTTCAGTGTTAATCCCAACTGCCACTAAATCCTCTCTTCTGCAAAAATAACCTTCAATATTCAATATTCAGTGTTCAGTGTTCACCCCAACTGCCACTAAATCCTCTCTTCTGACAAAAATAACCTTCAATATTCAGTGTCCAGTGTTCACCCCAACTGCCACTAAATCCTCTCTTCTGCCAAAAATAACCTTCAATATTCAGTGTTCAGTGTTCAGTGTTCACCCCAACTGCCAATAAATCCTCTCTTCTGCCAAAAATAACCTTCAATATTCAGTGTTCACCCCAACTGCCACTAAATCCTCTCTTCTGCCCAAAATAACCTTCAATATTCAGTGTTCAGTGTTCAGTGTTCACCCCAACTGCCACTAAATCCTCTCTTCGGCCAAAAATAACCTTCAATATTCTATATTAAGTGTTCAGTGTTCACTCCAACTGCCACTAAATCCTCTCTTCTGCCAAAAATAACCTTCAATATTCAGTGTTCAGTGTTCAGTGTTGGCCCCAACTGCCACTAAATCCTCTCTTCTGCCAAAAATAACCTTCAATATTCAGTGTTCAGTGTTCAGTGTTCACCCCAACTGCCACTAAATCCTCTCTTCTGCCAAAAATAACCTTCAATATTCAGAGTTCAGTGTTCAGTGTTCACCCCAACTGCCACTAAATCCTCTCTTCTGCCAAAAATAAACTTCAATATTCAGTGTTCAGTGTTCAGTGTTCACCCCAACTGCCACTCAATCCTCTCTTCTGCCAAAAATAACCTTCAATATTCAGTGTTCAGTGTTCACCCCAACTGCCACTAAATCCTCTCTTCTGCCAAAAAGAACCTTCAATATTCAGTGTTCCGTGTTCAGTGTTCACCCCAACTGCCACTAAATCCTCTCTTCTGCCAAAAATAACCTTCAATATTCACTGTTCAGTGTGCAGTGTTCACCCCAACTGCCACTGAATCCTCTCTTCTGCCAAAAATAAACTTCAATATTCAGTGTTCAGTGTAAAGTGTTCATCCCAACTGCCACTAAATCCTCTCTTCTGCAAAAATAACCTTCAATATTCAATATTCTGTGTTCAGTGTTCACCCAAACTGCCACTAAATCCTCTCTTCTGCCAAAAATAACCTTCAATATTCAGTGTCCAGTGTTCACCCCAACTGCCACTAAATCCTCTCTTCTGCCAAAAATAACCTTCAATATTCAATATTCAGTGTTCAGTGTTCACCCCAACTGCCACTAAATCCTCTCTTCTGCCAAAAATAACCTTCAATATTCAGTGTTCAGTGTTCACCCCAACTGCCACTAAATCCTCTCTTCTGCCAAAAATAACCTTCAATATTCAGTGATCAGTGTTCAGTGTTCACCCCAACTGCCACTAAATCCTCTCTTCTGCAAAAATAACCTTCAATATTCAGTGTTCAGTGTTCACCCCAACTGCCACTAAATCCTCTCTTCTGCCAAAAATAACCTTCAATATTCAGTGTTCAGTGTTCACCCCAACTGCCTCTAAACCCTCTCTTCTGCAAAAAGAACCTTCAATATTCAGTGTTCAGTGTTCAGTGTTCACCCAAACTGCCACTAAATCCTCTCTTCTGCCAAAATTAACCTTCAATATTCAGTGTACAGTGTTCTCCCCAACTGCCACTAAATCCTCTCTTCTGCCAAAAATAACCTTCAATATTCAGTGTTAAGTGTTCACCCCAACTGCCACTAAATCCTATCTTCTGCCAAAAATAACCTTCAATATTCAGTGTTCAGTGTTCACCCCAACTGCCACTAAATCCTCTCTTCTGCCAAAAATAATCTTCAATATTCAATATTCAGTGTTCAGTGTTCAGTGTTCACCCCAACTGCCACTCAATCCTCTCTTCTGCCAAAAATAACCTTCAATATTCAGTGTTCAGTGTTCACCCCAACTGTCACTAATTCCTCTATTCAACCAAAAATAACCTTCAATATTCAGTGTTCAGTGTTCATTGTTCACCCCAACTGCCACTGAATCCTCTCTTCTGCCAAAAATAAACTTCAATATTCAATATTCAGTGTTCAGTGTTCACCCCAACTGCCACTAAATCCTCTCTTCTGCAAAAATAACCTTCAATATTCAGTGTTCATTGTTCACTCCATCTGCCACTAAATCCTCTCTTCTGCAAAAATAACCTTCAATATTCAGTGTTCAGTGTTCAGTGTTAATCCCAACTGCCACTAAATCCTCTCTTCTGCAAAAATAACCTTCAATATTCAATATTCAGTGTTCAGTGTTCACCCCAACTGCCACTAAATCCTCTCTTCTGCCAAAAATAACCTTCAATATTCAATATTCAGTGTTCAGTGTTCACCCCAACTGCCACTAAATCCTCTCTTCTGCCAAAAATAACCTTCAATATTCAGTGTTCAGTGTTCAGTGTTCACCCCAACTGCCACTAAATCCTCTCTTCTGCCAAAAATAACCTTTAATATTCAGTGTTCAGTGTTCAGTGTTCACCCCAACTGCCACTAAATCCTCTCTTCTGCCAAAAATAACCTTCAATATTCAGTGTTCAGTGTTCAGTGTTCACCCCAACTGCCACTAAATCCTCTCTTCTGCCAAAAATAACCTTCAATATTCAGTGTTCAGTGTTCACCCCAACTGCCACTAAATCCTCTCTTCTGCCAAAAATAACCTTCAATATTCAATATTCAGTGTTCAGTGTTCACCCCAACTGCCACTAAATCCTCTCTTCTGCCAAAAATAACCTTCAATATTCAGTGTTCAGTGTTCACCCCAACTGCCACTAAATCCTCTCTTCTGCCAAAAATAACCTTCAATATTCAGTGATCAGTGTTCAGTGTTCACCCCAACTGCCACTAAATCCTCTCTTCTGCCAAAAACAACCTTCAATATTCAGTGTTCAGCGTTCACCCCAACTGCCACTAAATCCTCTCTTCTGCCAAAAATAACCTTCAATATTAAGTGTTCAGTGTTCAGTGTTCACCCAAACTGCCACTAAATCCTCTCTTCTGCCAAAATTAACCTTCAATATTCAGTGTACAGTGTTCTCCCCAACTGCCACTAAATCCTCTCTTCTGCCAAAAATAACCTTCAATATTCAGTGTTAAGTGTTCACCCCAACTGCCACTAAATCCTATCTTCTGCCAAAAATAACCTTCAATATTCAGTGTTCAGTGTTCACCCCAACTGCCACTAAATCCTCTCTTCTGCCAAAAATAACCTTCAATATTCAATATTCAGTGTTCAGTGTTCACCCAAACTGCCACTAAATCCTCTCTTCTGCCAAAAATAACCTTCAATATTCAGTGTTCAGTGTTAACCCCAACTGCCACTAAATCCTCTCTTCAGCCAAAAATAACCTTCAATATTCAATATTCAGTGTTCAGTGTTCACCCCAACTGCCACTAAATCCTCTCTTCTGCAAAAATAACCTTCAATATTCAGTGTTCAGTGTTCACCCCATCTGCCACTAAATCCTCTCTTCTGCAAAAATAACCTTCAATATTCAGTGTTCAGTGTTCAGTGTTAATCCCAACTGCCACTAAATCCTCTCTTCTGCAAAAATAACCTTCAATATTCAATATTCAGTGTTCAGTGTTCACCCAAACTGCCACTAAATCCTCTCTTCTGCCAAAAATAACCTTCAATATTCAGTGTTCAGTGTTCAGTGTTCACCCCAACTGCCACTAAATCCTCTCTTCTGCCAAAAATAACCTTCAATATTCAGTGTTCAGTGTTCACCCCAACTGCCACTAAATCCTCTCTTCTGCCAAAAATAACCTTTAATATTCAGTGTGCAGTGTTCAGTGTTCACCCCAACTGCCACTAAATCCTCTCTTCTGCCAAAAATAACCTTCAATATTCAGTGTTCAGTGTTCAGTGTTCACCCCAACTGCCACTAAATCCTCTCTTCTGCCAAAAATAACCTTCAATATTCAATATTCAGTGTTCAGTGTTCACCCCAACTGCCACTAAATCCTCTCTTCTGCCAAAAATAACCTTCAATATTCAGTGTTCAGTGTTCACCCCAACTGCCACTAAATCCTCTCTTCTGCCAAAAATAACCTTCAATATTCAATATTCAGTGTTCAGTGTTCACCCCAACTGCCACTAAATCCTCTCTTCTGCCAAAAATAACCTTCAATATTCAGTGTTCAGTGTTCACCCCAACTGCCACTAAATCCTCTCTTCTGCCAAAAATAACCTTCAATATTTAATATTCAGTGTTCAGTGTTCACCCCAACTGCCACTAAATCCTCTCTTCTGCCAAAAATAACCTTCAATATTCAGTGTTCAGTGTTCACCCCAACTGCCACTAAATCCTCTCTTCTGCCAAAATTAACCTTCAATATTCAGTGTTCAGTGTTCACCCCAACTGCCACTAAATCCTCTCTTCTGCCAAAAATAACCTTCAATATTCAGTGATCAGTGTTCAGTGTTCACCCCAACTGCGACTAAATCCTCACTTCTGCCAAAAATAACCTTCAATATTCAATATTTAGTGTTCAGTGTTCACCCAAACTGCCACTAAATCCTCTCTTCTGCCAAAAATAACCTTCAATATTCAGTGTTGAGTGTTCACCCCAACTGCCACTAAATCCTCTCTTCTGCCAAAAATAACCTTCAATATTCAGTGTTCAGTGTTCAGTGTTCACCCCAACTGCCACTAAATCCTCTCTTCTGCCAAAAATAACCTTCAATATTCAATATTCAGTGTTCAGTATTCACCCCCAACTGCCACTAAATCCCCTCTTCTGCCAAAAATAACCTTCAATATTCAGTGTTCAGTGTTCAGTGTTCACCCAAACTGCCACTAAATCCTCTCTTCGGCCAAAAATAACCTTCAATATTCTATATTAAGTGTTCAGTGTTCACCCAAACTGCCACTAAATCCTCTCTTCTGCCAAAAATAACCTTCAATATTCAGTGTCCAGTGTTCACCCCAACTGCCACTAAATCCTCTCTTCTGCCAAAAATAACCTTCAATATTCAATATTCAGTGTTCAGTGTTCACCCCAACTGCCACTAAATCCTCTCTTCTGCCAAAAATAACCTTCAATATTCAGTGTTCAGTGTTCACCCCAACTGCCACTAAATCCTCTCTTCTGCCAAAAATAACCTTCAATATTCAGTGATCAGTGTTCAGTGTTCACCCCAACTGCCACTAAATCCTCTCTTCTGCAAAAATAACCTTCAATATTCAGTGTTCAGTGTTCACCCCAACTGCCACTAAATCCTCTCTTCTGCCAAAAATAACCTTCAATATTCAGTGTTCAGTGTTCACCCCAACTGCCTCTAAACCCTCTCTTCTGCAAAAAGAACCTTCAATATTCAGTGTTCAGTGTTCAGTGTTCACCCAAACTGCCACTAAATCCTCTCTTCTGCCAAAATTAACCTTCAATATTCAGTGTACAGTGTTCTCCCCAACTGCCACTAAATCCTCTCTTCTGCCAAAAATAACCTTCAATATTCAGTGTTAAGTGTTCACCCCAACTGCCACTAAATCCTATCTTCTGCCAAAAATAACCTTCAATATTCAGTGTTCAGTGTTCACCCCAACTGCCACTAAATCCTCTCTTCTGCCAAAAATAATCTTCAATATTCAATATTCAGTGTTCAGTGTTCAGTGTTCACCCCAACTGCCACTCAATCCTCTCTTCTGCCAAAAATAACCTTCAATATTCAGTGTTCAGTGTTCACCCCAACTGTCACTAATTCCTCTATTCAACCAAACATAACCTTCAATATTCAGTGTTCAGTGTTCATTGTTCACCCCAACTGCCACTGAATCCTCTCTTCTGCCAAAAATAAACTTCAATATTCAATATTCAGTGTTCAGTGTTCACCCCAACTGCCACTAAATCCTCTCTTCTGCAAAAATAACCTTCAATATTCAGTGTTCATTGTTCACTCCATCTGCCACTAAATCCTCTCTTCTGCAAAAATAACCTTCAATATTCAGTGTTCAGTGTTCAGTGTTAATCCCAACTGCCACTAAATCCTCTCTTCTGCAAAAATAACCTTCAATATTCAATATTCAGTGTTCAGTGTTCACCCCAACTGCCACTAAATCCTCTCTTCTGCCAAAAATAACCTTCAATATTCAATATTCAGTGTTCAGTGTTCACCCCAACTGCCACTAAATCCTCTCTTCTGCCAAAAATAACCTTCAATATTCAGTGTTCAGTGTTCAGTGTTCACCCCAACTGCCACTAAATCCTCTCTTCTGCCAAAAATAACCTTTAATATTCAGTGTTCAGTGTTCAGTGTTCACCCCAACTGCCACTAAATCCTCTCTTCTGCCAAAAATAACCTTCAATATTCAGTGTTCAGTGTTCAGTGTTCACCCCAACTGCCACTAAATCCTCTCTTCTGCCAAAAATAACCTTCAATATTCAATATTCAGTGTTCAGTGTTCACCCCAACTGCCACTAAATCCTCTCTTCTGCCAAAAATAACCTTCAATATTCAGTGTTCAGTGTTCACCCCAACTGCCACTAAATCCTCTCTTCTGCCAAAAATAACCTTCAATATTCAGTGATCAGTGTTCAGTGTTCACCCCAACTGCCACTAAATCCTCTCTTCTGCCAAAAACAACCTTCAATATTCAGTGTTCAGCGTTCACCCCAACTGCCACTAAATCCTCTCTTCTGCCAAAAATAACCTTCAATATTAAGTGTTCAGTGTTCAGTGTTCACCCAAACTGCCACTAAATCCTCTCTTCTGCCAAAATTAACCTTCAATATTCAGTGTACAGTGTTCTCCCCAACTGCCACTAAATCCTCTCTTCTGCCAAAAATAACCTTCAATATTCAGTGTTAAGTGTTCACCCCAACTGCCACTAAATCCTATCTTCTGCCAAAAATAACCTTCAATATTCAGTGTTCAGTGTTCACCCCAACTGCCACTAAATCCTCTCTTCTGCCAAAAATAACCTTCAATATTCAATATTCAGTGTTCAGTGTTCACCCAAACTGCCACTAAATCCTCTCTTCTGCCAAAAATAACCTTCAATATTCAGTGTTCAGTGTTAACCCCAACTGCCACTAAATCCTCTCTTCAGCCAAAAATAACCTTCAATATTCAATATTCAGTGTTCAGTGTTCACCCCAACTGCCACTAAATCCTCTCTTCTGCAAAAATAACCTTCAATATTCAGTGTTCAGTGTTCACCCCATCTGCCACTAAATCCTCTCTTCTGCAAAAATAACCTTCAATATTCAGTGTTCAGTGTTCAGTGTTAATCCCAACTGCCACTAAATCCTCTCTTCTGCAAAAATAACCTTCAATATTCAATATTCAGTGTTCAGTGTTCACCCAAACTGCCACTAAATCCTCTCTTCTGCCAAAAATAACCTTCAATATTCAGTGTTCAGTGTTCAGTGTTCACCCCAACTGCCACTAAATCCTCTCTTCTGCCAAAAATAACCTTCAATATTCAGTGTTCAGTGTTCACCCCAACTGCCACTAAATCCTCTCTTCTGCCAAAAATAACCTTTAATATTCAGTGTGCAGTGTTCAGTGTTCACCCCAACTGCCACTAAATCCTCTCTTCTGCCAAAAATAACCTTCAATATTCAGTGTTCAGTGTTCAGTGTTCACCCCAACTGCCACTAAATCCTCTCTTCTGCCAAAAATAACCTTCAATATTCAATATTCAGTGTTCAGTGTTCACCCCAACTGCCACTAAATCCTCTCTTCTGCCAAAAATAACCTTCAATATTCAGTGTTCAGTGTTCAGTGTTCACCCCAACTGCCACTAAATCCTCTCTTCTGCCAAAAATAACCTTCAATATTAAATATTCAGTGTTCAGTGTTCACCCCAACTGCCACTAAATCCTCTCTTCTGCCAAAAATAACCTACAATATTCAGTGTTCAGTGTTCAGTGTTCACCCCAACTGCCACTAAATCCTCTCTTCTGCCAAAAATAACCTTCAATATTCAGTGTTCAGTGTTCACCCCAACTGCCACTAAATCCTCTCTTCTGCCAAAAATAACCTTCAATATTTAATATTCAGTGTTCAGTGTTCACCCCAACTGCCACTAAATCCTCTCTTCTGCCAAAAATAACCTTCAATATTCAGTGTTCAGTGTTCACCCCAACTGCCACTAAATCCTCTCTTCTGCCAAAATTAACCTTCAATATTCAGTGTTCAGTGTTCACCCCAACTGCCACTAAATCCTCTCTTCTGCCAAAAATAACCTTCAATATTCAGTGATCAGTGTTCAGTGTTCACCCCAACTGCGACTAAATCCTCACTTCTGCCAAAAATAACCTTCAATATTCAATATTTAGTGTTCAGTGTTCACCCAAACTGCCACTAAATCCTCTCTTCTGCCAAAAATAACCTTCAATATTCAGTGTTGAGTGTTCACCCCAACTGCCACTAAATCCTCTCTTCTGCCAAAAATAACCTTCAATATTCAATATTCAGTGTTCAGTATTCACCCCCAACTGCCACTAAATCCCCTCTTCTGCCAAAAATAACCTTCAATATTCAGTGTTCAGTGTTCAGTGTTCACCCCAACTGCCACTAAATCCTCTCTTCGGCCAAAAATAACCTTCAATATTCTATATTAAGTGTTCAGTGTTCACTCCAACTGCCACTAAATCCTCTCTTCTGCCAAAAATAACCTTCAATATTCAGTGTTCAGTGTTCAGTGTTCACCCCAACTGCCACTAAATCCTCTCTTCTGCCAAAAATAAACTTCAATATTCAGTGTTCAGTGTTCAGTGTTCACCCCAACTGCCACTCAATCCTCTCTTCTGCCAAAAATAACCTTCAACATTCAGTGTCAGTGTTCACCCCAACTGCCACTAAATCCTCTCTTCTGCCAAAAATAACCTTCAATATTCAATATTCAGTGTTCAGTATTCACCCCCAACTGCCACTAAATCCCCTCTTCTGCCAAAAATAACCTTCAATATTCAGTGTTCAGTGTTCAGTGTTCACCCCAACTGCCACTAAATCCTCTCTTCTGCCAAAAATAACCTTCAATATTCAGTGTTCAGTGTTCACCCCAACTGCCACTAAATCCTCTCTTCTGCCAAAAATAACCTTTAATATTCAGTGTTCAGTGTTCACCCCAACTACCACTAAATCCTCTCTTCTGCCAAAAATAACCTTCAATATTCAGTGTTCAGTGTTCAGTGTTCACCCCAACTGCCACTAAATCCTCTCTTCTGCCAAAAATAACCTTCAATATTCAGTGTTCAGTGTTCAGTGTTCACCCCAACTGCCACTAAATCCTCTATTCGGCCAAAAATAACCTTCAATATTCTATATTAAGTGTTCAGTGTTCACTCCAACTGCCACTAAATCCTCTCTTCTGCCAAAAATAACCTTCAATATTCAGTGTTCAGTGTTCAGTGTTGGCCCCAACTGCCACTAAATCCTCTCTTCTGCCAAAAATAACCTTCAATATTCAGTGTTCAGTGTTCAGTGTTCACCCCAACTGCCACTAAATCCTCTCTTCTGCCAAAAATAACCTTCAATATTCAGAGTTCAGTGTTCAGTGTTCACCCCAACTGCCACTAAATCCTCTCTTCTGCCAAAAATAAACTTCAATATTCAGTGTTCAGTGTTCAGTGTTCACCCCAACTGCCACTAAATCCTCTCTTCTGCCAAAAATAACCTTCAATATTCAGTGTTCCGTGTTCAGTGTTCACCCCAACTGCCACTAAATCCTCTCTTCTGCCAAAAATAACCTTCAATATTCAGTGTTCAGTGTGCAGTGTTCACCCCAACTGCCACTGAATCCTCTCTTCTGCCAAAAATAAACTTCAATATTCAGTGTTCAGTGTTCAGTGTTCATCCCAACTGCCACTAAATCCTCTTTTCTGCCAAAAATAACCTTCAATATTCAGAGTTCAGTGTTCAGTGTTCACCCCAACTGCCACTAAATCCTCTCTTCTGCAAAAATAACCTTCAATATTCAATATTCAGTGTTCAGTGTTCACCCAAACTGCCACTAAATCCTCTCTTCTGCCAAAAATAACCTTCAATATTCAGTGTCCAGTGTTCACCCCAACTGCCACTAAATCCTCTCTTCTGCCAAAAATAACCTTCAATATTCAATATTCAGTGTTCAGTGTTCACCCCAACTGCCACTAAATCCTCTCTTCTGCCAAAAATAACCTTCAATATTCAGTGTTCAGTGTTCACCCCAACTGCCACTAAATCCTCTCTTCTGCCAAAAATAACCTTCAATATTCAGTGATCAGTGTTCAGTGTTCACCCCAACTGCCACTAAATCCTCTCTTCTGCCAAAAACAACCTTCAATATTCAGTGTTCAGTGTTCACCCCAACTGCCACTAAATCCTCTCTTCTGCCAAAAATAACCTTCAATATTCAGTGTTCAGTGTTCACCCCAACTGCCACTAAACCCTCTCTTCTGCAAAAAGAACCTTCAATATTCAGTGTTCAGTGTTCAGTGTTCACCCAAACTGCCACTAAATCCTCTCTTCTGCCAAAATTAACCTTCAATATTCAGTGTACAGTGTTCTCCCCAACTGCCACTAAATCCTCTCTTCTGCCAAAAATAACCTTCAATATTCAGTGTTAAGTGTTCACCCCAACTGCCACTAAATCCTATCTTCTGCCAAAAATAACCTTCAATATTCAGTGTTCAGTGTTCACCCCAACTGCCACTAAATCCTCTCTTCTGCCAAAAATAACCTTCAATATTCAATATTCAGTGTTCAGTGTTCACCCAAACTGCCACTAAATCCTCTCTTCTGCCAAAAATAACCTTCAATATTCAGTGTTCAGTGTTAACCCCAACTGCCACTAAATCCTCTCTTCAGCCAAAAATAACCTTCAATATTCAATATTCAGTGTTCAGTGTTCACCCCAACTGCCACTAAATCCTCTCTTCTGCAAAAATAACCTTCAATATTCAGTGTTCAGTGTTCACCCCATCTGCCACTAAATCCTCTCTTCTGCAAAAATAACCTTCAATATTCAGTGTTCAGTGTTCAGTGTTAATCCCAACTGCCACTAAATCCTCTCTTCTGCAAAAATAACCTTCAATATTCAATATTCAGTGTTCAGTGTTCACCCAAACTGCCACTAAATCCTCTCTTCTGCCAAAAATAACCTTCAATATTCAGTGTCCAGTGTTCACCACAACTGCCACTAAATCCTCTCTTCTGCCAAAAATAACCTTCAATATTCAGTGTTCAGTGTTCAGTGTTCACCCCAACTGCCACTAAATCCTCTCTTCTGCCAAAAATAACCTTCAATATTCAGTGTTCAGTGTTCACCCCAACTGCCACTAAATCCTCTCTTCTGCCAAAAATAACCTTTAATATTCAGTGTTCAGTGTTCAGTGTTCACCCCAACTGCCACTAAATCCTCTCTTCTGCCAAAAATAACCTTCAATATTCAATATTCAGTGTTCAGTGTTCACCCCAACTGCCACTAAATCCTCTCTTCTGCCAAAAATAACCTTCAATATTCAGTGTTCAGTGTTCAGTGTTCACCCCAACTGCCACTAAATCCTCTCTTCTGCCAAAAATAACCTTCAATATTCAATATTCAGTGTTCAGTGTTCACCCCAACTGCCACTAAATCCTCTCTTCTGCCAAAAATAACCTTCAATATTCAGTGTTCAGTGTTCAGTGTTCACCCCAACTGCCACTAAATCCTCTCTTCTGCCAAAAAATAACCTTCAATATTCAGTGTTCAGTGTTCACCCCAACTGCCACTAAATCCTCTCTTCTGCCAAAAATAACCTTTATTATTCAGTGTTCAGTGTTCAGTGTTCACCCCACCTGCCACTAAATCCTCTCTTCTGCCAAAAATAACCTTCAATATTCAGTGTTCAGTGTTCAGTGTTCACCCCAACTGCCACTAAATCCTCTCTTCTGCCAAAAATAACCTTCAATATTCAGTGTTCAGTGTTCAGTGTTCACCCCAACTGCCATTAAATCCTCTCTTCTGCCAAAAATAACCTTCAATATTCAGTGTTCAGTGTTCACCCCAACTGCCACTAAATCCTCTCTTCTGCCAAAAATAACCTTCAATATTTAATATTCAGTGTTCAGTGTTCACCCCAACTGCCACTAAATCCTCTCTTCTGCCAAAAATAACCTTCAATATTCAGTGTTCAGTGTTCACCCCAACTGCCACTAAATCCTCTCTTCTGCCAAAAATAACCTTCAATATTCAGTGATCAGTGTTCAGTGTTCACCCCAACTGCGACTAAATCCTCTTTTCTGCCAAAAATAACCTTCAATATTCAATATTCAGTGTTCAGTGTTCACCCAAACTGCCACTAAATCCTCTCTTCTGCCCAAAATAACCTTCAATATTCAGTGTTCAGTGTTAACCCCAACTGCCACTAAATCCTCTCTTCAGCCAAAAATAACCTTCAATATTCAATATTCAGTGTTCAGTGTTCACCCCAACTGCCACTAAATCCTCTCTTCTGCAAAAATAACCTTCAATATTCAGTGTTCAGTGTTCACCCCATCTGCCACTAAATCCTCTCTTCTGCAAAAATAACCTTCAATATTCAGTGTTCAGTGTTCAGTGTTAATCCCAACTGCCACTAAATCCTCTCTTCTGCAAAAATAACCTTCAATATTCAATATTCAGTGTTCAGTGTTCACCCAAACTGCCACTAAATCCTCTCTTCTGGCAAAAATAACCTTCAATATTCAGTGTCCAGTGTTCACCCCAACTGCCACTAAATCCTCTCTTCTGCCAAAAATAACCTTCAATATTCAATGTTCAGTGTTCAGTGTTCACCCCAACTGCCACTAAATCATCTCTTCTGCCAAAAATAACCTTCAATATTCAGTGTTCAGTGTTCACCCCAACTGCCACTAAATCCTCTCTTCTGCCAAAAATAACCTTTAATATTCAGTGTGCAGTGTTCAGTGTTCACCCCAACTGCCACTAAATCCTCTCTTCTGCCAAAAATAACCTTCAATATTCAGTGTTCAGTGTTCAGTGTTCACCCCAACTGCCACTAAATCCTCTCTTCTGCCAAAAATAACCTTCAATATTCAGTGTTAAGTGTTCACCCCAACTGCCACTAAATCCTATCTTCTGCCAAAAATAACCTTCAATATTCAGTGTTCAGTGTTCACCCCAACTGCCACTAAATCCTCTCTTCTGCCAAAAATAACCTTCAATATTCAATATTCAGTGTTCAGTGTTCACCCAAACTGCCACTAAATCCTCTCTTCTGCCAAAAATAACCTTCAATATTCAGTGTTCAGTGTTAACCCCAACTGCCACTAAATCCTCTCTTCAGCCAAAAATAACCTTCAATATTCAATATTCAGTGTTCAGTGTTCACCCCAACTGCCACTAAATCCTCTCTTCTGCAAAAATAACCTTCAATATTCAGTGTTCAGTGTTCACCCCATCTGCCACTAAATCCTCTCTTCTGCAAAAATAACCTTCAATATTCAGTGTTCAGTGTTCAGTGTTAATCCCAACTGCCACTAAATCCTCTCTTCTGCAAAAATAACCTTCAATATTCAATATTCAGTGTTCAGTGTTCACCCAAACTGCCACTAAATCCTCTCTTCTGCCAAAAATAACCTTCAATATTCAGTGTCCAGTGTTCACCACAACTGCCACTAAATCCTCTCTTCTGCCAAAAATAACCTTCAATATTCAGTGTTCAGTGTTCAGTGTTCACCCCAACTGCCACTAAATCCTCTCTTCTGCCAAAAATAACCTTCAATATTCAGTGTTCAGTGTTCACCCCAACTGCCACTAAATCCTCTCTTCTGCCAAAAATAACCTTTAATATTCAGTGTTCAGTGTTCAGTGTTCACCCCAACTGCCACTAAATCCTCTCTTCTGCCAAAAATAACCTTCAATATTCAATATTCAGTGTTCAGTGTTCACCCCAACTGCCACTAAATCCTCTCTTCTGCCAAAAATAACCTTCAATATTCAGTGTTCAGTGTTCAGTGTTCACCCCAACTGCCACTAAATCCTCTCTTCTGCCAAAAATAACCTTCAATATTCAATATTCAGTGTTCAGTGTTCACCCCAACTGCCACTAAATCCTCTCTTCTGCCAAAAATAACCTTCAATATTCAGTGTTCAGTGTTCAGTGTTCACCCCAACTGCCACTAAATCCTCTCTTCTGCCAAAAATAACCTTCAATATTCAGTGTTCAGTGTTCACCCCAACTGCCACTAAATCCTCTCTTCTGCCAAAAATAACCTTTATTATTCAGTGTTCAGTGTTCAGTGTTCACCCCACCTGCCACTAAATCCTCTCTTCTGCCAAAAATAACCTTCAATATTCAGTGTTCAGTGTTCAGTGTTCACCCCAACTGCCACTAAATCCTCTCTTCTGCCAAAAATAACCTTCAATATTCAGTGTTCAGTGTTCAGTGTTCACCCCAACTGCCATTAAATCCTCTCTTCTGCCAAAAATAACCTTCAATATTCAGTGTTCAGTGTTCACCCAAACTGCCACTAAATCCTCTCTTCTGCCAAAAATAACCTTCAATATTTAATATTCAGTGTTCAGTGTTCACCCCAACTGCCACTAAATCCTCTCTTCTGCCAAAAATAATCTTCAATATTCAGTGTTCAGTGTTCACCCCAACTGCCACTAAATCCTCTCTTCTGCCAAAAATAACCTTCAATATTCAGTGATCAGTGTTCAGTGTTCACCCCAACTGCGACTAAATCCTCTCTTCTGCCAAAAATAACCTTCAATATTCAATATTCAGTGTTCAGTGTTCACCCAAACTGCCACTAAATCCTCTCTTCTGCCAAAAATAACCTTCAATATTCAGTGTTCAGTGTTAACCCCAACTGCCACTAAATCCTCTCTTCAGCCAAAAATAACCTTCAATATTCAATATTCAGTGTTCAGTGTTCACCCCAACTGCCACTAAATCCTCTCTTCTGCAAAAATAACCTTCAATATTCAGTGTTCAGTGTTCACCCCATCTGCCACTAAATCCTCTCTTCTGCAAAAATAACCTTCAATATTCAGTGTTCAGTGTTCAGTGTTAATCCCAACTGCCACTAAATCCTCTCTTCTGCAAAAATAACCTTCAATATTCAATATTCAGTGTTCAGTGTTCACCCAAACTGCCACTAAATCCTCTCTTCTGCCAAAAATAACCTTCAATATTCAGTGTCCAGTGTTCACCCCAACTGCCACTAAATCCTCTCTTCTGCCAAAAATAACCTTCAATATTCAATGTTCAGTGTTCAGTGTTCACCCCAACTGCCACTAAATCCTCTCTTCTGCCAAAAATAACCTTCAATATTCAGTGTTCAGTGTTCACCCCAACTGCCACTAAATCCTCTCTTCTGCCAAAAATAACCTTTAATATTCAGTGTGCAGTGTTCAGTGTTCACCCCAACTGCCACTAAATCCTCTCTTCTGCCAAAAATAACCTTCAATATTCAGTGTTCAGTGTTCAGTGTTCACCCCAACTGCCACTAAATCCTCTCTTCTGCCAAAAATAACCTTCAATATTCAATATTCAGTGTTCAGTGTTCACCCCAACTGCCACTAAATCCTCTCTTCTGCCAAAAATAACCTTCAATATTCAGTGTTCAGTGTTCAGTGTTCACCCCAACTGCCACTAAATCCTCTCTTCTGCCAAAAATAACCTTCAATATTCAGTGTTCAGTGTTCAGTGTTCACCCCAACTGCCATTAAATCCTCTCTTCTGCCAAAAATAACCTTCAATATTCAGTGTTCAGTGTTCACCCCAACTGCCACTAAATCCTCTCTTCTGCCAAAAATAACCTTCAATATTTAATATTCAGTGTTCAGTGTTCACCCCAACTGCCACTAAATCCTCTCTTCTGCCAAAAATAACCTTCAATATTCAGTGTTCAGTGTTCACCCCAACTGCCACTAAATCCTCTCTTCTGCCAAAAATAACCTTCAATATTCAGTGATCAGTGTTCAGTGTTCACCCCAACTGCGACTAAATCCTCACTTCTGCCAAAAATAACCTTCAATATTCAATATTTAGTGTTCAGTGTTCACCCAAACTGCCACTAAATCCTCTCTTCTGCCAAAAATAACCTTCAATATTCAGTGTCCAGTGTTCACCCCAACTGCCACTAAATCCTCTCTTCTGCCAAAAATAACCTTCAATATTCAGTGTTCAGTGTTCAGTGTTCACCCCAACTGCCACTAAATCCTCTCTTCTGCCAAAAATAACCTTCAATATTCAATATTCAGTGTTCAGTATTCACCCCCAACTGCCACTAAATCCCCTCTTCTGCCAAAAATAACCTTCAATATTCAGTGTTCAGTGTTCAGTGTTCACCCCAACTGCCACTAAATCCTCTCTTCGGCCAAAAATAACCTTCAATATTCTATATTAAGTGTTCAGTGTTCACTCCAACTGCCACTAAATCCTCTCTTCTGCCAAAAATAACCTTCAATATTCAGTGTTCAGTGTTCAGTGTTCACCCCAACTGCCACTAAATCCTCTCTTCTGCCAAAAATAACCTTCAATATTCAGTATTCAGTGTTCAGTGTTCACCCCAACTGCCACTAAATCCTCTCTTCTGCCAAAAATAAACTTCAATATTCAGTGTTCAGTGTTCAGTGTTCACCCCAACTGCCACTCAATCCTCTCTTCTGCCAAAAATAACCTTCAACATTCAGTGTCAGTGTTCACCCCAACTGCCACTATATCCTCTCATCTGCCAAAAATAACCTTCAATATTCAGTGTTCAGTGTGCAGTGTTCACCCCCAACTGCCACTGAATCCTCTCTTCTGCCAAAAATAAACTTCAATATTCAGTGTTCAGTGTTCAGTGTTCATCCCAACTGCCACTAAATCCTCTCTTCTGCAAAAATAACCTTCAATATTCAATATTCAGTGTTCAGTGTTCACCCAAACTGCCACTAAATCCTCTCTTCTGCCAAAAATAACCTTCAATATTCAGTGTCCAGTGTTCACCCCAACTGCCACTAAATCCTCTCTTCTGCCAAAAATAACCTTCAATATTCAATATTCAGTGTTCAATGTTCACCCCAACTGCCACTAAATCCTCTCTCCTGCCAAAAATAACCTTCAATATTCAGTGTTCAGTGTTCACCCCAACTGCCACTAAATCCTCTCTTCTGCCAAAAATAACCTTCAATATTCAGTGATCAGTGTTCAGTGTTCACCCCAACTGCCACTAAATCCTCTCTTCTGCCAAAAATAACCTTCAATATTCAGTGTTCAGTGTTCACCCCAACTGCCACTAAATCCTCTCTTCTGCCAAAAATAACCTTCAATATTCAGTGTTCATTGTTCACTCCAACTGCCACTAAACCCTCTCTTCTGCAAAAAGAACCTTCAATATTCAGTGTTCAGTGTTCAGTGTTCACCCAAACTGCCACTAAATCCTCCCATCTGCCAAAATTAACCTTCAATATTCAGTGTACAGTGTTCTGCCCAACTGCCACTAAATCCTCTCTTCTGCCAAAAATAACCTTCAATATTCAATATTCAGTGTTCAGTGTTCACCCCAACTGCCACTATATCCTCTCTTCTGCAAAAATAACCTTCAATATTCAGTGTTAAGTGTCCACCCCAACTGCCACTAAATCCTATCTTCTGCCAAAAATAACCTTCAATATTCAGTGTTCAGTGTTCACCCCAACTGCCACTAAATCCTCTCTTCTGCAAAAATAACCTTCAATATTCAGTGTTCAGTGTTCACCCCATCTGGCACTAAATCCTCTCTTCTGCAAAAATAACCTTCGATATTCAGTGTTCAGTGTTCAGTGTTAATCCCAACTGCCACTAAATCCTCTCTTCTGCAAAAATAACCTTCAATATTCAATATTCAGTGTTCAGTGTTCACCCAAACTGCCACTAAATCCTCTCTTCTGCCAAAAATAACCTTCAATATTCAGTGTCCAGTGCTCACCCCAACTGCCACTAAATCCTCTCTTCTGCCAAAAATAACCTTCAATATTCAATATTCAGTGTTCAGTGTTCACCCCAACTGCCACTAAATCCTCTCTTCTGCCAAAAATAACCTTCAATATTCAGTGTTCAGTGTTCACCCCAACTGCCACTAAATCCTCTCTTCTGCCAAAAATAACCTTCAATATTCAGTGTTCAGTGTGCAGTGTTCACCCCAACTGCCACTGAATCCTCTCTTCTGCCAAAAATAAACTTCAATATTCAGTGTTCAGTGTTCAGTGTTCATCCCAACTGCCACTAAATCCTCTCTTCTGCAAAAATAACCTTCAATATTCAATATTCAGTGTTCAGTGTTCACCCAAACTGCCACTAAATCTTCTCCTGCCAAAAATAACCTTCAATATTCAGTGTCCAGTGTTCACCCCAACTGCCACTAAATCCTCTCTTCTGCCAAAAATAACCTTCAATATTCAATATTCAGTGTTCAATGTTCACCCCAACTGCCACTAAATCCTCTCTCCTGCCAAAAATAACCTTCAATATTCAGTGTTCAGTGTTCACCCCAACTGCCACTAAATCCTCTCTTCTGCCAAAAATAACCTTCAATATTCAGTGATCAGTGTTCAGTGTTCACCCCAACTGCCACTAAATCCTCTCTTCTGCCAAAAATAACCTTCAATATTCAGTGTTCAGTGTTCACCCTAACTGCCACTAAATCCTCTCTTCTGCCAAAAATAACCTTCAATATTCAGTGTTCAGTGTTCACACCAACTGCCACTAAACCCTCTCTTCTGCAAAAAGAACCTTCAATATTCAGTGTTCAGTGTTCAGTGTTCACCCAAACTGCCACTAAATCCTCTCATCTGCCAAAATTAACCTTCAATATTCAGTGTACAGTGTTCTGCCCAACTGCCACTAAATCCTCTCTTCTGCCAAAAATAACCTTCAATATTCAATATTCAGTGTTCAGTGTTCACCCCAACTGCCACTATATCCTCTCTTCTGCAAAAATAACCTTCAATATTCAGTGTTAAGTGTCCACCCCAACTGACACTAAATCCTATCTTCTGCCAAAAATAACCTTCAATATTCAGTGTTCAGTGTTCACCCCAACTGCCACTAAATCCTCTCTTCTGCCAAAAATAACCTTCAATATTCAATATTCAGTGTTCAGTGTTCACCCCAACTGCCACTAAATCCTCTCTTCTGCAAAAATAACCTTCAATATTCAGTGTTCAGTGTTCACCCCATCTGCCACTAAATCCTCTCTTCTGCAAAAATAACCTTCGATATTCAGTGTTCAGTGTTCAGTGTTAATCCCAACTGCCACTAAATCCTCTCTTCTGCAAAAATAACCTTCAATATTCAATATTCAGTGTTCAGTGTTCACCCAAACTGCCACTAAATCCTCTCTTCTGCCAAAAATAACCTTCAATATTCAGTGTCCAGTGCTCACCCCAACTGCCACTAAATCCTCTCTTCTGCCAAAAATAACCTTCAATATTCAATATTCAGTGTTCAGTGTTCACCCCAACTGCCACTAAATCCTCTCTTCTGCCAAAAATAACCTTTAATATTCAGTGTTCAGTGTTCACCCCAACTGCCACTAAATCCTCTCTTCTGCCAAAAATAACCTTCAATATTCAGTGTTCAGTGTGCAGTGTTCACCCCAACTGCCACTGAATCCTCTCTTCTGCCAAAAACAAACTTCAATATTCAGTGTTCAGTGTTCAGTGTTCATCCCAACTGCCACTAAATCCTCTCTTCTGCAAAAATAACCTTCAATATTCAATATTCAGTGTTCAGTGTTCACCCAAACTGCCACTAAATCCTCTCTTCTGCCAAAAATAACCTTCAATATTCAGTGTTCAGTGTTCACCCCAACTGCCACTAAATCCTCTCTTCTGCCAAAAATAACCTTCAATATTCAGTGTTCAGTGTTCACCCCAACTGCCACTAAACCCTCTCTTCTGCAAAAAAACCTTCAATATTCAGTGTTCAGTGTTCAGTGTTCACCCAAACTGCCACTAAATCCTCTCTTCTGCCAAAATTAACCTTCAATATTCAGTGTTCAGTGTTCACCCCAACTGCCACTAAATCCTCTCTTCTGCCAAAAATAACCTTCAATATTCAGTGTTCAGTGTTCACCCCAACTGCCACTAAATCCTCTCTTCTGCCAAAAATAACCTTCAATATTCAATAGACAGTGTTCAGTGTTCTCCCCAACTGCCACTAAATCCTCTCTTCTGCCAAAAATAACCTTCAATATTCAATATTCAGTGTTCAGTGTTCACCCCAACTGCCACTAAATCCTCTCTTCTGCCAAAGATTACCTTCAATATTCAGTGATCAGTGTTCAGTGTGCACCCCAACTGTCACTATATCCTCTCTTCTGCCAAAAATAACCTTCAATATTCAGTGTCCAGTGTTCACCCCAACTGCCACTAAATCCTCTCTTCTGCCAGAAATAACCTTCAATATTCAATATTCAGTGTTCAGTCTTCACCCCAACTGCCACTAAATCCTCTCTTCTGCCAAAAATAACCTTCAATATTCAGTGTTCAGTGTTCACCCCAACTGCCACTAAATCCTCTCTTCTGCCAAAAATAACCTTCAATATTCAGTGTCAGTGTTCACCCCAACTGCCACTATATCCTCTCATCTGCCAAAAATAACCTTCAATATTCTATATTAAGTGTTCAGTGTTCACTCCAACTGCCACTAAATCCTCTCTTCTGCCAAAAATAACCTTCAATATTCAGTGTTCAGTGTTCAGTGTTCACCCCAACTGCCACTAAATCCTCTCTTCTGCCAAAAATAACCTTCAATATTCAGTATTCAGTGTTCAGTGTTCACCCCAACTGCCACTAAATCCTCTCTTCTGCCAAAAATAAACTTCAATATTCAGTGTTCAGTGTTCAGTGTTCACCCCAACTGCCACTCAATCCTCTCTTCTGCCAAAAATAACCTTCAACATTCAGTGTCAGTGTTCACCCCAACTGCCACTATATCCTCTCATCTGCCAAAAATAACCTTCAATATTCAGTGTTCAGTGTGCAGTGTTCACCCCCAACTGCCACTGAATCCTCTCTTCTGCCAAAAATAAACTTCAATATTCAGTGTTCAGTGTTCAGTGTTAATCCCAACTGCCACTAAATCCTCTCTTCTGCAAAAATAACCTTCAATATTCAATATTCAGTGTTCAGTGTTCACCCAAACTGCCACTAAATCCTCTCTTCTGCCAAAAATAACCTTCAATATTCAGTGTCCAGTGTTCACCCCAACTGCCACTAAATCCTCTCTTCTGCCAAAAATAAACTTCAATATTCAATGTTCAGTGTTCAGTGTTCACCCCAACTGCCACTAAATCCTCTCTTCTGCCAAAAATAACCTTCAATATTCAGTGTTCAGTGTTCACCCCAACTGCCACTAAATCCTCTCTTCTGCCAAAAATAACCTTTAATATTCAGTGTGCAGTGTTCAGTGTTCACCCCAACTGCCACTAAATCCTCTCTTCTGCCAAAAATAACCTTCAATATTCAGTGTTCAGTGTTCAGTGTTCACCCCAACTGCCACTAAATCCTCTCTTCTGCCAAAAATAACCTTCAATATTCAATATTCAGTGTTCAGTGTTCACCCCAACTGCCACTAAATCCTCTCTTCTGCCAAAAATAACCTTCAATATTCAGTGTTCAGTGTTCAGTGTTCACCCCAACTGCCACTAAATCCTCTCTTCTGCCAAAAATAACCTTCAATATTCAGTGTTCAGTGTTCAGTGTTCACCCCAACTGCCATTAAATCCTCTCTTCTGCCAAAAATAACCTTCAATATTCAGTGTTCAGTGTTCACCCCAACTGCCACTAAATCCTCTCTTCTGCCAAAAATAACCTTCAATATTTAATATTCAGTGTTCAGTGTTCACCCCAACTGCCACTAAATCCTCTCTTCTGCCAAAAATAACCTTCAATATTCAGTGTTCAGTGTTCACCCCAACTGCCACTAAATCCTCTCTTCTGCCAAAAATAACCTTCAATATTCAGTGATCAGTGTTCAGTGTTCACCCCAACTGCGACTAAATCCTCACTTCTGCCAAAAATAACCTTCAATATTCAATATTTAGTGTTCAGTGTTCACCCAAACTGCCACTAAATCCTCTCTTCTGCCAAAAATAACCTTCAATATTCAGTGTCCAGTGTTCACCCCAACTGCCACTAAATCCTCTCTTCTGCCAAAAATAACCTTCAATATTCAGTGTTCAGTGTTCAGTGTTCACCCCAACTGCCACTAAATCCTCTCTTCTGCCAAAAATAACCTTCAATATTCAATATTCAGTGTTCAGTATTCACCCCCAACTGCCACTAAATCCCCTCTTCTGCCAAAAATAACCTTCAATATTCAGTGTTCAGTGTTCAGTGTTCACCCCAACTGCCACTAAATCCTCTCTTCGGCCAAAAATAACCTTCAATATTCTATATTAAGTGTTCAGTGTTCACTCCAACTGCCACTAAATCCTCTCTTCTGCCAAAAATAACCTTCAATATTCAGTGTTCAGTGTTCAGTGTTCACCCCAACTGCCACTAAATCCTCTCTTCTGCCAAAAATAACCTTCAATATTCAGTATTCAGTGTTCAGTGTTCACCCCAACTGCCACTAAATCCTCTCTTCTGCCAAAAATAAACTTCAATATTCAGTGTTCAGTGTTCAGTGTTCACCCCAACTGCCACTCAATCCTCTCTTCTGCCAAAAATAACCTTCAACATTCAGTGTCAGTGTTCACCCCAACTGCCACTATATCCTCTCATCTGCCAAAAATAACCTTCAATATTCAGTGTTCAGTGTGCAGTGTTCACCCCCAACTGCCACTGAATCCTCTCTTCTGCCAAAAATAAACTTCAATATTCAGTGTTCAGTGTTCAGTGTTCATCCCAACTGCCACTAAATCCTCTCTTCTGCAAAAATAACCTTCAATATTCAATATTCAGTGTTCAGTGTTCACCCAAACTGCCACTAAATCCTCTCTTCTGCCAAAAATAACCTTCAATATTCAGTGTCCAGTGTTCACCCCAACTGCCACTAAATCCTCTCTTCTGCCAAAAATAACCTTCAATATTCAATATTCAGTGTTCAATGTTCACCCCAACTGCCACTAAATCCTCTCTCCTGCCAAAAATAACCTTCAATATTCAGTGTTCAGTGTTCACCCCAACTGCCACTAAATCCTCTCTTCTGCCAAAAATAACCTTCAATATTCAGTGATCAGTGTTCAGTGTTCACCCCAACTGCCACTAAATCCTCTCTTCTGCCAAAAATAACCTTCAATATTCAGTGTTCAGTGTTCACCCCAACTGCCACTAAATCCTCTCTTCTGCCAAAAATAACCTTCAATATTCAGTGTTCATTGTTCACTCCAACTGCCACTAAACCCTCTCTTCTGCAAAAAGAACCTTCAATATTCAGTGTTCAGTGTTCAGTGTTCACCCAAACTGCCACTAAATCCTCCCATCTGCCAAAATTAACCTTCAATATTCAGTGTACAGTGTTCTGCCCAACTGCCACTAAATCCTCTCTTCTGCCAAAAATAACCTTCAATATTCAATATTCAGTGTTCAGTGTTCACCCCAACTGCCACTATATCCTCTCTTCTGCAAAAATAACCTTCAATATTCAGTGTTAAGTGTCCACCCCAACTGCCACTAAATCCTATCTTCTGCCAAAAATAACCTTCAATATTCAGTGTTCAGTGTTCACCCCAACTGCCACTAAATCCTCTCTTCTGCAAAAATAACCTTCAATATTCAGTGTTCAGTGTTCACCCCATCTGGCACTAAATCCTCTCTTCTGCAAAAATAACCTTCGATATTCAGTGTTCAGTGTTCAGTGTTAATCCCAACTGCCACTAAATCCTCTCTTCTGCAAAAATAACCTTCAATATTCAATATTCAGTGTTCAGTGTTCACCCAAACTGCCACTAAATCCTCTCTTCTGCCAAAAATAACCTTCAATATTCAGTGTCCAGTGCTCACCCCAACTGCCACTAAATCCTCTCTTCTGCCAAAAATAACCTTCAATATTCAATATTCAGTGTTCAGTGTTCACCCCAACTGCCACTAAATCCTCTCTTCTGCCAAAAATAACCTTCAATATTCAGTGTTCAGTGTTCACCCCAACTGCCACTAAATCCTCTCTTCTGCCAAAAATAACCTTCAATATTCAGTGTTCAGTGTGCAGTGTTCACCCCAACTGCCACTGAATCCTCTCTTCTGCCAAAAATAAACTTCAATATTCAGTGTTCAGTGTTCAGTGTTCATCCCAACTGCCACTAAATCCTCTCTTCTGCAAAAATAACCTTCAATATTCAATATTCAGTGTTCAGTGTTCACCCAAACTGCCACTAAATCCTCTCTCCTGCCAAAAATAACCTTCAATATTCAGTGTCCAGTGTTCACCCCAACTGCCACTAAATCCTCTCTTCTGCCAAAAATAACCTTCAATATTCAATATTCAGTGTTCAATGTTCACCCCAACTGCCACTAAATCCTCTCTCCTGCCAAAAATAACCTTCAATATTCAGTGTTCAGTGTTCACCCCAACTGCCACTAAATCCTCTCTTCTGCCAAAAATAACCTTCAATATTCAGTGATCAGTGTTCAGTGTTCACCCCAACTGCCACTAAATCCTCTCTTCTGCCAAAAATAACCTTCAATATTCAGTGTTCAGTGTTCACCCTAACTGCCACTAAATCCTCTCTTCTGCCAAAAATAACCTTCAATATTCAGTGTTCAGTGTTCACACCAACTGCCACTAAACCCTCTCTTCTGCAAAAAGAACCTTCAATATTCAGTGTTCAGTGTTCAGTGTTCACCCAAACTGCCACTAAATCCTCTCATCTGCCAAAATTAACCTTCAATATTCAGTGTACAGTGTTCTGCCCAGCTGCCACTAAATCCTCTCTTCTGCCAAAAATAACCTTCAATATTCAATATTCAGTGTTCAGTGTTCACCCCAACTGCCACTATATCCTCTCTTCTGCAAAAATAACCTTCAATATTCAGTGTTAAGTGTCCACCCCAACTGCCACTAAATCCTATCTTCTGCCAAAAATAACCTTCAATATTCAGTGTTCAGTGTTCACCCCAACTGCCACTAAATCCTCTCTTCTGCCAAAAATAACCTTCAATATTCAATATTCAGTGTTCAGTGTTCACCCCAACTGCCACTAAATCCTCTCTTCTGCAAAAATAACCTTCAATATTCAGTGTTCAGTGTTCACCCCATCTGCCACTAAATCCTCTCTTCTGCAAAAATAACCTTCGATATTCAGTGTTCAGTGTTCAGTGTTAATCCCAACTGCCACTAAATCCTCTCTTCTGCAAAAATAACCTTCAATATTCAATATTCAGTGTTCAGTGTTCACCCAAACTGCCACTAAATCCTCTCTTCTGCCAAAAATAACCTTCAATATTCAGTGTCCAGTGCTCACCCCAACTGCCACTAAATCCTCTCTTCTGCCAAAAATAACCTTCAATATTCAATATTCAGTGTTCAGTGTTCACCCCAACTGCCACTAAATCCTCTCTTCTGCCAAAAATAACCTTCAATATTCAGTGTTCAGTGTTCACCCCAACTGCCACTAAATCCTCTCTTCTGCCAAAAATAACCTTCAATATTCAGTGTTCAGTGTGCAGTGTTCACCCCAACTGCCACTGAATCCTCTCTTCTGCCAAAAACAAACTTCAATATTCAGTGTTCAGTGTTCAGTGTTCATCCCAACTGCCACTAAATCCTCTCTTCTGCAAAAATAACCTTCAATATTCAATATTCAGTGTTCAGTGTTCACCCAAACTGCCACTAAATCCTCTCTTCTGCCAAAAATAACCTTCAATATTCAGTGTTCAGTGTTCACCCCAACTGCCACTAAATCCTCTCTTCTGCCAAAAATAACCTTCAATATTCAGTGTTCAGTGTTCACCCCAACTGCCACTAAACCCTCTCTTCTGCAAAAAAACCTTCAATATTCAGTGTTCAGTGTTCAGTGTTCACCCAAACTGCCACTAAATCCTCTCTTCTGCCAAAATTAACCTTCAATATTCAGTGTTCAGTGTTCACCCCAACTGCCACTAAATCCTCTCTTCTGCCAAAAATAACCTTCAATATTCAGTGTTCAGTGTTCACCCCAACTGCCACTAAATCCTCTCTTCTGCCAAAAATAACCTTCAATATTCAATAGACAGTGTTCAGTGTTCTCCCCAACTGCCACTAAATCCTCTCTTCTGCCAAAAATAACCTTCAATATTCAATATTCAGTGTTCAGTGTTCACCCCAACTGCCACTAAATCCTCTCTTCTGCCAAAGATTACCTTCAATATTCAGTGATCAGTGTTCAGTGTGCACCCCAACTGTCACTATATCCTCTCTTCTGCCAAAAATAACCTTCAATATTCAGTGTCCAGTGTTCACCCCAACTGCCACTAAATCCTCTCTTCTGCCAGAAATAACCTTCAATATTCAATATTCAGTGTTCAGTCTTCACCCCAACTGCCACTAAATCCTCTCTTCTGCCAAAAATAACCTTCAATATTCAGTGTTCAGTGTTCACCCCAACTGCCACTAAATCCTCTCTTCTGCCAAAAATAACCTTCAATATTCAGTGTCAGTGTTCACCCCAACTGCCACTATATCCTCTCATCTGCCAAAAATAACCTTCAATATTCTATATTAAGTGTTCAGTGTTCACTCCAACTGCCACTAAATCCTCTCTTCTGCCAAAAATAACCTTCAATATTCAGTGTTCAGTGTTCACCCCAACTGCCACTAAATCCTCTCTTCTGCCAAAAATAACCTTCAATATTCAGTATTCAGTGTTCAGTGTTCACCCCAACTGCCACTAAATCCTCTCTTCTGCCAAAAATAAACTTCAATATTCAGTGTTCAGTGTTCAGTGTTCACCCCAACTGCCACTCAATCCTCTCTTCTGCCAAAAATAACCTTCAACATTCAGTGTCAGTGTTCACCCCAACTGCCACTATATCCTCTCATCTGCCAAAAATAACCTTCAATATTCAGTGTTCAGTGTGCAGTGTTCACCCCCAACTGCCACTGAATCCTCTCTTCTGCCAAAAATAAACTTCAATATTCAGTGTTCAGTGTTCAGTGTTCATCCCAACTGCCACTAAATCCTCTCTTCTGCAAAAATAACCTTCAATATTCAATATTCAGTGTTCAGTGTTCACCCAAACTGCCACTAAATCCTCTCTTCTGCCAAAAATAACCTTCAATATTCAGTGTCCAGTGTTCACCCCAACTGCCACTAAATCCTCTCTTCTGCCAAAAATAACCTTCAATATTCAATATTCAGTGTTCAATGTTCACCCCAACTGCCACTAAATCCTCTCTCCTGCCAAAAATAACCTTCAATATTCAGAGTTCAGTGTTCACCCCAACTGGCACTAAATCCTCTCTTCTGCCAAAAATAACCTTCAATATTCAGTGATCAGTGTTCAGTGTTCACCCCAACTGCCACTAAATCCTCTCTTCTGCCAAAAATAACCTTCAATATTCAGTGTTCAGTGTTCACCCCAACTGCCACTAAATCCTCTCTTCTGCCAAAAATAACCTTCAATATTCAGTGTTCATTGTTCACTCCAACTGCCACTAAACCCTCTCTTCTGCAAAAAGAACCTTCAATATTCAGTGTTCAGTGTTCAGTGTTCACCCAAACTGCCACTAAATCCTCTCTTCTGCCAAAAATAACCTTCAATATTCAGTTTTCAGTGTTCACCCCAACTGCCACTAAATCCTCTCTTCTGCCAAAAATAACCTTCAATATTCAGTGTTCAGTGTGCAGTGTTCACCCCAACTGCCACTGAATCCTCTCTTCTGCCAAAAATAAACTTCAATATTCAGTGTTCAGTGTTCAGTGTTCACCCCAACTGCCACTAAATCCTCTCTTCTGCCAAAAATAACCTTCAATATTCAGTGTTCAGTGTGCAGTGTTCACCCCAACTGCCACTGAATCCTCTCTTCTGCCAAAAATAAACTTCAATATTCAGTGTTCAGTGTTCAGTGTTCATCCCAACTGCCACTAAATCCTCTCTTCTGCAAAAATAACCTTCAATATTCAATATTCAGTGTTCAGTGTTCACCCAAACTGCCACTAAATCCTCTCTCCTGCCAAAAATAACCTTCAATATTCAGTGTCCAGTGTTCACCCCAACTGCCACTAAATCCTCTCTTCTGCCAAAAATAACCTTCAATATTCAATATTCAGTGTTCAATGTTCACCCCAACTGCCACTAAATCCTCTCTCCTGCCAAAAATAACCTTCAATATTCAGTGTTCAGTGTTCACCCCAACTGCCACTAAATCCTCTCTTCTGCCAAAAATAACCTTCAATATTCAGTGATCAGTGTTCAGTGTTCACCCCAACTGCCACTAAATCCTCTCTTCTGCCAAAAATAACCTTCAATATTCAGTGTTCAGTGTTCACCCCAACTGCCACTAAATCCTCTCTTCTGCCAAAAATAACCTTCAATATTCAGTGTTCATTGTTCACTCCAACTGCCACTAAACCCTCTCTTCTGCAAAAAGAACCTTCAATATTCAGTGTTCAGTGTTCAGTGTTCACCCAAACTGCCACTAAATCCTCTCTTCTGCCAAAAATAACCTTCAATATTCAGTTTTCAGTGTTCACCCCAACTGCCACTAAATCCTCTCTTCTGCCAAAAATAACCTTCAATATTCAGTGTTCAGTGTGCAGTGTTCACCCCAACTGCCACTGAATCCTCTCTTCTGCCAAAAATAAACTTCAATATTCAGTGTTCAGTGTTCAGTGTTCACCCCAACTGCCACTAAATCCTCTCTTCTGCCAAAAATAACCTTCAATATTCAGTGTTCAGTGTGCAGTGTTCACCCCAACTGCCACTGAATCCTCTCTTCTGCCAAAAATAAACTTCAATATTCAGTGTTCAGTGTTCAGTGTTCATCCCAACTGCCACTAAATCCTCTCTTCTGCAAAAATAACCTTCAATATTCAATATTCAGTGTTCAGTGTTCACCCAAACTGCCACTAAATCCTCTCTCCTGCCAAAAATAACCTTCAATATTCAGTGTCCAGTGTTCACCCCAACTGCCACTAAATCCTCTCTTCTGCCAAAAATAACCTTCAATATTCAATATTCAGTGTTCAATGTTCACCCCAACTGCCACTAAATCCTCTCTCCTGCCAAAAATAACCTTCAATATTCAGTGTTCAGTGTTCACCCCAACTGCCACTAAATCCTCTCTTCTGCCAAAAATAACCTTCAATATTCAGTGATCAGTGTTCAGTGTTCACCCCAACTGCCACTAAATCCTCTCTTCTGCCAAAAATAACCTTCAATATTCAGTGTTCAGTGTTCACCCTAACTGCCACTAAATCCTCTCTTCTGCCAAAAATAACCTTCAATATTCAGTGTTCAGTGTTCACACCAACTGCCACTAAACCCTCTCTTCTGCAAAAAGAACCTTCAATATTCAGTGTTCAGTGTTCAGTGTTCACCCAAACTGCCACTAAATCCTCTCATCTGCCAAAATTAACCTTCAATATTCAGTGTACAGTGTTCTGCCCAACTGCCACTAAATCCTCTCTTCTGCCAAAAATAACCTTCAATATTCAATATTCAGTGTTCAGTGTTCACCCCAACTGCCACTATATCCTCTCTTCTGCAAAAATAACCTTCAATATTCAGTGTTAAGTGTCCACCCCAACTGCCACTAAATCCTATCTTCTGCCAAAAATAACCTTCAATATTCAGTGTTCAGTGTTCACCCCAACTGCCACTAAATCCTCTCTTCTGCCAAAAATAACCTTCAATATTCAATATTCAGTGTTCAGTGTTCACCCCAACTGCCACTAAATCCTCTCTTCTGCAAAAATAACCTTCAATATTCAGTGTTCAGTGTTCACCCCATCTGCCACTAAATCCTCTCTTCTGCAAAAATAACCTTCGATATTCAGTGTTCAGTGTTCAGTGTTAATCCCAACTGCCACTAAATCCTCTCTTCTGCAAAAATAACCTTCAATATTCAATATTCAGTGTTCAGTGTTCACCCAAACTGCCACTAAATCCTCTCTTCTGCCAAAAATAACCTTCAATATTCAGTGTCCAGTGCTCACCCCAACTGCCACTAAATCCTCTCTTCTGCCAAAAATAACCTTCAATATTCAATATTCAGTGTTCAGTGTTCACCCCAACTGCCACTAAATCCTCTCTTCTGCCAAAAATAACCTTCAATATTCAGTGTTCAGTGTTCACCCCAACTGCCACTAAATCCTCTCTTCTGCCAAAAATAACCTTCAATATTCAGTGTTCAGTGTGCAGTGTTCACCCCAACTGCCACTGAATCCTCTCTTCTGCCAAAAACAAACTTCAATATTCAGTGTTCAGTGTTCAGTGTTCATCCCAACTGCCACTAAATCCTCTCTTCTGCAAAAATAACCTTCAATATTCAATATTCAGTGTTCAGTGTTCACCCAAACTGCCACTAAATCCTCTCTTCTGCCAAAAATAACCTTCAATATTCAGTGTTCAGTGTTCACCCCAACTGCCACTAAATCCTCTCTTCTGCCAAAAATAACCTTCAATATTCAGTGTTCAGTGTTCACCCCAACTGCCACTAAACCCTCTCTTCTGCAAAAAAACCTTCAATATTCAGTGTTCAGTGTTCAGTGTTCACCCAAACTGCCACTAAATCCTCTCTTCTGCCAAAATTAACCTTCAATATTCAGTGTTCAGTGTTCACCCCAACTGCCACTAAATCCTCTCTTCTGCCAAAAATAACCTTCAATATTCAGTGTTCAGTGTTCACCCCAACTGCCACTAAATCCTCTCTTCTGCCAAAAATAACCTTCAATATTCAATAGACAGTGTTCAGTGTTCTCCCCAACTGCCACTAAATCCTCTCTTCTGCCAAAAATAACCTTCAATATTCAATATTCAGTGTTCAGTGTTCACCCCAACTGCCACTAAATCCTCTCTTCTGCCAAAGATTACCTTCAATATTCAGTGATCAGTGTTCAGTGTGCACCCCAACTGTCACTATATCCTCTCTTCTGCCAAAAATAACCTTCAATATTCAGTGTCCAGTGTTCACCCCAACTGCCACTAAATCCTCTCTTCTGCCAGAAATAACCTTCAATATTCAATATTCAGTGTTCAGTCTTCACCCCAACTGCCACTAAATCCTCTCTTCTGCCAAAAATAACCTTCAATATTCAGTGTTCAGTGTTCACCCCAACTGCCACTAAATCCTCTCTTCTGCCAAAAATAACCTTCAATATTCAGTGTCAGTGTTCACCCCAACTGCCACTATATCCTCTCATCTGCCAAAAATAACCTTCAATATTCTATATTAAGTGTTCAGTGTTCACTCCAACTGCCACTAAATCCTCTCTTCTGCCAAAAATAACCTTCAATATTCAGTGTTCAGTGTTCAGTGTTCACCCCAACTGCCACTAAATCCTCTCTTCTGCCAAAAATAACCTTCAATATTCAGTATTCAGTGTTCAGTGTTCACCCCAACTGCCACTAAATCCTCTCTTCTGCCAAAAATAAACTTCAATATTCAGTGTTCAGTGTTCAGTGTTCACCCCAACTGCCACTCAATCCTCTCTTCTGCCAAAAATAACCTTCAACATTCAGTGTCAGTGTTCACCCCAACTGCCACTATATCCTCTCATCTGCCAAAAATAACCTTCAATATTCAGTGTTCAGTGTGCAGTGTTCACCCCCAACTGCCACTGAATCCTCTCTTCTGCCAAAAATAAACTTCAATATTCAGTGTTCAGTGTTCAGTGTTCATCCCAACTGCCACTAAATCCTCTCTTCTGCAAAAATAACCTTCAATATTCAATATTCAGTGTTCAGTGTTCACCCAAACTGCCACTAAATCCTCTCTTCTGCCAAAAATAACCTTCAATATTCAGTGTCCAGTGTTCACCCCAACTGCCACTAAATCCTCTCTTCTGCCAAAAATAACCTTCAATATTCAATATTCAGTGTTCAATGTTCACCCCAACTGCCACTAAATCCTCTCTCCTGCCAAAAATAACCTTCAATATTCAGTGTTCAGTGTTCACCCCAACTGCCACTAAATCCTCTCTTCTGCCAAAAATAACCTTCAATATTCAGTGATCAGTGTTCAGTGTTCACCCCAACTGCCACTAAATCCTCTCTTCTGCCAAAAATAACCTTCAATATTCAGTGTTCAGTGTTCACCCCAACTGCCACTAAATCCTCTCTTCTGCCAAAAATAACCTTCAATATTCAGTGTTCATTGTTCACTCCAACTGCCACTAAACCCTCTCTTCTGCAAAAAGAACCTTCAATATTCAGTGTTCAGTGTTCAGTGTTCACCCAAACTGCCACTAAATCCTCTCTTCTGCCAAAAATAACCTTCAATATTCAGTTTTCAGTGTTCACCCCAACTGCCACTAAATCCTCTCTTCTGCCAAAAATAACCTTCAATATTCAGTGTTCAGTGTGCAGTGTTCACCCCAACTGCCACTGAATCCTCTCTTCTGCCAAAAATAAACTTCAATATTCAGTGTTCAGTGTTCAGTGTTCATCCCAACTGCCACTAAATCCTCTCTTCTGCAAAAATAACCTTCAATATTCAATATTCAGTGTTCAATGTTCACCCCAACTGCCACTAAATCCTCTCTCCTGCCAAAAATAACCTTCAATATTCAGTGTTCAGTGTTCACCCCAACTGCCACTAAATCCTCTCTTCTGCCAAAAATAACCTTCAATATTCAGTGATCAGTGTTCAGTGTTCACCCCAACTGCCACTAAATCCTCTCTTCTGCCAAAAATAACCTTCAATATTCAGTGTTCAGTGTTCACCCCAACTGCCACTAAATCCTCTCTTCTGCCAAAAATAACCTTCAATATTCAGTGTTCAGTGTTCACACCAACTGCCACTAAACCCTCTCTTCTGCAAAAAGAACCTTCAATATTCAGTGTTCAGTGTTCAGTGTTCACCCAAACTGCCACTAAATCCTCTCATCTGCCAAAATTAACCTTCAATATTCAGTGTACAGTGTTCTGCCCAACTGCCACTAAATCCTCTCTTCTGCCAAAAATAACCTTCAATATTCAATATTCAGTGTTCAGTGTTCACCCCAACTGCCACTATATCCTCTCTTCTGCAAAAATAACCTTCAATATTCAGTGTTAAGTGTCCACCCCAACTGCCACTAAATCCTATCTTCTGCCAAAAATAACCTTCAATATTCAGTGTTCAGTGTTCACCCCAACTGCCACTAAATCCTCTCTTCTGCCAAAAATAACCTTCAATATTCAATATTCAGTGTTCAGTGTTCACCCCAACTGCCACTAAATCCTCTCTTCTGCAAAAATAACCTTCAATATTCAGTGTTCAGTGTTCAACCCATCTGCCACTAAATCCTCTCTTCTGCAAAAATAACCTTCGATATTCAGTGTTCAGTGTTCAGTGTTAATCCCAACTGCCACTAAATCCTCTCTTCTGCAAAAATAACCTTCAATATTCAATATTCAGTGTTCAGTGTTCACCCAAACTGCCACTAAATCCTCTCTTCTGCCAAAAATAACCTTCAATATTCAGTGTCCAGTGCTCACCCCAACTGCCACTAAATCCTCTCTTCTGCCAAAAATAACCTTCAATATTCAATATTCAGTGTTCAGTGTTCACCCCAACTGCCACTAAATCCTCTCTTCTGCCAAAAATAACCTTCAATATTCAGTGTTCAGTGTTCACCCCAACTGCCACTAAATCCTCTCTTCTGCCAAAAATAACCTTCAATATTCAGTGTTCAGTGTGCAGTGTTCACCCCAACTGCCACTGAATCCTCTCTTCTGCCAAAAACAAACTTCAATATTCAGTGTTCAGTGTTCAGTGTTCATCCCAACTGCCACTAAATCCTCTCTTCTGCAAAAATAACCTTCAATATTCAATATTCAGTGTTCAGTGTTCACCCAAACTGCCACTAAATCCTCTCTTCTGCCAAAAATAACCTTCAATATTCAGTGTTCAGTGTTCACCCCAACTGCCACTAAATCCTCTCTTCTGCCAAAAATAACCTTCAATATTCAGTGTTCAGTGTTCACCCCAACTGCCACTAAACCCTCTCTTCTGCAAAAAAACCTTCAATATTCAGTGTTCAGTGTTCAGTGTTCACCCAAACTGCCACTAAATCCTCTCTTCTGCCAAAATTAACCTTCAATATTCAGTGTTCAGTGTTCACCCCAACTGCCACTAAATCCTCTCTTCTGCCAAAAATAACCTTCAATATTCAGTGTTCAGTGTTCACCCCAACTGCCACTAAATCCTCTCTTCTGCCAAAAATAACCTTCAATATTCAATAGACAGTGTTCAGTGTTCTCCCCAACTGCCACTAAATCCTCTCTTCTGCCAAAAATAACCTTCAATATTCAATATTCAGTGTTCAGTGTTCACCCCAACTGCCACTAAATCCTCTCTTCTGCCAAAGATTACCTTCAATATTCAGTGATCAGTGTTCAGTGTGCACCCCAACTGTCACTATATCCTCTCTTCTGCCAAAAATAACCTTCAATATTCAGTGTCCAGTGTTCACCCCAACTGCCACTAAATCCTCTCTTCTGCCAGAAATAACCTTCAATATTCAATATTCAGTGTTCAGTCTTCACCCCAACTGCCACTAAATCCTCTCTTCTGCCAAAAATAACCTTCAATATTCAGTGTTCAGTGTTCACCCCAACTGCCACTAAATCCTCTCTTCTGCCAAAAATAACCTTCAATATTCAGTGTTCAGTGTTCACCCCAACTGCCACTAAATCCTCTCTTCTGCCAAAAATAACCTTCAATATTCAGTGTTCAGTGTTCACCCCAACTGCCACTAAACCCTCTCTTCTGCAAAAATAACCTTCAATATTCAATATTCAGTGTTCAGTGTTCACCCCAACTGCCACTAAATCCTCTCTTCTGCCAAAAATAACCTTCAATATTCAGTGATCAGTGTTCAGTGTGCACCCCAACTGTCACTATATCCTCTCTTCTGCCAAAAATAACCTTCAATATTCAGTGTCCAGTGTTCACCCCAACTGCCACTAAATCCTCTCTTCTGCCAGAAATAACCTTCAATATTCAATATTCAGTGTTCAGTCTTCACCCCAACTGCCACTAAATCCTCTCTTCTGCCAAAAATAACCTTCAATATTCAGTGTTCAGTGTTCACCCCAACTGCCACTAAATCCTCTCTTCTGCCAAAAATAACCTTCAATATTCAGTGTTCAGTGTTCACCCCAACTGCCACTAAATCCTCTCTTCTGCCAAAAATAACCTTCAATATTCAGTGTTCAGTGTTCACCCCAACTGCCACTAAACCCTCTCTTCTGCAAAAAGAACCTTCAATATTCAGTGTTCAGTGTTCAGTGTTCACCCAAACTGCCACTAAATCCTCTCTTCTGCCAAAATTAACCTTCAATATTCAGTGTTCAGTGTTCTCCCCAACTGCCACTAAATCCTCTCTTCTGCCAAAAATAACCTTCAATATTCAATATTCAGTGTTCAGTGTTCACCCCAACTGCCACTAAATCCTCTCTTCTGCCAAAAATAACCTTCAATATTCAGTGATCAGTGTTCAGTGTTCACCCCAACTGCCACTATATCCTCTCTTCTGCCAAAAATAACCTTCAATATTCAGTGTTCAGTGTTCACCCCAACTGCCACTAAAACCTATCTTCTGCCAAAAATAACCCTCAATATTCAGTGTTCAGTGTTCACCCCAACTGCCACTAAATCCTCTCTTCTGCCAAAAATAACCTTCAATATTCAATATTCAGTGTTCAGTGTTCACCCAAACTGCCACTAAATCCTCTCTTCTGCCAAAAATAACCTTCAATATTCAGTGTTCAGTGTTAACCCCAACTGCCACTAAATCCTCTCTTCAGCCAAAAATAACCTTCAATATTCAATATTCAGTGTTCAGTGTTCACCCCAACTGCCACTATATCCTCTCTTCTGCCAAAAATAACCTTCAATATTCAGTGTTAAGTGTCCACCCCAACTGCCACTAAATCCTCTCTTCTGCAAAAATAACCTTCAATATTCAGTGTTCAGTGTTCACCCCATCTGCCACTAAATCCTCTCTTCTGCAAAAATAACCTTCGATATTCAGTGTTCAGTGTTCAGTGTTAATCCCAACTGCCACTAAATCCTCTCTTCTGCAAAAATAACCTTCAATATTCAATATTCAGTGTTCAGTGTTCACCCAAACTGCCACTAAATCCTCTCTTCTGCCAAAAATAACCTTCAATATTCAGTGTCCAGTGCTCACCCCAACTGCCACTAAATCCTCTCTTCTGCCAAAAATAACCTTCAATATTCAATATTCAGTGTTCAGTGTTCACCCCAACTGCCACTAAATCCTCTCTTCTGCCAAAAATAACCTTCAATATTCAGTGTTCAGTGTTCACCCCAACTGCCACTAAATCCTCTCTTCTGCCAAAAATAACCTTCAATATTCAGTGTTCAGTGTGCAGTGTTCACCCCAACTGCCACTGAATCCTCTCTTCTGCCAAAAACAAACTTCAATATTCAGTGTTCAGTGTTCAGTGTTCATCCCAACTGCCACTAAATCCTCTCTTCTGCAAAAATAACCTTCAATATTCAATATTCAGTGTTCAGTGTTCACCCAAACTGCCACTAAATCCTCTCTTCTGCCAAAAATAACCTTCAATATTCAGTGTTCAGTGTTCACCCCAACTGCCACTAAATCCTCTCTTCTGCCAAAAATAACCTTCAATATTCAGTGTTCAGTGTTCACCCCAACTGCCACTAAACCCTCTCTTCTGCAAAAAAACCTTCAATATTCAGTGTTCAGTGTTCAGTGTTCACCCAAACTGCCACTAAATCCTCTCTTCTGCCAAAATTAACCTTCAATATTCAGTGTTCAGTGTTCACCCCAACTGCCACTAAATCCTCTCTTCTGCCAAAAATAACCTTCAATATTCAGTGTTCAGTGTTCACCCCAACTGCCACTAAATCCTCTCTTCTGCCAAAAATAACCTTCAATATTCAATAGACAGTGTTCAGTGTTCTCCCCAACTGCCACTAAATCCTCTCTTCTGCCAAAAATAACCTTCAATATTCAATATTCAGTGTTCAGTGTTCACCCCAACTGCCACTAAATCCTCTCTTCTGCCAAAGATTACCTTCAATATTCAGTGATCAGTGTTCAGTGTGCACCCCAACTGTCACTATATCCTCTCTTCTGCCAAAAATAACCTTCAATATTCAGTGTCCAGTGTTCACCCCAACTGCCACTAAATCCTCTCTTCTGCCAGAAATAACCTTCAATATTCAATATTCAGTGTTCAGTCTTCACCCCAACTGCCACTAAATCCTCTCTTCTGCCAAAAATAACCTTCAATATTCAGTGTTCAGTGTTCACCCCAACTGCCACTAAATCCTCTCTTCTGCCAAAAATAACCTTCAATATTCAGTGTTCAGTGTTCACCCCAACTGCCACTAAATCCTCTCTTCTGCCAAAAATAACCTTCAATATTCAGTGTTCAGTGTTCACCCCAACTGCCACTAAACCCTCTCTTCTGCAAAAATAACCTTCAATATTCAATATTCAGTGTTCAGTGTTCACCCCAACTGCCACTAAATCCTCTCTTCTGCCAAAAATAACCTTCAATATTCAGTGATCAGTGTTCAGTGTGCACCCCAACTGTCACTATATCCTCTCTTCTGCCAAAAATAACCTTCAATATTCAGTGTCCAGTGTTCACCCCAACTGCCACTAAATCCTCTCTTCTGCCAGAAATAACCTTCAATATTCAATATTCAGTGTTCAGTCTTCACCCCAACTGCCACTAAATCCTCTCTTCTGCCAAAAATAACCTTCAATATTCAGTGTTCAGTGTTCACCCCAACTGCCACTAAATCCTCTCTTCTGCCAAAAATAACCTTCAATATTCAGTGTTCAGTGTTCACCCCAACTGCCACTAAATCCTCTCTTCTGCCAAAAATAACCTTCAATATTCAGTGTTCAGTGTTCACCCCAACTGCCACTAAACCCTCTCTTCTGCAAAAAGAACCTTCAATATTCAGTGTTCAGTGTTCAGTGTTCACCCAAACTGCCACTAAATCCTCTCTTCTGCCAAAATTAACCTTCAATATTCAGTGTTCAGTGTTCTCCCCAACTGCCACTAAATCCTCTCTTCTGCCAAAAATAACCTTCAATATTCAATATTCAGTGTTCAGTGTTCACCCCAACTGCCACTAAATCCTCTCTTCTGCCAAAAATAACCTTCAATATTCAGTGATCAGTGTTCAGTGTTCACCCCAACTGCCACTATATCCTCTCTTCTGCCAAAAATAACCTTCAATATTCAGTGTTCAGTGTTCACCCCAACTGCCACTAAAACCTATCTTCTGCCAAAAATAACCCTCAATATTCAGTGTTCAGTGTTCACCCCAACTGCCACTAAATCCTCTCTTCTGCCAAAAATAACCTTCAATATTCAATATTCAGTGTTCAGTGTTCACCCAAACTGCCACTAAATCCTCTCTTCTGCCAAAAATAACCTTCAATATTCAGTGTTCAGTGTTAACCCCAACTGCCACTAAATCCTCTCTTCAGCCAAAAATAACCTTCAATATTCAATATTCAGTGTTCAGTGTTCACCCCAACTGCCACTATATCCTCTCTTCTGCCAAAAATAACCTTCAATATTCAGTGTTAAGTGTCCACCCCAACTGCCACTAAATCCTATCTTCTGCCAAAAATAACCTTCAATATTCAGTGTTCAGTGTTCACCCCAACTGCCACTAAATCCTCTCTTCTGCCAAAAATAACCTTCAATATTCAATATTCAGTGTTCAGTGTTCACCCAAACTGCCACTAAATCCTCTCTTCTGCCAAAAATAACCTTCAATATTCAGTGTTCAGTGTTAACCCCAACTGCCACTAAATCCTCTCTTCAGCCAAAAATAACCTTCAATATTCAATATTCAGTGTTCAGTGTTCACCCCAACTGCCACTAAATCCTCTCTTCTGCAAAAATAACCTTCAATATTCAGTGTTCAGTGTTCACCCCATCTGCCACTAAATCCTCTCTTCTGCAAAAATAACCTTCGATATTCAGTGTTCAGTGTTCAGTGTTAATCCCAACTGCCACTAAATCCTCTCTTCTGCAAAAATAACCTTCAATATTCAATATTCAGTGTTCAGTGTTCACCCAAACTGCCACTAAATCCTCTCTTCTGCCAAAAATAACCTTCAATATTCAGTGTCCAGTGCTCACCCCAACTGCCACTAAATCCTCTCTTCTGCCAAAAATAACCTTCAATATTCAATATTCAGTGTTCAGTGTTCACCCCAACTGCCACTAAATCCTCTCTTCTGCCAAAAATAACCTTCAATATTCAGTGTTCAGTGTTCACCCCAACTGCCACTAAATCCTCTCTTCTGCCAAAAATAACCTTCAATATTCAGTGTTCAGTGTGCAGTGTTCACCCCAACTGCCACTGAATCCTCTCTTCTGCCAAAAATAAACTTCAATATTCAGTGTTCAGTGTTCAGTGTTCATCCCAACTGCCACTAAATCCTCTCTTCTGCAAAAATAACCTTCAATATTCAATATTCAGTGTTCAGTGTTCACCAAAACTGCCACTAAATCCTCTCTTCTGCCAAAAATAACCTTCAATATTCAGTGTCCAGTGTTCACCCCAACTGCCACTAAATCCTCTCTTATGCCAAAAATAACCTTCAATATTCAATAGACAGTGTTCAGTGTTCACCCCAACTGCCACTAAATCCTCTCTTCTGCCAAAAATAACCTTCAATATTCAGTGTTCAGTGTTCACCCCAACTGCCACTAAATCCTCTCTTCTGCCAAAAATAACCTTCAATATTCAGTGATCAGTGTTCAGTGTTCACCCCAACTGCCACTAAATCCTCTCTTCTGCCAAAAATAACCTTCAATATTCAGTGTTCAGTGTTCACCCCAACTGCCACTAAATCCTCTCTTCTGCCAAAAATAACCTTCAATATTCAGTGTTCAGTGTTCACCCCAACTGCCACTAAACCCTCTCTTCTGCAAAAAAACCTTCAATATTCAGTGTTCAGTGTTCAGTGTTCACCCAAACTGCCACTAAATCCTCTCTTCTGCCAAAATTAACCTTCAATATTCAGTGTTCAGTGTTCACCCCAACTGCCACTAAATCCTCTCTTCTGCCAAAAATAACCTTCAATATTCAGTGTTCAATGTTCACCCCAACTGCCACTAAATCCTCTCTTCTGCCAAAAATAACCTTCAATATTCAATAGACAGTGTTCAGTGTTCTCCCCAACTGCCACTAAATCCTCTCTTCTGCCAAAAATAACCTTCAATATTTAATATTCAGTGTTCAGTTTTCACCCCAACTGCCACTAAATACTCTCTTCTGCCAAAAATAACCTTTAGTGTTCAGTGTTCAGTGTTTATCCCAGCTGCCACTAAATCCTCTCTTCTGCCAAAAATAACCTTCAATATTCAATATTCAGTGTTCAGTGTTCACCCCAACTGCCACTAAATCCTCTCTTCTGCCAAAAATAACCTTCAATATTCAATATTCAGTGTTCAGTGTTCACCCCAACTGCCACTAAATCCTCTCTTCTGCCAAAAATAACCTTCAATATTCAGTGATCAGTGTTCAGTGTTCACCCCAACTGCCACTATATCCTCTCTTCTGCCAAAAATAACCTTCAATATTCAATATTCAGTGTTCAGTGTTTACCCCAACTGCCACTAAAACCTATCTTCTGCCAAAAATAACCCTCAATATTCAGTGTTCAGTGTTCACCCCAACTGCCACTAAATCCTCTCTTCTGCCAAAAATAACCTTCAATATTCAATATTCAGTGTTCAGTGTTCACCCAAACTGCCACTAAATCCTCTCTTCTGCCAAAAATAACCTTCAATATTCAGTGTTCAGTGTTAACCCCAACTGCCACTAAATCCTCTCTTCAGCCAAAAATAACCTTCAATATTCAATATTCAGTGTTCAGTGTTCACCCCAACTGCCACTATATCCTCTCTTCTGCCAAAAATAACCTTCAATATTCAGTGTTAAGTGTCCACCCCAACTGCCACTAAATCCTATCTTCTGCCAAAAATAACCTTCAATATTCAGTGTTCAGTGTTCACCCCAACTGCCACTAAATCCTCTCTTCTGCCAAAAATAACCTTCAATATTCAATATTCAGTGTTCAGTGTTCACCCAAACTGCCACTAAATCCTCTCTTCTGCCAAAAATAACCTTCAATATTCAGTGTTCAGTGTTAACCCAACTGCCACTAAATCCTCTCTTCAGCCAAAAATAACCTTCAATATTCAATATTCAGTGTTCAGTGTTCACCCCAACTGCCACTAAATCCTCTCTTCTGCAAAAATAACCTTCAATATTCAGTGTTCAGTGTTCACCCCATCTGCCACTAAATCCTCTCTTCTGCAAAAATAACCTTCGATATTCAGTGTTCAGTGTTCAGTGTTAATCCCAACTGCCACTAAATCCTCTCTTCTGCAAAAATAACCTTCAATATTCAATATTCAGTGTTCAGTGTTCACCCAAACTGCCACTAAATCCTCTCTTCTGCCAAAAATAACCTTCAATATTCAGTGTTCAGTGTTCACCCCAACTGCCACTAAATCCTCTCTTCTGCCAAAAATAACCTTCAATATTCAGTGTTCAGTGTTCACCCCAACTGCCACTAAATCCTCTCTTCTGCCAAAAATAACCTTCAATATTCAGTGTTCAGTGTTCACCCCAACTGCCACTAAACCCTCTCTTCTGCAAAAAGAACCTTCAATATTCAGTGTTCAGTGTTCAGTGTTCACCCAAACTGCCACTAAATCCTCTCTTCTGCCAAAATTAACCTTCAATATTCAGTGTTCAGTGTTCTCCCCAACTGCCACTAAATCCTCTCTTCTGCCAAAAATAACCTTCAATATTCAATATTCAGTGTTCAGTGTTCACCCCAACTGCCACTAAATCCTCTCTTCTGCCAAAAATAACCTTCAATATTCAGTGATCAGTGTTCAGTGTTCACCCCAACTGCCACTATATCCTCTCTTCTGCCAAAAATAACCTTCAATATTCAGTGTTCAGTGTTCACCCCAACTGCCACTAAAACCTATCTTCTGCCAAAAATAACCCTCAATATTCAGTGTTCAGTGTTCACCCCAACTGCCACTAAATCCTCTCTTCTGCCAAAAATAACCTTCAATATTCAATATTCAGTGTTCAGTGTTCACCCAAACTGCCACTAAATCCTCTCTTCTGCCAAAAATAACCTTGAATATTCAGTGTTCAGTGTTAACCCCAACTGCCACTAAATCCTCTCTTCAGCCAAAAATAACCTTCAATATTCAATATTCAGTGTTCAGTGTTCACCCCAACTGCCACTATATCCTCTCTTCTGCCAAAAATAACCTTCAATATTCAGTGTTAAGTGTCCACCCCAACTGCCACTAAATCCTATCTTCTGCCAAAAATAACCTTCAATATTCAGTGTTCAGTGTTCACCCCAACTGCCACTAAATCCTCTCTTCTGCCAAAAATAACCTTCAATATTCAATATTCAGTGTTCAGTGTTCACCCAAACTGCCACTAAATCCTCTCTTCTGCCAAAAATAACCTTCAATATTCAGTGTTCAGTGTTAACCCCAACTGCCACTAAATCCTCTCTTCAGCCAAAAATAACCTTCAATATTCAATATTCAGTGTTCAGTGTTCACCCCAACTGCCACTAAATCCTCTCTTCTGCAAAAATAACCTTCAATATTCAGTGTTCAGTGTTCACCCCATCTGCCACTAAATCCTCTCTTCTGCAAAAATAACCTTCGATATTCAGTGTTCAGTGTTCAGTGTTAATCCCAACTGCCACTAAATCCTCTCTTCTGCAAAAATAACCTTCAATATTCAATATTCAGTGTTCAGTGTTCACCCAAACTGCCACTAAATCCTCTCTTCTGCCAAAAATAACCTTCAATATTCAGTGTCCAGTGCTCACCCCAACTGCCACTAAATCCTCTCTTCTGCCAAAAATAACCTTCAATATTCAATATTCAGTGTTCAGTGTTCACCCCAACTGCCACTAAATCCTCTCTTCTGCCAAAAATAACCTTCAATATTCAGTGTTCAGTGTTCACCCCAACTGCCACTAAATCCTCTCTTCTGCCAAAAATAACCTTCAATATTCAGTGTTCAGTGTGCAGTGTTCACCCCAACTGCCACTGAATCCTCTCTTCTGCCAAAAATAAACTTCAATATTCAGTGTTCAGTGTTCAGTGTTCATCCCAACTGCCACTAAATCCTCTCTTCTGCAAAAATAACCTTCAATATTCAATATTCAGTGTTCAGTGTTCACCAAAACTGCCACTAAATCCTCTCTTCTGCCAAAAATAACCTTCAATATTCAGTGTCCAGTGTTCACCCCAACTGCCACTAAATCCTCTCTTATGCCAAAAATAACCTTCAATATTCAATAGACAGTGTTCAGTGTTCACCCCAACTGCCACTAAATCCTCTCTTCTGCCAAAAATAACCTTCAATATTCAGTGTTCAGTGTTCACCCCAACTGCCACTAAATCCTCTCTTCTGCCAAAAATAACCTTCAATATTCAGTGATCAGTGTTCAGTGTTCACCCCAACTGCCACTAAATCCTCTCTTCTGCCAAAAATAACCTTCAATATTCAGTGTTCAGTGTTCACCCCAACTGCCACTAAATCCTCTCTTCTGCCAAAAATAACCTTCAATATTCAGTGTTCAGTGTTCACCCCAACTGCCACTAAACCCTCTCTTCTGCAAAAAAACCTTCAATATTCAGTGTTCAGTGTTCAGTGTTCACCCAAACTGCCACTAAATCCTCTCTTCTGCCAAAATTAACCTTCAATATTCAGTGTTCAGTGTTCACCCCAACTGCCACTAAATCCTCTCTTCTGCCAAAAATAACCTTCAATATTCAGTGTTCAATGTTCACCCCAACTGCCACTAAATCCTCTCTTCTGCCAAAAATAACCTTCAATATTCAATAGACAGTGTTCAGTGTTCTCCCCAACTGCCACTAAATCCTCTCTTCTGCCAAAAATAACCTTCAATATTTAATATTCAGTGTTCAGTTTTCACCCCAACTGCCACTAAATACTCTCTTCTGCCAAAAATAACCTTTAGTGTTCAGTGTTCAGTGTTTATCCCAGCTGCCACTAAATCCTCTCTTCTGCCAAAAATAACCTTCAATATTCAATATTCAGTGTTCAGTGTTCACCCCAACTGCCACTAAATCCTCTCTTCTGCCAAAAATAACCTTCAATATTCAATATTCAGTGTTCAGTGTTCACCCCAACTGCCACTAAATCCTCTCTTCTGCCAAAAATAACCTTCAATATTCAGTGATCAGTGTTCAGTGTTCACCCCAACTGCCACTATATCCTCTCTTCTGCCAAAAATAACCTTCAATATTCAGTGTTCAGTGTTTACCCCAACTGCCACTAAAACCTATCTTCTGCCAAAAATAACCCTCAATATTCAGTGTTCAGTGTTCACCCCAACTGCCACTAAATCCTCTCTTCTGCCAAAAATAACCTTCAATATTCAATATTCAGTGTTCAGTGTTCACCCAAACTGCCACTAAATCCTCTCTTCTGCCAAAAATAACCTTCAATATTCAGTGTTCAGTGTTAACCCCAACTGCCACTAAATCCTCTCTTCAGCCAAAAATAACCTTCAATATTCAATATTCAGTGTTCAGTGTTCACCCCAACTGCCACTATATCCTCTCTTCTGCCAAAAATAACCTTCAATATTCAGTGTTAAGTGTCCACCCCAACTGCCACTAAATCCTATCTTCTGCCAAAAATAACCTTCAATATTCAGTGTTCAGTGTTCACCCCAACTGCCACTAAATCCTCTCTTCTGCCAAAAATAACCTTCAATATTCAATATTCAGTGTTCAGTGTTCACCCAAACTGCCACTAAATCCTCTCTTCTGCCAAAAATAACCTTCAATATTCAGTGTTCAGTGTTAACCCAACTGCCACTAAATCCTCTCTTCAGCCAAAAATAACCTTCAATATTCAATATTCAGTGTTCAGTGTTCACCCCAACTGCCACTAAATCCTCTCTTCTGCAAAAATAACCTTCAATATTCAGTGTTCAGTGTTCACCCCATCTGCCACTAAATCCTCTCTTCTGCAAAAATAACCTTCGATATTCAGTGTTCAGTGTTCAGTGTTAATCCCAACTGCCACTAAATCCTCTCTTCTGCAAAAATAACCTTCAATATTCAATATTCAGTGTTCAGTGTTCACCCAAACTGCCACTAAATCCTCTCTTCTGCCAAAAATAACCTTCAATATTCAGTGTCCAGTGCTCACCCCAACTGCCACTAAATCCTCTCTTCTGCCAAAAATAACCTTCAATATTCAATATTCAGTGTTCAGTGTTCACCCCAACTGCCACTAAATCCTCTCTTCTGCCAAAAATAACCTTCAATATTCAGTGTTCAGTGTTCACCCCAACTGCCACTAAATCCTCTCTTCTGCCAAAAATAACCTTCAATATTCAGTGTTCAGTGTGCAGTGTTCACCCCAACTGCCACTGAATCCTCTCTTCTGCCAAAAATAAACTTCAATATTCAGTGTTCAGTGTTCAGTGTCCATCCCAACTGCCACTAAATCCTCTCTTCTGCAAAAATAACCTTCGATATTCAATATTCAGTGTTCAGTGTTCACCAAAACTGCCACTAAATCCTCTCTTCTGCCAAAAATAACCTTCAATATTCAGTGTCCAGTGTTCACCCCAACTGCCACTAAATCCTCTCTTCTGCCAAAAATAACCTTCAATATTCAATAGACAGTGTTCAGTGTTCACCCCAACTGCCACTAAATCCTCTCTTCTGCCAAAAATAACCTTCAATATTCAGTGTTCAGTGTTCACCCCAACTGCCACTAAATCCTCTCTTCTGCCAAAAATAACCTTCAATATTCAGTGATCAGTGTTCAGTGTTCACCCCAACTGCCACTAAATCCTCTCTTCTGCCAAAAATAACCTTCAATATTCAGTGTTCAGTGTTCACCCCAACTGCCACTAAATCCTCTCTTCTGCCAAAAATAACCTTCAATATTCAATATTCAGTGTTCAGTGTTCACCCCAACTGCCACTATATCCTCTCTTCTGCAAAAATAACCTTCAATATTCAGTGTTAAGTGTCCACCCCAACTGCCACTAAATCCTATCTTCTGCCAAAAATAACCTTCAATATTCAGTGTTCAGTGTTCACCCCAACTGCCACTAAATCCTCTCTTCTGCCAAAAATAACCTTCAATATTCAATATTCAGTGTTCAGTGTTCACCCCAACTGCCACTAAATCCTCTCTTCTGCAAAAATAACCTTCAATATTCAGTGTTCAGTGTTCACCCCAACTGCCACTAAATCCTCTCTTCTGCAAAAATAACCTTCGATATTCAATATTCAGTGTTCAGTGTTCACCAAAACTGCCACTAAATCCTCTCTTCTGCCAAAAATAACCTTCAATATTCAGTGTCCAGTGTTCACCCCAACTGCCACTAAATCCTCTCTTCTGCCAAAAATAACCTTCAATATTCAATAGACAGTGTTCAGTGTTCACCCCAACTGCCACTAAATCCTCTCTTCTGCCAAAAATAACCTTCAATATTCAGTGTTCAGTGTTCACCCCAACTGCCACTAAATCCTCTCTTCTGCCAAAAATAACCTTCAATATTCAGTGATCAGTGTTCAGTGTTCACCCCAACTGCCACTAAATCCTCTCTTCTGCCAAAAATAACCTTCAATATTCAGTGTTCAGTGTTCACCCCAACTGCCACTAAATCCTCTCTTCTGCCAAAAATAACCTTCAATATTCAATATTCAGTGTTCAGTGTTCACCCCAACTGCCACTATATCCTCTCTTCTGCAAAAATAACCTTCAATATTCAGTGTTAAGTGTCCACCCCAACTGCCACTAAATCCTATCTTCTGCCAAAAATAACCTTCAATATTCAGTGTTCAGTGTTCACCCCAACTGCCACTAAATCCTCTCTTCTGCCAAAAATAACCTTCAATATTCAATATTCAGTGTTCAGTGTTCACCCCAACTGCCACTAAATCCTCTCTTCTGCAAAAATAACCTTCAATATTCAGTGTTCAGTGTTCACCCCATCTGCCACTAAATCCTCTCTTCTGCAAAAATAACCTTCGATATTCAGTGTTCAGTGTTCAGTGTTAATCCCAACTGCCACTAAATCCTCTCTTCTGCAAAAATAACCTTCAATATTCAATATTCAGTGTTCAGTGTTCACCCAAACTGCCACTAAATCCTCTCTTCTGCCAAAAATAACCTTCAATATTCAGTGTCCAGTGCTCACCCCAACTGCCACTAAATCCTCTCTTCTGCCAAAAATAACCTTCAATATTCAATATTCAGTGTTCAGTGTTCACCCCAACTGCCACTAAATCCTCTCTTCTGCCAAAAATAACCTTCAATATTCAGTGTTCAGTGTTCACCCCAACTGCCACTAAATCCTCTCTTCTGCCAAAAATAACCTTCAATATTCAGTGTTCAGTGTGCAGTGTTCACCCCAACTGCCACTGAATCCTCTCTTCTGCCAAAAATAAACTTCAATATTCAGTGTTCAGTGTTCAGTGTTCATCCCAACTGCCACTAAATCCTCTCTTCTGCAAAAATAACCTTCAATATTCAATATTCAGTGTTCAGTGTTCACCCAAACTGCCACTAAATCCTCTCTTCTGCCAAAAATAACCTTCAATATTCAGTGTTCAGTGTTCACCCCAACTGCCACTAAATCCTCTCTTCTGCCAAAAATAACCTTCAATATTCAGTGTTCAGTGTTCACCCCAACTGCCACTAAACCCTCTCTTCTGCAAAAAAACCTTCAATATTCAGTGTTCAGTGTTCAGTGTTCACCCAAACTGCCACTAAATCCTCTCTTCTGCCAAAATTAACCTTCAATATTCAGTGTTCAGTGTTCACCCCAACTGCCACTAAATCCTCTCTTCTGCCAAAAATAACCTTCAATATTCAGTGTTCAGTGTTCACCCCAACTGCCACTAAATCCTCTCTTCTGCCAAAAATAACCTTCAATATTCAATAGACAGTGTTCAGTGTTCTCCCCAACTGCCACTAAATCCTCTCTTCTGCCAAAAATAACCTTCAATATTCAATATTCAGTGTTCAGTGTTCACCCCAACTGCCACTAAATCCTCTCTTCTGCCAAAGATAACCTTCAATATTCAGTGATCAGTGTTCAGTGTGCACCCCAACTGTCACTATATCCTCTCTTCTGCCAAAAATAACCTTCAATATTCAGTGTCCAGTGTTCACCCCAACTGCCACTAAATCCTCTCTTCTGCCAGAAATAACCTTCAATATTCAATATTCAGTGTTCAGTCTTCACCCCAACTGCCACTAAATCCTCTCTTCTGCCAAAAATAACCTTCAATATTCAGTGTTCAGTGTTCACCCCAACTGCCACTAAATCCTCTCTTCTGCCAAAAATAACCTTCAATATTCAGTGTTCAGTGTTCACCCCAACTGCCACTAAATCCTCTCTTCTGCCAAAAATAACCTTCAATATTCAGTGTTCAGTGTTCACCCCAACTGCCACTAAACCCTCTCTTCTGCAAAAATAACCTTCAATATTCAATATTCAGTGTTCAGTGTTCACCCCAACTGCCACTAAATCCTCTCTTCTGCCAAAAATAACCTTCAATATTCAGTGATCAGTGTTCAGTGTGCACCCCAACTGTCACTATATCCTCTCTTCTGCCAAAAATAACCTTCAATATTCAGTGTCCAGTGTTCACCCCAACTGCCACTAAATCCTCTCTTCTGCCAGAAATAACCTTCAATATTCAATATTCAGTGTTCAGTCTTCACCCCAACTGCCACTAAATCCTCTCTTCTGCCAAAAATAACCTTCAATATTCAGTGTTCAGTGTTCACCCCAACTGCCACTAAATCCTCTCTTCTGCCAAAAATAACCTTCAATATTCAGTGTTCAGTGTTCACCCCAACTGCCACTAAATCCTCTCTTCTGCCAAAAATAACCTTCAATATTCAGTGTTCAGTGTTCACCCCAACTGCCACTAAACCCTCTCTTCTGCAAAAAGAACCTTCAATATTCAGTGTTCAGTGTTCAGTGTTCACCCAAACTGCCACTAAATCCTCTCTTCTGCCAAAATTAACCTTCAATATTCAGTGTTCAGTGTTCTCCCCAACTGCCACTAAATCCTCTCTTCTGCCAAAAATAACCTTCAATATTCAATATTCAGTGTTCAGTGTTCACCCCAACTGCCACTAAATCCTCTCTTCTGCCAAAAATAACCTTCAATATTCAGTGATCAGTGTTCAGTGTTCACCCCAACTGCCACTATATCCTCTCTTCTGCCAAAAATAACCTTCAATATTCAGTGTTCAGTGTTCACCCCAACTGCCACTAAAACCTATCTTCTGCCAAAAATAACCCTCAATATTCAGTGTTCAGTGTTCACCCCAACTGCCACTAAATCCTCTCTTCTGCCAAAAATAACCTTCAATATTCAATATTCAGTGTTCAGTGTTCACCCAAACTGCCACTAAATCCTCTCTTCTGCCAAAAATAACCTTCAATATTCAGTGTTCAGTGTTAACCCCAACTGCCACTAAATCCTCTCTTCAGCCAAAAATAACCTTCAATATTCAATATTCAGTGTTCAGTGTTCACCCCAACTGCCACTATATCCTCTCTTCTGCCAAAAATAACCTTCAATATTCAGTGTTAAGTGTCCACCCCAACTGCCACTAAATCCTATCTTCTGCCAAAAATAACCTTCAATATTCAGTGTTCAGTGTTCACCCCAACTGCCACTAAATCCTCTCTTCTGCCAAAAATAACCTTCAATATTCAATATTCAGTGTTCAGTGTTCACCCAAACTGCCACTAAATCCTCTCTTCTGCCAAAAATAACCTTCAATATTCAGTGTTCAGTGTTAACCCCAACTGCCACTAAATCCTCTCTTCTGCAAAAATAACCTTCAATATTCAATATTCAGTGATCAGTGTTCACCCCAACTGCCACTAAATCCTCTCTTCTGCAAAGATAACCTTCAATATTCAATATTCAGTGTTCAGTGTTCACCCCAACTGCCACTAAATCCTCTCTTCTGCAAAAATAACCTTCGATATTCAATATTCAGTGTTCAGTGTTCACCAAAACTGCCACTAAATCCTCTCTTCTGCCAAAAATAACCTTCAATATTCAGTGTCCAGTGTTCACCCCAACTGCCACTAAATCCTCTCTTCTGCCAAAAATAACCTTCAATATTCAATAGACAGTGTTCAGTGTTCACCCCAACTGCCACTAAATCCTCTCTTCTGCCAAAAATAACCTTCAATATTCAGTGTTCAGTGTTCACCCCAACTGCCACTAAATCCTCTCTTCTGCCAAAAATAACCTTCAATATTCAGTGATCAGTGTTCAGTGTTCACCCCAACTGCCACTAAATCCTCTCTTCTGCCAAAAATAACCTTCAATATTCAGTGTTCAGTGTTCACCCCAACTGCCACTAAATCCTCTCTTCTGCCAAAAATAACCTTCAATATTCAATATTCAGTGTTCAGTGTTCACCCCAACTGCCACTATATCCTCTCTTCTGCAAAAATAACCTTCAATATTCAGTGTTAAGTGTCCACCCCAACTGCCACTAAATCCTATCTTCTGCCAAAAATAACCTTCAATATTCAGTGTTCAGTGTTCACCCCAACTGCCACTAAATCCTCTCTTCTGCCAAAAATAACCTTCAATATTCAATATTCAGTGTTCAGTGTTCACCCCAACTGCCACTAAATCCTCTCTTCTGCAAAAATAACCTTCAATATTCAGTGTTCAGTGTTCACCCCATCTGCCACTAAATCCTCTCTTCTGCAAAAATAACCTTCGATATTCAGTGTTCAGTGTTCAGTGTTAATCCCAACTGCCACTAAATCCTCTCTTCTGCAAAAATAACCTTCAATATTCAATATTCAGTGTTCAGTGTTCACCCAAACTGCCACTAAATCCTCTCTTCTGCCAAAAATAACCTTCAATATTCAGTGTCCAGTGCTCACCCCAACTGCCACTAAATCCTCTCTTCTGCCAAAAATAACCTTCAATATTCAATATTCAGTGTTCAGTGTTCACCCCAACTGCCACTAAATCCTCTCTTCTGCCAAAAATAACCTTCAATATTCAGTGTTCAGTGTTCACCCCAACTGCCACTAAATCCTCTCTTCTGCCAAAAATAACCTTCAATATTCAGTGTTCAGTGTGCAGTGTTCACCCCAACTGCCACTGAATCCTCTCTTCTGCCAAAAATAAACTTCAATATTCAGTGTTCAGTGTTCAGTGTTCATCCCAACTGCCACTAAATCCTCTCTTCTGCAAAAATAACCTTCAATATTCAATATTCAGTGTTCAGTGTTCACCCAAACTGCCACTAAATCCTCTCTTCTGCCAAAAATAACCTTCAATATTCAGTGTTCAGTGTTCACCCCAACTGCCACTAAATCCTCTCTTCTGCCAAAAATAACCTTCAATATTCAGTGTTCAGTGTTCACCCCAACTGCCACTAAACCCTCTCTTCTGCAAAAAAACCTTCAATATTCAGTGTTCAGTGTTCAGTGTTCACCCAAACTGCCACTAAATCCTCTCTTCTGCCAAAATTAACCTTCAATATTCAGTGTTCAGTGTTCACCCCAACTGCCACTAAATCCTCTCTTCTGCCAAAAATAACCTTCAATATTCAGTGTTCAGTGTTCACCCCAACTGCCACTAAATCCTCTCTTCTGCCAAAAATAACCTTCAATATTCAATAGACAGTGTTCAGTGTTCTCCCCAACTGCCACTAAATCCTCTCTTCTGCCAAAAATAACCTTCAATATTCAATATTCAGTGTTCAGTGTTCACCCCAACTGCCACTAAATCCTCTCTTCTGCCAAAGATAACCTTCAATATTCAGTGATCAGTGTTCAGTGTGCACCCCAACTGTCACTATATCCTCTCTTCTGCCAAAAATAACCTTCAATATTCAGTGTCCAGTGTTCACCCCAACTGCCACTAAATCCTCTCTTCTGCCAGAAATAACCTTCAATATTCAATATTCAGTGTTCAGTCTTCACCCCAACTGCCACTAAATCCTCTCTTCTGCCAAAAATAACCTTCAATATTCAGTGTTCAGTGTTCACCCCAACTGCCACTAAATCCTCTCTTCTGCCAAAAATAACCTTCAATATTCAGTGTTCAGTGTTCACCCCAACTGCCACTAAATCCTCTCTTCTGCCAAAAATAACCTTCAATATTCAGTGTTCAGTGTTCACCCCAACTGCCACTAAACCCTCTCTTCTGCAAAAATAACCTTCAATATTCAATATTCAGTGTTCAGTGTTCACCCCAACTGCCACTAAATCCTCTCTTCTGCCAAAAATAACCTTCAATATTCAGTGATCAGTGTTCAGTGTGCACCCCAACTGTCACTATATCCTCTCTTCTGCCAAAAATAACCTTCAATATTCAGTGTCCAGTGTTCACCCCAACTGCCACTAAATCCTCTCTTCTGCCAGAAATAACCTTCAATATTCAATATTCAGTGTTCAGTCTTCACCCCAACTGCCACTAAATCCTCTCTTCTGCCAAAAATAACCTTCAATATTCAGTGTTCAGTGTTCACCCCAACTGCCACTAAATCCTCTCTTCTGCCAAAAATAACCTTCAATATTCAGTGTTCAGTGTTCACCCCAACTGCCACTAAATCCTCTCTTCTGCCAAAAATAACCTTCAATATTCAGTGTTCAGTGTTCACCCCAACTGCCACTAAACCCTCTCTTCTGCAAAAAGAACCTTCAATATTCAGTGTTCAGTGTTCAGTGTTCACCCAAACTGCCACTAAATCCTCTCTTCTGCCAAAATTAACCTTCAATATTCAGTGTTCAGTGTTCTCCCCAACTGCCACTAAATCCTCTCTTCTGCCAAAAATAACCTTCAATATTCAATATTCAGTGTTCAGTGTTCACCCCAACTGCCACTAAATCCTCTCTTCTGCCAAAAATAACCTTCAATATTCAGTGATCAGTGTTCAGTGTTCACCCCAACTGCCACTATATCCTCTCTTCTGCCAAAAATAACCTTCAATATTCAGTGTTCAGTGTTCACCCCAACTGCCACTAAAACCTATCTTCTGCCAAAAATAACCCTCAATATTCAGTGTTCAGTGTTCACCCCAACTGCCACTAAATCCTCTCTTCTGCCAAAAATAACCTTCAATATTCAATATTCAGTGTTCAGTGTTCACCCAAACTGCCACTAAATCCTCTCTTCTGCCAAAAATAACCTTCAATATTCAGTGTTCAGTGTTAACCCCAACTGCCACTAAATCCTCTCTTCAGCCAAAAATAACCTTCAATATTCAATATTCAGTGTTCAGTGTTCACCCCAACTGCCACTATATCCTCTCTTCTGCCAAAAATAACCTTCAATATTCAGTGTTAAGTGTCCACCCCAACTGCCACTAAATCCTATCTTCTGCCAAAAATAACCTTCAATATTCAGTGTTCAGTGTTCACCCCAACTGCCACTAAATCCTCTCTTCTGCCAAAAATAACCTTCAATATTCAATATTCAGTGTTCAGTGTTCACCCAAACTGCCACTAAATCCTCTCTTCTGCCAAAAATAACCTTCAATATTCAGTGTTCAGTGTTAACCCCAACTGCCACTAAATCCTCTCTTCAGCCAAAAATAACCTTCAATATTCAATATTCAGTGTTCAGTGTTCACCCCAACTGCCACTAAATCCTCTCTTCTGCAAAAATAACCTTCAATATTCAGTGTTCAGTGTTCACCCCATCTGCCACTAAATCCTCTCTTCTGCAAAAATAACCTTCGATATTCAGTGTTCAGTGTTCAGTGTTAATCCCAACTGCCACTAAATCCTCTCTTCTGCAAAAATAACCTTCAATATTCAATATTCAGTGTTCAGTGTTCACCCAAACTGCCACTAAATCCTCTCTTCTGCCAAAAATAACCTTCAATATTCAGTGTCCAGTGCTCAACCAAACTGCCACTAAATCCTCTCTTCTGCCAAAAATAACCTTCAATATTCAATATTCAGTGTTCAGTGTTCACCCCAACTGCCACTAAATCCTCTCTTCTGCCAAAAATAACCTTCAATATTCAGTGTTCAGTGTTCACCCCAACTGCCACTAGATCCTCTCTTCTGCCAAAAATAACCTTCAATATTCAGTGTTCAGTGTGCAGTGTTCACCCCAACTGCCACTGAATCCTCTCTTCTGCCAAAAATAAACTTCAATATTCATTGTTCAGTTTTCAGTGTTCATCCCAACTGCCACTAAATCCTCTCTTCTGCAAAAATAACCTTCAATATTCAATATTCAGTGTTCAGTGTTCACCAAAACTGCCACTAAATACTCTCTTCTGCCAAAAATAACCTTCAATATTCAGTGTCCAGTGTTCACCCCAACTGCCACTAAATCCTCTCTTCTGCCAAAAATAACCTTCAATATTCAATAGACAGTGTTCAGTGTTCACCCCAACTGCCACTAAATCCTCTCTTCTGCCAAAAATAACCTTCAATATTCAGTGTTCAGTGTTCACCCCAACTGCCACTAAATCCTCTCTTCTGCCAAAAATAACCTTCAATATTCAGTGATCAGTGTTCAGTGTTCACCCCAACTGCCACTAAATCCTCTCTTCTGCCAAAAATAACCTTCAATATTCAGTGTTCAGTGTTCACCCCAACTGCCACTAAATCCTCTCTTCTGCCAAAAATAACCTTCAATATTCAGTGTTCAGTGTTCACCCCAACTGCCACTAAACCCTCTCTTCTGCAAAAAAACCTTCAATATTCAGTGTTCAGTGTTCAGTGTTCACCCCAACTGCCACTAAATCCTCTCTTCTGCCAAAATTAACCTTCAATATTCAGTGTTCAGTGTTCACCCCAACTGCCACTAAATCCTCTCTTCTGCCAAAAATAACCTTCAATATTCAGTGTTCAATGTTCACCCCAACTGCCACTAAATCCTCTCTTCTGCCAAAAATAACCTTCAATATTCAATATTCAGTGTTCAGTGTTCACCCCAACTGCCACTAAATACTCTCTTCTGCCAAAAATAACCTTTAGTGTTCAGTGTTCAGTGTTTACCCCAGCTGCCACTAAATCCTCTCTTCTGCCAAAAATAACCTTCAATATTCAATATTCAGTGTTCAGTGTTCACCCCAACTGCCACTAAATCCTCTCTTCTGCCAAAAATAACCTTCAATATTCAATATTCAGTGTTCAGTGTTCACCCCAACTGCCACTAAATCCTCTCTTCTGCCAAAAATAACCTTCAATATTCAGTGATCAGTGTTCAGTGTTCACCCCAACTGCCACTATATCCTCTCTTCTGCCAAAAATAACCTTCAATATTCAGTGTTCAGTGTTCACCCCAACTGCCACTAAAACCTATCTTCTGCCAAAAATAACCCTCAATATTCAGTGTTCAGTGTTCACCCCAACTGCCACTAAATCCTCTCTTCTGCCAAAAATAACCTTCAATATTCAATATTCAGTGTTCAGTGTTCACCCAAACTGCCACTAAATCCTCTCTTCTGCCAAAAATAACCTTCAATATTCAGTGTTCAGTGTTAACCCCAACTGCCACTAAATCCTCTCTTCAGCCAAAAATAACCATCAATATTCAATATTCAGTGTTCAGTGTTCACCCCAACTGCCACTATATCCTGTCTTCTGCCAAAAATAACCTTCAATATTCAGTGTTAAGTGTCCACCCCAACTGCCACTAAATCCTATCTTCTGCCAAAAATAACCTTCAATATTCAGTGTTCAGTGTTCACCCCAACTGCCACTAAATCCTCTCTTCTGCCAAAAATAACCTTCAATATTCAATATTCAGTGTTCAGTGTTCACCCAAACTGCCACTAAATCCTCTCTTCTGCCAAAAATAACCTTCAATATTCAGTGTTCAGTGTTAACCCCAACTGCGACTAAATCCTCTCTTCAGCCAAAAATAACCTTCAATATTCAATATTCAGTGTTCAGTGTTCACCCCGACTGCCACTAAATCCTCTCTTCTGCAAAAATAACCTTCAATATTCAGTGTTCAGTGTTCACCCCATCTGCCACTAAATCCTCTCTTCTGCAAAAATAACCTTCGATATTCAGTGTTCAGTGTGCAGTGTTCACCCCAACTGCCACTGAATCCTCTCTTCTGCCAAAAATAAACTTCAATATTCAGTGTTCAGTGTTCAGTGTCCATCCCAACTGCCACTAAATCCTCTCTTCTGCAAAAATAACCTTCAATATTCAATATTCAGTGTTCAGTGTTCACCAAAACTGCCACTAAATCCTCTCTTCTGCCAAAAATAACCTTCAATATTCAGTGTCCAGTGTTCACCCCAACTGCCACTAAATCCTCTCTTCTGCCAGAAATAACCTTCAATATTCAATATTCAGTGTTCAGTCTTCACCCCAACTGCCCCTAAATCCTCTCTTCTGCCAAAAATAACCTTCAATATTCAGTGTTCAGTGTTCACCCCAACTGCCACTAAATCCTCTCTTCTGCCAAAAATAACCTTCAATATTCAGTGTTCAGTGTTCACCCCAACTGCCACTAAATCCTCTCTTCTGCCAAAAATAACCTTCAATATTCAGTGTTCAGTGTTCACCCCAACTGCCACTAAACCCTCTCTTCTGCAAAAATAACCTTCAATATTCAATATTCAGTGTTCAGTGTTCACCCCAACTGCCACTAAATCCTCTCTTCTGCCAAAAATAACCTTCAATATTCAGTGATCAGTGTTCAGTGTGCACCCCAACTGTCACTATATCCTCTCTTCTGCCAAAAATAACCTTCAATATTCAGTGTCCAGTGTTCACCCCAACTGCCACTAAATCCTCTCTTCTGCCAGAAATAACCTTCAATATTCAATATTCAGTGTTCAGTCTTCACCCCAACTGCCACTAAATCCTCTCTTCTGCCAAAAATAACCTTCAATATTCAGTGTTCAGTGTTCACCCCAACTGCCACTAAATCCTCTCTTCTGCCAAAAATAACCTTCAATATTCAGTGTTCAGTGTTCACCCCAACTGCCACTAAATCCTCTCTTCTGCCAAAAATAACCTTCAATATTCAGTGTTCAGTGTTCACCCCAACTGCCACTAAACCCTCTCTTCTGCAAAAAGAACCTTCAATATTCAGTGTTCAGTGTTCACCCAAACTGCCACTAAATCCTCTCTTCTGCCAAAATTAACCTTCAATATTCAGTGTTCAGTGTTCTCCCCAACTGCCACTAAATCCTCTCTTCTGCCAAAAATAACCTTCAATATTCAATATTCAGTGTTCAGTGTTCACCCCAACTGCCACTAAATCCTCTCTTCTGCCAAAAATAACCTTCAATATTCAGTGATCAGTGTTCAGTGTTCACCCCAACTGCCACTATATCCTCTCTTCTGCCAAAAATAACCTTCAATATTCAGTGTTCAGTGTTCACCCCAACTGCCACTAAAACCTATCTTCTGCCAAAAATAACCCTCAATATTCAGTGTTCAGTGTTCACCCCAACTGCCACTAAATCCTCTCTTCTGCCAAAAATAACCTTCAATATTCAATATTCAGTGTTCAGTGTTCACCCAAACTGCCACTAAATCCTCTCTTCTGCCAAAAATAACCTTCAATATTCAGTGTTCAGTGTTAACCCCAACTGCCACTAAATCCTCTCTTCAGCCAAAAATAACCTTCAATATTCAGTGTTAAGTGTCCACCCCAACTGCCACTAAATCCTATCTTCTGCCAAAAATAACCTTCAATATTCAGTGTTCAGTGTTCACCCCAACTGCCACTAAATCCTCTCTTCTGCCAAAAATAACCTTCAATATTCAATATTCAGTGTTCAGTGTTCACCCCAACTGCCACTATATCCTCTCTTCTGCCAAAAATAACCTTCAATATTCAGTGTTAAGTGTCCACCCCAACTGCCACTAAATCCTATCTTCTGCCAAAAATAACCTTCAATATTCAGTGTTCAGTGTTCACCCCAACTGCCACTAAATCCTCTCTTCTGCCAAAAATAACCTTCAATATTCAATATTCAGTGTTCAGTGTTCACCCAAACTGCCACTAAATCCTCTCTTCTGCCAAAAATAACCTTCAATATTCAGTGTTCAGTGTTAACCCCAACTGCCACTAAATCCTCTCTTCAGCCAAAAATAACCTTCAATATTCAATATTCAGTGTTCAGTGTTCACCCCAACTGCCACTAAATCCTCTCTTCTGCAAAAATAACCTTCAATATTCAGTGTTCAGTGTTCACCCCATCTGCCACTAAATCCTCTCTTCTGCAAAAATAACCTTCGATATTCAGTGTTCAGTGTTCAGTGTTAATCCCAACTGCCACTAAATCCTCTCTTCTGCAAAAATAACCTTCAATATTCAATATTCAGTGTTCAGTGTTCACCCAAACTGCCACTAAATCCTCTCTTCTGCCAAAAATAACCTTCAATATTCAGTGTCCAGTGCTCACCCAAACTGCCACTAAATCCTCTCTTCTGCCAAAAATAACCTTCAATATTCAATATTCAGTGTTCAGTGTTCACCCCAACTGCCACTAAATCCTCTCTTCTGCCAAAAATAACCTTCAATATTCAGTGTTCAGTGTTCACCCCAACTGCCACTAAATCCTCTCTTCTGCCAAAAATAACCTTCAATATTCAGTGTTCAGTGTGCAGTGTTCACCCCAACTGCCACTGAATCCTCTCTTCTGCCAAAAATAAACTTCAATATTCAGTGTTCAGTGTTCAGTGTTCATCCCAACTGCCACTAAATCCTCTCTTCTGCAAAAATAACCTTCAATATTCAATATTCAGTGTTCAGTGTTCACCAAAACTGCCACTAAATCCTCTCTTCTGCCAAAAATAACCTTCAATATTCAGTGTCCAGTGTTCACCCCAACTGCCACTAAATCCTCTCTTCTGCCAAAAATAACCTTCAATATTCAATAGACAGTGTTCAGTGTTCACCCCAACTGCCACTAAATCCTCTCTTCTGCCAAAAATAACCTTCAATATTCAGTGTTCAGTGTTCACCCCAACTGCCACTAAATCCTCTCTTCTGCCAAAAATAACCTTCAATATTCAGTGATCAGTGTTCAGTGTTCACCCCAACTGCCACTAAATCCTCTCTTCTGCCAAAAATAACCTTCAATATTCAGTGTTCAGTGTTCACCCCAACTGCCACTAAATCCTCTCTTCTGCCAAAAATAACCTTCAATATTCAGTGTTCAGTGTTCACCCCAACTGCCACTAAACCCTCTCTTCTGCAAAAAAACCTTCAATATTCAGTGTTCAGTGTTCAGTGTTCACCCCAACTGCCACTAAATCCTCTCTTCTGCCAAAATTAACCTTCAATATTCAGTGTTCAGTGTTCACCCCAACTGCCACTAAATCCTCTCTTCTGCCAAAAATAACCTTCAATATTCAGTGTTCAATGTTCACCCCAACTGCCACTAAATCCTCTCTTCTGCCAAAAATAACCTTCAATATTCAATATTCAGTGTTCAGTGTTCACCCCAACTGCCACTAAATACTCTCTTCTGCCAAAAATAACCTTTAGTGTTCAGTGTTCAGTGTTTACCCCAGCTGCCACTAAATCCTCTCTTCTGCCAAAAATAACCTTCAATATTCAATATTCAGTGTTCAGTGTTCACCCCAACTGCCACTAAATCCTCTCTTCTGCCAAAAATAACCTTCAATATTCAATATTCAGTGTTCAGTGTTCACCCCAACTGCCACTAAATCCTCTCTTCTGCCAAAAATAACCTTCAATATTCAGTGATCAGTGTTCAGTGTTCACCCCAACTGCCACTATATCCTCTCTTCTGCCAAAAATAACCTTCAATATTCAGTGTTCAGTGTTCACCCCAACTGCCACTAAAACCTATCTTCAGCCAAAAATAACCCTCAATATTCAGTGTTCAGTGTTCACCCCAACTGCCACTAAATCCTCTCTTCTGCCAAAAATAACCTTCAATATTCAATATTCAGTGTTCAGTGTTCACCCAAACTGCCACTAAATCCTCTCTTCTGCCAAAAATAACCTTCAATATTCAGTGTTCAGTGTTAACCCCAACTGCCACTAAATCCTCTCTTCAGCCAAAAATAACCATCAATATTCAATATTCAGTGTTCAGTGTTCACCCCAACTGCCACTATATCCTCTCTTCTGCCAAAAATAACCTTCAATATTCAGTGTTAAGTGTCCACCCCAACTGCCACTAAATCCTATCTTCTGCCAAAAATAACCTTCAATATTCAGTGTTCAGTGTTCACCCCAACTGCCACTAAATCCTCTCTTCTGCCAAAAATAACCTTCAATATTCAATATTCAGTGTTCAGTGTTCACCCAAACTGCCACTAAATCCTCTCTTCTGCCAAAAATAACCTTCAATATTCAGTGTTCAGTGTTAACCCCAACTGCCACTAAATCCTCTCTTCAGCCAAAAATAACCTTCAATATACAATATTCAGTGTTCAGTGTTCACCCCGACTGCCACTAAATCCTCTCTTCTGCAAAAATAACCTTCAATATTCAGTGTTCAGTGTTCACCCCATCTGCCACTAAATCCTCTCTTCTGCAAAAATAACCTTCGATATTCAGTGTTCAGTGTTCAGTGTTAATCCCAACTGCCACTAAATCCTCTCTTCTGCAAAAATAACCTTCAATATTCAATATTCAGTGTTCAGTGTTCACCCAAACTGCCACTAAATCCTCTCTTCTGCCAAAAATAACCTTCAATATTCAGTGTCCAGTGCTCACCCCAACTGCCACTAAATCCTCTCTTCTGCCAAAAATAACCTTCAATATTCAATATTCAGTGTTCAGTGTTCACCCCAACTGCCACTAAATCCTCTCTTCTGCCAAAAATAACCTTCAATATTCAGTGTTCAGTGTGCAGTGTTCACCCCAACTGCCACTGAATCCTCTCTTCTGCCAAAAATAAACTTCAATATTCAGTGTTCAGTGTTCAGTGTCCATCCCAACTGCCACTAAATCCTCTCTTCTGCAAAAATAACCTTCAATATTCAATATTCAGTGTTCAGTGTTCACCAAAACTGCCACTAAATCCTCTCTTCCGCCAAAAATAACCTTCAATATTCAGTGTCCAGTGTTCACCCCAACTGCCACTAAATCCTCTCTTCTGCCAAAAATAACCTTCAATATTCAATAGACAGTGTTCAGTGTTCACCCCAACTGCCACTAAATCCTCTCTTCTGCCAAAAATAACCTTCAATATTCAGTGTTCAGTGTTCACCCCAACTGCCACTAAATCCTCTCTTCTGCCAAAAATAACCTTCAATATTCAGTGATCAGTGTTCAGTGTTCACCCCAACTGCCACTAAATCCTCTCTTCTGCCAAAAATAACCTTCAATATTCAGTGTTCAGTGTTCACCCCAACTGCCACTAAATCCTCTCTTCTGCCAAAAATAACCTTCAATATTCAGTGTTCAGTGTTCACCCCAACTGCCACTAAACCCTCTCTTCTGCAAAAAAACCTTCAATATTCAGTGTTCAGTGTTCAGTGTTCACCCAAACTGCCACTAAATCCTCTCTTCTGCCAAAATTAACCTTCAATATTCAGTGTTCAGTGTTCACCCCAACTGCCACTAAATCCTCTCTTCTGCCAAAAATAACCTTCAATATTCAGTGTTCAGTGTTCACCCCAACTGCCACTAAATCCTCTCTTCTGCCAAAAATAACCTTCAATATTCAATAGACAGTGTTCAGTGTTCTCCCCAACTGCCACTAAATCCTCTCTTCTGCCAAAAATAACCTTCAATATTCAATATTCAGTGTTCAGTGTTCACCCCAACTGCCACTAAATCCTCTCTTCTGCCAAAAATAACCTTCAATATTCAGTGATCAGTGTTCAGTGTGCACCCCAACTGTCACTATATCCTCTCTTCTGCCAAAAATAACCTTCAATATTCAGTGTCCAGTGTTCACCCCAACTGCCACTAAATCCTCTCTTCTGCCAAAAATAACCTTCAATATTCAATATTCAGTGTTCAGTCTTCACCCCAACTGCCACTAAATCCTCTCTTCTGCCAAAAATAACCTTCAATATTCAGTGTTCAGTGTTCACCCCAACTGCCACTAAATCCTCTCTTCTGCCAAAATTAACCTTCAATATTCAATATTCAGTGTTCAGTGTTCACCCCAACTGCCACTAGATCCTCTCTTCTGCCAAAAATAACCTTCAATATTCAGTGTTCAGTGTTCACCCCAACTGCCACTAAATCCTCTCTTCTGCCAAAATTAACCTTCAATATTCAATATTCAGTGTTCAGTGTTCACCCCAACTGCCACTAAATCCTCTCTTCTGCCAAAAATAACCTTCAATATTCAGTGTTCAGTGTTCACCCCAACTGCCACTAAATCCTCTCTTCTGCCAAAATTAACCTTCAATATTCAATATTCAGTGTTCAGTGTTCACCCCAACTGCCACTAAATCCTCTCTTCTGCCAAAAATAACCTTCAATATTCAGTGTTCAGTGTTCACCCCAACTGCCACTAAATCCTCTCTTCTGCCAAAAATAACCTTCAATATTCAGTGTTCAGTGTTCACCCCAACTGCCACTAAATCCTCTCTTCTGCCAAAATTAACCTTCAATATTCAATATTCAGTGTTCAGTGTTCACCCCAACTGCCACTAAATCCTCTCTTCTGCCAAAAATAACCTTCAATATTCAGTGTTCAGTGTTCACCCCAACTGCCACTAAATCCTCTCTTCTGCCAAAAATAACCTTCAATATTCAATATTCAGTGTTCAGTGTTCACCCCAACTGCCACTAAATCCTCTCTTCTGCCAAAAATAACCTTCAATATTCAGTGATCAGTGTTCAGTGTTCACCCCAACTGCCACTATATCCTCTCTTCTGCCAAAAATAACCTTCAATATTCAGTGTTCAGTGTTCACCCCAACTGCCACTAAAACCTATCTTCTGCCAAAAATAACCCTCAATATTCAGTGTTCAGTGTTCACCCCAACTGCCACTAAATCCTCTCTTCTGCCAAAAATAACCTTCAATATTCAATATTCAGTGTTCAGTGTTCACCCAAACTGCCACTAAATCCTCTCTTCTGCCAAAAATAACCTTCAATATTCAGTGTTCAGTGTTAACCCCAACTGCCACTAAATCCTCTCTTCAGCCAAAAATAACCATCAATATTCAATATTCAGTGTTCAGTGTTCACCCCAACTGCCACTATATCCTCTCTTCTGCCAAAAATAACCTTCAATATTCAGTGTTAAGTGTCCACCCCAACTGCCACTAAATCCTATCTTCTGCCAAAAATAACCTTCAATATTCAGTGTTCAGTGTTCACCCCAACTGCCACTAAATCCTCTCTTCTGCCAAAAATAACCTTCAATATTCAATATTCAGTGTTCAGTGTTCACCCAAACTGCCACTAAATCCTCTCTTCTGCCAAAAATAACCTTCAATATTCAGTGTTCAGTGTTAACCCCAACTGTCACTAAATCCTCTCTTCAGCCAAAAATAACCTTCAATATTCAATATTCAGTGTTCAGTGTTCACCCCGACTGCCACTAAATCCTCTCTTCTGCAAAAATAACCTTCAATATTCAGTGTTCAGTGTTCACCCCATCTGCCACTAAATCCTCTCTTCTGCAAAAATAACCTTCGATATTCAGTGTTCAGTGTTCAGTGTTAATCCCAACTGCCACTAAATCCTCTCTTCTGCAAAAATAACCTTCAATATTCAATATTCAGTGTTCAGTGTTCACCCAAACTGCCACTAAATCCTCTCTTCTGCCAAAAATAACCTTCAATATTCAGTGTCCAGTGCTCACCCCAACTGCCACTAAATCCTCTCTTCTGCCAAAAATAACCTTCAATATTCAATATTCAGTGTTCAGTGTTCACCCCAACTGCCACTAAATCCTCTCTTCTGCCAAAAATAACCTTCAATATTCAGTGTTCAGTGTTCACCCCAACTGCCACTAAATCCTCTCTTCTGCCAAAAATAACCTTCAATATTCAGTGTTCAGTGTGCAGTGTTCACCCCAACTGCCACTGAATCCTCTCTTCTGCCAAAAATAAACTTCAATATTCAGTGTTCAGTGTTCAGTGTCCATCCCAACTGCCACTAAATCCTCTCTTCTGCAAAAATAACCTTCAATATTCAATATTCAGTGTTCAGTGTTCACCAAAACTGCCACTAAATCCTCTCTTCTGCCAAAAATAACCTTCAATATTCAGTGTCCAGTGTTCACCCCAACTGCCACTAAATCCTCTCTTCTGCCAAAAATAACCTTCAATATTCAATAGACAGTGTTCAGTGTTCACCCCAACTGCCACTAAATCCTCTCTTCTGCCAAAAATAACCTTCAATATTCAGTGTTCAGTGTTCACCCCAACTGCCACTAAATCCTCTCTTCTGCCAAAAATAACCTTCAATATTCAGTGATCAGTGTTCAGTGTTCACCCCAACTGCCACTAAATCCTCTCTTCTGCCAAAAATAACCTTCAATATTCAGTGTTCAGTGTTCACCCCAACTGCCACTAAATCCTCTCTTCTGCCAAAAATAACCTTCAATATTCAGTGTTCAGTGTTCACCCCAACTGCCACTAAACCCTCTCTTCTGCAAAAAAACCTTCAATATTCAGTGTTCAGTGTTCAGTGTTCACCCAAACTGCCACTAAATCCTCTCTTCTGCCAAAATTAACCTTCAATATTCAGTGTTCAGTGTTCACCCCAACTGCCACTAAATCCTCTCTTCTGCCAAAAATAACCTTCAATATTCAGTGTTCAGTGTTCACCCCAACTGCCACTAAATCCTCTCTTCTGCCAAAAATAACCTTCAATATTCAATAGACAGTGTTCAGTGTTCTCCCCAACTGCCACTAAATCCTCTCTTCTGCCAAAAATAACCTTCAATATTCAATATTCAGTGTTCAGTGTTCACCCCAACTGCCACTAAATCCTCTCTTCTGCCAAAAATAACCTTCAATATTCAGTGATCAGTGTTCAGTGTGCACCCCAACTGTCACTATATCCTCTCTTCTGCCAAAAATAACCTTCAATATTCAGTGTCCAGTGTTCACCCCAACTGCCACTAAATCCTCTCTTCTGCCAAAAATAACCTTCAATATTCAATATTCAGTGTTCAGTCTTCACCCCAACTGCCACTAAATCCTCTCTTCTGCCAAAAATAACCTTCAATATTCAGTGTTCAGTGTTCACCCCAACTGCCACTAAATCCTCTCTTCTGCCAAAATTAACCTTCAATATTCAATATTCAGTGTTCAGTGTTCACCCCAACTGCCACTAGATCCTCTCTTCTGCCAAAAATAACCTTCAATATTCAGTGTTCAGTGTTCACCCCAACTGCCACTAAATCCTCTCTTCTGCCAAAATTAACCTTCAATATTCAATATTCAGTGTTCAGTGTTCACCCCAACTGCCACTAAATCCTCTCTTCTGCCAAAAATAACCTTCAATATTCAGTGTTCAGTGTTCACCCCAACTGCCACTAAATCCTCTCTTCTGCCAAAATTAACCTTCAATATTCAATATTCAGTGTTCAGTGTTCACCCCAACTGCCACTAAATCCTCTCTTCTGCCAAAAATAACCTTCAATATTCAGTGTTCAGTGTTCACCCCAACTGCCACTAAATCCTCTCTTCTGCCAAAATTAACCTTCAATATTCAATATTCAGTGTTCAGTGTTCACCCCAACTGCCACTAAATCCTCTCTTCTGCCAAAAATAACCTTCAATATTCAGTGTTCAATGTTCACCCCAACTGCCACTAAATCCTCTCTTCTGCCAAAATTAACCTTCAATATTCAATATTCAGTGTTCAGTGTTCACCCCAACTGCCACTAAATCCTCTCTTCTGCCAAAAATAACCTTCAATATTCAGTGTTCAGTGTTCACCCCAACTGCCACTAAATCCTCTCTTCTGCCAAAAATAACCTTCAATATTCAGTGTTCAGTGTTCACCCCAACTGCCACTAAATCCTCTCTTCTGCCAAAAATAACCTTCAATATTCAGTGTTCAGTGTTCACCCCAACTGCCACTAAATCATCTCTTCTGCCAAAAATAACCTTCAATATTCAGTGTTCAGTGTTCACCCCAACTGCCACTAAACACTCTCTTCTGCAAAAAGAACCTTCAATATTCAGTGTTCAGTGTTCAGTGTTCACCCAAACTGCCACTAAATCCTCTCTTCTGCCAAAATTAACCTTCAATATTCAGTGTTCAGTGTTCTCCCCAACTGCCACTAAATCCTCTCTTCTGCCAAAAATAACCTTCAATATTCAATATTCAGTGTTCAGTGTTCACCCCAACTGCCACTAAATCCTCTCTTCTGCCAAAAATAACCTTCAATATTCAGTGATCAGTGTTCAGTGTTCACCCCAACTGCCACTATATCCTCTCTTCTGCCAAAAATAACCTTCAATATTCAGTGTTCAGTGTTCACCCCAACTGCCACTAAAACCTATCTTCTGCCAAAAATAACCCTCAATATTCAGTGTTCAGTGTTTACCCCAACTGCCACTAAATCCTCTCTTCTGCCAAAAATAACCTTCAATATTCAATATTCAGTGTTCAGTGTTCACCCAAACTGCCACTAAATCCTCTCTTCTGCCAAAAATAACCTTCAATATTCAGTGTTCAGTGTTAACCCCAACTGCCACTAAATCCTCTCTTCAGCCAAAAATAACCTTCAATATTCAATCTTCAGTGTTCAGTGTTCACCCCAACTGCCACTAAATCCTCTCTTCTGCCAAAAATAACCTTCAATATTCAGTGTTCAGTGTTCACCCCAACTGCCACTAAAGCCTCTCTTCTGCCAAAAATAACCTTCAATATTCAGTGTTCAGTGTGCAGTGTTCACCCCAACTGCCACTAAATCCTCTCTTCTGCCAAAAATAACCTTCAATATTCAGTGATCAGTGTTCACCCCAACTGCCACTAAAACCTATCTTCTGCCAAAAATAACCCTCAATATTCAGTGTTCAGTGTTCACCCCAACTGCCACTAAATCCTCTCTTCTGCCAAAAATAACCTTCAATATTCAATATTCAGTGTTCAGTGTTCACCCAAACTGCCACTAAATCCTCTCTTCTGCCAAAAATAACCTTCAATATTCATTGTTCAGTGTTAAACCCAACTGCCACTAAATCCTCTCTTCAGCCAAAAATAACCTTCAATATACAATATTCAGTGTTCAGTGTTCACCCCAACTGCCACTATATCCTCTCTTCTGCCAAAAATAACCTTCAATATTCAGTGTTCAGTGTTCACCCCAACTGCCACTAAATCCTCTCTTCTGCCAAAAATAACCTTCAATATTCAGTGTTCAGTGTTCACCCCAACTGCCACTAAATCATCTCTTCTGCCAAAAATAACCTTCAATATTCAGTGTTCAGTGTTCACCCCAACTGCCACTAAACACTCTCTTCTGCAAAAAGAACCTTCAATATTCAGTGTTCAGTGTTCAGTGTTCACCCAAACTGCCACTAAATCCTCTCTTCTGCCAAAATTAACCTTCAATATTCAGTGTTCAGTGTTCTCCCCAACTGCCACTAAATCCTCTCTTCTGCCAAAAATAACCTTCAATATTCAATATTCAGTGTTCAGTGTTCACCCCAACTGCCACTAAATCCTCTCTTCTGCCAAAAATAACCTTCAATATTCAGTGATCAGTGTTCAGTGTTCACCCCAACTGCCACTATATCCTCTCTTCTGCCAAAAATAACCTTCAATATTCAGTGTTCAGTGTTCACCCCAACTGCCACTAAAACCTATCTTCTGCCAAAAATAACCCTCAATATTCAGTGTTCAGTGTTTACCCCAACTGCCACTAAATCCTCTCTTCTGCCAAAAATAACCTTCAATATTCAATATTCAGTGTTCAGTGTTCACCCAAACTGCCACTAAATCCTCTCTTCTGCCAAAAATAACCTTCAATATTCAGTGTTCAGTGTTAACCCCAACTGCCACTAAATCCTCTCTTCAGCCAAAAATAACCTTCAATATTCAATCTTCAGTGTTCAGTGTTCACCCCAACTGCCACTAAATCCTCTCTTCTGCCAAAAATAACCTTCAATATTCAGTGTTCAGTGTTCACCCCAACTGCCACTAAAGCCTCTCTTCTGCCAAAAATAACCTTCAATATTCAGTGTTCAGTGTGCAGTGTTCACCCCAACTGCCACTAAATCCTCTCTTCTGCCAAAAATAACCTTCAATATTCAGTGATCAGTGTTCACCCCAACTGCCACTAAAACCTATCTTCTGCCAAAAATAACCCTCAATATTCAGTGTTCAGTGTTCACCCCAACTGCCACTAAATCCTCTCTTCTGCCAAAAATAACCTTCAATATTCAATATTCAGTGTTCAGTGTTCACCCAAACTGCCACTAAATCCTCTCTTCTGCCAAAAATAACCTTCAATATTCATTGTTCAGTGTTAAACCCAACTGCCACTAAATCCTCTCTTCAGCCAAAAATAACCTTCAATATACAATATTCAGTGTTCAGTGTTCACCCCAACTGCCACTATATCCTCTCTTCTGCCAAAAATAACCTTCAATATTCAGTGTTAAGTGTCCACCCCAACTGCCACTAAATCCTCTCTTCTGCCAAAAATAACCTTCAATATTCAATATTCAGTGTTCAGTGTTCACCCAAACTGCCACTAAATCCTCTCTTCTGCCAAAAATAACCTTCAATATTCAGTGTTCAGTGTTAACCCCAACTGCCACTAAATCCTCTCTTCAGCCAAAAATAACCTTCAATATTCAATATTCAGTGTTCAGTGTTCACCCCAACTGCCACTAAATCCTCTCTTCTGCAAAAATAACCTTCAATATTCAGTGTTCAGTGTTCACCCCATCTGCCACTAAATCCTCTCTTCTGCAAAAATAACCTTCGATATTCAGTGTTCAGTGTTCAGTGTTAATCCCAACTGCCACTAAATCCTCTCTTCTGCAAAAATAACCTTCAATATTCAATATTCAGTGTTCAGTGTTCACCCAAACTGCCACTAAATCCTCTCTTCTGCCAAAAATAACCTTCAATATTCAGTGTCCAGTGCTCACCCCAACTGCCACTAAATCCTCTCTTCTGCCAAAAATAACCTTCAATATTCAATATTCAGTGTTCAGTGTTCACCCCAACTGCCACTAAATCCTCTCTTCTGCCAAAAATAACCTTCAATATTCAGTGTTCAGTGTTCACCCCAACTGCCACTAAATCCTCTCTTCTGCCAAAAATAACCTTCAATATTCAGTGTTCAGTGTGCAGTGTTCACCCCAACTGCCACTGAATCCTCTCTTCTGCCAAAAATAAACTTCAATATTCAGTGTTCAGTGTTCAGTGTCCATCCCAACTGCCACTAAATCCTCTCTTCTGCAAAAATAACCTTCAATATTCAATATTCAGTGTTCAGTGTTCACCAAAACTGCCACTAAATCCTCTCTTCTGCCAAAAATAACCTTCAATATTCAGTGTCCAGTGTTCACCCCAACTGCCACTAAATCCTCTCTTCTGCCAAAAATAACCTTCAATATTCAATAGACAGTGTTCAGTGTTCACCCCAACTGCCACTAAATCCTCTCTTCTGCCAAAAATAACCTTCAATATTCAGTGTTCAGTGTTCACCCCAACTGCCACTAAATCCTCTCTTCTGCCAAAAATAACCTTCAATATTCAGTGATCAGTGTTCAGTGTTCACCCCAACTGCCACTAAATCCTCTCTTCTGCCAAAAATAACCTTCAATATTCAGTGTTCAGTGTTCACCCCAACTGCCACTAAATCCTCTCTTCTGCCAAAAATAACCTTCAATATTCAGTGTTCAGTGTTCACCCCAACTGCCACTAAACCCTCTCTTCTGCAAAAAAACCTTCAATATTCAGTGTTCAGTGTTCAGTGTTCCCCCAAACTGCCACTAAATCCTCTCTTCTGCCAAAATTAACCTTCAATATTCAGTGTTCAGTGTTCACCCCAACTGCCACTAAATCCTCTCTTCTGCCAAAAATAACCTTCAATATTCAGTGTTCAGTGTTCACCCCAACTGCCACTAAATCCTCTCTTCTGCCAAAAATAACCTTCAATATTCAATAGACAGTGTTCAGTGTTCTCCCCAACTGCCACTAAATCCTCTCTTCTGCCAAAAATAACCTTCAATATTCAATATTCAGTGTTCAGTGTTCACCCCAACTGCCACTAAATCCTCTCTTCTGCCAAAAATAACCTTCAATATTCAGTGATCAGTGTTCAGTGTGCACCCCAACTGTCACTATATCCTCTCTTCTGCCAAAAATAACCTTCAATATTCAGTGTCCAGTGTTCACCCCAACTGCCACTAAATCCTCTCTTCTGCCAAAAATAACCTTCAATATTCAATATTCAGTGTTCAGTCTTCACCCCAACTGCCACTAAATCCTCTCTTCTGCCAAAAATAACCTTCAATATTCAGTGTTCAGTGTTCACCCCAACTGCCACTAAATCCTCTCTTCTGCCAAAATTAACCTTCAATATTCAATATTCAGTGTTCAGTGTTCACCCCAACTGCCACTAGATCCTCTCTTCTGCCAAAAATAACCTTCAATATTCAGTGTTCAGTGTTCACCCCAACTGCCACTAAATCCTCTCTTCTGCCAAAATTAACCTTCAATATTCAATATTCAGTGTTCAGTGTTCACCCCAACTGCCACTAAATCCTCTCTTCTGCCAAAAATAACCTTCAATATTCAGTGTTCAGTGTTCACCCCAACTGCCACTAAATCCTCTCTTCTGCCAAAATTAACCTTCAATATTCAATATTCAGTGTTCAGTGTTCACCCCAACTGCCACTAAATCCTCTCTTCTGCCAAAAATAACCTTCAATATTCAGTGTTCAGTGTTCACCCCAACTGCCACTAAATCCTCTCTTCTGCCAAAATTAACCTTCAATATTCAATATTCAGTGTTCAGTGTTCACCCCAACTGCCACTAAATCCTCTCTTCTGCCAAAAATAACCTTCAATATTCAGTGTTCAATGTTCACCCCAACTGCCACTAAATCCTCTCTTCTGCCAAAATTAACCTTCAATATTCAATATTCAGTGTTCAGTGTTCACCCCAACTGCCACTAAATCCTCTCTTCTGCCAAAAATAACCTTCAATATTCAGTGTTCAGTGTTCACCCCAACTGCCACTAAATCCTCTCTTCTGCCAAAAATAACCTTCAATATTCAGTGTTCAGTGTTCACCCCAACTGCCACTAAATCCTCTCTTCTGCCAAAAATAACCTTCAATATTCAGTGTTCAGTGTTCACCCCAACTGCCACTAAATCATCTCTTCTGCCAAAAATAACCTTCAATATTCAGTGTTCAGTGTTCACCCCAACTGCCACTAAACACTCTCTTCTGCAAAAAGAACCTTCAATATTCAGTGTTCAGTGTTCAGTGTTCACCCAAACTGCCACTAAATCCTCTCTTCTGCCAAAATTAACCTTCAATATTCAGTGTTCAGTGTTCTCCCCAACTGCCACTAAATCCTCTCTTCTGCCAAAAATAACCTTCAATATTCAATATTCAGTGTTCAGTGTTCACCCCAACTGCCACTAAATCCTCTCTTCTGCCAAAAATAACCTTCAATATTCAGTGATCAGTGTTCAGTGTTCACCCCAACTGCCACTATATCCTCTCTTCTGCCAAAAATAACCTTCAATATTCAGTGTTCAGTGTTCACCCCAACTGCCACTAAAACCTATCTTCTGCCAAAAATAACCCTCAATATTCAGTGTTCAGTGTTTACCCCAACTGCCACTAAATCCTCTCTTCTGCCAAAAATAACCTTCAATATTCAATATTCAGTGTTCAGTGTTCACCCAAACTGCCACTAAATCCTCTCTTCTGCCAAAAATAACCTTCAATATTCAGTGTTCAGTGTTAACCCCAACTGCCACTAAATCCTCTCTTCAGCCAAAAATAACCTTCAATATTCAATCTTCAGTGTTCAGTGTTCACCCCAACTGCCACTAAATCCTCTCTTCTGCCAAAAATAACCTTCAATATTCAGTGTTCAGTGTTCACCCCAACTGCCACTAAAGCCTCTCTTCTGCCAAAAATAACCTTCAATATTCAGTGTTCAGTGTGCAGTGTTCACCCCAACTGCCACTAAATCCTCTCTTCTGCCAAAAATAACCTTCAATATTCAGTGATCAGTGTTCACCCCAACTGCCACTAAAACCTATCTTCTGCCAAAAATAACCCTCAATATTCAGTGTTCAGTGTTCACCCCAACTGCCACTAAATCCTCTCTTCTGCCAAAAATAACCTTCAATATTCAATATTCAGTGTTCAGTGTTCACCCCAACTGCCACTATATCCTCTCTTCTGCCAAAAATAACCTTCAATATTCAGTGTTAAGTGTCCACCCCAACTGCCACTAAATCCTCTCTTCTGCCAAAAATAACCTTCAATATTCAATATTCAGTGTTCAGTGTTCACCCAAACTGCCACTAAATCCTCTCTTCTGCCAAAAATAACCTTCAATATTCAGTGTTCAGTGTTAACCCCAACTGCCACTAAATCCTCTCTTCAGCCAAAAATAACCTTCAATATTCAATATTCAGTGTTCAGTGTTCACCCCAACTGCCACTAAATCCTCTCTTCTGCAAAAATAACCTTCAATATTCAGTGTTCAGTGTTCACCCCATCTGCCACTAAATCCTCTCTTCTGCAAAAATAACCTTCGATATTCAGTGTTCAGTGTTCAGTGTTAATCCCAACTGCCACTAAATCCTCTCTTCTGCAAAAATAACCTTCAATATTCAATATTCAGTGTTCAGTGTTCACCCAAACTGCCACTAAATCCTCTCTTCTGCCAAAAATAACCTTCAATATTCAGTGTCCAGTGCTCACCCCAACTGCCACTAAATCCTCTCTTCTGCCAAAAATAACCTTCAATATTCAATATTCAGTGTTCAGTGTTCACCCCAACTGCCACTAAATCCTCTCTTCTGCCAAAAATAACCTTCAATATTCAGTGTTCAGTGTTCACCCCAACTGCCACTAAATCCTCTCTTCTGCCAAAAATAACCTTCAATATTCAGTGTTCAGTGTGCAGTGTTCACCCCAACTGCCACTGAATCCTCTCTTCTGCCAAAAATAAACTTCAATATTCAGTGTTCAGTGTTCAGTGTCCATCCCAACTGCCACTAAATCCTCTCTTCTGCAAAAATAACCTTCAATATTCAATATTCAGTGTTCAGTGTTCACCAAAACTGCCACTAAATCCTCTCTTCTGCCAAAAATAACCTTCAATATTCAGTGTCCAGGGTTCACCCCAACTGCCACTAAATCCTCTCTTCTGCCAAAAATAACCTTCAATATTCAATAGACAGTGTTCAGTGTTCACCCCAACTGCCACTAAATCCTCTCTTCTGCCAAAAATAACCATCAATATTCAGTGTTCAGTGTTCACCCCAACTGCCACTAAATCCTCTCTTCTGCCAAAAATAACCTTCAATATTCAGTGATCAGTGTTCAGTGTTCACCCCAACTGCCACTAAATCCTCTCTTCTGCCAAAAATAACCTTCAATATTCAGTGTTCAGTGTTCACCCCAACTGCCACTAAATCCTCTCTTCTGCCAAAAATAACCTTCAATATTCAGTGTTCAGTGTTCACCCCAACTGCCACTAAACCCTCTCTTCTGCAAAAAAACCTTCAATATTCAGTGTTCAGTGTTCAGTGTTCACCCAAACTGCCACTAAATCCTCTCTTCTGCCAAAATTAACCTTCAATATTCAGTGTTCAGTGTTCACCCCAACTGCCACTAAATCCTCTCTTCTGCCAAAAATAACCTTCAATATTCAGTGTTCAGTGTTCACCCCAACTGCCACTAAATCCTCTCTTCTGCCAAAAATAACCTTCAATATTCAATAGACAGTGTTCAGTGTTCTCCCCAACTGCCACTAAATCCTCTCTTCTGCCAAAAATAACCTTCAATATTCAATATTCAGTGTTCAGTGTTCACCCCAACTGCCACTAAATCCTCTCTTCTGCCAAAAATAACCTTCAATATTCAGTGATCAGTGTTCAGTGTGCACCCCAACTGTCACTATATCCTCTCTTCTGCCAAAAATAACCTTCAATATTCAGTGTCCAGTGTTCACCCTATCTGCAACTAAATCCTCTCTTCTGCCAAAAATAACCTTCAATATTCAATATTCAGTGTTCAGTCTTCACCCCAACTGCCACTAAATCCTCTCTTCTGCCAAAAATAACCTTCAATATTCAGTGTTCAGTGTTCACCCCAACTGCCACTAAATCCTCTCTTCTGCCAAAAATAACCTTCAATATTCAGTGTTCAGTGTTCACCCCAACTGCCACTAAATCCTCTCTTCTGCCAAAAATAACCTTCAATATTCAGTGTCCAGTGTTCACCCCAACTGCCACTAAATCCTCTCTTCTGCCAAAATTAACCTTCAATATTCAATATTCAGTGTTCAGTGTTCACCCCAACTGCCACTAAATCCTCTCTTCTGCCAAAAATAACCTTCAATATTCAGTGTTCAGTGTTCACCCCAACTGCCACTAAATCCTCTCTTCTGCCAAAAATAACCTTCAATATTCAGTGTTCAGTGTTCACCCCAACTGCCACTAAATCCTCTCTTCTGCCAAAAATAACCTTCAATATTCAGTGTTCAGTGTTCACCCCAACTGCCACTAAACCCTCTCTTCTGCAAAAAGAACCTTCAATATTCAGTGTTCAGTGTTCAGTGTTCACCCAAACTGCCACTAAATCCTCTCTTCTGCCAAAATTAACCTTCAATATTCAGTGTTCAGTGTTCTCCCCAACTGCCACTAAATCCTCTCTTCTGCCAAAAATAACCTTCAATATTCAATATTCAGTGTTCAGTGTTCACCCCAACTGCCACTAAATCCTCTCTTCTGCCAAAAATAACCTTCAATATTCAGTGATCAATGTTCAGTGTTCACCCCAACTGCCACTATATCCTCTCTTCTGCCAAAAATAACCTTCAATATTCAGTGTTCAGTGTTCACCCCAACTGCCACTAAAACCTATCTTCTGCCAAAAATAACCCTCAATATTCAGTGTTCAGTGTTCACCCCAACTGCCACTAAATCCTCTCTTCTGCCAAAAATAACCTTCAATATTCAGTGTTCAGTGTTCACCCCAACTGCCACTAAATCCTCTCTTCTGCCAAAAATAACCTTCAATATTCAGTGTTCAGTGTGCAGTGTTCACCCCAACTGCCACTGAATCCTCTCTTCTGCCAAAAATAAACTTCAATATTCAGTGTTCAGTGTTCAGTGTCCATCCCAACTGCCACTAAATCCTCTCTTCTGCAAAAATAACCTTCAATATTCAATATTCAGTGTTCAGTGTTCACCAAAACTGCCACTAAATCCTCTCTTCTGCCAAAAATAACCTTCAATATTCAGTGTCCAGTGTTCACCCCAACTGCCACTAAATCCTCTCTTCTGCCAAAAATAACCTTCAATATTCAATAGACAGTGTTCAGTGTTCACCCCAACTGCCACTAAATCCTCTCTTCTGCCAAAAATAACCTTCAATATTCAGTGTTCAGTGTTCACCCCAACTGCCACTAAATCCTCTCTTCTGCCAAAAATAACCTTCAATATTCAGTGATCAGTGTTCAGTGTTCACCCCAACTGCCACTAAATCCTCTCTTCTGCCAAAAATAACCTTCAATATTCAGTGTTCAGTGTTCACCCCAACTGCCACTAAATCCTCTCTTCTGCCAAAAATAACCTTCAATATTCAGTGTTCAGTGTTCACCCCAACTGCCACTAAACCCTCTCTTCTGCAAAAAAACCTTCAATATTCAGTGTTCAGTGTTCAGTGTTCACCCAAACTGCCACTAAATCCTCTCTTCTGCCAAAATTAACCTTCAATATTCAGTGTTCAGTGTTCACCCCAACTGCCACTAAATCCTCTCTTCTGCCAAAAATAACCTTCAATATTCAGTGTTCAGTGTTCACCCCAACTGCCACTAAATCCTCTCTTCTGCCAAAAATAACCTTCAATATTCAATAGACAGTGTTCAGTGTTCTCCCCAACTGCCACTAAATCCTCTCTTCTGCCAAAAATAACCTTCAATATTCAATATTCAGTGTTCAGTGTTCACCCCAACTGCCACTAAATCCTCTCTTCTGCCAAAAATAACCTTCAATATTCAGTGATCAGTGTTCAGTGTGCACCCCAACTGTCACTATATCCTCTCTTCTGCCAAAAATAACCTTCAATATTCAGTGTCCAGTGTTCACCCCAACTGCCACTAAATCCTCTCTTCTGCCAAAAATAACCTTCAATATTCAATATTCAGTGTTCAGTCTTCACCCCAACTGCCACTAAATCCTCTCTTCTGCCAAAAATAACCTTCAATATTCAGTGTTCAGTGTTCACCCCAACTGCCACTAAATCCTCTCTTCTGCCAAAAATAACCTTCAATATTCAGTGTCCAGTGTTCACCCCAACTGCCACTAAATCCTCTCTTCTGCCAAAATTAACCTTCAATATTCAATATTCAGTGTTCAGTGTTCACCCCAACTGCCACTAAATCCTCTCTTCTGCCAAAAATAACCTTCAATATTCAGTGTTCAGTGTTCACCCCAACTGCCACTAAATCCTCTCTTCTGCCAAAAATAACCTTCAATATTCAGTGTTCAGTGTTCACCCCAACTGCCACTAAATCCTCTCTTCTGCCAAAAATAACCTTCAATATTCAGTGTTCAGTGTTCACCCCAACTGCCACTAAACCCTCTCTTCTGCAAAAAGAACCTTCAATATTCAGTGTTCAGTGTTCAGTGTTCACCCAAACTGCCACTAAATCCTCTCTTCTGCCAAAATTAACCTTCAATATTCAGTGTTCAGTGTTCTCCCCAACTGCCACTAAATCCTCTCTTCTGCCAAAAATAACCTTCAATATTCAATATTCAGTGTTCAGTGTTCACCCCAACTGCCACTAAATCCTCTCTTCTGCCAAAAATAACCTTCAATATTCAGTGATCAGTGTTCAGTGTTCACCCCAACTGCCACTATATCCTCTCTTCTGCCAAAAATAACCTTCAATATTCAGTGTTCAGTGTTCACCCCAACTGCCACTAAAACCTATCTTCTGCCAAAAATAACCCTCAATATTCAGTGTTCAGTGTTCACCCCAACTGCCACTAAATCCTCTCTTCTGCCAAAAATAACCTTCAATATTCAATATTCAGTGTTCAGTGTTCACCCAAACTGCCACTAAATCCTCTCTTCTGCCAAAAATAACCTTCAATATTCAGTGTTCAGTGTTCACCCCAACTGCCACTAAAGCCTCTCTTCTGCCAAAAATAACCTTCAATATTCAGTGTTCAGTGTGCAGTGTTCACCCCAACTGCCACTGAATCCTCTCTTCTGCCAAAAATAAACTTCAATATTCAGTGTTCAGTGTTCAGTGTTCATCCCAACTGCCACTAAATCCTCTCTTCTGCAAAAATAACCTTCAATATTCAATATTCAGTGTTCAGTGTTCACCCAAACTGCCACTAAATCCTCTCTTCTGCCAAAAATAACCTTCAATATTCAGTGTCCAGTGTTCACCCCAACTGCCACTAAATCCTCTCTTCTGCCAAAAATAACCTTCAATATTCAATATTCAGTGTTCAGTGTTTACCCCAACTGCCACTAAATCCTCTCTTCTGCCAAAAATAACCTTCAATATTCAGTGTTCAGTGTTCACCCCAACTGCCACTAAATCCTCTCTTCTGCCAAAAATAACCTTCAATATTCAGTGATCAGTGTTCAGTGTTCACCCCAACTGCCACTAAATCCTCTCTTCTGCCAAAAATAACCTTCAATATTCAGTGTTCAGTGTTCACCCCAACTGCCACTAAATCCTCTCTTCTGCCAAAAATAACCTTCAATATTCAGTGTTCAGTGTTCACCCCAACTGCCACTAAACCCTCTCTTCTGCCAAAAATAACCTTCAATATTCAGTGTTCAGTGTTCAGTGTTCAGTGTTCACCCAAACTGCCACTAAATCCTCTCTTCTGCCCAAATTAACCTTCAATATTCAGTGTACAGTGTTCTCCCCAACTGCCACTAAATCCTCTCTTCTGCCAAAAATAACCTTCAATATTCAATATTCAGTGTTCAGTGTTCACCCCAACTGCCACTAAATCCTCTCTTCTGCCAAAAATAACCTTCAATATTCAGTGTCCAGTGTTCACCCCAACTGCCACTAAATCCTCTCTTCTGCCAAAATTAACCTTCAATATTCAATATTCAGTGTTCAGTGTTCACCCCAACTGCCACTAAATCCTCTCTTCTGCCAAAAATAACCTTCAATATTCAGTGTTGAGTGTTCACCCCAACTGCCACTAAATCCTCTCTTCTGCCAAAAATAACCTTCAATATTCAGTGTTCAGTGTTCACCGCAACTGCCACTAAATCCTCTCTTCTGCCAAAAATAACCTTCAATATTCAGTGTTCAGTGTTCACCCCAACTGCCACTAAACCCTCTCTTCTGCAAAAAGAACCTTCAATATTCAGTGTTCAGTGTTCAGTGTTCACCCAACCAAACTGCCACTAAATCCTCTCTTCTGCCAAAATTAACCTTCAATATTCAGTGTTCAGTGTTCTCCCCAACTGCCACTAAATCCTCTCTTCTGCCAAAAATAACCTTCAATATTCAATATTCAGTGTTCAGTGTTCACCCCAACTGCCACTAAATCCTCTCTTCTGCCAAAGATAACCTTCAATATTCAGTGATCAGTGTTCAGTGTTCACCCCAACTGCCACTATATCCTCTCTTCTGCCAAAATTAACCTTCAATATTCAGTGTTCAGTGTTCACCCCAACTGCCACTAAATCCTATCTTCTGCCAAAAATAACCTTCAATATTCAGTGTTCAGTGTTCACCCCAACTGCCACTAAATCCTCTCTTCTGCCAAAAATAACCTTCAATATTCAATATTCAGTGTTCAGTGTTCACCCAAACTGCCACTAAATCCTCTCTTCTGCCAAAAATAACCTTCAATATTCAGTGTTCACTGTTAACCCCAACTGCCACTAAATCCTCTCTTCAGCCAAAAATAACCTTCAATATTCAATATTCAGTGTTCAGTGCTCACCCCAACTGCCACTAAATCCTCTCTTCTGCAAAAATAACATTCAATATTCAGTGTTCAGCGTTCACCCCATCTGCCACTAAATCCTCTCTTCTGCAAAAATAACCTTCAATATTCAGTGTTCAGTGTTCAGTGTTCACCAAAACTGCCACTAAATCCTCTCTTCTGCCAAAAATAACCTTCAATATTCAGTGTCCAGTGTTCACCCCAACTGCCACTAAATCCTCTCTTCTGCCAAAAATAACCTTCAATATTCAATAGACAGTGTTCAGTGTTCACCCCAACTGCCACTAAATCCTCTCTTCTGCCAAAAATAACCTTCAATATTCAGTGTTCAGTGTTCACCCCAACTGCCACTAAATCCTCTCTTCTGCCAAAAATAACCTTCAATATTCAGTGATCAGTGTTCAGTGTTCACCCCAACTGCCACTAAATCCTCTCTTCTGCCAAAAATAACCTTCAATATTCAGTGTTCAGTGTTCACCCCAACTGCCACTAAATCCTCTCTTCTGCCAAAAATAACATTCAATATTCAGTGTTCAGTGTTCACCCCAACTGCCACTAAACCCTCTCTTCTGCAAAAAAACCTTCAATATTCAGTGTTCAGTGTTCAGTGTTCACCCAAACTGCCACTAAATCCTCTCTTCTGCCAAAATTAACCTTCAATATTCAGTGTTCAGTGTTCACCCCAACTGCCACTAAATCCTCTCTTCTGCCAAAAATAACCTTCAATATTCAGTGTTCAGTGTTCACCCCAACTGCCACTAAATCCTCTCTTCTGCCAAAAATAACCTTCAATATTCAATAGACAGTGTTCAGTGTTCTCCCCAACTGCCACTAAATCCTCTCTTCTGCCAAAAATAACCTTCAATATTCAATATTCAGTGTTCAGTGTTCACCCCAACTGCCACTAAATCCTCTCTTCTGCCAAAAATAACCTTCAATATTCAGTGATCAGTGTTCAGTGTGCACCCCAACTGTCACTATATCCTCTCTTCTGCCAAAAATAACCTTCAATATTCAGTGTCCAGTGTTCACCCCAACTGCCACTAAATCCTCTCTTCTGCCAAAAATAACCTTCAATATTCAATATTCAGTGTTCAGTCTTCACCCCAACTGCCACTAAATCCTCTCTTCTGCCAAAAATAACCTTCAATATTCAGTGTTCAGTGTTCACCCCAACTGCCACTAAATCCTCTCTTCTGCCAAAAATAACCTTCAATATTCAGTGTTCAGTGTTCACCCCAACTGCCACTAAATCCTCTCTTCTGCCAAAAATAACCTTCAATATTCAGTGTCCAGTGTTCACCCCAACTGCCACTAAATCCTCTCTTCTGCCAAAATTAACCTTCAATATTCAATATTCAGTGTTCAGTGTTCAGTGTTCACCCAAACTGCCACTAAATCCTCTCTTCTGCCAAAATTAACCTTCAATATTCAGTGTTCAGTGTTCTCCCCAACTGCCACTAAATCCTCTCTTCTGCCAAAAATAACCTTCAATATTCAATATTCAGTGTTCAGTGTTCACCCCAACTGCCACTAAATCCTCTCTTCTGCCAAAAATAACCTTCAATATTCAGTGATCAGTGTTCAGTGTTCACCCCAACTGCCACTATATCCTCTCTTCTGCCAAAAATAACCTTCAATATTCAGTGTTCAGTGTTCACCCCAACTGCCACTAAAACCTATCTTCTGCCAAAAATAACCCTCAATATTCAGTGTTCAGTGTTCACCCCAACTGCCACTAAATCCTCTCTTCTGCCAAAAATAACCTTCAATATTCAATATTCAGTGTTCAGTGTTCACCCAAACTGCCACTAAATCCTCTCTTCTGCCAAAAATAACCTTCAATATTCAGTGTTCAGTGTTAACCCCAACTGCCACTAAATCCTCTCTTCAGCCAAAAATAACCTTCAATATTCAATATTCAGTGTTCAGTGTTCACCCCAACTGCCACTAAATCCTCTCTTCTGCCAAAAATAACCTTCAATATTCAGTGTTCAGTGTTCACCCCAACTGCCACTAAAGCCTCTCTTCTGCCAAAAATAACCTTCAATATTCAGTGTTCAGTGTGCAGTGTTCACCCCAACTGCCACTGAATCCTCTCTTCTGCCAAAAATAAACTTCAATATTCAGTGTTCAGTGTTCAGTGTTCATCCCGACTGCCACTAAATCCTCTCTTCTGCAAAAATAACCTTCAATATTCAATATTCAGTGTTCAGTGTTCACCCAAACTGCCACTAACTCCTCTCTTCTGCCAAAAATAACCTTCAATATTCAGTGTCCAGTGTTCACCCCAACTGCCACTAAATCCTCTCTTCTGCCAAAAATAACCTTCAATATTCAATATTCAGTGTTCAGTGTTTACCCCAACTGCCACTAAAGCCTCTCTTCTGCCAAAAATAACCTTCAATATTCAGTGTTCAGTGTTCACCCCAACTGCCACTAAACCCTCTCTTCTGCCAAAAATAACCTTCAATATTCAGTGTTCAGTGTTCAGTGTTCACCCAAACTGCCACTAAATCCTCTCTTCTGCCAAAATTAACCTTCAATATTCAGTGTACAATGTTCTCCCCAACTACCACTAAATCCTCTCTTCTGCCAAAAATAACCTTCAATATTCAATATTCAGTGTTCAGTGTTCACCCCAACTGCCACTAAATCCTCTCTTCTGCCAAAAATAACCTTCAATATTCAGTGTCCAGTGTTCACCCCAACTGCCACTAAATCCTCTCTTCTGCCAAAATTAACCTTCAATATTCAATATTCAGTGTTCAGTGTTCACCCCAACTGCCACTAAATCCTCTCTTCTGCCAAAAATAACCTTCAATATTCAGTGTTGAGTGTTCACCCCAACTGCCACTAAATCCTCTCTTCTGCCAAAAATAACCTTCAATATTCAGTGTTCAGTGTTCACCGCAACTGCCACTAAATCCTCTCTTCTGCCAAAAATAACCTTCAATATTCAGTGTTCAGTGTTCACCCCAACTGCCACTAAACCCTCTCTTCTGCAAAAAGAACCTTCAATATTCAGTGTTCAGTGTTCAGTGTTCACCCAAACTGCCACTAAATCCTCTCTTCTGCCAAAATTAACCTTCAATATTCAGTGTTCAGTGTTCTCCCCAACTGCCACTAAATCCTCTCTTCTGCCAAAAATAACCTTCAATATTCAATATTCAGTGTTCAGTGTTCACCCCAACTGCCACTAAATCCTCTCTTCTGCCAAAGATAACCTTCAATATTCAGTGATCAGTGTTCAGTGTTCACCCCAACTGCCACTATATCCTCTCTTCTGCCAAAATTAACCTTCAATATTCAGTGTTCAGTGTTCACCCCAACTGCCACTAAATCCTATCTTCTGCCAAAAATAACCTTCAATATTCAGTGTTCAGTGTTCACCCCAACTGCCACTAAATCCTCTCTTCTGCCAAAAATAACCTTCAATATTCAATATTCAGTGTTCAGTGTTCACCCCAACTGCCACTAAATCCTCTCTTCAGCCAAAAATAACCTTCAATATTCAATATTCAGTGTTCAGTGCTCACCCCAACTGCCACTAAATCCTCTCTTCTGCAAAAATAACATTCAATATTCAGTGTTCAGCGTTCACCCCATCTGCCACTAAATCCTCTCTTCTGCAAAAATAACCTTCAATATTCAGTGTTCAGTGTTCAGTGTTCATCCCAACTGCCACTAAATCCTCTCTTCTGCCAAAAATAACCTTCAATATTCAGTGTCCAGTGTTCACCCCAACTGCCACTAAATCCTCTCTTCTGCCAGAAATAACCTTCAATATTCAATATTCAGTGTTCAGTGTTCACCCCAACTGCCACTAAATCCTCTCTTCTTCCAAAAATAACCTTCAATATTCAGTGTTCAGTGTTCACACCAACTGCCACTAAATCCTCTCTTCTGCCAAAAATAACCTTCAATATTCAGTGTTCAGTGTGCAGTGTTCACCCCAACTGCCACTGAATCCTCTCTTCTGCCAAAAATAAACTTCAATATTCAGTGTTCAGTGTTCAGTGTTCATCCCAACTGCCACTAAATCCTCTCTTCTGCAAAAATAACCTTCAATATACAATATTCAGTGTTCAGTGTTCACCCAAACTGCCACTAAATCCTCTCTTCTGCCAAAAATAACCTACAATATTCAGTGTCCAGTGTTCACCCCAACTGCCACTAAATCCTCTCTTCTGCCAAAAATAACCTTCAATATTCAATATTCAGTGTTCAGTGTTCACCCCAACTGCCACTAAATCCTCTCTTCTGCCAAAAATAACCTTCAATATTCAGTGTTCAGTGTTCACCCCAACTGCCACTAAATCCTCTCTTCTGCCAAAAATAACCTTCAATATTCAATATTCAGTGTTCAGTGTTCACCCCAACTGCCACTAAATCCTCTCTTCTGCCAAAAATAACCTTCAATATTCTGTGATCAGTGTTCAGTGTTCACCCCAACTGCCACTATATCCTCTCTTCTGCCAAAAATAACCTTCAATATTCAGTGTTCAGTGTTCACCCCAACTGCCACTAAATCCTCTCTTCTGCCAAAAATAACCTTCAATATTCAGTGTTCAGTGTTCACCCCAACTGCCACTAAATCCTCTCTTCTGCAAAAATAACCTTCAATATTCAGTGTTCAGTGTTCACCCCAACTGCCACTAAATCCTCTCTTCTGCAAAAATAACCTTCAATATTCAGTGTTCAGTGTTCAGTGTTCACCCCAACTGACACTAAATCCTCTCTTCTGCCAAAAATAACCTTCAATATTCAGTGTTCAGTGTTTACCCCAACTGCCATTAAATCCTCTCTTCTGCCAAAAATAACCTTCAATATTCAGTGTTCAGTGTTCAGTGTTCACCCCAACTGCCACTAAATCCCCTCTTCTGCAAAAATAACCTTCAATATTCAATATTCAGTGTTCAGTGTTCACCCCAACTGCCACTAAATCCTCTCTTCTGCAAAAATAACCTTCAATATTCAGTGTTCAGTGTTCAGTGTTCAGTGTTCACCCCAACTGCCACTAAATCCCCTCTTCTGCAAAAATAACCTTCAATATTCAATATTCAGTGTTCATTGTTCACCCCAACTGCCACTAAATCCTCTCTTCAGCAAAAATAACCTTCAATATTCAATATTCAGTGTTCAGTGTTCACGCCAACTCCCAGTAAATCCTCTCTTCTGCAAAAATAACCTTCAATATTCAATATTCAGTGTTCAGTATTCACCCCAATTGCCACTAAATGCTCATCTCTGCAAAAATAACCTTCAATATTCAATATTCAGTGTTCAGTGTTCATCCCAAGTGTCACTAAATCCTCTCTTCTGCAAAAATAACCTTCAATATTCAATATTCAGTGTTCAGTGTTCACCCCAACTGCCACTAAATCCTCTCTAGTGCAAAAATAACCTTCAATATTCAATATTCAGTGTTCAGTGTTCACCCCAACTGCCACTAAATCCTCTCTTCTGCAAAATAAACTTCAATATTCAAAATTCAGTGTTCAATGTTCACCCCAACTGCCACTAAATCCTCTCTTCTGCGAAAAATAACCTTCAATATTCAATATTCAGTGTTCAGTGTTCACCCCAACTGCCACTAAATCCTCTCTTCTGCAAAAATAACCTTCAATATTCAGTGTTCAGTGTTCAGTGTTCACCCCAACTGACACTAAATCCTCTCTTCTGCAAAAGTAACCTTCAATATTCAGTGTTCAGTGTTCACCCCAACTGCCACTAAATCCTCTCTTCTGCCATAAATGACCTTCAATATTCAGTGTTCAGTGTTCACCCCAACTGCCACTAAATCCTCTCTTCTGCCAAAAATAACCTTCAATATTCAGTGTTCAGTGTTCACCCCAACTGCCACTAAATCCTCTCTTCTGCCAAAAATTACCTTCAATATTTAATATTCAGTGTTAAGTGTTCACCCCAACTGCCACTAAATCCTCTCTTCTGCAAAAAATAACCTTCAACATTCAGTGTTCAGTGTTCACCCCAACTGCCACTAAACCCTCTCTTCTGCAAAAATAACCTTCAATATTCAGTATTCAGTGTTCAGTGTTCAGCCCAACTGCCACTAAATCCTCTCTAGTGCAAAGATAACCTTCAATATTCAATATTCAGTGTTCAGTCTTCACCCCAACTGCCACTAAATCCTCTCTTCTGCAAAATAAACTTCAATATTCAAAATTCAGTGTTCAATGTTCACCCCAACTGCCACTAAATCCTCTCTTCTGCCAAAAATAACCTTCAATATTCAATATTCAGTGTTCAGTGTTCACCCCAACTGCCACTAAATCCTCTCTTCTGCAAAAATAACCTTCAATATTCAGTGTTCAGTGTTCAGTGTTCACCCCAACTGACACTAAATCCTCTCTTCTGCAAAAATAACCTTCAATATTCAGTGTTCAGTGTTCACCCCAACTGCCACTAAATCCTCTCTTCTGCCATAAATAACCTTCAATATTCAGTGTTCAGTGTTCACCCCAACTGCCACTAAATCCTCTCTTCTGCCAAAAATAACCTTCAATATTCAGTGTTCAGTGTTCACCCCAACTGCCACTAAATCCTCTCTTCTGCCAAAAATTACCTTCAATATTCAATATTCAGTGTTCAGTGTTCACCCAAAGTGCCACTAAATCCTCTCTTCTGCCAAAATTAACCTTCAATATTCAGTGTTCAGTGTTCACCCCAACTGTCACTAAATCCTCTCTTCTGCCAAAAATAACCTTCAATATTTAATATTCAGTGTTAAGTGTTCACCCCAACTGCCACTGAATCCTCTCTTCTGCAAAAAATAACATTCAACATTCAGTGTTCAGTGTTCACCCCAACTGCCACTAAACCCTCTCTTCTGCAAAAATAACCTTCAATATTCAATATTCAGTGTTCAGTGTTCAGCCCAACTGCCACTACATACTCTCTTCTGCAAAAATAACCTTCAATATTCAATATTCAGTGTTCAGTGTTCACCCCAACAGCCACTAAATCCTCTCTTCTGCCAAAAATAACCTTCAATATTCAGTGTTCAGTGTTTACCCCAACTGCCACTAAATCCTCTCTTCTGCCAAAAATAACCTTCAATATTCAATATTCAGTGTTCAGTATTCACCCCAACTGCCACTAAATCCTCTCTTCTGCAAAAATAACCTTCAATATTCAGTGTTCAGTGTTCATTGTTCACCCCAACTGCCACTAAATCCTCTCTTCTGCCATAAATAACCTTCAATATTCAGTGTTCAGTGTTCACCCCAACTGCCACTAAATCCTCTCTTCTGCCAAAAATAACCTTCAATATTCAATATTCAGTGTTCAGTGTTCACCCCAACTGCCACTAAATCCTCTCTTCTGCCAAAAATAACCTTCAATATTCTGTGATCAGTGTTCAGTGTTCACCCCAACTGCCACTAAATCCTCTCTTCTGCCAAAAATAACCTTCAATATTCAGTGTTCAGTGTTCACCCCAACTGCCACTAAATCCTCTCTTCTGCCAAAAATTACCTTCAATATTTAATATTCAGTGTTAAGTGTTCACCCCAACTGCCACTAAATCCTCTCTTCTGCAAAAAATAACCTTCAATATTCAGTGTTCAGTGTTCACCCCAACTGCCACTAAACCCTCTCTTCTGCAAAAATAACCTTCAATATTCAGTATTCAGTGTTCAGTGTTCAGCCCAACTGCCACTAAATCCTCTCTAGTGCAAAGATAACTTTCAATATTCAATATTCAGTGTTCAGTCTTCACCCCAACTGCCACTAAATCCTCTCTTCTGCAAAATAAACTTCAATATTCAAAATTCAGTGTTCAATGTTCACCCCAACTGCCACTAAATCCTCTCTTCTGCCAAAAATAACCTTCAATATTCAATATTCAGTGTTCAGTGTTCACCCCAACTGCCACTAAGTCCTCTCTTCTGCAAAAATAACCTTCAATATTCAGTGTTCAGTGTTCAGTGTTCACCCCAACTGACACTAAATCCTCTCTTCTGCAAAAATAACCTTCAATATTCAGTGTTCAGTGTTCACCCCAACTGCCACTAAATCCTCTCTTCTGCCATAAATAACCTTCAATATTCAGTGTTCAGTGTTCACCCCAACTGCCACTAAATCCTCTCTTCTGCCAAAAATAACCTTCAATATTCAGTGTTCAGTGTTCACCCCAACTGCCACTAAATCCTCTCTTCTGCCAAAAATTACCTTCAATATTCAATATTCAGTGTTCAGTGTTCACCCAAAGTGCCACTAAATCCTCTCTTCTGCCAAAATTAACCTTCAATATTCAGTGTTCAGTGTTCACCCCAACTGTCACTAAATCCTCTCTTCTGCCAAATATAACCTTCAATATTTAATATTCAGTGTTAAGTGTTCACCCCAACTGCCACTGAATCCTCTCTTCTGCAAAAAATAACATTCAACATTCAGTGTTCAGTGTTCACCCCAACTGCCACTAAACCCTCTCTTCTGCAAAAATAACCTTCAATATTCAATATTCAGTGTTCAGTGTTCAGCCCAACTGCCACTACATCCTCTCTTCTGCAAAAATAACCTTCAATATTCAATATTCAGTGTTCAGTGTTCACCCCAACAGCCACTAAATCCTCTCTTCTGCCAAAAATAACCTTCAATATTCAGTGTTCAGTGTTTACCCCAACTGCCACTAAATCCTCTCTTCTGCCAAAAATAACCTTCAATATTCAATATTCAGTGTTCAGTGTTCACCCCAACTGCCACTAAATCCTCTCTTCTGCAAAAATAACCTTCAATATTCAGTGTTCAGTGTTCATTGTTCACCCCAACTGCCACTAAATCCTCTCTTCTGCCATAAATAACCTTCAATATTCAGTGTTCAGTGTTCACCCCAACTGCCACTAAATCCTCTCTTCTGCCAAAAATAACCTTCAATATTCAGTGTTCAGTGTTCACCCCAACTGCCACTAAATCCTCTCTTCTGCCAAAAATAACCTTCAATATTCAATATTCAGTGTTCAGTGTTCACCCCAACTGCCACTAAATCCTCTCTTCTGCCAAAAATAACCTTCAATATTCTGTGATCAGTGTTCAGTGTTCACCCCAACTGCCACTATATCCTCTCTTCTGCCAAAAATAACCTTCAATATTCAGTGTTCAGTGTTCACCCCAACTGCCACTAAATCCTCTCTTCTGCCAAAAATAACCTTCAATATTCAGTGTTCAGTGTTCACCCCAACTGCCACTAAATCCTCTCTTCTGCAAAAATAACCTTCAATATTCAGTGTTCAGTGTTCAGTGTTCACCCCAACTGACACTAAATCCTCTCTTCTGCCAAAAATAACCTTCAATATTCAGTGTTCAGTGTTTACCCCAACTGCCATTAAATCCTCTCTTCTGCCAAAAATAACCTTCAATATTCAATATTCAGTGTTCAGTGTTCACCCCAACTGCCACTAAATCCTCTCTTCTACCAAAAATAACCTTCAATATTCAGTGTTCAGTGTTCAGTGTTCACCCCAACTGCCACTAAATCCCCTCTTCTGCAAAAATAACCTTCAATATTCAATATTCAGTGTTCAGTGTTCACCCCAACTGCCACTAAATCCTCTCTTCTGCAAAAATAACCTTCAATATTCAGTGTTCAGTGTTCAGTGTTCAGTGTTCACCCCAACTGCCACTAAATCCCCTCTTCTGCAAAAATAACCTTCAATATTCAATATTCAGTGTTCATTGTTCACCCCAACTGCCACTAAATCCTCTCTTCAGCAAAAATAACCTTCAATATTCAATATTCAGTGTTCAGTGTTCACGCCAACTCCCAGTAAATCCTCTCTTCTGCAAAAATAACCTTCAATATTCAATATTCAATGTTCAGTATTCACCCCAATTGCCACTAAATGCTCATCTCTGCAAAAATAACCTTCAATATTCAATATTCAGTGTTCAGTGTTCATCCCAAGTGTCACTAAATCCTCTCTTCTGCAAAAATAACCTTCAATATTCAATATTCAGTGTTCAGTGTTCACCCCAACTGCCACTAAATCCTCTCTAGTGCAAAAATAACCTTCAATATTCAATATTCAGTGTTCAGTGTTCACCCCAACTGCCACTAAATCCTCTCTTCTGCAAAATAAACTTCAATATTCAAAATTCAGTGTTCAATGTTCACCCCAACTGCCACTAAATCCTCTCTTCTGCCAAAAATAACCTTCAATATTCAATATTCAGTGTTCAGTGTTCACCCCAACTGCCACTAAATCCTCTCTTCTGCAAAAATAACCTTCAATATTCAGTGTTCAGTGTTCAGTGTTCACCCCAACTGACACTAAATCCTCTCTTCTGCAAAAGTAACCTTCAATATTCAGTGTTCAGTGTTCACCCCAACTGCCACTAAATCCTCTCTTCTGCCATAAATAACCTTCAATATTCAGTGTTCAGTGTTCACCCCAACTGCCACTAAATCCTCTCTTCTGCCAAAAATAACCTTCAATATTCAGTGTTCAGTGTTCACCCCAACTGCCACTAAATCCTCTCTTCTGCCAAAAATTACCTTCAATATTTAATATTCAGTGTTAAGTGTTCACCCCAACTGCCACTAAATCCTCTCTTCTGCAAAAAATAACCTTCAACATTCAGTGTTCAGTGTTCACCCCAACTGCCACTAAACCCTCTCTTCTGCAAAAATAACCTTCAATATTCAGTATTCAGTGTTCAGTGTTCAGCCCAACTGCCACTAAATCCCCTCTTCGGCAAAAATAACCTTCAATATTTAATATTCAGTGTTCATTGTTCACCCCAACTGCCACTAAATCCTCTCTTCAGCAAAAATAACCTTCAATATTCAATATTCAGTGTTCAGTGTTCACGCCAACTCCCAGTAAATCCTCTCTTCTGCAAAAATAACCTTCAATATTCAATATTCAGTGTTCAGTGTTCACCCCAACTGCCACTAAATCCTCTCTAGTGCAAAAATAACCTTCAATATTCAATATTCAGTGTTCAGTGTTCAGCCCAACTGCCACTAAATCCTCTCTTCTGCAAAAATAACCTTCAATATTCAGTGTTCAGTGTTCAGTGTTCACCCCAACTGCCACTAAATCCCCTCTTCTGCAAAAATAACCTTCAATATTCAATATTCAGTGTTCAGTGTTCACCCCAACTGCCACTAAATCCTCTCTTCTGCAAAAATAACCTTCAATATTCAGTGTTCAGTGTTCAGTGTTCAGTGTTCACCCCAACTGCCACTAAATCCCCTCTTCTGCAAAAATAACCTTCAATATTCAATATTCAGTGTTCATTGTTCACCCCAACTGCCACTAAATCCTCTCTTCAGCAAAAATAACCTTCAATATTCAATATTCAGTGTTCAGTGTTCACGCCAACTCCCAGTAAATCCTCTCTTCTGCAAAAATAACCTTCAATATTCAATATTCAATGTTCAGTATTCACCCCAATTGCCACTAAATGCTCATCTCTGCAAAAATAACCTTCAATATTCAATATTCAGTGTTCAGTGTTCATCCCAAGTGTCACTAAATCCTCTCTTCTGCAAAAATAACCTTCAATATTCAATATTCAGTGTTCAGTGTTCACCCCAACTGCCACTAAATCCTCTCTAGTGCAAAAATAACCTTCAATATTCAATATTCAGTGTTCAGTGTTCACCCCAACTGCCACTAAATCCTCTCTTCTGCAAAATAAACTTCAATATTCAAAATTCAGTGTTCAATGTTCACCCCAACTGCCACTAAATCCTCTCTTCTGCCAAAAATAACCTTCAATATTCAATATTCAGTGTTCAGTGTTCACCCCAACTGCCACTAAATCCTCTCTTCTGCAAAAATAACCTTCAATATTCAGTGTTCAGTGTTCAGTGTTCACCCCAACTGACACTAAATCCTCTCTTCTGCAAAAGTAACCTTCAATATTCAGTGTTCAGTGTTCACCCCAACTGCCACTAAATCCTCTCTTCTGCCATAAATAACCTTCAATATTCAGTGTTCAGTGTTCACCCCAACTGCCACTAAATCCTCTCTTCTGCCAAAAATAACCTTCAATATTCAGTGTTCAGTGTTCACCCCAACTGCCACTAAATCCTCTCTTCTGCCAAAAATTACCTTCAATATTTAATATTCAGTGTTAAGTGTTCACCCCAACTGCCACTAAATCCTCTCTTCTGCAAAAAATAACCTTCAACATTCAGTGTTCAGTGTTCACCCCAACTGCCACTAAACCCTCTCTTCTGCAAAAATAACCTTCAATATTCAGTATTCAGTGTTCAGTGTTCAGCCCAACTGCCACTAAATCCCCTCTTCTGCAAAAATAACCTTCAATATTTAATATTCAGTGTTCATTGTTCACCCCAACTGCCACTAAATCCTCTCTTCAGCAAAAATAACCTTCAATATTCAATATTCAGTGTTCAGTGTTCACGCCAACTCCCAGTAAATCCTCTCTTCTGCAAAAATAACCTTCAATATTCAATATTCAGTGTTCAGTGTTCACCCCAACTGCCACTAAATCCTCTCTAGTGCAAAAATAACCTTCAATATTCAATATTCAGTGTTCAGTGTTCAGCCCAACTGCCACTAAATCCTCTCTTCTGCAAAATAAACTTCAATATTCAAAATTCAGTGTTCAATGTTCACCCCAACTGCCACTAAATCCTCTCTTCTGCCAAAAATAACCTTCAATATTCAATATTCAGTGTTCAGTGTTCACCCCAACTGCCACTAAATCCTCTCTTCTGCAAAAATAACCTTCAATATTCAGTGTTCAGTGTTCAGTGTTCACCCCAACTGACACTAAATCCTCTCTTCTGCAAAAATAACCTTCAATATTCAGTGTTCAGTGTTCACCCCAACTGCCACTAAATCCTCTCTTCTGCCATAAATAACCTTCAATATTCAGTTTTCAGTGTTCACCCCAACTGCCACTAAATCCTCTCTTCTGCCAAAAATAACCTTCAATATTCAGTGTTCAGTGTTCACCCCAACTGCCACTAAATCCTCTCTTCTGCCAAAAATTACCTTCAATATTTAATATTCAGTGTTAAGTGTTCACCCCAACTGCCACTAAACCCTCTCTTCTGCAAAAATAACCTTCAATATTCAGTATTCAGTGTTCAGTGTTCAGCCCAACTGCCACTACATCCTCTCTTCTGCAAAAATAACCTTCAATATTCAATATTCAGTATTCAGTGTTCACCCCAACAGCCACTAAATCCTCTCTTCTGCCAAAAATAACCTTCAATATTCAGTGTTCAGTGTTTACCCCAACTTCCACTAAATCCTCTCTTCTGCCAAAAATAACCTTCAATATTCAATATTCAGTGTTCAGTGTTTATTGTTCACCCCAACTGCCACTAAATCCTCTCTTCTGCAAAAATAACCTTCAATATTCAGTGTTCAGTGTTCAGTGTTCACTCCAACTGCCACTAAATCCTCTCTTCTGCAAAAATAACCTTCAATATTCAGTGTTCAGTGTTCATTGTTCACCCCAACTGCCACTAAATCCTCTCTTCTGCAAAAATAACCTTCAATATTCAATATTCAGTGTTCAGTGTTCACCCCAACTGCCACTAAATCCTCTCTTCTGCAAAAATAACCTTCAATATTCAATATTCAGTGATCAGTGTTCACCCCAACTGCCACTAAATCCTCCCTTCTGCAAAGATAACCTTCAATATTCAATATTCAGTGTTCAGTGTTCACCCCAACTGCCACTAAATCCCCTCTTCTGCCAAAAATAACCATCAATATTCAATATTCAGTGTTCAGTGTTCACCCCAACTGCCACTAAATCCTCTCGTCTGCCAAAAATAACCTTCAATATTCAGTGTTCAGTGTTCAGTGTTCACCCCAACTGCCACTAAATCCTCTCTTCTGCAAAAATAACCCTCAATATTCAGTGTTCAGTGTTCACCCCAACTGCCACTAAATCCTCTCTTCTGCCAAAAATAACCTTCAATATTCAATATTCAGTGTTCAGTGTTCACCCCAACTGCCACTAAATCCTCTCTTCTTCAAAAATAACCTTCAATATTCAGTGTTCAGTGTTCAGTGTTCACCCCAACTGCCACTAAATCCTCTCTTCTGCAACAATAACCTTCAATATTCAGTGTTCAGTGTTCACCCCAACTGCCACTAAATCCTCTCTTCTTCCAAATATAACCTTCAATATTCAGTGTTCAGTGTTCAGTGTTCACCCCAACTGCCACTAAATCCTATCTTCTGCCAAAAATAACCTTCAATATTCAGTGTTCAGTGTTCACCCCAACTGCCACTAAATCCTCTCTTCTGCCAAAATAACCTTCAATATTCAATATTCAGTGTTCAGTGTTCACCCAAACTGCCACTAAATCCTCTCTTCTGCCAAAAATAACCTTCAATATTCAGTGTTCAATGTTCACCCCAACTGCCACTAAATCCTCTCTTCTGCCAAAAATCACCTTCAATATTTAATATTCAGTGTTCAGTGTTCACCCCAACTGCCAATAAATCCTCTCTTCTGCCAAAAATAACCTTCAATATTCAGTGTTTAGTGTTCACCCCAACTGCCACTGAATCCTCTCTTCTGCAAATAGAACCTTCAATATTCAGTGTTCAGTGTTCAGTGTTCACCCAACTGCCACTAAATCCTCTCTTATGCAAAAATAACCTTCAATATTCAATATTCAGTGTTCAGTGTTCACCCCAACTGCCACTAAATCCTCTCTTCTGCAAAAATAACCTTCAATATTCAGTGTTCAGTGTTCACCCCAACTGCCACTAAATCCTCTCTTCTGCAAAAATAACCTTCAATATTCAGTGTTCAGTGTTCAGTGTTCACCTCAACTGCCACTAAATCCTCTCTTCTGCAAAAATAACCTTCAATATTCAATATTCAGTGTTCAGTGTTCACCCCAACTGCCACTAAATCCTCTCTTCTGCCAAAAATAACCTTCAATATTCAATATTCAGTGTTCAGTGTTCACCCCAACTGCCACTAAATCCTCTCTTCTTCAAAAATAACCTTCAATATTCAGTGTTCAGTGTTCAGTGTTCACCCCAACTGCCACTAAATCCTCTCTTCTGCAAAAATAACCTTCAATATTCAGTGTTCAGTGTTCACCCCAACTGCCACTAAATCCTCTCTTCTACCAAATATAACCTTCAATATTCAGTGTTCAGTGTTCAGTGTTCACCCCAACTGCCACTAAATCCTATCTTCTGCCAAAAATAACCTTCAATATTCAGTGTTCAGTGTTCACCCCAACTGCCACTAAATCCTCTCTTCTGCCAAAAATAACCTTCAATATTCAATATTCAGTGTTCAGTGTTCACCCAAACTGCCACTAAATCCTCTCTTCTGCCAAAAATAACCTTCAATATTCAGTGTTCAATGTTCACCCCAACTGCCACTAAATCCTCTCTTCTGCCAAAAATCACCTTCAATATTTAATATTCAGTGTTCAGTGTTCACCCCAACTGACAATAAATCCTCTCTTCTGCCAAAAATAACCTTCAATATTCAGTGTTTAGTGTTCACCCCAACTGCCACTGAATCCTCTCTTCTGCAAATAGAACCTTCAATATTCAGTGTTCAGTGTTCAGTGTTCACCCAACTGCCACTAAATCCTCTCTTATGCAAAAATAACCTTCAATATTCAATATTCAGTGTTCAGTGTTCACCCCAACTGCCACTAAATCCTCTCTTCTGCAAAAATAACCTTCAATATTCAGTGTTCAGTGTTCACCCCAACTGCCACTAAATCCTCTCTTCTGCAAAAATAACCTTCAATATTCAGTGTTCAGTGTTCAGTGTTCACCTCAACTGCCACTAAATCCTCTCTTCTGCAAAAATAACCTTCAATATTCAATATTCAGTGTTCAGTGTTCACCCCAACTGCCACTAAATCCTCTCTTCTGCAAAAATAACCTTCAATATTCAGTGTTCAGTGTTCACCCCAACTGCCACTAAATCCTCTCTTCTGCAAAATAAACTTCAATATTCAAAATTCAGTGTTCAATGTTCACCCCAACTGCCACTAAATCCTCTCTTCTGCCAAAAATAACCTTCAATATTCAATATTCAGTGTTCAGTGTTCACCCCAACTGCCACTAAATCCTCTCTTCTGCAAAAATAACCTTCAATATTCAGTGTTCAGTGTTCACCCCAACTGCCACTAAATCCTCTCTTCTGCAAAAATAACCTTCAATATTCAGTGTTCAGTGTTCACCCCAACTGCCACTAAATCCTCTCTTCTGCCAAAAATAACCTTCAATATTCAATATTCAGTGTTCAGTGTTCACGCCAACTGCCACTAAATCCTCTCTTCTTCAAAAATAACCTTCAATATTCAGTGTTCAGTGTTCAGTGGTCACCCCAACTGCCACTAAATCCTCTCTTCTGCAAAAATAACCTTCAATATTCAGTGTTCAGTGTTCACCCCAACTGCCACTAAATCCTCTCTTCTACCAAATATAACCTTCAATATTCAGTGTTCAGTGTTCAGTGTTCACCCCAACTGCCACTAAATCCTATCTTCTGCCAAAAATAACCTTCAATATTCAGTGTTCAGTGTTCACCCCAACTGCCACTAAATCCTCTCTTCTGCCAAAAATAACCTTCAATATTCAATATTCAGTGTTCAGTGTTCACCCAAACTGCCACTAAATCCTCTCTTCTGCCAAAAATAACCTTCAATATTCAGTGTTCAATGTTCACCCCAACTGCCACTAAATCCTCTCTTCTGCCAAAAATCACCTTCAATATTCAATATTCAGTGTTCAGTGTTCACCCCAACTGCCACTAAATCCTCTCTTCTGCCAAAAATAACCTTCAATATTCAGTGTTTAGTGTTCACCCCAACTGCCACTGAATCCTCTCTTCTGCAAATAGAACCTTCAATATTCAGTGTTCAGTGATCAGTGTTCACCCAACTGCCACTAAATCCTCTCTTCTGCAAAAATAACCTTCAATATTCAATATTCAGTGTTCAGTGTTCACCCCAACTGCCACTAAATCCTCTCTTCTGCAAAAATAACCTTCAATATTCAGTGTTCAGTGTTCACCCCAACTGCCACTAAATCCTCTCTTCTGCCAAAAATAACCTTCAATATTCAATATTCAGTGTTCAGTGTTCACCCCAACTGCCACTAAATCCTCTCTTCTGCAAAAATAACCTTCAATATTCAGTGTTCAGTGTTCATCCCAACTGCAACTAAATCATCTCTTCTGCCAAAAATAACCTTCAATAGTCAGTGTTCAGTGTTCACCCCAACTGCCACTAAATCCTCTCTTCTGCCAAAAATAACCTTCAATATTCAGTGTTCAGTGTTAAGTGTTCACCCCATCTGCCACTAAATCCCCTCTTCTGCAAAAATAACCTTCAATATTCAATATTCAGTGTTCAGTGGTCACGCCAACTGCCACTAAATCCTCTCTTCTGCAAAAATAACCTTCAATATTCAGTGTTCAATGTTCATCCCAACTGCAACTAAATCATCTCTTCTGCCAAAAATAACCTTCAATAGTCAGGGTTCAGTGTTCACCCCAACTGCCACTAAATCCTCTCTTCTGGCAAAAATAACCTTCAATATTCAGTGTTCAGTGTTCAGTGGTCACCCCATCTGCCACTAAATCCTCTCTTCTGCAAAAATAACCTTCAATATTCAATATTCAGTGTTCAGTGTTCACCCCAACTGCCACTAAATCCTCTCTTCTGCAAAAATAACCTTCAATATTCAATATTCAGTGTTCAGTGTTCACCCCAACTGCCACTAAATCCTCTCTTCTGCAAAAATAAACTTCAATATTCAAAATTCAGTGTTCAGCGTTCACCCCTACTGCCACTAAATCCTCTCTTCTGCGAAAATAACCTACAATATTCAATATTCAGTGTTCAGTGTTCACCCCAACTGCCACTAAATCCTCTCTTCTGCCAAAAATAACCTTCAATGTTCAGTGTTCAGTGTTCACCCCAACTGCCACTAAATCCTCTCTTCTACCAAATATAACCTTCAATATTCAGTGTTCAGTGTTCAGTGTTCACCCCAACTGCCACTAAATCCTATCTTCTGCCAAAAATAACCTTCAATATTCAGTGTTCAGTGTTCACCCCAACTGCCACTAAATCCTCTCTTCTGCCAAAAATAACCTTCAATATTCAATATTCAGTGTTCAGTGTTCACCCAAACTGCCACTAAATCCTCTCTTCTGCCAAAAATAACCTTCAATATTCAGTGTTCAATGTTCACCCCAACTGCCACTAAATCCTCTCTTCTGCCAAAAATCACCTTCAATATTTAATATTCAGTGTTCAGTGTTCACCCCAACTGACAATAAATCCTCTCTTCTGCCAAAAATAACCTTCAATATTCAGTGTTTAGTGTTCACCCCAACTGCCACTGAATCCTCTCTTCTGCAAATAGAACCTTCAATATTCAGTGCTCAGTGTTCAGTGTTCACCCAACTCCCACTAAATCCTCTCTTATGCAAAAATAACCTTCAATATTCAATATTCAGTGTTCAGTGTTCACCCCAACTGCCACTAAATCCTCTCTTCTGCAAAAATAACCTTCAATATTCAGTGTTCAGTGTTCACCCCAACTGCCACTAAATCCTCTCTTCTGCAAAAATAACCTTCAATATTCAGTGTTCAGTGTTCAGTGTTCACCTCAACTGCCACTAAATCCTAACTTCTGCAAAAATAACCTTCAATATTCAATATTCAGTGTTCAGTGTTCACCCCAACTGCCACTAAATCCTCTCTTCTGCAAAAATAACCTTCAATATTCAGTGTTCAGTGTTCACCCCAACTGCCACTAAATCCTCTCTTCTGCAAAATAAACTTCAATATTCAAAATTCAGTGTTCAATGTTCACCCCAACTGCCACTAAATCCTCTCTTCTGCCAAAAATAACCTTCAATATTCAATATTCAGTGTTCAGTGTTCACCCCAACTGCCACTAAATCCTCTCTTCTGCAAAAATAACCTTCAATATTCAGTGTTCAGTGTTCACCCCAACTGCCACTAAATCCTCTCTTCTGCAAAAATAACCTTCAATATTCAGTGTTCAGTGTTCACCCCAACTGCCACTAAATCCTCTCTTCTGCCAAAAATAACCTTCAATATTCAATATTCAGTGTTCAGTGTTCACGCCAACTGCCACTAAATCCTCTCTTCTTCAAAAATAACCTTCAATATTCAGTGTTCAGTGTTCAGTGTTCACCCCAACTGCCACTAAATCCTCTCTTCTGCAAAAATAACCTTCAATATTCAGTGTTCAGTGTTCACCCCAACTGCCACTAAATCCTCTCTTCTACCAAATATAACCTTCAATATTCAGTGTTCAGTGTTCAGTGTTCACCCCAACTGCCACTAAATCCTATCTTCTGCCAAAAATAACCTTCAATATTCAGTGTTCAGTGTTCACCCCAACTGCCACTAAATCCTCTCTTCTGCCAAAAATAACCTTCAATATTCAATATTCAGTGTTCAGTGTTCACCCAAACTGCCACTAAATCCTCTCTTCTGCCAAAAATAACCTTCAATATTCAGTGTTCAATGTTCACCCCAACTGCCACTAAATCCTCTCTTCTGCCAAAAATCACCTTCAATATTCAATATTCAGTGTTCAGTGTTCACCCCAACTGCCACTAAATCCTCTCTTCTGCCAAAAATAACCTTCAATATTCAGTGTTTAGTGTTCACCCCAAATGCCACTGAATCCTCTCTTCTGCAAATAGAACCTTCAATATTCAGTGTTCAGTGATCAGTGTTCACCCAACTGCCACTAAATCCTCTCTTCTGCAAAAATAACCTTCAATATTCAATATTCAGTGTTCAGTGTTCACCCCAACTGCCACTAAATCCTCTCTTCTGCAAAAATAACCTTCAATATTCAGTGTTCAGTGTTCACCCCAACTGCCACTAAATCCTCTCTTCTGCCAAAAATAACCTTCAATATTCAATATTCAGTGTTCAGTGTTCACCCCAACTGCCACTAAATCCTCTCTTCTGCAAAAATAACCTTCAATATTCAGTGTTCAGTGTTCATCCCAACTGCAACTAAATCATCTCTTCTGCCAAAAATAACCTTCAATAGTCAGTGTTCAGTGTTCACCCCAACTGCCACTAAATCCTCTCTTCTGCCAAAAATAACCTTCAATATTCAGTGTTCAGTGTTAAGTGTTCACCCCATCTGCCACTAAATCCCCTCTTCTGCAAAAATAACCTTCAATATTCAATATTCAGTGTTCAGTGTTCACGCCAACTGCCACTAAATCCTCTCTTCTGCAAAAATAACCTTCAATATTCAGTGTTCAATGTTCATCCCAACTGCAACTAAATCATCTCTTCTGCCAAAAATAACCTTCAATAGTCAGTGTTCAGTGTTCACCCCAACTGCCACTAAATCCTCTCTTCTGGCAAAAATAACCTTCAATATTCATTGTTCAGTGTTCAGTGGTCACCCCATCTGCCACTAAATCCTCTCTTCTGCAAAAATAACCTTCAATATTCAATATTCAGTGTTCAGTGTTCACCCCGACTGCCACTAAATCCTCTCTTCTGCAAAAATAACCTTCAATATTCAATATTCAGTGTTCATTGTTCACCCCAACTGCCACTAAATCCTCTCTTCTGCAAAAATAAACTTCAATATTCAAAATTCAGTGTTCAGCGTTCACCCCTACTGCCACTAAATCCTCTCTTCTGCGAAAATAACCTACAATATTCAATATTCAGTGTTCAGTGTTCACCCCAACTGCCACTAAATCCTCTCTTCTGCCAAAAATAACCTTCAATATTCAGTGTTCAGTGTTCACCCCAACTGCCACTAAATCCTCTCTTCTGCCAAAAATAACCTTCAATATTTAATATTCAGTGTTCAGTGTTCACCCCAACTGCCACTAAATCCTCTCTTCTGCCAAAAATAACCTTCAATATTCAGTGTTCAGTGTTCACCCCAACTGCCACTAAATCCTCTCTTCTACAAAAAGAACCTTCAATATTCAGTGTTCAGTGTTCAGTGTTCACCCAACTGCCACTAAATCCTCTCTTCTGCAAATATAACCTTCAATATTCAATATTCAGTGTACAGTGTTCAGCCCAACTGCCACTAAATCCTCTCTTCTGCCAAAAATAACCTTCAATATTCAATATTCAGTGTTCAGTGTTCACCCCAACTGCCACTAAATCCTCTCGTCTGCCAAAAATAACCTTCAATATTCAGTGTTCAGTGTTCAGTGTTCACCGCAACTGCCACTAAATCCTCTCTTCTGCAAAAATAACCTTCAATATTCAGTGTTCAGTGTTCACCCCAACTGCCACTAAATCCTATCTTCTGCCAAAAATAACCTTCAATATTCAGTGTTCAGTGTTCACCCCAACTGCCACTAAATCCTCTCTTCTGCCAAAATAACCTTCAATATTCAATATTCAGTGTTCAGTGTTCACCCAAACTGCCACTAAATCCTCTCTTCTGCCAAAAATAACCTTCAATATTCAGTATTCAATGTTCACCCCAACTGCCACTAAATCCTCTCTTCTGCCAAAAATCACCTTCAATATTCAATATTCAGTGTTCAGTGTTCACCCCAACTACCACTAAATCCTCTCTTCTGCCAAAAATAACCTTCAATATTCAGTGTTTAGTGTTCACCCCAACTGCCACTGAATCCTCTCTTCTGCAAATAGAACCTTCAATATTCAGTGTTCAGTGTTCAGTGTTCACCCAACTGCCACTAAATCCTCTCTTATGCAAAAATAACCTTCAATATTCAATATTAAGTGTTCAGTGTTCACCCCAACTGCCACTAAATCCTCTCTTCTGCAAAAATAACCTTCAATATTCAGTGTTCAGTGTTCATCCCAACTGCCACTAAATCCTCTCTTCTGCAAAAATAACCTTCAATATTCAGTGTTCAGTGTTCAGTGTTCACCTCAACTGCCACTAAATCCTCTCTTCTGCAAAAATTACCTTCAATATTCAATATTCAGTGTTCAGTGTTCACCCCAACTGCCACTAAATCCTCTCTTCTGCAAAAATAACCTTCAATATTCAGTGTTCAGTGTTCACCCCAACTGCCACTAAATCCTCTCTTCTGCCAAAAATAACCTTCAATATTCAATATTCAGTGTTCAGTGTTCACCCCAACTGCCACTAAATCCTCTCTTCTGCAAAAATAACCTTCAATATTCAGTGTTCAGTGTTCATCCCAACTGCCACTAAATCCTCTCTTCTGCCAAAAATAACCTTCAATAGTCAGTGTTCAGTGTTCACCCCAACTGCCACTAAATCCTCTCTTCTGCCAAAAATAACCTTCAATATTCAGTGTTCAGTGTTCAGTGTTCACCCCATCTGCCACTAAATCCTCTCTTCTGCCAAAAATAACCTTCAATATTCAGTGTTTAGTGTTCACCCCAACTGCCACTGAATCCTCTCTTCTGCAAATAGAACCTTCAATATTCAGTGTTCAGTGTTCAGTGTTCACCCAACTGCCACTAAATCCTCTCTTATGCAAAAATAACCTTCAATATTCAATATTCAGTGTTCAGTGTTCACCCCAACTGCCACTAAATCCTCTCTTCTTCAAAAATAACCTTCAATATTCAGTGTTCAGTGTTCACCCCAACTGCCACTAAATCCTCTCTTCTGCAAAAATAACCTTCAATATTCAGTGTTCAGTGTTCAGTGTTCACCTCAACTGCCACTAAATCATCTCATCTGCAAAAATAACCTTCAATATTCAATATTCAGTGTTCAGTGTTCACCCCAACTGCCACTAAATCCTCTCTTCTGCCAAAAATAACCTTCAATATTCAATATTCAGTGTTCAGTGTTCACCCCAACTGCCACTAAATCCTCTCTTCTTCAAAAATAACCTTTAATATTCAGTGTTCAGTGTTCAGTGTTCACCCCAACTGCCACTAAATCCTCTCTTCTGCAAAAATAACCTTCAATATTCAGTGTTCAGTGTTCACCCCAACTGCCACTAAATCCTCTCTTCTACCAAATATAACCTTCAATATTCAGTGTTCAGTGTTCAGTGTTCACCCCAACTGCCACTAAATCCTATCTTCTGCCAAAAATAACCTTCAATATTCAGTGTTCAGTGTTCACCCCAACTGCCACTAAATCCTCTCTTCTGCCAAAAATAACCTTCAATATTCAATATTCAGTGTTCAGTGTTCACCCAAACTGCCACTAAATCCTCTCTTCTGCCAAAAATAACCTTCAATATTCAGTGTTCAATGTTCACCCCAACTGCCACTAAATCCTCTCTTCTGCCAAAAATCACCTTCAATATTTAATATTCAGTGTTCAGTGTTCACCCCAACTGCCAATAAATCCTCTCTTCTGCCAAAAATAACCTTCAATATTCAGTGTTTAGTGTTCACCCCAACTGCCACTGAATCCTCTCTTCTGCAAATAGAACCTTCAATATTCAGTGTTCAGTGTTCGGTGTTCACCCAACTGCCACTAAATCCTCTCTTATGCAATAATAACCTTCAATATTCAATATTCAGTGTTCAGTGTTCACCCCAACTGCCACTAAATCCTCTCTTCTGCAAAAATAACCTTCAATATTCAGTGTTCAGTGTTCACCCCAACTGCCACTAAATCCTCTCTTCTGCAAAAATAACCTTCAATATTCAGTGTTCAGTGTTCAGTGTTCACCTCAACTGCCACTAAATCCTCTCTTCTGCAAAAATAACCTTCAATATTCAATATTCAGTGTTCAGTGTTCACCCCAACTGCCACTAAATCCTCTCTTCTGCAAAAATAACCTTCAATATTCAGTGTTCAGTGTTCACCCCAACTGCCACTAAATCCTCTCTTCTGCAAAATAAACTTCAATATTCAAAATTCAGTGTTCAATGTTCACCCCAACTGCCACTAAATCCTCTCTTCTGCCAAAAATAACCTTCAATATTCAATATTCAGTGTTCAGTGTTCACCCCAACTGCCACTAAATCCTCTCTTCTGCAAAAATAACCTTCAATATTCAGTGTTCAGTGTTCACCCCAACTGCCACTAAATCCTCTCTTCTGCAAAAATAACCTTCAATATTCAGTGTTCAGTGTTCACCCCAACTGCCACTAAATCCTCTCTTCTGCCAAAAATAACCTTCAATATTCAATATTCAGTGTTCAGTGTTCACCCCAACTGCCACTAAATCCTCTCTTCTTCAAAAATAACCTTCAATATTCAGTGTTCAGTGTTCAGTGTTCACCCCAACTGCCACTAAATCCTCTCTTCTGCAAAAATAACCTTCAATATTCAGTGTTCAGTGTTCACCCCAACTGCCACTAAATCCTCTCTTCTACCAAATATAACCTTCAATATTCAGTGTTCAGTGTTCAGTGTTCACCCCAACTTCCACTAAATCCTATCTTCTGCCAAAAATAACCTTCAATATTCAGTGTTCAGTGTTCACCCCAACTGCCACTAAATCCTCTCTTCTGCCAAAAATAACCTTCAATATTCAATATTCAGTGTTCAGTGTTCACCCAAACTGCCACTAAATCCTCTCTTCTGCCAAAAATAACCTTCAATATTCAGTGTTCAATGTTCACCCCAACTGCCACTAAATCCTCTCTTCTGCCAAAAATCACCTTCAATATTTAATATTCAGTGTTCAGTGTTGACCCCAACTGCCAATAAATCCTCTCTTCTGCCAAAAATAACCTTCAATATTCAGTGTTTAGTGTTCACCCCAACTGCCACTGAATCCTCTCTTCTGCAAATAGAACCTTCAATATTCAGTGTTCAGTGTTCAGTGTTCACCCAACTGCCACTAAATCCTCTCTTCTGCCAAAAATAACCTTCAATATTCAATATTCAGTGTTCAGTGTTCACGCCAACTGCCACTAAATCCTCTCTTCTTCAAAAATAACCTTCAATATTCAGTGTTCAGTGTTCAGTGTTCACCCCAACTGCCACTAAATCCTCTCTTCTGCAAAAATAACCTTCAATATTCAGTGTTCAGTGTTCACCCCAACTGCCACTAAATCCTCTCTTCTACCAAATATAACCTTCAATATTCAGTGTTCAGTGTTCAGTGTTCACCCCAACTGCCACTAAATCCTATCTTCTGCCAAAAATAACCTTCAATATTCAGTGTTCAGTGTTCACCCCAACTGCCACTAAATCCTCTCTTCTGCCAAAAATAACCTTCAATATTCAATATTCAGTGTTCAGTGTTCACCCAAACTGCCACTAAATCCTCTCTTCTGCCAAAAATAACCTTCAATATTCAGTGTTCAATGTTCACCCCAACTGCCACTAAATCCTCTCTTCTGCCAAAAATCACCTTCAATATTCAATATTCAGTGTTCAGTGTTCACCCCAACTGCCACTAAATCCTCTCTTCTGCCAAAAATAACCTTCAATATTCAGTGTTTAGTGTTCACCCCAACTGCCACTGAATCCTCTCTTCTGCAAATAGAACCTTCAATATTCAGTGTTCAGTGATCAGTGTTCACCCAACTGCCACTAAATCCTCTCTTCTGCAAAAATAACCTTCAATATTCAATATTCAGTGTTCAGTGTTCACCCCAACTGCCACTAAATCCTCTCTTCTGCAAAAATAACCTTCAATATTCAGTGTTCAGTGTTCACCCCAACTGCCACTAAATCCTCTCTTCTGCCAAAAATAACCTTCAATATTCAATATTCAGTGTTCAGTGTTCACCCCAACTGCCACTAAATCCTCTCTTCTGCAAAAATAACCTTCAATATTCAGTGTTCAGTGTTCATCCCAACTGCAACTAAATCATCTCTTCTGCCAAAAATAACCTTCAATAGTCAGTGTTCAGTGTTCACCCCAACTGCCACTAAATCCTCTCTTCTGCCAAAAATAACCTTCAATATTCAGTGTTCAGTGTTAAGTGTTCACCCCATCTGCCACTAAATCCCCTCTTCTGCAAAAATAACCTTCAATATTCAATATTCAGTGTTCAGTGTTCACGCCAACTGCCACTAAATCCTCTCTTCTGCAAAAATAACCTTCAATATTCAGTGTTCAATGTTCATCCCAACTGCAACTAAATCATCTCTTCTGCCAAAAATAACCTTCAATAGTCAGTGTTCAGTGTTCACCCCAACTGCCACTAAATCCTCTCTTCTGGCAAAAATAACCTTCAATATTCAGTGTTCAGTGTTCAGTGGTCACCCCATCTGCAACTAAATCCTCTCTTCTGCAAAAATAACCTTCAATATTCAATATTCAGTGTTCAGTGTTCACCCCGACTGCCACTAAATCCTCTCTTCTGCAAAAATAACCTTCAATATTCAATATTCAGTGTTCATTGTTCACCCCAACTGCCACTAAATCCTCTCTTCTGCAAAAATAAACTTCAATATTCAAAATTCAGTGTTCAGCGTTCACCCCTACTGCCACTAAATCCTCTCTTCTGCGAAAATAACCTACAATATTCAATATTCAGTGTTCAGTGTTCACCCCAACTGCCACTAAATCCTCTCTTCTGCCAAAAATAACCTTCAATATTCAGTGTTCAGTGTTCACCCCAACTGCCACTAAATCCTCTCTTCTGCCAAAAATAACCTTCAATATTTAATATTCAGTGTTCAGTGTTCACCCCAACTGCCACTAAATCCTCTCTTCTGCCAAAAATAACCTTCAATATTCAGTGTTCAGTGTTCACCCCAACTGCCACTAAATCCTCTCTTCTACAAAAAGAACCTTCAATATTCAGTGTTCAGTGTTCAGTGTTCACCCAACTGCCACTAAATCCTCTCTTCTGCAAATATAACCTTCAATATTCAATATTCAGTGTACAGTGTTCAGCCCAACTGCCACTAAATCCTCTCTTCTGCCAAAAATAACCTTCAATATTCAATATTCAGTGTTCAGTGTTCACCCCAACTGCCACTAAATCCTCTCGTCTGCCAAAAATAACCTTCAATATTCAGTGTTCAGTGTTCAGTGTTCACCGCAACTGCCACTAAATCCTCTCTTCTGCAAAAATAACCTTCAATATTCAGTGTTCAGTGTTCACCCCAACTGCCACTAAATCCTATCTTCTGCCAAAAATAACCTTCAATATTCAGTGTTCAGTGTTCACCCCAACTGCCACTAAATCCTCTCTTCTGCCAAAATAACCTTCAATATTCAATATTCAGTGTTCAGTGTTCACCCAAACTGCCACTAAATCCTCTCTTCTGCCAAAAATAACCTTCAATATTCAGTGTTCAATGTTCACCCCAACTGCCACTAAATCCTCTCTTCTGCCAAAAATCACCTTCAATATTCAATATTCAGTGTTCAGTGTTCACCCCAACTACCACTAAATCCTCTCTTCTGCCAAAAATAACCTTCAATATTCAGTGTTTAGTGTTCACCCCAACTGCCACTGAATCCTCTCTTCTGCAAATAGAACCTTCAATATTCAGTGTTCAGTGTTCAGTGTTCACCCAACTGCCACTAAATCCTCTCTTATGCAAAAATAACCTTCAATATTCAATATTAAGTGTTCAGTGTTCACCCCAACTGCCACTAAATCCTCTCTTCTGCAAAAATAACCTTCAATATTCAGTGTTCAGTGTTCATCCCAACTGCCACTAAATCCTCTCTTCTGCAAAAATAACCTTCAATATTCAGTGTTCAGTGTTCAGTGTTCACCTCAACTGCCACTAAATCCTCTCTTCTGCAAACATTACCTTCAATATTCAATATTCAGTGTTCAGTGTTCACCCCAACTGCCACTAAATCCTCTCTTCTGCAAAAATAACCTTCAATATTCAGTGTTCAGTGTTCACCCCAACTGCCACTAAATCCTCTCTTCTGCCAAAAATAACCTTCAATATTCAATATTCAGTGTTCAGTGTTCACCCCAACTGCCACTAAATCCTCTCTTCTGCAAAAATAACCTTCAATATTCAGTGTTCAGTGTTCATCCCAACTGCCACTAAATCCTCTCTTCTGCCAAAAATAACCTTCAATAGTCAGTGTTCAGTGTTCACCCCAACTGCCACTAAATCCTCTCTTCTGCCAAAAATAACCTTCAATATTCAGTGTTCAGTGTTCAGTGTTCACCCCATCTGCCACTAAATCCTCTCTTCTGCCAAAAATAACCTTCAATATTCAGTGTTTAGTGTTCACCCCAACTGCCACTGAATCCTCTCTTCTGCAAATAGAACCTTCAATATTCAGTGTTCAGTGTTCAGTGTTCACCCAACTGCCACTAAATCCTCTCTTATGCAAAAATAACCTTCAATATTCAATATTCAGTGTTCAGTGTTCACCCCAACTGCCACTAAATCCTCTCTTCTTCAAAAATAACCTTCAATATTCAGTGTTCAGTGTTCACCCCAACTGCCACTAAATCCTCTCTTCTGCAAAAATAACCTTCAATATTCAGTGTTCAGTGTTCAGTGTTCACCTCAACTGCCACTAAATCATCTCATCTGCAAAAATAACCTTCAATATTCAATATTCAGTGTTCAGTGTTCACCCCAACTGCCACTAAATCCTCTCTTCTGCCAAAAATAACCTTCAATATTCAATATTCAGTGTTCAGTGTTCACCCCAACTGCCACTAAATCCTCTCTTCTTCAAAAATAACCTTTAATATTCAGTGTTCAGTGTTCAGTGTTCACCCCAACTGCCACTAAATCCTCTCTTCTGCAAAAATAACCTTCAATATTCAGTGTTCAGTGTTCACCCAAACTGCCACTAAATCCTCTCTTCTACCAAATATAACCTTCAATATTCAGTGTTCAGTGTTCAGTGTTCACCCCAACTGCCACTAAATCCTATCTTCTGCCAAAAATAACCTTCAATATTCAGTGTTCAGTGTTCACCCCAACTGCCACTAAATCCTCTCTTCTGCCAAAAATAACCTTCAATATTCAATATTCAGTGTTCAGTGTTCACCCAAACTGCCACTAAATCCTCTCTTCTGCCAAAAATAACCTTCAATATTCAGTGTTCAATGTTCACCCCAACTGCCACTAAATCCTCTCTTCTGCCAAAAATCACCTTCAATATTTAATATTCAGTGTTCAGTGTTCACCCCAACTGCCAATAAATCCTCTCTTCTGCCAAAAATAACCTTCAATATTCAGTGTTTAGTGTTCACCCCAACTGCCACTGAATCCTCTCTTCTGCAAATAGAACCTTCAATATTCAGTGTTCAGTGTTCGGTGTTCACCCAACTGCCACTAAATCCTCTCTTATGCAATAATAACCTTCAATATTCAATATTCAGTGTTCAGTGTTCACCCCAACTGCCACTAAATCCTCTCTTCTGCAAAAATAACCTTCAATATTCAGTGTTCAGTGTTCACCCCAACTGCCACTAAATCCTCTCTTCTGCAAAAATAACCTTCAATATTCAGTGTTCAGTGTTCAGTGTTCACCTCAACTGCCACTAAATCCTCTCTTCTGCAAAAATAACCTTCAATATTCAATATTCAGTGTTCAGTGTTCACCCCAACTGCCACTAAATCCTCTCTTCTGCAAAAATAACCTTCAATATTCAGTGTTCAGTGTTCACCCCAACTGCCACTAAATCCTCTCTTCTGCAAAATAAACTTCAATATTCAAAATTCAGTGTTCAATGTTCACCCCAACTGCCACTAAATCCTCTCTTCTGCCAAAAATAACCTTCAATATTCAATATTCAGTGTTCAGTGTTCACCCCAACTGCCACTAAATCCTCTCTTCTGCAAAAATAACCTTCAATATTCAGTGTTCAGTGTTCACCCCAACTGCCACTAAATCCTCTCTTCTGCAAAAATAACCTTCAATATTCAGTGTTCAGTGTTCACCCCAACTGCCACTAAATCCTCTCTTCTGCCAAAAATAACCTTCAATATTCAATATTCAGTGTTCAGTGTTCACCCCAACTGCCACTAAATCCTCTCTTCTTCAAAAATAACCTTCAATATTCAGTGTTCAGTGTTCAGTGTTCACCCCAACTGCCACTAAATCCTCTCTTCTGCAAAAATAACCTTCAATATTCAGTGTTCAGTGTTCACCCCAACTGCCACTAAATCCTCTCTTCTACCAAATATAACCTTCAATATTCAGTGTTCAGTGTTCAGTGTTCACCCCAACTTCCACTAAATCCTATCTTCTGCCAAAAATAACCTTCAATATTCAGTGTTCAGTGTTCACCCCAACTGCCACTAAATCCTCTCTTCTGCCAAAAATAACCTTCAATATTCAATATTCAGTGTTCAGTGTTCACCCAAACTGCCACTAAATCCTCTCTTCTGCCAAAAATAACCTTCAATATTCAGTGTTCAATGTTCACCCCAACTGCCACTAAATCCTCTCTTCTGCCAAAAATCACCTTCAATATTTAATATTCAGTGTTCAGTGTTCACCCCAACTGCCAATAAATCCTCTCTTCTGCCAAAAATAACCTTCAATATTCAGTGTTTAGTGTTCACCCCAACTGCCACTGAATCCTCTCTTCTGCAAATAGAACCTTCAATATTCAGTGTTCAGTGTTCAGTGTTCACCCAACTGCCACTAAATCCTCTCTTATGCAAAAATAACCTTCAATATTCAATATTCAGTGTTCAGTGTTCACCCCAACTGCCACTAAATCCTCTCTTCTGCAAAAATAACCTTCAATATTCAGTGTTCAGTGTTCACCCCAACTGCCACTAAATCCTCTCTTCTGCAAAAATAACCTTCAATATTCAGTGTTCAGTGTTCAGTGTTCACCTCAACTGCCACTAAATCCTCTCTTCTGCAAAAATAACCTTCAATATTCAATATTCAGTGTTCAGTGTTCACCCCAACTGCCACTAAATCCTCTCTTCTGCAAAAATAAGCTTCAATATTCAGTGTTCAGTGTTCACCCCAACTGCCACTAAATCCTCTCTTCTGCAAAATAAACTTCAATATTCAAAATTCAGTGTTCAATGTTCACCCCAACTGCCACTAAATCCTCTCTTCTGCCAAAAATAACCTTCAATATTCAATATTCAGTGTTCAGTGTTCACCCCAACTGCCACTAAATCCTCTCTTCTGCAAAAATAACCTTCAATATTCAGTGTTCAGTGTTCACCCCAACTGCCACTAAATCCTCTCTTCTGCAAAAATAACCTTCAATATTCAGTGTTCAGTGTTCACCCCAACTGCCACTAAATCCTCTCTTCTGCCAAAAATAACCTTCAATATTCAATATTCAGTGTTCAGTGTTCACCCCAACTGCCACTAAATCCTCTCTTCTTCAAAAATAACCTTCAATATTCAGTGTTCAGTGTTCAGTGTTCACCCCAACTGCCACTAAATCCTCTCTTCTGCAAAAATAACCTTCAATATTCAGTGTTCAGTGTTCACCCCAACTGCCACTAAATCCTCTCTTCTGCAAAAATAACCTTCAATATTCAGTGTTCAATGTTCACCCCAACTGCCACTAAATCCTCTCTTCTGCCAAAAATCACCTTCAATATTTAATATTCAGTGTTCAGTGTTCACCCCAACTGCCAATAAATCCTCTCTTCTGCCAAAAATAACCTTCAATATTCAGTGTTTAGTGTTCACCCCAACTGCCACTGAATCCTCTCTTCTGCAAATAGAACCTTCAATATTCAGTGTTCAGTGTTCGGTGTTCACCCAACTGCCACTAAATCCTCTCTTATGCAATAATAACCTTCAATATTCAATATTCAGTGTTCAGTGTTCACCCCAACTGCCACTAAATCCTCTCTTCTGCAAAAATAACCTTCAATATTCAGTGTTCAGTGTTCACCCCAACTGCCACTAAATCCTCTCTTCTGCAAAAATAACCTTCAATATTCAGTGTTCAGTGTTCAGTGTTCACCTCAACTGCCACTAAATCCTCTCTTCTGCAAAAATAACCTTCAATATTCAATATTCAGTGTTCAGTGTTCACCCCAACTGCCACTAAATCCTCTCTTCTGCAAAAATAACCTTCAATATTCAGTGTTCAGTGTTCACCCCAACTGCCACTAAATCCTCTCTTCTGCAAAATAAACTTCAATATTCAAAATTCAGTGTTCAATGTTCACCCCAACTGCCACTAAATCCTCTCTTCTGCCAAAAATAACCTTCAATATTCAATATTCAGTGTTCAGTGTTCACCCCAACTGCCACTAAATCCTCTCTTCTGCAAAAATAACCTTCAATATTCAGTGTTCAGTGTTCACCCCAACTGCCACTAAATCCTCTCTTCTGCAAAAATAACCTTCAATATTCAGTGTTCAGTGTTCACCCCAACTGCCACTAAATCCTCTCTTCTGCCAAAAATAACCTTCAATATTCAATATTCAGTGTTCAGTGTTCACCCCAACTGCCACTAAATCCTCTCTTCTTCAAAAATAACCTTCAATATTCAGTGTTCAGTGTTCAGTGTTCACCCCAACTGCCACTAAATCCTCTCTTCTGCAAAAATAACCTTCAATATTCAGTGTTCAGTGTTCACCCCAACTGCCACTAAATCCTCTCTTCTACCAAATATAACCTTCAATATTCAGTGTTCAGTGTTCAGTGTTCACCCCAACTTCCACTAAATCCTATCTTCTGCCAAAAATAACCTTCAATATTCAGTGTTCAGTGTTCACCCCAACTGCCACTAAATCCTCTCTTCTGCCAAAAATAACCTTCAATATTCAATATTCAGTGTTCAGTGTTCACCCAAACTGCCACTAAATCCTCTCTTCTGCCAAAAATAACCTTCAATATTCAGTGTTCAATGTTCACCCCAACTGCCACTAAATCCTCTCTTCTGCCAAAAATCACCTTCAATATTTAATATTCAGTGTTCAGTGTTCACCCCAACTGCCAATAAATCCTCTCTTCTGCCAAAAATAACCTTCAATATTCAGTGTTTAGTGTTCACCCCAACTGCCACTGAATCCTCTCTTCTGCAAATAGAACCTTCAATATTCAGTGTTCAGTGTTCAGTGTTCACCCAACTGCCACTAAATCCTCTCTTATGCAAAAATAACCTTCAATATTCAATATTCAGTGTTCAGTGTTCACCCCAACTGCCACTAAATCCTCTCTTCTGCAAAAATAACCTTCAATATTCAGTGTTCAGTGTTCACCCCAACTGCCACTAAATCCTCTCTTCTGCAAAAATAACCTTCAATATTCAGTGTTCAGTGTTCAGTGTTCACCTCAACTGCCACTAAATCCTCTCTTCTGCAAAAATAACCTTCAATATTCAATATTCAGTGTTCAGTGTTCACCCCAACTGCCACTAAATCCTCTCTTCTGCAAAAATAAGCTTCAATATTCAGTGTTCAGTGTTCACCCCAACTGCCACTAAATCCTCTCTTCTGCAAAATAAACTTCAATATTCAAAATTCAGTGTTCAATGTTCACCCCAACTGCCACTAAATCCTCTCTTCTGCCAAAAATAACCTTCAATATTCAATATTCAGTGTTCAGTGTTCACCCCAACTGCCACTAAATCCTCTCTTCTGCAAAAATAACCTTCAATATTCAGTGTTCAGTGTTCACCCCAACTGCCACTAAATCCTCTCTTCTGCAAAAATAACCTTCAATATTCAGTGTTCAGTGTTCACCCCAACTGCCACTAAATCCTCTCTTCTGCCAAAAATAACCTTCAATATTCAATATTCAGTGTTCAGTGTTCACCCCAACTGCCACTAAATCCTCTCTTCTTCAAAAATAACCTTCAATATTCAGTGTTCAGTGTTCAGTGTTCACCCCAACTGCCACTAAATCCTCTCTTCTGCAAAAATAACCTTCAATATTCAGTGTTCAGTGTTCACCCCAACTGCCACTAAATCCTCTCTTCTACCAAATATAACCTTCAATATTCAGTGTTCAGTGTTCAGTGTTCACCCCAACTGCCACTAAATCCTATCTTCTGCCAAAAATAACCTTCAATATTCAGTGTTCAGTGTTCACCCCAACTGCCACTAAATCCTCTCTTCTGCCAAAAATAACCTTCAATATTCAATATTCAGTGTTCAGTGTTCACCCAAACTGCCACTAAATCCTCTCTTCTGCCAAAAATAACCTTCAATATTCAGTGTTCAATGTTCACCCCAACTGCCACTAAATCCTCTCTTCTGCCAAAAATCACCTTCAATATTCAATATTCAGTGTTCAGTGTTCACCCCAACTGCCACTAAATCCTCTCTTCTGCCAAAAATAACCTTCAATATTCAGTGTTTAGTGTTCACCCCAACTGCCACTGAATCCTCTCTTCTGCAAATAGAACCTTCAATATTCAGTGTTCAGTGATCAGTGTTCACCCAACTGCCACTAAATCCTCTCTTCTGCAAAAATAACCTTCAATATTCAATATTCAGTGTTCGGTGTTCACCCCAACTGCCACTAAATCCTCTCTTCTGCAAAAATAACCTTCAATATTCAGTGTTCAGTGTTCACCCCAACTGCCACTAAATCCTCTCTTCTGCCAAAAATAACCTTCAATATTCAATATTCAGTGTTCAGTGTTCACCCCAACTGCCACTAAATCCTCTCTTCTGCAAAAATAACCTTTAATATTTAGTGTTCAGTGTTCATCCCAACTGCAACTAAATCATCTCTTCTGCCAAAAATAACCTTCAATAGTCAGTGTTCAGTGTTCACCCCAACTGCCACTAAATCCTCTCTTCTGCCTAAAATAACCTTCAATATTCAGTGTTCAGTGTTCAGTGTTCACCCCATCTGCCACTAAATCCCCTCTTCTGCAAAAATAACCTTCAATATTCAATATTCAGTGTTCAGTGTTCACGCCAACTGCCACTAAATCCTCTCTTCTGCAAAAATAACCTTCAATATTCAGTGTTCAGTGTTCATCCCAACTGCAACTAAATCATCTCTTCTGCCAAAAATTACCTTCAATAGTCAGTGTTCAGTGTTCACCCCAACTGCCACTAAATCCTCTCTTCTGGCAAAAATAACCTTCAATATTCAGTGTTCAGTGTTCAGTGTTCACCCCATCTGCCACTAAATCCTCTCTTCTGCAAAAATAACCTTCAATATTCAATATTCAGTGTTCAGTGTTCACCCCAACTGCCACTAAATCCTCTCTTCTGCCAAAAATAACCTTCAATATTTAATATTCAGTGTTCAGTGTTCACCCCAACTGCCACTAAATCCTCTCTTCTGCCAAAAATAACCTTCAATATTCAGTGTTCAGTGTTCACCCCAACTGCCACTAAATCCTCTCTTCTACAAAAAGAACCTTCAATATTCAGTGTTCAGTGTTCAGTGTTCACCCAACTGCCACTAAATCCTCTCTTCTGCAAATATAACCTTCAATATTCAATATTCAGTGTACAGTGTTCAGCCCAACTGCCACTAAATCCTCTCTTCTGCCAAAAATAACCTTCAATATTCAATATTCAGTGTTCAGTGTTCACCCCAACTGCCACTAAATCCTCTCGTCTGCCAAAAATAACCTTCAATATTCAGTGTTCAGTGTTCAGTGTTCACCGCAACTGCCACTAAATCCTCTCTTCTGCAAAAATAACCTTCAATATTCAGTGTTCAGTGTTCACCCCAACTGCCACTAAATCCTCTCTTCTACCAAATATAACCTTCAATATTCAGTGTTCAGTGTTCAGTGTTCACCCCAACTGCCACTAAATCCTATCTTCTGCCAAAAATAACCTTCAATATTCAGTGTTCAGTGTTCACCCCAACTGCCACTAAATCCTCTCTTCTGCCAAAATAACCTTCAATATTCAATATTCAGTGTTCAGTGTTCACCCAAACTGCCACTAAATCCTCTCTTCTGCCAAAAATAACCTTCAATATTCAGTGTTCAATGTTCACCCCAACTGCCACTAAATCCTCTCTTCTGCCATAAATCACCTTCAATATTCAATATTCAGTGTTCAGTGTTCACCCCAACTACCACTAAATCCTCTCTTCTGCCAAAAATAACCTTCAATATTCAGTGTTTAGTGTTCACCCCAACTGCCACTGAATCCTCTCTTCTGCAAATAGAACCTTCAATATTCAGTGTTCAGTGTTCAGTGTTCACCCAACTGCCACTAAATCCTCTCTTATGCAAAAATAACCTTCAATATTCAATATTAAGTGTTCAGTGTTCACCCCAACTGCCACTAAATCCTCTCTTCTGCAAAAATAACCTTCAATATTCAGTGTTCAGTGTTCATCCCAACTGCCACTAAATCCTCTCTTCTGCAAATATAACCTTCAATATTCAATATTCAGTGTACAGTGTTCAGCCCAACTGCCACTAAATCCTCTCTTCTGCCAAAAATAACCTTCAATATTCAATATTCAGTGTTCAGTGTTCACCCCAACTGCCACTAAATCCTCTCGTCTGCCAAAAATAACCTTCAATATTCAGTGTTCAGTGTTCAGTGTTCACCGCAACTGCCACTAAATCCTCTCTTCTGCAAAAATAACCTTCAATATTCAGTGTTCAGTGTTCACCCCAACTGCCACTAAATCCTCTCTTCTACCAAATATAACCTTCAATATTCAGTGTTCAGTGTTCAGTGTTCACCCCAACTGCCACTAAATCCTATCTTCTGCCAAAAATAACCTTCAATATTCAGTGTTCAGTGTTCACCCCAACTGCCACTAAATCCTCTCTTCTGCCAAAATAACCTTCAATATTCAATATTCAGTGTTCAGTGTTCACCCCAACTGCCACTAAATCCTATCTTCTGACAAAAATAACCTTCAATATTCAGTGTTCAGTGTTCACCCCAACTGCCACTAAATCCTCTCTTCTGCCAAAAATAACCTTCAATATTCAATATTCAGTGTTCAGTGTTCACCCCAACTGCCACTAAATCCTCTCTTCTTCAAAAATAACCTTCAATATTCAGTGTTCAGTGTTCAGTGTTCACCCCAACTGCCACTAAATCCTCTCTTCTGCAAAAATAACCTTCAATATTCAGTGTTCAGTGTTCACCCCAACTGCCACTAAATCCTCTCTTCTACCAAATATAACCTTCAATATTCAGTGTTCAGTGTTCAGTGTTCACCCCAACTGCCACTAAATCCTATCTTCTGCCAAAAATAACCTTCAATATTCAGTGTTCAGTGTTCACCCCAACTGCCACTAAATCCTCTCTTCTGCCAAAAATAACCTTCAATATTCAATATTCAGTGTTCAGTGTTCACCCAAACTGCCACTAAATCCTCTCTTCTGCCAAAAATAACCTTCAATATTCAGTGTTCAATGTTCACCCCAACTGCCACTAAATCCTCTCTTCTGCCAAAAATCACCTTCAATATTCAATATTCAGTGTTCAGTGTTCACCCCAACTGCCACTAAATCCTCTCTTCTGCCAAAAATAACCTTCAATATTCAGTGTTTAGTGTTCACCCCAACTGCCACTGAATCCTCTCTTCTGCAAATAGAACCTTCAATATTCAGTGTTCAGTGATCAGTGTTCACCCAACTGCCACTAAATCCTCTCTTCTGCAAAAATAACCTTCAATATTCAATATTCAGTGTTCGGTGTTCACCCCAACTGCCACTAAATCCTCTCTTCTGCAAAAATAACCTTCAATATTCAGTGTTCAGTGTTCACCCCAACTGCCACTAAATCCTCTCTTCTGCCAAAAATAACCTTCAATATTCAATATTCAGTGTTCAGTGTTCACCCCAACTGCCACTAAATCCTCTCTTCTGCAAAAATAACCTTTAATATTTAGTGTTCAGTGTTCATCCCAACTGCAACTAAATCATCTCTTCTGCCAAAAATAACCTTCAATAGTCAGTGTTCAGTGTTCACCCCAACTGCCACTAAATCCTCTCTTCTGCCTAAAATAACCTTCAATATTCAGTGTTCAGTGTTCAGTGTTCACCCCATCTGCCACTAAATCCCCTCTTCTGCAAAAATAACCTTCAATATTCAATATTCAGTGTTCAGTGTTCACGCCAACTGCCACTAAATCCTCTCTTCTGCAAAAATAACCTTCAATATTCAGTGTTCAGTGTTCATCCCAACTGCAACTAAATCATCTCTTCTGCCAAAAATTACCTTCAATAGTCAGTGTTCAGTGTTCACCCCAACTGCCACTAAATCCTCTCTTCTGGCAAAAATAACCTTCAATATTCAGTGTTCAGTGTTCAGTGTTCACCCCATCTGCCACTAAATCCTCTCTTCTGCAAAAATAACCTTCAATATTCAATATTCAGTGTTCAGTGTTCACCCCAACTGCCACTAAATCCTCTCTTCTGCCAAAAATAACCTTCAATATTTAATATTCAGTGTTCAGTGTTCACCCCAACTGCCACTAAATCCTCTCTTCTGCCAAAAATAACCTTCAATATTCAGTGTTCAGTGTTCACCCCAACTGCCACTAAATCCTCTCTTCTACAAAAAGAACCTTCAATATTCAGTGTTCAGTGTTCAGTGTTCACCCAACTGCCACTAAATCCTCTCTTCTGCAAATATAACCTTCAATATTCAATATTCAGTGTACAGTGTTCAGCCCAACTGCCACTAAATCCTCTCTTCTGCCAAAAATAACCTTCAATATTCAATATTCAGTGTTCAGTGTTCACCCCAACTGCCACTAAATCCTCTCGTCTGCCAAAAATAACCTTCAATATTCAGTGTTCAGTGTTCAGTGTTCACCGCAACTGCCACTAAATCCTCTCTTCTGCAAAAATAACCTTCAATATTCAGTGTTCAGTGTTCACCCCAACTGCCACTAAATCCTCTCTTCTACCAAATATAACCTTCAATATTCAGTGTTCAGTGTTCAGTGTTCACCCCAACTGCCACTAAATCCTATCTTCTGCCAAAAATAACCTTCAATATTCAGTGTTCAGTGTTCACCCCAACTGCCACTAAATCCTCTCTTCTGCCAAAATAACCTTCAATATTCAATATTCAGTGTTCAGTGTTCACCCAAACTGCCACTAAATCCTCTCTTCTGCCAAAAATAACCTTCAATATTCAGTGTTCAATGTTCACCCCAACTGCCACTAAATCCTCTCTTCTGCCATAAATCACCTTCAATATTCAATATTCAGTGTTCAGTGTTCACCCCAACTACCACTAAATCCTCTCTTCTGCCAAAAATAACCTTCAATATTCAGTGTTTAGTGTTCACCCCAACTGCCACTGAATCCTCTCTTCTGCAAATAGAACCTTCAATATTCAGTGTTCAGTGTTCAGTGTTCACCCAACTGCCACTAAATCCTCTCTTATGCAAAAATAACCTTCAATATTCAATATTAAGTGTTCAGTGTTCACCCCAACTGCCACTAAATCCTCTCTTCTGCAAAAATAACCTTCAATATTCAGTGTTCAGTGTTCATCCCAACTGCCACTAAATCCTCTCTTCTGCAAAAATAACCTTCAATATTCAGTGTTCAGTGTTCAGTGTTCACCTCAACTGCCACTAAATCCTCTCTTCTGCAAAAATAACCTTCAATATTCAATATTCAGTGTTCAGTGTTCACCCCAACTGCCACTAAATCCTCTCTTCTGCAAAAATAACCTTCAATATTCAGTGTTCAGTGTTCACCCCAACTGCCACTAAATCCTCTCTTCTGCCAAAAATAACCTTCAATATTCAATATTCAGTGTTCAGTGTTCACCCCAACTGCCACTAAATCCTCTCTTCTGCAAAAATAACCTTCAATATTCAGTGTTCATTGTTCATCCCAACTGCCACTAAATCCTCTCTTCTGCCAAAAATAACCTTCAATAGTCAGTGTTCAGTGTTCACCCCAACTGCCACTAAATCCTCTCTTCTGCCAAAAATAACCTTCAATATTCAGTGTTCAGTGTTCAGTGTTCACCCCATCTGCCACTAAATCCTCTCTTCTGCAAAAATAACCTTCAATATTCAATATTCAGTGTTCAGTGTTCACCCCAACTGCCACTAAATCCTCTCTTCTGCAAAAATAACCTTCAATATTCAATATTCAGTGTTCAGTGTTCACCCCAACTGCCACTAAATCCTCTCTTCTGCAAAAATAAACTTCAATATTCAAAATTCAGTGTTCAGCGTTCACCCCTACTGCCACTAAATCCTCTCTTCTGCAAAAATAACCTACAATATTCAATATTCAGTGTTCAGTGTTGACCCCAACTGCCACTAAATCCTCTCTTCTGCCAAAAATAACCTTCAATATTCAGTGTTCAGTGTTCACCCCAACTGCCACTAAATCCTCTCTTCTGCCAAAAATAACCTTCAATATTCAATATTCAGTGTTCAGTGTTCACCCCAACTGCCACTAAATCCTCTCTTCTGCCAAAAATAACCTTCAATATTCAGTGTTCAGTGTTCACCCCAACTGCCACAAAATCCTCTCTTCTACAAAAAGAACCTTCAATATTCAGTTTTCAGTGTTCAGTGTTCACCCAACTGCCACTAAATCCTCTCTTCTGCAAAAATAACCTACAATATTCAATGTTCAGTGTTCAGTGTTGACCCCAACTGCCACTAAATCCTCTCTTCTGCCAAAAATATCCTTCAATATTCAGTGTTCAGTGTTCACCCCAACAGCCACTAAGTCCTCTCTTCTGCCAAAAATAACCTTCAATGTTCAATATTCAGTGTTCAGTGTTCACCCCAACTGCCACTAAATCCTCTCTTCTGCCAAAAATAACCTTCAATATTCAATATTCAGTGTTCAGTGTTCACCCAAACTGCCACTAAATCCTCTCTTCTGCCAAAAATAACCTTCAATATTCAGTGTTCAGTGTTCAGTGTTCACCCCAACTGCCACTAAATCCTCTCTTCTTCAAAAATAACCTTCAATATTCAGTGTTCAGTGTTCAGTGTTCACCCCAACTGCCACTAAATCCTCTCTTCTGCAAAAATAACCTTCAATATTCAGTGTTCAGTGTTCACCCCAACTGCCACTAAATCCTCTCTTCTACCAAATATAACCTTCAATATTCAGTGTTCAGTGTTCAGTGTTCACCCCAACTGCCACTAAATCCTATCTTCTGACAAAAATAACCTTCAATATTCAGTGTTCAGTGTTCACCCCAACTGCCACTAAATCCTCTCTTCTGCCAAAATAACCTTCAATATTCAATATTCAGTGTTCAGTGTTCACCCAAACTGCCACTAAATCCTCTCTTCTGCCAAAAATAACCTTCAATATTCAGTGTTCAATGTTCACCCCAACTGCCACTAAATCCTCTCTTCTGCCAAAAATCACCTTCACTATTCAATATTCAGTGTTCAGTGTTCACCCCAACTACCACTAAATCCTCTCTTCTGCCAAAAATAACCTTCAATATTCAGTGTTTAGTGTTCACCCCAACTGCCACTGAATCCTCTCTTCTGCAAATAGAACCTTCAATATTCAGTGTTCAGTGTTCAGTGTTCACCCAACTGCCACTAAATCCTCTCTTATGCAAAAATAACCTTCAATATTCAATATTAAGTGTTCAGTGTTCACCCCAACTGCCACTAAATCCTCTCTTCTGCAAAAATAACCTTCAATATTCAGTGTTCAGTGTTCAGTGTTCACCTCAACTGCCACTAAATCCTCTCTTCTGCAAAAATAACCTTCAATATTCAATATTCAGTGTTCAGTGTTCACCCCAACTGCCACTAAATCCTATCTTCTGCCAAAAATAACCTTCAATATTCAGTATTCAGTGTTCACCCCAACTGCCACTAAATCCTCTCTTCTGCCAAAAATAACCTTCAATATTCAATATTCAGTGTTCAGTGTTCACCCAAACTGCCACTAAATCCTCTCTTCTGCCAAAAATAACCTTCAATATTCAGTGTTCAGTGTTCATTGTTCACCCCAACTGCCACTAAATCCTCTCTTCTTCAAACATAACCTTCAATATTCAGTGTTCAGTGTTCAGTGTTCACCCCAACTGCCACTAAATCCTCTCTTCTGCAAAAATAACCTTCAATATTCAGTGTTCAGTGTTCACCCCAACTGCAACTAAATCCTCTCTTCTACCAAATATAACCTTCAATATTCAGTGTTCAGTGTTCAGTGTTCACCCCAACTGCCACTAAATCCTATCTTCTGACAAAAATAACCTTCAATATTCAGTGTTCAGTGTTCACCCCAACTGCCACTAAATCCTCTCTTCTGCCAAAATAACCTTCAATATTCAATATTCAGTGTTCAGTGTTCACCCAAACTGCCACTAAATCCTCTCTTCTGCCAAAAATAACCTTCAATATTCAGTGTTCAATGTTCACCCCAACTGCCACTAAATCCTCTCTTCTGCCAAAAATCACCTTCAATATTCAATATTCAGTGTTCAGTGTTCACCCCAACTACCACTAAATCCTCTCTTCTGCCAAAAATAACCTTCAATATTCAGTGTTTAGTGTTCACCCCAACTGCCACTGAATCCTCTCTTCTGCAAATAGAACCTTCAATATTCAGTGTTCAGTGTTCAGTGTTCACCCAACTGCCACTAAATCCTCTCTTATGCAAAAATAACCTTCAATATTCAATATTAAGTGTTCAGTGTTCACCCCAACTGCCACTAAATCCTCTCTTCTGCAAAAATAACCTTCAATATTCAGTGTTCAGTGTTCATCCCAACTGCCACTAAATCCTCTCTTCTGCAAAAATAACCTTCAATATTCAGTGTTCAGTGTTCAGTGTTCACCTCAACTGCCACTAAATCCTCTCTTCTGCAAAAATAACCTTCAATATTCAATATTCAGTGTTCAGTGTTCACCCCAACTGCCACTAAATCCTCTCTTCTGCAAAAATAACCTTCAATATTCAGTGTTCAGTGTTCAGTGTTCACCCCATCTGCCACTAAATCCTCTCTTCTGCAAAAATAACCTTCAATATTCAATATTCAGTGTTCAGTGTTCACTCCAACTGCCACTAAATCCTCTCTTCTGCAAAAATAACCTTCAATATTCAACATTCAGTGTTTAGTGTTCACCCCAACTGCCACTAAATCCTCTCTTCTGCAAAAATAACCTTCAATATTCAGTGTTCAGTGTTCAACCCAACTGCCACTAAATCCTCTCTTCTGCCAAAAATAACCTTCAATATTCAATATTCAGTGTTCAATGTTCACCCCAACTGCCACTAAATCCTATCTTCTGCCAAAAATAACCTTCAATATTCAGTATTCAGTGTTCACCCCAACTGCCACTAAATCCTCTCTTATGTCAAAAATAACCTTCAATATTCAATATTCAGTGTTCAGTGTTCACCCAAACTGCCACTAAATCCTCTCTTCTGCCAAAAATAACCTTCAATATTCAGTGTTCAGTGTTCAGTGTTCACCCCAACTGCCACTAAATCCTCTCTTCTTCAAAAATAACCTTCAATATTCAGTGTTCAGTGTTCAGTGTTCACCCCAACTGCCACTAAATCCTCTCTTCTGCAAAAATAACCTTCAATATTCAGTGTTCAGTGTTCACCCCAACTGCCACTAAATCCTCTCTTCTGCCAAAATAACCTTCAATATTCCATATTCAGTGTTCAGTGTTCACCCAAACAGCCACTAAATCCTCTCTTCTGCCAAAAATAACCTTCAATATTCAGTGTTCAATGTTCACCCCAACTGCCACTAAATCCTCTCTTCTGCCAAAAATCACCTTCAATATTCAATATTCAGTGTTCAGTGTTCACCCCAACTACCACTAAATCCTCTCTTCTGCCAAAAATAACCTTCAATATTCAGTGTTTAGTGTTCACCCCAACTGCCACTGAATCCTCTCTTCTGCAAATAGAACCTTCAATATTCAGTGTTCAGTGTTCAGTGTTCACCCAACTGCCACTAAATCCTCTCTTATGCAAAAATAACCTTCAATATTCAATATTAAGTGTTCAGTGTTCACCCCAACTGCCACTAAATCCTCTCTTCTGCAAAAATAACCTTCAATATTCAGTGTTCAGTGTTCAGTGTTCACCTCAACTGCCACTAAATCCTCTCTTCTGCAAAAATAACCTTCAATATTCAATATTCAGTGTTCAGTGTTCACCCCAACTGCCACTAAATCCTATCTTCTGCCAAAAATAACCTTCAATATTCAGTATTCAGTGTTCACCCCAACTGCCACTAAATCCTCTCTTCTGCCAAAAATAACCTTCAATATTCAATATTCAGTGTTCAGTGTTCACCCAAACTGCCACTAAATCCTCTCTTCTGCCAAAAATAACCTTCAATATTCAGTGTTCAGTGTTCAGTGTTCACCCCAACTGCCACTAAATCCTCTCTTCTTCAAAAATAACCTTCAATATTCAGTGTTCAGTGTTCAGTGTTCACCCCAACTGCCACTAAATCCTCTCTTCTGCAAAAATAACCTTCAATATTCAGTGTTCAGTGTTCACCCCAACTGCCACTAAATCCTCTCTTCTACCAAATATAACCTTCAATATTCAGTGTTCAGTGTTCAGTGTTCACCCCAACTGCCACTAAATCCTATCTTCTGACAAAAATAACCTTCAATATTCAGTGTTCAGTGTTCACCCCAACTGCCACTAAATCCTCTCTTCTGCCAAAATAACCTTCAATATTCAATATTCAGTGTTCAGTGTTCACCCAAACTGCCACTAAATCCTCTCTTCTGCCAAAAATAACCTTCAATATTCAGTGTTCAATGTTCACCCCAACTGCCACTAAATCCTCTCTTCTGCCAAAAATCACCTTCAATATTCAATATTCAGTGTTCAGTGTTCACCCCAACTACCACTAAATCCTCTCTTCTGCCAAAAATAACCTTCAATATTCAGTGTTTAGTGTTCACCCCAACTGCCACTGAATCCTCTCTTCTGCAAATAGAACCTTCAATATTCAGTGTTCAGTGTTCAGTGTTCACCCAACTGCCACTAAATCCTCTCTTATGCAAAAATAACCTTCAATATTCAATATTAAGTGTTCAGTGTTCACCCCAACTGCCACTAAATCCTCTCTTCTGCAAAAATAACCTTCAATATTCAGTGTTCAGTGTTCATCCCAACTGCCACTAAATCCTCTCTTCTGCAAAAATAACCTTCAATATTCAGTGTTCAGTGTTCAGTGTTCACCTCAACTGCCACTAAATCCTCTCTTCTGCAAAAATAACCTTCAATATTCAATATTCAGTGTTCAGTGTTCACCCCAACTGCCACTAAATCCTCTCTTCTGCAAAAATAACCTTCAATATTCAGTGTTCAGTGTTCAACCCAACTGCCACTAAATCCTCTCTTCTGCCAAAAATAACCTTCAATATTCAGTGTTCAGTGTTCAGTGTTCACCCCATCTGCCACTAAATCCTCTCTTCTGCAAAAATAACCTTCAATATTCAATATTCAGTGTTCAGTGTTCACCCCAACTGCCACTAAATCCTCTCTTCTGCAAAAATAACCTTCAATATTCAATATTCAGTGTTCAGTGTTCACCCCAACTGCCACTAAATCCTCTCTTCTGCAAAAATAAACTTCAATATTCAATATTCAGTGTTCAGTGTTGACCCCAACTGCCACTAAATCCTCTCTTCTGCCAAAAATAACCTTCAATATTCAGTGTTCAGTGTTCACCCCAACTGCCACTAAATCCTCTCTTCTGCCAAAAATAACCTTCAATATTCAATATTCAGTGTTCAGTGTTCACCCCAACTGCCACTAAATCCTCTCTTCTGCCAAAAATAACCTTCAATATTCAGTGTTCAGGGTTCACCCCAACTGCCACAAAATCCTCTCTTCTACAAAAAGAACCTTCAATATTCAGTTTTCAGTGTTCAGTGTTCACCCAACTGCCACTAAATCCTCTCTTCTGCAAAAATAACCTACAATATTCAATGTTCAGTGTTCAGTGTTGACCCCAACTGCCACTAAATCCTCTCTTCTGCCAAAAATAACCTTCAATATTCAACATTCAGTGTTTAGTGTTCACCCCAACTGCCACTAAATCCTCTCTTCTGCAAAAATAACCTTCAATATTCAGTGTTCAGTGTTCAACCCAACTGCCACTAAATCCTCTCTTCTGCCAAAAATAACCTTCAATATTCAATATTCAGTGTTCAGTGTTCACCCCAACTGCCACTAAATCCTCTCTTCTGCAAAAATAACCTTCAATATTCAGTGTTCAGTGTTCATCCCAACTGCCACTAAATCCTCTCTTCTGCCAAAAATAACCTTCAATAGTCAGTGTTCAGTGTTCACCCCAACTGCCACTAAATCCTCTCTTCTGCCAAAAATAACCTTCAATATTCAGTGTTCAGTGTTCAGTGTTCACCCCATCTGCCACTAAATCCTCTCTTCTGCAAAAATAACCTTCAATATTCAATATTCAGTGTTCAGTGTTCACCCCAACTGCCACTAAATCCTCTCTTCTGCAAAAATAACCTTCGATATTCAATATTCAGTGTTCAGTGTTCACCCCAACTGCCACTAAATCCTCTCTTCTGCAAAAATAAACTTCAATATTCAAAATTCAGTGTTCAGCGTTCACCCCTACTGCCACTAAATCCTCTCTTCTGCAAAAATAACCTACAATATTCAATATTCAGTGTTCAGTGTTGTACCCAACTGCCACTAAATCCTCTCTTCTGCCAAAAATAACCTTCAATATTCAGTGTTCAGTGTTCACCCCAACTGCCACTAAATCCTCTCTTCTGCCAAAAATAACCTTCAATATTCAGTGTTCAGTGTTCACCCCAACTGCCACAAAGTCCTCTCTTCTACAAAAAGAACCTTCAATATTCAGTTTTCAGTGTTCAGTGTTCACCCAACTGCCACTAAATCCTCTCTTCTGCAAAAATAACCTACAATATTCAATGTTCAGTGTTCAGTGTTGACCCCAACTGCCACTAAATCCTCTCTTCTGCCAAAAATATCCTTCAATATTCAGTGTTCAGTGTTCACCCCAACAGCCACTAAGTCCTCTCTTCTGCCAAAAATAACCTTCAATGTTCAATATTCAGTGTTCAGTGTTCACCCCAACTGCCACTAAATCCTCTCTTCCGCCAAAAATAACCTTCAATATTCAATATTCAGTGTTCATTGTTCAGCCCAACTGCCACTAAATCCTCTCTTCTGCCAAAAATAACCTTCAATATTCAACATTCAATGTTTAGTGTTCACCCCAACTGCCACTAAATCCTCTCTTCTGCAAAAATAACCTTCAATATTCAGTGTTCAGTGTTCAACCCAACTGCCACTAAATCCTCTCTTCTGCCAAAAATAACCTTCAATATTCAATATTCAGTGTTCAATGTTCACCCCAACTGCCACTAAATCCTATCTTCTGCCAAAAATAACCTTCAATATTCAGTATTCAGTGTTCACCCCAACTGCCACTAAATCCTCTCTTCTGCCAAAAATAACCTTCAATATTCAATATTCAGTGTTCAGTGTTCACCCAAACTGCCACTAAATCCTCTCTTCTGCCAAAAATAACCTTCAATATTCAGTGTTCAGTGTTCAGTGTTCACCCCAACTGCCACTAAATCCTCTCTTCTTCAAAAATAACCTTCAATATTCAGTGTTCAGTGTTCAGTGTTCACCCCAACTGCCACTAAATCCTCTCTTCTGCAAAAATAACCTTCAATATTCAGTGTTCAGTGTTCACCCCAACTGCCACTAAATCCTCTCTTCTGCCAAATATAACCTTCAATATTCAGTGTTCAGTGTTCAGTGTTCACCCCAACTGCCACTAAATCCTATCTTCTGCCAAAAATAACCTTCAATATTCAGTGTTCAGTGTTCACCCCAACTGCCACTAAATCCTCTCTTCTGCCAAAATAACCTTCAATATTCAATATTCAGTGTTCAGTGTTCACCCAAACTGCCACTAAATCCTCTCTTCTGCCAAAAATAACCTTCAATATTCAGTGTTCAATGTTCACCCCAACTGCCACTAAATCCTCTCTACTGCCAAAAATCACCTTCAATATTCAATATTCAGTGTTCAGTGTTCACCCCAACTACCACTAAATCCTCTCTTCTGCCAAAAATAACCTTCAATATTCAGTGTTTAGTGTTCACCCCAACTGCCACTGAATCCTCTCTTCTGCAAATAGAACCTTCAATATTCAGTGTTCAGTGTTCAGTGTTCACCCAACTGCCACTAAATCCTCTCTTATGCAAAAATAACCTTCAATATTCAATATTAAGTGTTCAGTGTTCACCCCAACTGCCACTAAATCCTCTCTTCTGCAAAAATAACCTTCAATATTCAGTGTTCAGTGTTCAGTGTTCACCTCAACTGCCACTAAATCCTCTCTTCTGCAAAAATAACCTTCAATATTCAATATTCAGTGTTCAGTGTTCACCCCAACTGCCACTAAATCCTCTCTTCTGCAAAAATAACCTTCAATATTCAATATTCAGTGTTCAGTGTTCACCCCAACTGCCACTAAATCCTCTCTTCTGCAAAAATAAACTTCAATATTCAATATTCAGTGTTCAGTGTTGACCCCAACTGCCACTAAATCCTCTCTTCTGCCAAAAATAACCTTCAATATTCAGTGTTCAGTGTTCACCCCAACTGCCACTAAATCCTCTCTTCTGCCAAAAATAACCTTCAATATTCAATATTCAGTGTTCAGTGTTCACCCCAACTGCCACTAAATCCTCTCTTCTGCCAAAAATAACCTTCAATATTCAGTGTTCAGGGTTCACCCCAACTGCCACAAAATCCTCTCTTCTACAAAAAGAACCTTCAATATTCAGTTTTCAGTGTTCAGTGTTCACCCAACTGCCACTAAATCCTCTCTTCTGCAAAAATAACCTACAATATTCAATGTTCAGTGTTCAGTGTTGACCCCAACTGCCACTAAATCCTCTCTTCTGCCAAAAATAACCTTCAATATTCAACATTCAGTGTTTAGTGTTCACCCCAACTGCCACTAAATCCTCTCTTCTGCAAAAATAACCTTCAATATTCAGTGTTCAGTGTTCAACCCAACTGCCACTAAATCCTCTCTTCTGCCAAAAATAACCTTCAATATTCAATATTCAGTGTTCAGTGTTCACCCCAACTGCCACTAAATCCTCTCTTCTGCAAAAATAACCTTCAATATTCAGTGTTCAGTGTTCATCCCAACTGCCACTAAATCCTCTCTTCTGCCAAAAATAACCTTCAATAGTCAGTGTTCAGTGTTCACCCCAACTGCCACTAAATCCTCTCTTCTGCCAAAAATAACCTTCAATATTCAGTGTTCAGTGTTCAGTGTTCACCCCATCTGCCACTAAATCCTCTCTTCTGCAAAAATAACCTTCAATATTCAATATTCAGTGTTCAGTGTTCACCCCAACTGCCACTAAATCCTCTCTTCTGCAAAAATAACCTTCGATATTCAATATTCAGTGTTCAGTGTTCACCCCAACTGCCACTAAATCCTCTCTTCTGCAAAAATAAACTTCAATATTCAAAATTCAGTGTTCAGCGTTCACCCCTACTGCCACTAAATCCTCTCTTCTGCAAAAATAACCTACAATATTCAATATTCAGTGTTCAGTGTTGTACCCAACTGCCACTAAATCCTCTCTTCTGCCAAAAATAACCTTCAATATTCAGTGTTCAGTGTTCACCCCAACTGCCACTAAATCCTCTCTTCTGCCAAAAATAACCTTCAATATTCAGTGTTCAGTGTTCACCCCAACTGCCACAAAGTCCTCTCTTCTACAAAAAGAACCTTCAATATTCAGTTTTCAGTGTTCAGTGTTCACCCAACTGCCACTAAATCCTCTCTTCTGCAAAAATAACCTACAATATTCAATGTTCAGTGTTCAGTGTTGACCCCAACTGCCACTAAATCCTCTCTTCTGCCAAAAATATCCTTCAATATTCAGTGTTCAGTGTTCACCCCAACAGCCACTAAGTCCTCTCTTCTGCCAAAAATAACCTTCAATGTTCAATATTCAGTGTTCAGTGTTCACCCCAACTGCCACTAAATCCTCTCTTCCGCCAAAAATAACCTTCAATATTCAATATTCAGTGTTCATTGTTCAGCCCAACTGCCACTAAATCCTCTCTTCTGCCAAAAATAACCTTCAATATTCAACATTCAATGTTTAGTGTTCACCCCAACTGCCACTAAATCCTCTCTTCTGCAAAAATAACCTTCAATATTCAGTGTTCAGTGTTCAACCCAACTGCCACTAAATCCTCTCTTCTGCCAAAAATAACCTTCAATATTCAATATTCAGTGTTCAATGTTCACCCCAACTGCCACTAAATCCTATCTTCTGCCAAAAATAACCTTCAATATTCAGTATTCAGTGTTCACCCCAACTGCCACTAAATCCTCTCTTCTGCCAAAAATAACCTTCAATATTCAGTGTTCAGTGTTCAGTGTTCACCCCAACTGCCACTAAATCCTCTCTTCTTCAAAAATAACCTTTAATATTCAGTGTTCAGTGTTCAGTGTTCACCCCAACTGCCACTAAATCCTCTCTTCTGCAAAAATAACCTTCAATATTCAGTGTTCAGTGTTCACCCCAACTGCCACTAAATCCTCTCTTCTGCCAAATATAACCTTCAATATTCAGTGTTCAGTGTTCAGTGTTCACCCCAACTGCCACTAAATCCTATCTTCTGCCAAAAATAACCTTCAATATTCAGTGTTCAGTGTTCACCCCAACTGCCACTAAATCCTCTCTTCTGCCAAAATAACCTTCAATATTCAATATTCAGTGTTCAGTGTTCACCCAAACTGCCACTAAATCCTCTCTTCTGCCAAAAATAACCTTCAATATTCAGTGTTCAATGTTCACCCCAACTGCCACTAAATCCTCTCTACTGCCAAAAATCACCTTCAATATTCAATATTCAGTGTTCAGTGTTCACCCCAACTACCACTAAATCCTCTCTTCTGCCAAAAATAACCTTCAATATTCAGTGTTTAGTGTTCACCCCAACTGCCACTGAATCCTCTCTTCTGCAAATAGAACCTTCAATATTCAGTGTTCAGTGTTCAGTGTTCACCCAACTGCCACTAAATCCTCTCTTATGCAAAAATAACCTTCAATATTCAATATTAAGTGTTCAGTGTTCACCCCAACTGCCACTAAATCCTCTCTTCTGCAAAAATAACCTTCAATATTCAGTGTTCAGTGTTCAGTGTTCACCTCAACTGCCACTAAATCCTCTCTTCTGCAAAAATAACCTTCAATATTCAATATTCAGTGTTCAGTGTTCACCCCAACTGCCACTAAATCCTCTCTTCTGCAAAAATAACCTTCAATATTCAGTGTTCAGTGTTCACCCCAACTGCCACTAAATCCTCTCTTCTGCCAAAAATAACCTTCAATATTCAATATTCAGTGTTCAGTGTTCACCCCAACTGCCACTAAATCCTCTCTTCTGCAAAAATAACCTTCGATATTCAATATTCAGTGTTCAGTGTTCAGTGTTCACCCCAACTGCCACTAAATCCTCTCTTCTGCAAAAATAAACTTCAATATTCAAAATTCAGTGTTCAGCGTTCACCCCTACTGCCACTAAATCCTCTCTTCTGCAAAAATAACCTACAATATTCAATATTCAGTGTTCAGTGTTGTACCCAACTGCCACTAAATCCTCTCTTCTGCCAAAAATAACCTTCAATATTCAGTGTTCAGTGTTCACCCCAACTGCCACTAAATCCTCTCTTCTGCCAAAAATAACCTTCAATATTCAGTGTTCAGTGTTCACCCCAACTGCCACAAAGTCCTCTCTTCTACAAAAAGAACCTTCAATATTCAGTTTTCAGTGTTCAGTGTTCACCCAACTGCCACTAAATCCTCTCTTCTGCAAAAATAACCTACAATATTCAATGTTCAGTGTTCAGTGTTGACCCCAACTGCCACTAAATCCTCTCTTCTGCCAAAAATATCCTTCAATATTCAGTGTTCAGTGTTCACCCCAACAGCCACTAAGTCCTCTCTTCTGCCAAAAATAACCTTCAATGTTCAATATTCAGTGTTCAGTGTTCACCCCAACTGCCACTAAATCCTCTCTTCCGCCAAAAATAACCTTCAATATTCAATATTCAGTGTTCATTGTTCAGCCCAACTGCCACTAAATCCTCTCTTCTGCCAAAAATAACCTTCAATATTCAACATTCAATGTTTAGTGTTCACCCCAACTGCCACTAAATCCTCTCTTCTGCAAAAATAACCTTCAATATTCAGTGTTCAGTGTTCAACCCAACTGCCACTAAATCCTCTCTTCTGCCAAAAATAACCTTCAATATTCAATATTCAGTGTTCAATGTTCACCCCAACTGCCACTAAATCCTATCTTCTGCCAAAAATAACCTTCAATATTCAGTATTCAGTGTTCACCCCAACTGCCACTAAATCCTCTCTTCTGCCAAAAATAACCTTCAATATTCAATATTCAGTGTTCAGTGTTCACCCAAACTGCCACTAAATCCTCTCTTCTGCCAAAAATAACCTTCAATATTCAGTGTTCAGTGTTCAGTGTTCACCCCAACTGCCACTAAATCCTCTCTTCTTCAAAAATAACCTTCAATATTCAGTGTTCAGTGTTCAGTGTTCACCCCAACTGCCACTAAATCCTCTCTTCTGCAAAAATAACCTTCAATATTCAGTGTTCAGTGTTCACCCCAACTGCCACTAAATCCTCTCTTCTACCAAATATAACCTTCAATATTCAGTGTTCAGTGTTCAGTGTTCACCCCAACTGCCACTAAATCCTATCTTCTGCCAAAAATAACCTTCAATATTCAGTGTTCAGTGTTCACCCCAACTGCCACTAAATCCTCTCTTCTGCCAAAATAACCTTCAATATTCAATATTCAGTGTTCAGAGTTCACCCAAACTGCCACTAAATCCTCTCTTCTGCCAAAAATAACCTTCAATATTCAGTGTTCAATGTTCACCCCAACTGCCACTAAATCCTCTCTACTGCCAAAAATCACCTTCAATATTCAATATTCAGTGTTCAGTGTTCACCCCAACTACCACTAAATCCTCTCTTCTGCCAAAAATAACCTTCAATATTCAGTGTTTAGTGTTCACCCCAACTGCCACTGAATCCTCTCTTCTGCAAATAGAACCTTCAATATTCAGTGTTCAGTGTTCAGTGTTCACCCAACTGCCACTAAATCCTCTCTTATGCAAAAATAACCTTCAATATTCAATATTAAGTGTTCAGTGTTCACCCCAACTGCCACTAAATCCTCTCTTCTGCAAAAATAACCTTCAATATTCAGTGTTCAGTGTTCAGTGTTCACCTCAACTGCCACTAAATCCTCTCTTCTGCAAAAATAACCTTCAATATTCAATATTCAGTGTTCAGTGTTCACCCCAACTGCCACTAAATCCTCTCTTCTGCAAAAATAACCTTCAATATTCAGTGTTCAGTGTTCACCCCAACTGCCACTAAATCCTCTCTTCTGCCAAAAATAACCTTCAATATTCAATATTCAGTGTTCAGTGTTCACCCCAACTGCCACTAAATCCTCTCTACTGCAAAAATAACATTCAATATTCAGTGTTCAGTGTTCATCCCAACTGCCACTAAATCCTCTCTTCTGCCAAAAATAACCTTCAATAGTCAGTGTTCAGTGTTCACCCCAACTGCCACTAAATCCTCTCTTCTGCCAAAAATAACCTTCAATATTCAATATTCAGTGTTCAGTGTTCACCCCAACTGCCACTATATCCTCTCTTCTGCAAAAATAACCTTCAATATTCAATATTCAGTGTTCAGTGTTCACCCCAACTGCCACTAAATCCTCTCTTCTGCAAAAATAAACTTCAATATTCAAAATTCAGTGTTCAGCGTTCACCCCTACTGCCACTAAATCCTCTCTTCTGCAAAAATAACCTACAATATTCAATATTCAGTGTTCAGTGTTGACCCCAACTGCCACTAAATCCTCTCTTCTGCCAAAAATAACCTTCAATATTCAGTGTTCAGTGTTCACCCCAACTGCCACTAAATCCTCTCTTCTGCCAAAAATAACCTTCAATATTCAATATTCAGTGTTCAGTGTTCACCCCAACTGCCACTAAATCCTCTCTTCTGCCAAAAATAACCTTCAATATTCAGTGTTCAGTGTTCACCCCAACTGCCACAAAATCCTCTCTTCTACAAAAAGAACCTTCAATATTCAGTTTTCAGTGTTCAGTGTTCACCCAACTGCCACTAAATCCTCTCTTCTGCAAAAATAACCTACAATATTCAATGTTCAGTGTTCAGTGTTGAACCCAACTGCCACTAAATCCTCTCTTCTGCCAAAAATAACCTTCAATATTCAACATTCAGTGTTTAGTGTTCACCCCAACTGCCACTAAATCCTCTCTTCTGCAAAAATAACCTTCAATATTCAGTGTTCAGTGTTCAACCCAACTGCCACTAAATCCTCTCTTCTGCCAAAAATAACCTTCAATATTCAATATTCAGTGTTCAGTGTTCACCCCAACTGCCACTAAATCCTCTCTTCTGCAAAAATAACCTTCAATATTCAGTGTTCAGTGTTCATCGCAACTGCCACTAAATCCTCTCTTCTGCCAAAAATAACCTTCAATAGTCAGTGTTCAGTGTTCACCCCAACTGCCACTAAATCCTCTCTTCTGCCAAAAATAACCTTCAATATTCAATATTCAGTGTTCAGTGTTCACCCCAACTGCCACTAAATCCTCTCTTCTGCCAAAAATAACCTTCAATATTCAGTGTTCAGTGTTCACCCCAACTGCCACAAAATCCTCTCTTCTACAAAAAGAACCTTCAATATTCAGTTTTCAGTGTTCAGTGTTCACCCAACTGCCACTAAATCCTCTCTTCTGCAAAAATAACCTACAATATTCAATGTTCAGTGTTCAGTGTTGAACCCAACTGCCACTAAATCCTCTCTTCTGCCAAAAATAACCTTCAATATTCAACATTCAGTGTTTAGTGTTCACCCCAACTGCCACTAAATCCTCTCTTCTGCAAAAATAACCTTCAATATTCAGTGTTCAGTGTTCAACCCAACTGCCACTAAATCCTCTCTTCTGCCAAAAATAACCTTCAATATTCAATATTCAGTGTTCAGTGTTCACCCCAACTGCCACTAAATCCTCTCTTCTGCAAAAATAACCTTCAATATTCAGTGTTCAGTGTTCATCGCAACTGCCACTAAATCCTCTCTTCTGCCAAAAATAACCTTCAATAGTCAGTGTTCAGTGTTCACCCCAACTGCCACTAAATCCTCTCTTCTGCCAAAAATAACCTTCAATATTCAGTGTTCAGTGTTCAGTGTTCACCCCATCTGCCACTAAATCCTCTCTTCTGCAAAAATAACCTTCAATATTCAATATTAAGTGTTCAGTGTTCACCCCAACTGCCACTAAATCCTCTCTTCTGCAAAAATAACCTTCAATATTCAATATTCAGTGTTCAGTGTTCACCCCAACTGCCACTAAATCCTCTCTTCTGCAAAAATAAACTTCAATATTCAAAATTCAGTGTTCAGCGTTCACCCCTACTGCCACTAAATCCTCTCTTCTGCAAAAATAACCTACAATATTCAATATTCAGTGTTCAGTGTTGACCCCAACTGCCACTAAATCCTCTCTTCTGCCAAAAATAACCTTCAATATTCAATATTCAGTGTTCAGTGTTCACCCCAACTGCCACTAAATCCTCTCTTCTGCCAAAAATAACCTTCAATATTCAGTGATCAGTGTTCAGTGTTCACCCCAACTGCCACTAAATCCTCTCTTCTGCCAAAAATAACCTTCAATATTCAATATTCAGTGTTCAGTGTTCACTCTAACTGCCACTAAATCCTCTCTTCTGCCAGAAATAACCTTCAATATTCAGTGTTCAGTGTTCAGTGTTCACCCCAACTGCCACTAAATCCTCTCTTCTGCAAAAATAACCTTCAATATTCAATATTCAGTGTTCAGTGTTCACCCCAACTGCCACTAAATCCTCTCTTCTGCAAAAATAACCTTCAATATTCAGTGTTCAGTGTTCATTGTTCACCCCAACTGCCACTAAATCCTCTCTTCTGCAAAAATAACCTTCAATATTCAATATTCAGTGTTCAGTGTTCACCCCAACTGCCACTAAATCCTCTCTTCTGCAAAAATAACCTTCAATATTCAATATTCAGTGTTCAGTCTTCACCCCAACTGTCACTAAATCCTCTCTTCTGCAAAAATAAACTTCAATATTCAATATTCAGTGTTCAGTGTTCACCCCAACTGCCACTAAATCCTCTCTTCTGCAAAAATAACTTTCAATATTCAATATTCAGTGTTCAGTGTTCACCCCAACTGCCACTAAATCCTCTCTTCTGCAAAAATAACCTTCAATATTCAATATTCAGTGTTCAGTGTTCACCCTAACTGCCACTAAATCCTCTCTTCTGCAAAAATAACCTTCAATATTCAAAATTCAGTGTTCAGTGTTCAACCCTACTGCCCCTAAATCCTCTCTTCTACAAAAATAACCTTCAATATTCAATATTCAGTGTTCAGTGTTCACTCTAACTGCCACTAAATCCTCTCTTCTGCCAAAAATAACCTTCAATATTCAATATTCAGTGTTCAGTGTTCACCCCAACTGCCACTAAATCCTCTCTTCTGCCAAAAATAACCTTCAATATTCAGTGTTCAGTGTTAACCCCAACTGCCACAAAATCCTCTCTTCTACAAAAATAACCTTCAATATTCAGTTTTCAGTGTTCAGTGTTCACCCCAACTGCCACTAAATCCTCTCTTCTGCAAAAATAACCTTCAATATTCAGTGTTCAGTGTTCACCCCAACTGCCACTAAATCCTCTCTTCTGCAAAAATAACCTTCAATATTCAATATTCAGTGTTCAGTGTTCACCCCAACTGTCACTAAATCCTCTCTTCTGCAAAAATAAACTTCAATATTCAATATTCAGTGTTCAGTGTTCACCCCAACTGCCACTAAATCCTCTCTTCTGCAAAAATGACTTTCAATATTCAATATTCAGTGTTCAGTGTTCACCCCAACTGCCACTAAATCCTCTCTTCTGCAAAAATAACCTTCAATATTCAATATTCAGTGTTCAGTGTTCACCCTAACTGCCACTAAATCCTCTCTTCTGCAAAAATAAACTTCAATATTCAAAATTCAGTGTTCAGTGTTCACCCCTACTGCCCCTAAATCCTCTCTTCTGCAAAAACAACCTTCAATATTCAGTGTTCAGTGTTCACCCCAACTGCCACTAAATCCTCTCTTCTGCAAAAAATAACCTTCAATATTCAATATTCAGTGTTCAGTGTTCACCCCAACTACCACTAAATCCTCTCTTCTGCAAAAATAACCTTCAATATTCAGTGTTCAGTGTTCATCCCAACTGCAACTAAATCATCTCTTCTGCCAAAAATAACATTCAATATTCAGTGTTCAGTGTTCACCCCAACTGCCACTAAATCCTCTCTTCTGCCAAAAATAACCTTCAATATTCAATATTCAGTGTTCAGTGTTCACCCCAACTGCCACTATATCCTCTCTTCTGCAAAAATAACCTACAATATTCAATGTTCAGTGTTCAGTGTTGACCCCAACTGCCACTAAATCATCTCTTCTGCCAAAAATATCCTTCAATATTCAGTGTTCAGTGTTCAACCCAACTGCCACTAAATCCTCTCTTCTGCCAAAAATAACCTTCAATATTCAGTGTTCAGTGTTCAGTGTTCACCCCATCTGCCACTAAATCCTCTCTTATGCAAAAATAACCTTCAATATTCAATATTCAGTGTTCAGTGTTCACCCCAACTGCCACTAAATCCTCTCTTCTGCAAAAATAACCTTCAATATTCAATATTCAGTGTTCAGTGTTCACCCCAACTGCCACTAAATCCTCTCTTCTGCAAAAATAACCTTCAATATTCAAAATTCAGTGTTCAGCGTTCACCCCTACTGCCACTAAATCCTCTCTTCTGCAAAAATAACCTACAATATTCAATATTCAGTGTTCAGTGTTGACCCCAACTGCCACTAAATCCTCTCTTCTGCCAAAAATAACCTTCAATATTCAGTGTTCAGTGTTCACCCCAACTGCCACTAAATCCTCTCTTCTGCCAAAAATAACCTTCAATATTCAATATTCAGTGTTCAGTGTTCACCCCAACTGCCACTAAATCCTCTCTTCTGCCAAAAATAACCTTCAATATTCAGTGTTCAGTGTTCACCCCAACTGCCACAAAATCCTCTCTTCTACAAAAAGAACCTTCAATATTCAGTGTTCAGTGTTCAGTGTTCACCCAACTGCCACTAACTCCTCTCTTCTGCAAAAATAACGTACAATATTCAATGTTCAGTGTTCAGTGTTGACCCCAACTGCCACTAAATCCTCTCTTCTGCCAAAAATATCCTTCAATATTCAGTGTTCAGTGTTCACCCCAACTGCCACTAAGTCCTCTCTTCTGCCAAAAATAACCTTCAATGTTCAATATTCAGTGTTCAGTGTTCACCCCAACTGCCACTAAATCCTCTCTTCTGCCAAAATAACCTTCAATATTCAATATTCAGTGTTCAGTGTTCAGCCCAACTGCCACTAAATCCTCTCTTCTGCCAAAAATAACCTTCAATATTCAACATTCAGTGTTTAGTGTTCACCCCAACTGCCACTAAATCCTCTCTTCTGCAAAAATAACCTTCAATATTCAGTGTACAGTGTTCAACCCAACTGCCACTAAATCCTCTCTTCTGACAAAAATAACCTTCAATATTCAATATTCAGTGTTCAATGTTCACCCCAACTGCCACTAAATCCTATCTTCTGCCAAAAATAACCTTCAATATTCAGTATTCAGTGTTCACCCCAACTGCCACTAAATCCTCTCTTCTGCCAAAAATAACCTTCAATATTCAATATTCAGTGTTCAGTGTTCACCCAAACTGCCACTAAATCCTCTCTTCTGCCAAAAATAACCTTCAATATTCAGTGTTCAGTGTTCACCCAAACTGCCACTAAATCCTCTCTTCTGCCAAAAATGACCTTCAATATTCAATATTCAGTGTTCAGTGTTCACCCCAACTGCCACTAAACCCTCTCTTCTGCAAAAATAACCTTCAATATTCAGTGTTCAGTGTTCAGTGTTCACCCCAACTGCCACTAAATCCTCTCTTCTGCAAAAATAACCTTCAATATTCAGTGTTCAGTGTTCACCCCAACTGCCACTAAATCCTCTCTTCTGCCAAAAATAACCTTCAATATTCAGTGTTCAGTGTTCAGTGTTCACCCCAACTGCCACTAAATCCTATCTTCTGCCAAAAATAACCTTCAATATTCAGTGTTCAGTGTTCACCCCAACTGCCACTAAATCCTCTCTTCAGCCAAAAATAACCTTCAATATTCAATATTCAGTGTTCAATGGTCACCCAAACTGCCACTAAATCCTCTCTTCTGCCAAAAATAACCTTCAATAATCAGCGTTCAGTGTTCACCCCAACTGCCACTAAATCCTCTCTTCTGCCAAAAATAACCTTCAATATTCAATATTCAGTGTTCAGTGTTCACCCCAACTGCCACTAAATCCTCTCTTCTGCCAAAAATAACCTTCAATATTCAGTGTTCAGTGTTCACCCCAACTGTCACTAAATCCTCTCTTCTGCAAAAAGAACCTTCAATATTCAGTGTTCAGCGTTCAGTGTTCACCCAACTGCCACTAAATCCTCTCTTATGCAAAAATAATCTTCAATATTCAATATTCAGTGTTCAGTGTTCACCCCAACTGCCACTAAATCCTCTCTTCTGCAAAGATAACCTTCAATATTCAATATTCAGTGTTCAGTGTTCACCCCAACTGCCACTAAATCCTCTCTTCTGCCAAAAATAACCTTCAATATTCAATATTCAGTGTTCAGTGTTCACCCCAACTGCCACTAAATCCTCTCGTCTGCCAAAAATAACCTTCAATATTCAGTGATCAGTGTTCAGTGTTCACCCCAACTGCCACTAAATCCTCTCTTCTGCAAAAATAACCTTCAATATTCAGTGTTCAGTGTTAACCCCAACTGCCACTAAATCCTCTCTTCTGCCAAAAATAACCTTCAATATTCAATATTCAGTGTTCAGTGTTCACCCAAACTGCCACTAAATCCTCTCTTCTGCCAGAAATAACCTTCAATATTCAGTGTTCAGTGTTCAGTGTTCACCCCAACTGCCACTAAATCCTCTCTTCTGCAAAAATAACCTTCAATATTCAATATTCAGTGTTCAGTGTTCACCCCAACTGCCACTAAATCCTCTCTTCTGCAAAAATAACCTTCAATATTCAATATTCAGTGTTCAGTGTTCACCCTAACTGCCACTAAATCCTCTCTTCTGCAAAAATAAACTTCAATATTCAAAATTCAGTTATCAGTGTTCAACCCTACTGCCCCTAAATCCTCTCTTCTGCAAAAATAACCTTCAATATTCAATATTCAGTGTTCAGTGTTCACCCCAACTGCCACTAAATCCTCTCTTCTGCAAAAATAACCTTCAATATTCAGTGTTCAGTGTTCATTGTTCACCCCAACTGCCACTAAATCCTCTCTTCTGCAAAAATAACCTTCAATATTCAATATTCAGTGTTCAGTGTTCACCCCAACTGCCACTAAATCCTCTCTTCTGCAAAAATAACCTTCAATATTCAATATTCAGTGTTCAGTCTTCACCCCAACTGTCACTAAATCCTCTCTTCTGCAAAAATAAACTTCAATATTCAATATTCAGTGTTCAGTGTTCACCCCAACTGCCACTAAATCCTCTCTTCTGCAAAAATAACTTTCAATATTCAATATTCAGTGTTCAGTGTTCACCCCAACTGCCACTAAATCCTCTCTTCTGCAAAAATAACCTTCAATATTCAATATTCAGTGTTCAGTGTTCACCCTAACTGCCACTAAATCCTCTCTTCTGCAAAAATAACCTTCAATATTCAAAATTCAGTGTTCAGTGTTCAACCCTACTGCCCCTAAATCCTCTCTTCTGCAAAAATAACCTTCAATATTCAATATTCAGTGTTCAGTGTTCACTCTAACTGCCACTAAATCCTCTCTTCTGCCAAAAATAACCTTCAATAATCAGCGTTCAGTGTTCACCCCAACTGCCACTAAATCCTCTCTTCTGCCAAAAATAACCTTCAATATTCAGTGTTCAGTGTTCACCCCAACTGTCACTAAATCCTCTCTTCTGCAAAAAGAACCTTCAATATTCAGTGTTCAGCGTTCAGTGTTCACCCAACTGCCACTAAATCCTCTCTTATGCAAAAATAACCTTCAATATTCAATATTCAGTGTTCAGTGTTCACCCCAACTGCCACTAAATCCTCTCTTCTGCCAAAAATAACCTTCAATATTCAGTGTTCAGTGTTCACCCCAACTGTCACTAAATCCTCTCTTCTGCAAAAAGAACCTTCAATATTCAGTGTTCAGCGTTCAGTGTTCACCCAACTGCCACTAAATCCTCTCTTATGCAAAAATAATCTTCAATATTCAATATTCAGTGTTCAGTGTTCACCCCAACTGCCACTAAATCCTCTCTTCTGCAAAGATAACCTTCAATATTCAATATTCAGTGTTCAGTGTTCACCCCAACTGCCACTAAATCCTCTCTTCTGCCAAAAATAACCTTCAATATTCAATATTCAGTGTTCAGTGTTCACCCCAACTGCCACTAAATCCTCTCGTCTGCCAAAAATAACCTTCAATATTCAGTGATCAGTGTTCAGTGTTCACCCCAACTGCCACTAAATCCTCTCTTCTGCAAAAATAACCTTCAATATTCAGTGTTCAGTGTTAACCCCAACTGCCACTAAATCCTCTCTTCTGCCAAAAATAACCTTCAATATTCAATATTCAGTGTTCAGTGTTCACCCTAACTGCCACTAAATCCTCTCTTCTGCCAGAAATAACCTTCAATATTCAGTGTTCAGTGTTCAGTGTTCACCCCAACTGCCACTAAATCCTCTCTTCTGCAAAAATAACCTTCAATATTCAATATTCAGTGTTCAGTGTTCACCCCAACTGCCACTAAATCCTCTCTTCTGTAAAAATAACCTTCAATATTCAATATTCAGTGTTCAGTCTTCACCCCAACTGTCACTAAATCCTCTCTTCTGCAAAAATAAACTTCAATATTCAATATTCAGTGTTCAATGGTCACCCAAACTGCCACTAAATCCTCTCTTCTGCCAAAAATAACCTTCAATAATCAGCGTTCAGTGTTCACCCCAACTGCCACTAAATCCTATCTTCTGCCAAAAATAACCTTCAATATTCAGTGTTCAGTGTTCACCCCAACTGCCACTAAATCCTCTCTTCAGCCAAAAATAACCTTCAATATTCAATATTCAGTGTTCAATGGTCACCCAAACTGCCACTAAATCCTCTCTTCTGCCAAAAATAACCTTCAATAATCAGCGTTCAGTGTTCACCCCAACTGCCACTAAATCCTCTCTTCTGCCAAAAATAACCTTCAATATTCAATATTCAGTGTTCAGTGTTCACCCCAACTGCCACTAAATCCTCTCTTCTGCCAAAAATAACCTTCAATATTCAGTGTTCAGTGTTCACCCCAACTGTCACTAAATCCTCTCTTCTGCAAAAAGAACCTTCAATATTCAGTGTTCAGCGTTCAGTGTTCACCCAACTGCCACTAAATCCTCTCTTATGCAAAAATAATCTTCAATATTCAATATTCAGTGTTCAGTGTTCACCCCAACTGCCACTAAATCCTCTCTTCTGCAAAGATAACCTTCAATATTCAATATTCAGTGTTCAGTGTTCACCCCAACTGCCACTAAATCCTCTCTTCTGCCAAAAATAACCTTCAATATTCAATATTCAGTGTTCAGTGTTCACCCCAACTGCCACTAAATCCTCTCGTCTGCCAAAAATAACCTTCAATATTCAGTGATCAGTGTTCAGTGTTCACCCCAACTGCCACTAAATCCTCTCTTCTGCAAAAATAACCTTCAATATTCAGTGTTCAGTGTTAACCCCAACTGCCACTAAATCCTCTCTTCTGCCAAAAATAACCTTCAATATTCAATATTCAGTGTTCAGTGTTCACCCAAACTGCCACTAAATCCTCTCTTCTGCCAGAAATAACCTTCAATATTCAGTGTTCAGTGTTCAGTGTTCACCCCAACTGCCACTAAATCCTCTCTTCTGCAAAAATAACCTTCAATATTCAATATTCAGTGTTCAGTGTTCACCCCAACTGCCACTAAATCCTCTCTTCTGCAAAAATAACCTTCAATATTCAATATTCAGTGTTCAGTGTTCACCCTAACTGCCACTAAATCCTCTCTTCTGCAAAAATAAACTTCAATATTCAAAATTCAGTTATCAGTGTTCAACCCTACTGCCCCTAAATCCTCTCTTCTGCAAAAATAACCTTCAATATTCAATATTCAGTGTTCAGTGTTCACCCCAACTGCCACTAAATCCTCTCTTCTGCAAAAATAACCTTCAATATTCAGTGTTCAGTGTTCATTGTTCACCCCAACTGCCACTAAATCCTCTCTTCTGCAAAAATAACCTTCAATATTCAATATTCAGTGTTCAGTGTTCACCCCAACTGCCACTAAATCCTCTCTTCTGCAAAAATAACCTTCAATATTCAATATTCAGTGTTCAGTCTTCACCCCAACTGTCACTAAATCCTCTCTTCTGCAAAAATAAACTTCAATATTCAATATTCAGTGTTCAGTGTTCACCCCAACTGCCACTAAATCCTCTCTTCTGCAAAAATAACTTTCAATATTCAATATTCAGTGTTCAGTGTTCACCCCAACTGCCACTAAATCCTCTCTTCTGCAAAAATAACCTTCAATATTCAATATTCAGTGTTCAGTGTTCACCCTAACTGCCACTAAATCCTCTCTTCTGCAAAAATAACCTTCAATATTCAAAATTCAGTGTTCAGTGTTCAACCCTACTGCCCCTAAATCCTCTCTTCTGCAAAAATAACCTTCAATATTCAATATTCAGTGTTCAGTGTTCACTCTAACTGCCACTAAATCCTCTCTTCTGCCAAAAATAACCTTCAATAATCAGCGTTCAGTGTTCACCCCAACTGCCACTAAATCCTCTCTTCTGCCAAAAATAACCTTCAATATTCAGTGTTCAGTGTTCACCCCAACTGTCACTAAATCCTCTCTTCTGCAAAAAGAACCTTCAATATTCAGTGTTCAGCGTTCAGTGTTCACCCAACTGCCACTAAATCCTCTCTTATGCAAAAATAACCTTCAATATTCAATATTCAGTGTTCAGTGTTCACCCCAACTGCCACTAAATCCTCTCTTCTGCCAAAAATAACCTTCAATATTCAGTGTTCAGTGTTCACCCCAACTGTCACTAAATCCTCTCTTCTGCAAAAAGAACCTTCAATATTCAGTGTTCAGCGTTCAGTGTTCACCCAACTGCCACTAAATCCTCTCTTATGCAAAAATAATCTTCAATATTCAATATTCAGTGTTCAGTGTTCACCCCAACTGCCACTAAATCCTCTCTTCTGCAAAGATAACCTTCAATATTCAATATTCAGTGTTCAGTGTTCACCCCAACTGCCACTAAATCCTCTCTTCTGCCAAAAATAACCTTCAATATTCAATATTCAGTGTTCAGTGTTCACCCCAACTGCCACTAAATCCTCTCGTCTGCCAAAAATAACCTTCAATATTCAGTGATCAGTGTTCAGTGTTCACCCCAACTGCCACTAAATCCTCTCTTCTGCAAAAATAACCTTCAATATTCAGTGTTCAGTGTTAACCCCAACTGCCACTAAATCCTCTCTTCTGCCAAAAATAACCTTCAATATTCAATATTCAGTGTTCAGTGTTCACCCTAACTGCCACTAAATCCTCTCTTCTGCCAGAAATAACCTTCAATATTCAGTGTTCAGTGTTCAGTGTTCACCCCAACTGCCACTAAATCCTCTCTTCTGCAAAAATAACCTTCAATATTCAATATTCAGTGTTCAGTGTTCACCCCAACTGCCACTAAATCCTCTCTTCTGTAAAAATAACCTTCAATATTCAATATTCAGTGTTCAGTCTTCACCCCAACTGTCACTAAATCCTCTCTTCTGCAAAAATAAACTTCAATATTCAATATTCAGTGTTCAGTGTTCACCCCAACTGCCACTAAATCCTCTCTTCTGCAAAAATAACTTTCAATATTCAATATTCAGTGTTCAGTGTTCACCCTAACTGCCACTAAATCCTCTCTTCTGCAAAAATAACCTTCAATATTCAATATTCAGTGTTCAGTGTTCACCCTAACTGCCACTAAATCCTCTCTTCTGCAAAAATAAACTTCAATATTCAAAATTCAGTGTTCAGTGTTCAACCCTACTGCCCCTAAATCCTCTCTTCTGCAAAAATAACCTTCAATATTCAATATTCAGTGTTCAGTGTTCACCCCAACTGCCACTAAATCCTCTCTTCTGCAAAAATAACCTTCAATATTCAGTGTTCAGTGTTCATTGTTCACCCCAACTGCCACTAAATCCTCTCTTCTGCAAAAATAACCTTCAATATTCAATATTCAGTGTTCAGTGTTCACCCCAACTGCCACTAAATCCTCTCTTCTGCAAAAATAACCTTCAATATTCAATATTCAGTGTTCAGTCTTCACCCCAACTGTCACTAAATCCTCTCTTCTGCAAAAATAAACTTCAATATTCAATATTCAGTGTTCAGTGTTCACCCCAACTGCCACTAAATCCTCTCTTCTGCAAAAATAACTTTCAATATTCAATATTCAGTGTTCAGTGTTAACCCCAACTGCCACTAAATCCTCTCTTCTGCAAAAATAACCTTCAATATTCAATATTCAGTGTTCAGTGTTCACCCTAACTGCCACTAAATCCTCTCTTCTGCAAAAATAACCTTCAATATTCAAAATTCAGTGTTCAGTGTTCAACCCTACTGCCCCTAAATCCTCTCTTCTGCAAAAATAACCTTCAATATTCAATATTCAGTGTTCAGTGTTCACTCTAACTGCCACTAAATCCTCTCTTCTGCCAAAAATAACCTTCAATATTCAATATTCAGTGTTCAGTGTTCACTCTAACTGCCACTAAATCCTCTCTTCTGCCAAAAATAACCTTCAATAATCAGCGTTCAGTGTTCACCCCAACTGCCACTAAATCCTCTCTTCTGCCAAAAATAACCTTCAATATTCAGTGTTCAGTGTTCACCCCAACTGTCACTAAATCCTCTCTTCTGCAAAAAGAACCTTCAATATTCAGTGTTCAGCGTTCAGTGTTCACCCAACTGCCACTAAATCCTCTCTTATGCAAAAATAATCTTCAATATTCAATATTCAGTGTTCAGTGTTCACCCCAACTGCCACTAAATCCTCTCTTCTGCAAAGATAACCTTCAATATTCAATATTCAGTGTTCAGTGTTCACCCCAACTGCCACTAAATCCTCTCTTCTGCCAAAAATAACCTTCAATATTCAATATTCAGTGTTCAGTGTTCACCCCAACTGCCACTAAATCCTCTCGTCTGCCAAAAATAACCTTCAATATTCAGTGATCAGTGTTCAGTGTTCACCCCAACTGCCACTAAATCCTCTCTTCTGCAAAAATAACCTTCAATATTCAGTGTTCAGTGTTAACCCCAACTGCCACTAAATCCTCTCTTCTGCCAAAAATAACCTTCAATATTCAATATTCAGTGTTCAGTGTTCACCCTAACTGCCACTAAATCCTCTCTTCTGCCAGAAATAACCTTCAATATTCAGTGTTCAGTGTTCAGTGTTCACCCCAACTGCCACTAAATCCTCTCTTCTGCAAAAATAACCTTCAATATTCAATATTCAGTGTTCAGTGTTCACCCCAACTGCCACTAAATCCTCTCTTCTGTAAAAATAACCTTCAATATTCAATATTCAGTGTTCAGTCTTCACCCCAACTGTCACTAAATCCTCTCTTCTGCAAAAATAAACTTCAATATTCAATATTCAGTGTTCAGTGTTCACCCCAACTGCCACTAAATCCTCTCTTCTGCAAAAATAACTTTCAATATTCAATATTCAGTGTTCAGTGTTCACCCTAACTGCCACTAAATCCTCTCTTCTGCAAAAATAACCTTCAATATTCAATATTCAGTGTTCAGTGTTCACCCTAACTGCCACTAAATCCTCTCTTCTGCAAAAATAAACTTCAATATTCAAAATTCAGTGTTCAGTGTTCAACCCTACTGCCCCTAAATCCTCTCTTCTGCAAAAATAACCTTCAATATTCAATATTCAGTGTTCAGTGTTCACCCCAACTGCCACTAAATCCTCTCTTCTGCAAAAATAACCTTCAATATTCAGTGTTCAGTGTTCATTGTTCACCCCAACTGCCACTAAATCCTCTCTTCTGCAAAAATAACCTTCAATATTCAATATTCAGTGTTCAGTGTTCACCCCAACTGCCACTAAATCCTCTCTTCTGCAAAAATAACCTTCAATATTCAATATTCAGTGTTCAGTCTTCACCCCAACTGTCACTAAATCCTCTCTTCTGCAAAAATAAACTTCAATATTCAATATTCAGTGTTCAGTGTTCACCCCAACTGCCACTAAATCCTCTCTTCTGCAAAAATAACTTTCAATATTCAATATTCAGTGTTCAGTGTTCACCCCAACTGCCACTAAATCCTCTCTTCTGCAAAAATAACCTTCAATATTCAATATTCAGTGTTCAGTGTTCACCCTAACTGCCACTAAATCCTCTCTTCTGCAAAAATAACCTTCAATATTCAAAATTCAGTGTTCAGTGTTCAACCCTACTGCCCCTAAATCCTCTCTTCTGCAAAAATAACCTTCAATATTCAATATTCAGTGTTCAGTGTTCACTCTAACTGCCACTAAATCCTCTCTTCTGCCAAAAATAACCTTCAATATTCAATATTCAGTGTTCAGTGTTCACCCCAACTGCCACTAAATCCTCTCTTCTGCCAAAAATAACCTTCAATATTCAGTGTTCAGTGTTAACCCCAACTGCCACAAAATCCTCTCTTCTACAAAAATAACCTTCAATATTCAGTTTTCAGTGTTCAGTGTTCACCCCAACTGCCACTAAATCCTCTCTTCTGCAAAAATAACCTTCAATATTCAGTGTTCAGTGTTCACCCCAACTGCCACTAAATCCTCTCTTCTGCAAAAATAACCTTCAATATTCAATATTCAGTGTTCAGTGTTCACCCCAACTGTCACTAAATCCTCTCTTCTGCAAAAATAAACTTCAATATTCAATATTCAGTGTTCAGTGTTCACCCCAACTGCCACTAAATCCTCTCTTCTGCAAAAATAACTTTCAATATTCAATATTCAGTGTTCAGTGTTCACCCCAACTGCCACTAAATCCTCTCTTCTGCAAAAATAACCTTCAATATTCAATATTCAGTGTTCAGTGTTCACCCTAACTGCCACTAAATCCTCTCTTCTGCAAAAATAAACTTCAATATTCAAAATTCAGTGTTCAGTGTTCACCCCTACTGCCCCTAAATCCTCTCTTCTGCAAAAACAACCTTCAATATTCAGTGTTCAGTGTTCACCCCAACTGCCACTAAATCCTCTCTTCTGCAAAAAATAACCTTCAATATTCAATATTCAGTGTTCAGTGTTCACCCCAACTGCCACTAAATCCTCTCTTCTGCAAAAATAACCTTCAATATTCAGTGTTCAGTGTTCATCCCAACTGCAACTAAATCATCTCTTCTGCCAAAAATAACATTCAATATTCAGTGTTCAGTGTTCACCCCAACTGCCACTAAATCCTCTCTTCTGCCAAAAATAACCTTCAATATTCAATATTCAGTGTTCAGTGTTCACCCCAACTGCCACTATATCCTCTCTTCTGCAAAAATAACCTACAATATTCAATGTTCAGTGTTCAGTGCTGACCCCAACTGCCACTAAATCATCTCTTCTGCCAAAAATATCCTTCAATATTCAGTGTTCAGTGTTCAACCCAACTGCCACTAAATCCTCTCTTCTGCCAAAAATAACCTTCAATATTCAGTGTTCAGTGTTCAGTGTTCACCCCATCTGCCACTAAATCCTCTCTTATGCAAAAATAACCTTCAATATTCAATATTCAGTGTTCAGTGTTCACCCCAACTGCCACTAAATCCTCTCTTCTGCAAAAATAACCTTCAATATTCAATATTCAGTGTTCAGTGTTCACCCCAACTGCCACTAAATCCTCTCTTCTGCAAAAATAACCTTCAATATTCAAAATTCAGTGTTCAGCGTTCACCCCTACTGCCACTAAATCCTCTCTTCTGCAAAAATAACCTACAATATTCAATATTCAGTGTTCAGTGTTGACCCCAACTGCCACTAAATCCTCTCTTCTGCCAAAAATAACCTTCAATATTCAGTGTTCAGTGTTCACCCCAACTGCCACTAAATCCTCTCTTCTGCCAAAAATAACCTTCAATATTCAATATTCAGTGTTCAGTGTTCACCCCAACTGCCACTAAATCCTCTCTTCTGCCAAAAATAACCTTCAATATTCAGTGTTCAGTGTTCACCCCAACTGCCACAAAATCCTCTCTTCTACAAAAAGAACCTTCAATATTCAGTGTTCAGTGTTCAGTGTTCACCCAACTGCCACTAACTCCTCTCTTCTGCAAAAATAACGTACAATATTCAATATTCAGTGTTCAGTGTTCACCCCAACTGCCACTAAATCCTCTCTTCTGCCAAAAATATCCTTCAATATTCAGTGTTCAGTGTTCACCCCAACTGCCACTAAGTCCTCTCTTCTGCCAAAAATAACCTTCAATGTTCAATATTCAGTGTTCAGTGTTCACCCCAACTGCCACTAAATCCTCTCTTCTGCCAAAAATAACCTTCAATATTCAATATTCAGTGTTCAGTGTTCAGCCCAACTGCCACTAAATCCTCTCTTCTGCCAAAAATAACCTTCAATATTCAACATTCAGTGTTTAGTGTTCACCCCAACTGCCACTAAATCCTCTCTTCTGCAAAAATAACCTTCAATATTCAGTGTACAGTGTTCAACCCAACTGCCACTAAATCCTCTCTTCTGACAAAAATAACCTTCAATATTCAATATTCAGTGTTCAATGTTCACCCCAACTGCCACTAAATCCTATCTTCTGCCAAAAATAACCTTCAATATTCAGTATTCAGTGTTCACCCCAACTGCCACTAAATCCTCTCTTCTGCCAAAAATAACCTTCAATATTCAATATTCAGTGTTCAGTGTTCACCCAAATTGCCACTAAATCCTCTCTTCTGCCAAAAATAACCTTCAATATTCAGTGTTCAGTGTTCACCCAAACTGCCACTAAATCCTCTCTTCTGCCAAAAATAACCTTCAATATTCAATATTCAGTGTTCAGTGTTCACCCCAACTGCCACTAAACCCTCTCTTCTGCAAAAATAACCTTCAATATTCAGTGTTCAGTGTTCAGTGTTCACCCCAACTGCCACTAAATCCTCTCTTCTGCAAAAATAACCTTCAATATTCAGTGTTCAGTGTTCACCCCAACTGCCACTAAATCCTCTCTTCTGCCAAAAATAACCTTCAATATTCAGTGTTCAGTGTTCAGTGTTCACCCCAACTGCCACTAAATCCTATCTTCTGCCAAAAATAACCTTCAATATTCAGTGTTCAGTGTTCACCCCAACTGCCACTAAATCCTCTCTTCAGCCAAAAATAACCTTCAATATTCAATATTCAGTGTTCAATGTTCACCCAAACTGCCACTAAATCCTCTCTTCTGCCAAAAATAACCTTCAATAATCAGCGTTCAGTGTTCACCCCAACTGCCACTAAATCCTCTCTTCTGCCAAAAATAACCTTCAATATTCAATATTCAGTGTTCAGTGTTCACCCCAACTGCCACTAAATCCTCTCTTCTGCCAAAAATAACCTTCAATATTCAGTGTTCAGTGTTCACCCCAACTGTCACGAAATCCTCTCTTCTGCAAAAAGAACCTTCAATATTCAGTGTTCAGCGTTCAGTGTTCACCCAACTGCCACTAAATCCTCTCTTCTGCCAAAAATAACCTTCAATATTCAGTGTTCAGTGTTCACCCCAACTGCCACAAAATCCTCTCTTCTACAAAAAGAACCTTCAATATTCAGTGTTCAGTGTTCAGTGTTCACCCAACTGCCACTAACTCCTCTCTTCTGCAAAAATAACGTACAATATTCAATGTTCAGTGTTCAGTGTTGACCCCAACTGCCACTAAATCCTCTCTTCTGCCAAAAATATCCTTCAATATTCAGTGTTCAGTGTTCACCCCAACTGCCACTAAGTCCTCTCTTCTGCCAAAAATAACCTTCAATGTTCAATATTCAGTGTTCAGTGTTCACCCCAACTGCCACTAAATCCTCTCTTCTGCCAAAAATAACCTTCAATATTCAATATTCAGTGTTCAGTGTTCAGCCCAACTGCCACTAAATCCTCTCTTCTGCCAAAAATAACCTTCAATATTCAACATTCAGTGTTTAGTGTTCACCCCAACTGCCACTAAATCCTCTCTTCTGCAAAAATAACCTTCAATATTCAGTGTACAGTGTTCAACCCAACTGCCACTAAATCCTCTCTTCTGACAAAAATAACCTTCAATATTCAATATTCAGTGTTCAATGTTCACCCCAACTGCCACTAAATCCTATCTTCTGCCAAAAATAACCTTCAATATTCAGTATTCAGAGTTCACCCCAACTGCCACTAAATCCTCTCTTCTGCCAAAAATAACCTTCAATATTCAATATTCAGTGTTCAGTGTTCACCCAAACTGCCACTAAATCCTCTCTTCTGCCAAAAATAACCTTCAATATTCAGTGTTCAGTGTTCACCCAAACTGCCACTAAATCCTCTCTTCTGCCAAAAATAACCTTCAATATTCAATATTCAGTGTTCAGTGTTCACCCCAACTGCCACTAAACCCTCTCTTCTGCAAAAATAACCTTCAATATTCAGTGTTCAGTGTTCAGTGTTCACCCCAACTGCCACTAAATCCTCTCTTCTGCAAAAATAACCTTCAATATTCAGTGTTCAGTGTTCACCCCAACTGCCACTAAATCCTCTCTTCTGCCAAAAATAACCTTCAATATTCAGTGTTCAGTGTTCAGTGTTCACCCCAACTGCCACTAAATCCTATCTTCTGCCAAAAATAACCTTCAATATTCAGTGTTCAGTGTTCACCCCAACTGCCACTAAATCCTCTCTTCAGCCAAAAATAACCTTCAATATTCAATATTCAGTGTTCAATGTTCACCCAAACTGCCACTAAATCCTCTCTTCTGCCAAAAATAACCTTCAATAATCAGCGTTCAGTGTTCACCCCAACTGCCACTAAATCCTCTCTTCTGCCAAAAATAACCTTCAATATTCAATATTCAGTGTTCAGTGTTCACCCCAACTGCCACTAAATCCTCTCTTCTGCCAAAAATAACCTTCAATATTCAGTGTTCAGTGTTCACCCCAACTGTCACTAAATCCTCTCTTCTGCAAAAAGAACCTTCAATATTCAGTGTTCAGCGTTCAGTGTTCACCCAACTGCCACTAAATCCTCTCTTATGCAAAAATAATCTTCAATATTCAATATTCAGTGTTCAGTGTTCACCCCAACTGCCACTAAATCCTCTCTTCTGCAAAGATAACCTTCAATATTCAATATTCAGTGTTCAGTGTTCACCCCAACTGCCACTAAATCCTCTCTTCTGCCAAAAATAACCTTCAATATTCAATATTCAGTGTTCAGTGTTCACCCCAACTGCCACTAAATCCTCTCGTCTGCCAAAAATAACCTTCAATATTCAGTGATCAGTGTTCAGTGTCCACCCCAACTGCCACTAAATCCTCTCTTCTGCAAAAATAACCTTCAATATTCAGTGTTCAGTGTTAACCCCAACTGCCACTAAATCCTCTCTTCTGCCAAAAATAACCTTCAATATTCAATATTCAGTGTTCAGTGTTCACCCTAACTGCCACTAAATCCTCTCTTCTGCCAGAAATAACCTTCAATATTCAGTGTTCAGTGTTCAGTGTTCACCCCAACTGCCACTAAATCCTCTCTTCTGCAAAAATAACCTTCAATATTCAATATTCAGTGTTCAGTGTTCACCCCAACTGCCACTAAATCCTCTCTTCTGTAAAAATAACCTTCAATATTCAATATTCAGTGTTCAGTCTTTGCCCCAACTGTCACTAAATCCTCTCTTCTGCAAAAATAAACTTCAATATTCAATATTCAGTGTTCAGTGTTCACCCCAACTGCCACTAAATCCTCTCTTCTGCAAAAATAACTTTCAATATTCAATATTCAGTGTTCAGTGTTCACCCTAACTGCCACTAAATCCTCTCTTCTGCAAAAATAACCTTCAATATTCAATATTCAGTGTTCAGTGTTCACCCTAACTGCCACTAAATCCTCTCTTCTGCAAAAATAAACTTCAATATTCAAAATTCAGTGTTCAGTGTTCAACCCTACTGCCCCTAAATCCTCTCTTCTGCAAAAATAACCTTCAATATTCAATATTCAGTGTTCAGTGTTCACCCCAACTGCCACTAAATCCTCTCTTCTGCAAAAACAACCTTTATTATTCAGTGTTCAGTGTTCACCCCAACTGCCACTAAATCCTCTCTTCTGCAAAAATAACCTTCAATATTCAATATTCAGTGTTCAGTGTTCACCCAAACTGCCACTAAATCCTCTCTTCTGCAAAAATAACCTTCAATATTCAGTGTTCAGTGTTCATTGTTCACCCCAACTGCCACTAAATCCTCTCTTCTGCAAAAATAACCTTCAATATTCAATATTCAGTGTTCAGTGTTCACCCCAACTGCCACTAACTCCTCTCTTCTGCAAAAATAACGTACAATATTCAATGTTCAGTGTTCAGTGTTGACCCCAACTGCCACTAAATCCTCTCTTCTGCCAAAAATATCCTTCAATATTCAGTGTTCAGTGTTCACCCCAACTGCCACTAAGTCCTCTCTTCTGCCAAAAATAACCTTCAATGTTCAATATTCAGTGTTCAGTGTTCACCCCAACTGCCACTAAATCCTCTCTTCTGCCAAAAATAACCTTCAATATTCAATATTCAGTGTTCAGTGTTCAGCCCAACTGCCACTAAATCCTCTCTTCTGCCAAAAATAACCTTCAATATTCAACATTCAGTGTTTAGTGTTCACCCCAACTGCCACTAAATCCTCTCTTCTGCAAAAATAACCTTCAATATTCAGTGTACAGTGTTCAACCCAACTGCCACTAAATCCTCTCTTCTGACAAAAATAACCTTCAATATTCAATATTCAGTGTTCAATGTTCACCCCAACTGCCACTAAATCCTATCTTCTGCCAAAAATAACCTTCAATATTCAGTATTCAGTGTTCACCCCAACTGCCACTAAATCCTCTCTTCTGCCAAAAATAACCTTCAATATTCAATATTCAGTGTTCAGTGTTCACCCAAACTGCCACTAAATCCTCTCTTCTGCCAAAAATAACCTTCAATATTCAGTGTTCAGTGTTCACCCCAACTGCCACTAAACCCTCTCTTCTGCAAAAAGAACCTTCAATATTCAGTGTTCAGTGTTCAGTGTTCACCCAAACTGCCACTAAATCCTCTCTTCTGCAAAAATAACCTTCAATATTCAGTGTTCAGTGTTCACCCCAACTGCCACTAAATCCTCTCTTCTGCCAAAAATAACCTTCAATATTCAGTGTTCAGTGTTCAGTGTTCACCCCAACTGCCACTAAATCCTATCTTCTGCCAAAAATAACCTTCAATATTCAGTGTTCAGTGTTCACCCCAACTGCCACTAAATCCTCTCTTCAGCCAAAAATAACCTTCAATATTCAATATTCAGTGTTCAATGTTCACCCAAACTGCCACTAAATCCTCTCTTCTGCCAAAAATAACCTTCAATAATCAGCGTTCAGTGTTCACCCCAACTGCCACTAAATCCTCTCTTCTGCCAAAAATAACCTTCAATATTCAATATTCAGTGTTCAGTGTTCACCCCAACTGCCACTAAATCCTCTCTTCTGCCAAAAATAACCTTCAATATTCAGTGTTCAGTGTTCACCCCAACTGTCACTAAATCCTCTCTTCTGCAAAAAGAACCTTCAATATTCAGTGTTCAGCGTTCAGTGTTCACCCAACTGCCACTAAATCCTCTCTTATGCAAAAATAATCTTCAATATTCAATATTCAGTGTTCAGTGTTCACCCCAACTGCCACTAAATCCTCTCTTCTGCAAAGATAACCTTCAATATTCAATATTCAGTGTTCAGTGTTCACCCCAACTGCCACTAAATCCTCTCTTCTGCCAAAAATAACCTTCAATATTCAATATTCAGTGTTCAGTGTTCACCCCAACTGCCACTAAATCCTCTCGTCTGCCAAAAATAACCTTCAATATTCAGTGATCAGTGTTCAGTGTCCACCCCAACTGCCACTAAATCCTCTCTTCTGCAAAAATAACCTTCAATATTCAGTGTTCAGTGTTAACCCCAACTGCCACTAAATCCTCTCTTCTGCCAAAAATAACCTTCAATATTCAATATTCAGTGTTCAGTGTTCACCCTAACTGCCACTAAATCCTCTCTTCTGCCAGAAATAACCTTCAATATTCAGTGTTCAGTGTTCAGTGTTCACCCCAACTGCCACTAAATCCTCTCTTCTGCAAAAATAACCTTCAATATTCAATATTCAGTGTTCAGTGTTCACCCCAACTGCCACTAAATCCTCTCTTCTGTAAAAATAACCTTCAATATTCAATATTCAGTGTTCAGTCTTTGCCCCAACTGTCACTAAATCCTCTCTTCTGCAAAAATAAACTTCAATATTCAATATTCAGTGTTCAGTGTTCACCCCAACTGCCACTAAATCCTCTCTTCTGCAAAAATAACTTTCAATATTCAATATTCAGTGTTCAGTGTTCACCCTAACTGCCACTAAATCCTCTCTTCTGCAAAAATAACCTTCAATATTCAATATTCAGTGTTCAGTGTTCACCCTAACTGCCACTAAATCCTCTCTTCTGCAAAAATAAACTTCAATATTCAAAATTCAGTGTTCAGTGTTCAACCCTACTGCCCCTAAATCCTCTCTTCTGCAAAAATAACCTTCAATATTCAATATTCAGTGTTCAGTGTTCACCCCAACTGCCACTAAATCCTCTCTTCTGCAAAAACAACCTTTAATATTCAGTGTTCATTGTTCACCCCAACTGCCACTAAATCCTCTCTTCTGCAAAAATAACCTTCAATATTCAATATTCAGTGTTCAGTGTTCACCCCAACTGCCACTAAATCCTCTCTTCTGCAAAAATAACCTTCAATATTCAACATTCAGTGTTCAGTGTTCACCCCAACTGCCACTAAATCCTCTCTTCTGCAAATATACCCTTCAATATTCAATATTCAGTGTTCAGTGTTCACCCCAACTGTCACTAAATCCTCTCTTCTGCAAAAATAAACTTCAATATTCAATATTCAGTGTTCAGTGTTCACCCCAACTGCCACTAAATCCTCTCTTCTGCAAAAATAACTTTCAATATTCAATATTCAGTGTTCAGTATTCACCCCAACTGCCACTAAATCCTCTCTTCTGCAAAAATAACCTTCAATATTCAATATTCAGTGTTCAGTGTTCACCCTAACTGCCACTAAATCCTCTCTTCTGCAAAAATAAACTTCAATATTCAAAATTCAGTGTTCAGTGTTCACCCCTACTGCCCCTAAATCCTCTCTTCTGCAAAAATAACCTTCAATATTCAATATTCAGTGTTCAGTGTTCACCCCAACTGCCACTAAATCCTATCTTCTGCCAAAAATAACCTTCAATATTCAGTGTTCAGTGTTCACCCCAACTGCCACTAAATCCTCTCTTCTGCCAAAAATAACCTTCAATATTCAATATTCAATGTTCAGTGTTCACCCAAACTGCCACTAAATCCTCTCTTCTGCCAAAAATAACCTTCAATATTCAGTATTCAGTGTTCACCCCAACTGTCACTAAATCCTCTCTTCTGCAAAAAGAACCTTCAATATTCAGTGTTCAGCGTTCAGTGTTCACCCAACTGCCACTAAATCCTCTCTTATGCAAAAGTAATCTTCAATATTCAATATTCAGTGTTCAGTGTTCACCCCAACTGCCACTAAATCCTCTCTTCTGCAAAAATAACCTTCAATATTCAATATTCAGTGATCAGTGTTCACCCCAACTGCCACTAAATCCTCTCTCCTGCAAAGATAACCTTCAATATTCAATATTCAGTGTTCAGTGTTCACCCCAACTGCCACTAAATCCTCTCTTCTGCCAAAAATAACCTTCAATATTCAATATTCAGTGTTCAGTGTTCACCCCAACTGCCACTAAATCCTCTCTTCTGCCAAAAATAACCTTCAATATTCAGTGATCAGTGTTCAGTGTTCACCCCAACTGCCACTAAATCCTCTCTTCTGCCAAAAATAACCTTCAATATTCAATATTCAGTGTTCAGTGTTCACTCTAACTGCCACTAAATCCTCTCTTCTGCCAGAAATAACCTTCAATATTCAGTGTTCAGTGTTCAGTGTTCACCCCAACTGCCACTAAATCCTCTCTTCTGCAAAAATAACCTTCAATATTCAATATTCAGTGTTCAGTGTTCACCCCAACTGCCACTAAATCCTCTCTTCTGCAAAAATAACCTTCAATATTCAGTGTTCAGTGTTCATTGTTCACCCCAACTGCCACTAAATCCTCTCTTCTGCAAAAATAACCTTCAATATTCAATATTCAGTGTTCAGTGTTCACCCCAACTGCCACTAAATCCTCTCTTCTGCAAAAATAACCTTCAATATTCAATATTCAGTGTTCAGTCTTCACCCCAACTGTCACTAAATCCTCTCTTCTGCAAAAATAAACTTCAATATTCAATATTCAGTGTTCAGTGTTCACCCCAACTGCCACTAAATCCTCTCTTCTGCAAAAATAACTTTCAATATTCAATATTCAGTGTTCAGTGTTCACCCCAACTGCCACTAAATCCTCTCTTCTGCAAAAATAACCTTCAATATTCAATATTCAGTGTTCAGTGTTCACCCTAACTGCCACTAAATCCTCTCTTCTGCAAAAATAACCTTCAATATTCAAAATTCAGTGTTCAGTGTTCAACCCTACTGCCCCTAAATCCTCTCTTCTGCAAAAATAACCTTCAATATTCAATATTCAGTGTTCAGTGTTCACTCTAACTGCCACTAAATCCTCTCTTCTGCCAGAAATAACCTTCAATATTCAGTGTTCAGTGTTCAGTGTTCACCCCAACTGCCACTAAATCCTCTCTTCTGCAAAAATAACCTTCAATATTCAATATTCAGTGTTCAGTGTTCACCCCAACTGCCACAAAATCCTCTCTTCGGCAAAAATAACCTTCAATATTCAGTGTTCAGTGTTCATTGTTCACCCCAACTGCCACTAAATCCTCTCTTCTGCAAAAATAACCTTCAATATTCAATATTCAGTGTTCAGTGTTCACCCCAACTGCCACTAAATCCTCTCTTCTGCAAAAATAACCTTCAATATTCAATATTCAGTGTTCAGTCTTCACCCCAACTGTCACTAAATCCTCTCTTCTGCAAAAATAAACTTCAATATTCAATATTCAGTGTTCAGTGTTCACCCCAACTGCCACTAAATCCTCTCTTCTGCAAAAATAACTTTCAATATTCAATATTCAGTGTTCAGTGTTCACCCCAACTGCCACTAAATCCTCTCTTCTGCAAAAATAACCTTCAATATTCAATATTCAGTGTTCAGTGTTCAACCCTACTGCCCCTAAATCCTCTCTTCTGCAAAAATAACCTTCAATATTCAATATTCAGTGTTCAGTGTTCACCCCAACTGCCACTAAATCCTCTCTTCTGCAAAAACAACCTTCAATATTCAGTGTTCAGTGTTCACCCCAACTGCCACTAAATCCTCTCTTCTGCAAAAATAACCTTCAATATTCAATATTCAGTGTTCAGTGTTCACCCAAACTGCCACTAAATCCTCTCTTCTGCAAAAATAACCTTCAATATTCAGTGTTCAGTGTTCATTGTTCACCCCAACTGCCACTAAATCCTCTCTTCTGCAAAAATAACCTTCAATATTCAATATTCAGTGTTCAGTGTTCACCCCAACTGCCACTAAATCCTCTCTTCTGCAAAAATAACCTTCAATATTCAGTGTTCAGTGTTCACCCCAACTGCCACTAAATCCTCTCTTCTGCCAAAAATAACCTTCAATATTCAGTGTTCAGTGTTCAGTGTTCACCCCAACTGCCACTAAATCCTATCTTCTGCCAAAAATAACCTTCAATATTCAGTGTTCAGTGTTCACCCCAACTGCCACTAAATCCTCTCTTCAGCCCAAAATAACCTTCAATATTCAATATTCAGTGTTCAATGTTCACCCAAACTGCCACTAAATCCTCTCTTCTGCCAAAAATAACCTTCAATAATCAGCGTTCAGTGTTCACCCCAACTGCCACTAAATCCTCTCTTCTGCCAAAAATAACCTTCAATATTCAATATTCAGTGTTCAGTGTTCACCCCAACTGCCACTAAATCCTCTCTTCTGCCAAAAATAACCTTCAATATTCAGTGTTCAGTGTTCACCCCAACTGTCACTAAATCCTCTCTTCTGCAAAAAGAACCTTCAATATTCAGTGTTCAGCGTTCAGTGTTCACCCAACTGCCACTAAATCCTCTCTTATGCAAAAATAATCTTCAATATTCAATATTCAGTGTTCAGTGTTCACCCCAACTGCCACTAAATCCTCTCTTCTGCAAAGATAACCTTCAATATTCAATATTCAGTGTTCAGTGTTCACCCCAACTGCCACTAAATCCTATCTTCTGCCAAAAATAACCTTCAATATTCAGTGTTCAGTGTTCACCCCAACTGCCACTAAATCCTCTCTTCTGCCAAAAATAACCTTCAATATTCAATATTCAGTGTTCAGTGTTCACCCAAACTGCCACTAAATCCTCTCTTCTGCCAAAAATAACCTTCAATATTCAATATTCAGTGTTCAGTGTTCACCCCAACTGCCACTAAATCCTCTCTTCTGCCAAAAATAACCTTCAATATTCAGTATTCAGTGTTCACCCCAACTGTCACTAAATCCTCTCTTCTGCAAAAAGAACCTTCAATATTCAGTGTTCAGCGTTCAGTGTTCACCCAACTGCCACTAAATCCTCTCTTATGCAAAAATAATCTTCAATATTCAGTGTTCAATGTTCACCCCAACTGCCACTAAATCCTCTCTTCTGCAAAAATAACCTTCAATATTCAATATTCAGTGATCAGTGTTCACCCCAACTGCCACTAAATCCTCTCTCCTGCAAAGATAACCTTCAATATTCAATATTCAGTGTTCAGTGTTCACCCCAACTGCCACTAAATCCTCTCTTCTGCCAAAAATAACCTTCAATATTCAATATTCAGTGTTCAGTGTTCACCCCAACTGCCACTAAATCCTCTCTTCTGCCAAAAATAACCTTCAATATTCAGTGATCAGTGTTCAGTGTTCACCCCAACTGCCACTAAATCCTCTCTTCTGCCAAAAATAACCTTCAATATTCAATATTCAGTGTTCAGTGTTCACTCTAACTGCCACTAAATCCTCTCTTCTGCCAGAAATAACCTTCAATATTCAGTGTTCAGTGTTCAGTGTTCACCCCAACTGCCACTAAATCCTCTCTTCTGCAAAAATAACCTTCAATATTCAATATTCAGTGTTCAGTGTTCACCCCAACTGCCACTAAATCCTCTCTTCTGCAAAAATAACCTTCAATATTCAGTGTTCAGTGTTCATTGTTCACCCCAACTGCCACTAAATCCTCTCTTCTGCAAAAATAACCTTCAATATTCAATATTCAGTGTTCAGTCTTCACCCCAACTGTCACTAAATCCTCTCTTCTGCAAAAATAAACTTCAATATTCAATATTCAGTGTTCAGTGTTCACCCCAACTGCCACTAAATCCTCTCTTCTGCAAAAATAACTTTCAATATTCAATATTCAGTGTTCAGTATTCACCCCAACTGCCACTAAATCCTCTCTTCTGCAAAAATAACCTTCAATATTCAATATTCAGTGTTCAGTGTTCACCCTAACTGCCACTAAATCCTCTCTTCTGCAAAAATAAACTTCAATATTCAAAATTCAGTGTTCAGTGTTCACCCCTACTGCCCCTAAATCCTCTCTTCTGCAAAAATAACCTTCAATATTCAATATTCAGTGTTCAGTGTTCACCCCAACTGCCACTAAATCCTATCTTCTGCCAAAAATAACCTTCAATATTCAGTGTTCAGTGTTCACCCCAACTGCCACTAAATCCTCTCTTCTGCCAAAAATAACCTTCAATATTCAATATTCAGTGTTCAGTGTTCACCCAAACTGCCACTAAATCCTCTCTTCTGCCAAAAATAACCTTCAATATTCAATATTCAGTGTTCAGTGTTCACCCCAACTGCCACTAAATCCTCTCTTCTGCCAAAAATAACCTTCAATATTCAGTATTCAGTGTTCACCCCAACTGTCACTAAATCCTCTCTTCTGCAAAAAGAACCTTCAATATTCAGTGTTCAGCGTTCAGTGTTCACCCAACTGCCACTAAATCCTCTCTTATGCAAAAATAATCTTCAATATTCAGTGTTCAATGTTCACCCCAACTGCCACTAAATCCTCTCTTCTGCAAAAATAACCTTCAATATTCAATATTCAGTGATCAGTGTTCACCCCAACTGCCACTAAATCCTCTCTCCTGCAAAGATAACCTTCAATATTCAATATTCAGTGTTCAGTGTTCACCCCAACTGCCACTAAATCCTCTCTTCTGCCAAAAATAACCTTCAATATTCAATATTCAGTGTTCAGTGTTCACCCCAACTGCCACTAAATCCTCTCTTCTGCCAAAAATAACCTTCAATATTCAGTGATCAGTGTTCAGTGTTCACCCCAACTGCCACTAAATCCTCTCTTCTGCCAAAAATAACCTTCAATATTCAATATTCAGTGTTCAGTGTTCAATCTAACTGCCACTAAATCCTCTCTTCTGCCAGAAATAACCTTCAATATTCAGTGTTCAGTGTTCAGTGTTCACCCCAACTGCCACTAAATCCTCTCTTCTGCAAAAATAACCTTCAATATTCAATATTCAGTGTTCAGTGTTCACCCCAACTGCCACTAAATCCTCTCTTCTGCAAAAATAACCTTCAATATTCAGTGTTCAGTGTTCATTGTTCACCCCAACTGCCACTAAATCCTCTCTTCTGCAAAAATAACCTTCAATATTCAATATTCAGTGTTCAGTCTTCACCCCAACTGTCACTAAATCCTCTCTTCTGCAAAAATAAACTTCAATATTCAATATTCAGTGTTCAGTGTTCACCCCAACTGCCACTAAATCCTCTCTTCTGCAAAAATAACTTTCAATATTCAATATTCAGTGTTCAGTGTTCACCCCAACTGCCACTAAATCCTCTCTTCTGCAAAAATAACCTTCAATATTCAATATTCAGTGTTCAGTGTTCACCCTAACTGCCACTAAATCCTCTCTTCTGCAAAAATAACCTTCAATATTCAAAATTCAGTGTTCAGTGTTCAACCCTACTGCCCCTAAATCCTCTCTTCTGCAAAAATAACCTTCAATATTCAATATTCAGTGTTCAGTGTTCACTCTAACTGCCACTAAATCCTCTCTTCTGCCAGAAATAACCTTCAATATTCAGTGTTCAGTGTTCAGTGTTCACCCCCACTGCCACTAAATCCTCTCTTCTGCAAAAATAACCTTCAATATTCAATATTCAGTGTTCAGTGTTCACCCCAACTGCCACTAAATCCTCTCTTCTGCAAAAATAACCTTCAATATTCAGTGTTCAGTGTTCATTGTTCACCCCAACTGCCACTAAATCCTCTCTTCTGCAAAAATAACCTTCAATATTCAATATTCAGTGTTCAGTGTTCACCCCAACTGCCACTAAATCCTCTCTTCTGCAAAAATAACCTTCAATATTCAATATTCAGTGTTCAGTCTTCACCCCAACTGTCACTAAATCCTCTCTTCTGCAAAAATAAACTTCAATATTCAATATTCAGTGTTCAGTGTTCACCCCAACTGCCACTAAATCCTCTCTTCTGCAAAAATAACTTTCAATATTCAATATTCAGTGTTCAGTGTTCACCCCAACTGCCACTAAATCCTCTCTTCTGCAAAAATAACCTTCAATATTCAATATTCAGTGTTCAGTGTTCAACCCTACTGCCCCTAAATCCTCTCTTCTGCAAAAATAACCTTCAATATTCAATATTCAGTGTTCAGTGTTCACCCCAACTGCCACTAAATCCTCTCTTCTGCAAAAACAACCTTCAATATTCAGTGTTCAGTGTTCACCCCAACTGCCACTAAATCCTCTCTTCTGCAAAAATAACCTTCAATATTCAATATTCAGTGTTCAGTGTTCACCCAAACTGCCACTAAATCCTCTCTTCTGCAAAAATAACCTTCAATATTCAGTGTTCAGTGTTCATTGTTCACCCCAACTGCCACTAAATCCTCTCTTCTGCAAAAATAACCTTCAATATTCAATATTCAGTGTTCAGTGTTCACCCCAACTGCCACTAAATCCTCTCTTCTGCAAAAATAACCTTCAATATTCAATATTCAGTGTTCAGTGTTCACCCCAACTGCCACTAAATCCTCTCTTCTGCAAAAATAACCTTCAATATTCAATATTCAGTGTTCAGTGTTCACCCCAACTGTCACTAAATCCTCTCTTCTGCAAAAATAAACTTCAATATTCAATATTCAGTGTTCAGTGTTCACCCCAACTGCCACTAAATCCTCTCTTCTGCAAAAATAACTTTCAATATTCAATATTCAGTGTTCAGTGTTCACCCAAACTGCCACTAAATCCTCTCTTCTGCCAAAAATAACCTTCAATATTCAATATTCAGTGTTCAGTGTTCACCCCAACTGCCACTAAATCCTCTCTTCTGCCAAAAATAACCTTCAATATTCAGTATTCAGTGTTCACCCCAACTGTCACTAAATCCTCTCTTCTGCAAAAAGAACCTTCAATATTCAGTGTTCAGCGTTCAGTGTTCACCCAACTGCCACTAAATCCTCTCTTATGCAAAAATAATCTTCAATATTCAGTGTTCAATGTTCACCCCAACTGCCACTAAATCCTCTCTTCTGCAAAAATAACCTTCAATATTCAATATTCAGTGATCAGTGTTCACCCCAACTGCCACTAAATCCTCTCTCCTGCAAAGATAACCTTCAATATTCAATATTCAGTGTTCAGTGTTCACCCCAACTGCCACTAAATCCTCTCTTCTGCCAAAAATAACCTTCAATATTCAATATTCAGTGTTCAGTGTTCACCCCAACTGCCACTAAATCCTCTCTTCTGCCAAAAATAACCTTCAATATTCAGTGATCAGTGTTCAGTGTTCACCCCAACTGCCACTAAATCCTCTCTTCTGCCAAAAATAACCTTCAATATTCAATATTCAGTGTTCAGTGTTCACTCTAACTGCCACTAAATCCTCTCTTCTGCCAGAAATAACCTTCAATATTCAGTGTTCAGTGTTCAGTGTTCACCCCAACTGCCACTAAATCCTCTCTTCTGCAAAAATAACCTTCAATATTCAATATTCAGTGTTCAGTGTTCACCCCAACTGCCACTAAATCCTCTCTTCTGCAAAAATAACCTTCAATATTCAGTGTTCAGTGTTCATTGTTCACCCCAACTGCCACTAAATCCTCTCTTCTGCAAAAATAACCTTCAATATTCAATATTCAGTGTTCAGTCTTCACCCCAACTGTCACTAAATCCTCTCTTCTGCAAAAATAAACTTCAATATTCAATATTCAGTGTTCAGTGTTCACCCCAACTGCCACTAAATCCTCTCTTCTGCAAAAATAACTTTCAATATTCAATATTCAGTGTTCAGTATTCACCCCAACTGCCACTAAATCCTCTCTTCTGCAAAAATAACCTTCAATATTCAATATTCAGTGTTCAGTGTTCACCCTAACTGCCACTAAATCCTCTCTTCTGCAAAAATAAACTTCAATATTCAAAATTCAGTGTTCAGTGTTCACCCCTACTGCCCCTAAATCCTCTCTTCTGCAAAAATAACCTTCAATATTCAATATTCAGTGTTCAGTGTTCACCCCAACTGCCACTAAATCCTATCTTCTGCCAAAAATAACCTTCAATATTCAGTGTTCAGTGTTCACCCCAACTGCCACTAAATCCTCTCTTCTGCCAAAAATAACCTTCAATATTCAATATTCAGTGTTCAGTGTTCACCCAAACTGCCACTAAATCCTCTCTTCTGCCAAAAATAACCTTCAATATTCAATATTCAGTGTTCAGTGTTCACCCCAACTGCCACTAAATCCTCTCTTCTGCCAAAAATAACCTTCAATATTCAGTATTCAGTGTTCACCCCAACTGTCACTAAATCCTCTCTTCTGCAAAAAGAACCTTCAATATTCAGTGTTCAGCGTTCAGTGTTCACCCAACTGCCACTAAATCCTCTCTTATGCAAAAATAATCTTCAATATTCAGTGTTCAATGTTCACCCCAACTGCCACTAAATCCTCTCTTCTGCAAAAATAACCTTCAATATTCAATATTCAGTGATCAGTGTTCACCCCAACTGCCACTAAATCCTCTCTCCTGCAAAGATAACCTTCAATATTCAATATTCAGTGTTCAGTGTTCACCCCAACTGCCACTAAATCCTCTCTTCTGCCAAAAATAACCTTCAATATTCAATATTCAGTGTTCAGTGTTCACCCCAACTGCCACTAAATCCTCTCTTCTGCCAAAAATAACCTTCAATATTCAGTGATCAGTGTTCAGTGTTCACCCCAACTGCCACTAAATCCTCTCTTCTGCCAAAAATAACCTTCAATATTCAATATTCAGTGTTCAGTGTTCACTCTAACTGCCACTAAATCCTCTCTTCTGCCAGAAATAACCTTCAATATTCAGTGTTCAGTGTTCAGTGTTCACCCCAACTGCCACTAAATCCTCTCTTCTGCAAAAATAACCTTCAATATTCAATATTCAGTGTTCAGTGTTCACCCCAACTGCCACTAAATCCTCTCTTCTGCAAAAATAACCTTCAATATTCAGTGTTCAGTGTTCATTGTTCACCCCAACTGCCACTAAATCCTCTCTTCTGCAAAAATAACCTTCAATATTCAATATTCAGTGTTCAGTCTTCACCCCAACTGTCACTAAATCCTCTCTTCTGCAAAAATAAACTTCAATATTCAATATTCAGTGTTCAGTGTTCACCCCAACTGCCACTAAATCCTCTCTTCTGCAAAAATAACTTTCAATATTCAATATTCAGTGTTCAGTGTTCACCCCAACTGCCACTAAATCCTCTCTTCTGCAAAAATAACCTTCAATATTCAATATTCAGTGTTCAGTGTTCACCCTAACTGCCACTAAATCCTCTCTTCTGCAAAAATAACCTTCAATATTCAAAATTCAGTGTTCAGTGTTCAACCCTACTGCCCCTAAATCCTCTCTTCTGCAAAAATAACCTTCAATATTCAATATTCAGTGTTCAGTGTTCACTCTAACTGCCACTAAATCCTCTCTTCTGCCAGAAATAACCTTCAATATTCAGTGTTCAGTGTTCAGTGTTCACCCCCACTGCCACTAAATCCTCTCTTCTGCAAAAATAACCTTCAATATTCAATATTCAGTGTTCAGTGTTCACCCCAACTGCCACTAAATCCTCTCTTCTGCAAAAATAACCTTCAATATTCAGTGTTCAGTGTTCATTGTTCACCCCAACTGCCACTAAATCCTCTCTTCTGCAAAAATAACCTTCAATATTCAATATTCAGTGTTCAGTGTTCACCCCAACTGCCACTAAATCCTCTCTTCTGCAAAAATAACCTTCAATATTCAATATTCAGTGTTCAGTCTTCACCCCAACTGTCACTAAATCCTCTCTTCTGCAAAAATAAACTTCAATATTCAATATTCAGTGTTCAGTGTTCACCCCAACTGCCACTAAATCCTCTCTTCTGCAAAAATAACTTTCAATATTCAATATTCAGTGTTCAGTGTTCACCCCAACTGCCACTAAATCCTCTCTTCTGCAAAAATAACCTTCAATATTCAATATTCAGTGTTCAGTGTTCAACCCTACTGCCCCTAAATCCTCTCTTCTGCAAAAATAACCTTCAATATTCAATATTCAGTGTTCAGTGTTCACCCCAACTGCCACTAAATCCTCTCTTCTGCAAAAACAACCTTCAATATTCAGTGTTCAGTGTTCACCCCAACTGCCACTAAATCCTCTCTTCTGCAAAAATAACCTTCAATATTCAATATTCAGTGTTCAGTGTTCACCCAAACTGCCACTAAATCCTCTCTTCTGCAAAAATAACCTTCAATATTCAGTGTTCAGTGTTCATTGTTCACCCCAACTGCCACTAAATCCTCTCTTCTGCAAAAATAACCTTCAATATTCAATATTCAGTGTTCAGTGTTCACCCCAACTGCCACTAAATCCTCTCTTCTGCAAAAATAACCTTCAATATTCAATATTCAGTGTTCAGTGTTCACCCCAACTGCCACTAAATCCTCTCTTCTGCAAAAATAACCTTCAATATTCAATATTCAGTGTTCAGTGTTCACCCCAACTGTCACTAAATCCTCTCTTCTGCAAAAATAAACTTCAATATTCAATATTCAGTGTTCAGTGTTCACCCCAACTGCCACTAAATCCTCTCTTCTGCAAAAATAACTTTCAATATTCAATATTCAGTGTTCAGTGTTCACCCCAACTGCCACTAAATCCTCTCTTCTGCAAAAATAACCTTCAATATTCAATATTCAGTGTTCAGTGTTCACCCTAACTGCCACTAAATCCTCTCTTCTGCAAAAATAAACTTCAATATTCAAAATTCAGTGTTCAGTGTTCACCCCTACTGCCCCTAAATCCTCTCTTCTGCAAAAATAACCTTCAATATTCAATATTCAGTGTTCAGTGTTCACCCCAACTGCCACTAAATCCTCTCTTCTGCAAAAACAACCTTCAATATTCAGTGTTCAGTGTTCACCCCAACTGCCACTAAATCCTCTCTTCTGCAAAAAATAACCTTCAATATTCAATATTCAGTGTTCAGTGTTCACCCCAACTGCCACTAAATCCTCTCTTCTGCAAAAATAACCTTCAATATTCAGTGTTCAGTGTTCATCCCAACTGCAACTAAATCATCTCTTCTGCCAAAAATAACATTCAATATTCAGTGTTCAGTGTTCACCCCAACTGCCACTAAATCCTCTCTTCTGCCAAAAATAACCTTCAATATTCAATATTCAGTGTTCAGTGTTCACCCCAACTGCCACTATATCCTCTCTTCTGCAAAAATAACCTACAATATTCAATGTTCAGTGTTCAGTGTTGACCCCAACTGCCACTAAATCATCTCTTCTGCCAAAAATATCCTTCAATGTTCAGTGTTCAGTTTTCACCCCATCTGCCACTAAATCCTGTCTTATGCAAAAATAACCTTCAATATTCAATATTCAGTGTTCAGTGTTCACCCCAACTGCCACTAAATCCTCTCTTCTGCAAAAATAACCTTCAATATTCAATATTCAGTGTTCAGTGTTGACCCCAACTGCCACTAAATCCTCTCTTCTGCCAAAAATAACCTTCAATATTCAGTGTTCAGTGTTCACCCCAACTGCCACTAAATCCTCTCTTCTGCCAAAAATAACCTTCAATATTCAATATTCAGTGTTCAGTGTTCACCCCAACTGCCACTAAATCCTCTCTTCTGCCAAAAATAACCTTCAATATTCAGTGTTCAGTGTTCACCCCAACTGCCACAAAATCCTCTCTTCTACAAAAAGAACCTTCAATATTCAGTGTTCAGTGTTCAGTGTTCACCCAACTGCCACTAACTCCTCTCTTCTGCAAAAATAACGTACAATATTCAATGTTCAGTGTTCAGTGTTGACCCCAACTGCCACTAAATCCTCTCTTCTGCCAAAAATATCCTTCAATATTCAGTGTTCAGTGTTCACCCCAACTGCCACTAAGTCCTCTCTTCTGCCAAAAATAACCTTCAATGTTCAATATTCAGTGTTCAGTGTTCACCCCAACTGCCACTAAATCCTCTCTTCTGCCAAAAATAACCTTCAATATTCAATATTCAGTGTTCAGTGTTCAGCCCAACTGCCACTAAATCCTCTCTTCTGCCAAAAATAACCTTCAATATTCAACATTCAGTGTTTAGTGTTCACCCCAACTGCCACTAAATCCTCTCTTCTGCAAAAATAACCTTCAATATTCAGTGTTCAGTGTTCAACCCAACTGCCACTAAATCCTCTCTTCTGACAAAAATAACCTTCAATATTCAATATTCAGTGTTCAATGTTCACCCCAACTGCCACTAAATCCTATCTTCTGCCAAAAATAACCTTCAAACATCAGTATTCAGTGTTCACCCCAACTGCCACTAAATCCTCTCTTCTGCCAAAAATAACCTTCAATATTCAATATTCAGTGTTCAGTGTTCACCCAAACTGCCACTAAATCCTCTCTTCTGCCAAAAATAACCTTCAATATTCAGTGTTCAGTGTTCACCCAAACTGCCACTAAATCCTCTCTTCTGCCAAAAATAACCTTCAATATTCAATATTCAGTGTTCAGTGTTCACCCCAACTGCCACTAAACCCTCTCTTCTGCAAAAATAACCTTCAATATTCAGTGTTCAGTGTTCAGTGTTCACCCCAACTGCTACTAAATCCTCTCTTCTGCAAAAATAACCTTCAATATTCAGTGTTCAGTGTTCACCCCAACTGCCACTAAATCCTCTCTTCTGCCAAAAATAACCTTCAATATTCAGTGTTCAGTGTTCAGTGTTCACCCCAACTGCCACTAAATCCTATCTTCTGCCAAAAATAACCTTCAATATTCAGTGTTCAGTGTTCACCCCAACTGCCACTAAATCCTCTCTTCAGCCAAAAATAACCTTCAATATTCAATATTCAGTGTTCAATGTTCACCCAAACTGCCACTAAATCCTCTCTTCTGCCAAAAATAACCTTCAATAATCAGCGTTCAGTGTTCACCCCAACTGCCACTAAATCCTCTCTTCTGCCAAAAATAACCTTCAATATTCAATATTCAGTGTTCAGTGTTCACCCCAACTGCCACTAAATCCTCTCTTCTGCCAAAAATAACCTTCAATATTCAGTGTTCAGTGTTCACCCCAACTGTCACTAAATCCTCTCTTCTGCAAAAAGAACCTCCAATATTCAGTGTTCAGCGTTCAGTGTTCACCCAACTGCCACTAAATCCTCTCTTATGCAAAAATAATCTTCAATATTCAATATTCAGTGTTCAGTGTTCACCCCAACTGCCACTAAATCCTCTCTTCTGCAAAAATAACCTTCAATATTCAATATTCAGTGATCAGTGTTCACCCCAACTGCCACTAAATCCTCTCTTCTGCAAAGATAACCTTCAATATTCAATATTCAGTGTTCAGTGTTCACCCCAACTGCCACTAAATCCTCTCTTCTGCCAAAAATAACCTTCAATATTCAATATTCAGTGTTCAGTGTTCACCCCAACTGCCACTAAATCCTCTCGTCTGCCAAAAATAACCTTCAATATTCAGTGATCAGTGTTCAGTGTTCACCCCAACTGCCACTAAATCCTCTCTTCTGCAAAAATAACCTTCAATATTCAGTGTTCAGTGTTAACCCCAACTGCCACTAAATCCTCTCTTCTGCCAAAAATAACCTTCAATATTCAATATTCAGTGTTCAGTGTTCACCCTAACTGCCACTAAATCCTCTCTTCTGCCAGAAATAACCTTCAATATTCAGTGTTCAGTGTTCAGTGTTCACCCCAACTGCCACTAAATCCTCTCTTCTGCAAAAATAACTTTCAATATTCAATATTCAGTGTTCAGTGTTCACCCTAACTGCCACTAAATCCTCTCTTCTGCAAAAATAACCTTCAATATTCAATATTCAGTGTTCAGTGTTCACCCTAACTGCCACTAAATCCTCTCTTCTGCAAAAATAAACTTCAATATTCAAAATTCAGTGTTCAGTGTTCAACCCTACTGCCCCTAAATCCTCTCTTCTGCAAAAATAACCTTCAATATTCAATATTCAGTGTTCAGTGTTCACCCCAACTGCCACTAAATCCTCTCTTCTGCAAAAACAACCTTTAATATTCAGTGTTCAGTGTTCACCCCAACTGCCACTAAATCCTCTCTTCTGCAAAAATAACCTTCAATATTCAATATTCAGTGTTCAGTGTTCACCCAAACTGCCACTAAATCCTCTCTTCTGCAAAAATAACCTTCAATATTCAGTGTTCAGTGTTCATTGTTCACCCCAACTGCCACTAAATCCTCTCTTCTGCAAAAATAACCTTCAATATTCAATATTCAGTGTTCAGTGTTCACCCCAACTGCCACTAAATCCTCTCTTCTGCAAAAATAACCTTCAATATTCAACATTCAGTGTTCAGTGTTCACCCCAACTGCCACTAAATCCTCTCTTCTGCAAATATACCCTTCAATATTCAATATTCAGTGTTCAGTGTTCACCCCAACTGTCACTAAATCCTCTCTTCTGCAAAAATAAACTTCAATATTCAATATTCAGTGTTCAGTGTTCACCCCAACTGCCACTAAATCCTCTCTTCTGCAAAAATAACTTTCAATATTCAATATTCAGTGTTCAGTATTCACCCCAACTGCCACTAAATCCTCTCTTCTGCAAAAATAACCTTCAATATTCAATATTCAGTGTTCAGTGTTCACCCTAACTGCCACTAAATCCTCTCTTCTGCAAAAATAAACTTCAATATTCAAAATTCAGTGTTCAGTGTTCACCCCTACTGCCCCTAAATCCTCTCTTCTGCAAAAATAACCTTCAATATTCAATATTCAGTGTTCAGTGTTCACCCCAACTGCCACTAAATCCTCTCTTCTGCAAAAACAACCTTCAATATTCAGTGTTCAGTGTTAACCCCAACTGCCACTAAATCCTCTCTTCTGCCAAAAATAACCTTCAATATTCAATATTCAGTGTTCAGTGTTCACCCCAACTGCCACTAAATCCTCTCTTCTGCAAAAATAACCTTCAATATTCAGTGTTCAGTGTTCATCCCAACTGCAACTAAATCATCTCTTCTGCCAAAAATAACCTTCAATATTCAGTGTTCAGTGTTCACCCCAACTGCCACTAAATCCTCTCTTCTGCCAAAAATAACCTTCAATATTCAATATTCAGTGTTCAGTGTTCACCCCAACAGCCACTAAATCCTCTCTTCTGCCAAAAATAACCTTCAATATTCAATATTCAGTGTTCAATGTTCACCCCAACTGCCACTAAATCCTATCTTCTGCCAAAAATAACCTTCAATATTCAGTGTTCAGTGTTCACCCCAACTGCCACTAAATCCTCTCTTCTGCCAAAAATAACCTTCAATATTCAATATTCAGTGTTCAGTGTTCACCCAAACTGCCACTAAATCCTCTCTTCTGCCAAAAATAACGTTCAATAATCAATATTCAGTGTTCAGTGTTCACCCCAACTGCCACTAAACCCTCTCTTCTGCAAAAATAACCTTCAATATTCAGTGTTCAGTGTTCAGTGTTCACCCCAACTGCCACTAAATCCTCTCTTCTGCAAAAATAACCTTCAATATTCAGTGTTCAGTGTTCACCCCAACTGCCACTAAATCCTCTCTTCTGCCAAAAATAACCTTCAATATTCAGTGTTCAGTGTTCAGTGTTCACCCCAACTGCCACTAAATCCTATCTTCTGCCAAAAATAACCTTCAATATTCAGTGTTCAGTGTTCACCCCAACTGCCACTAAATCCTCTCTTCTGCCAAAAATAACCTTCAATATTCAATATTCAGTGTTCAGTGTTCACCCAAACTGCCACTAAATCCTCTCTTCTGCCAAAAATAACCTTCAATAATCAGTGTTCAGTGTTCACCCCAACTGCCACTAAATCCTCTCTTCTGCCAAAAATAACCTTCAATATTCAATATTCAGTGTTTAGTGTTCACCCCAACTGCCACTAAATCCTCTCTTCTGCCAAAAATAACCTTCAATATTCAGTGTTCAGTGTTCACCCCAACTGTCACTAAATCCTCTCTTCTGCAAAAAGAACCTTCAATATTCAGTGTTCAGCGTTCAGTGTTCACCCAACTGCCACTAAATCCTCTCTTATGCAAAAATAATCTTCAATATTCAATATTCAGTGTTCAGTGTTCACCCCAACTGCCACTAAATCCTCTCTTCTGCAAAAATAACCTTCAATATTCAATATTCAGTGTTCAGTGTTCACCCCAACTGCCACTAAATCCTCTCTTCTGCCAAAAATAACCTTCAATATTCAATATTCAGTGTTCAGTGTTCACCCCAACTGCCACTAAATCCTCTCGTCTGCCAAAAATAACCTTCAATATTCAGTGATCAGTGTTCAGTGTTCACCCCAACTGCCACTAAATCCTCTCTTCTGCAAAAATAACCTTCAATATTCAGTGTTCAGCGTTCACCCCAACTGCCACTAAATCCTCTCTTCTGCAAAAATAACCTTCAATATTCAACATTCAGTGTTCAGTGTTCACCCCAACTGCCACTAAATCCTCTCTTCTGCAAAAATAACCTTCAATATTCAATATTCAGTGATCAGTGTTCACCCCAACTGCCACTAAATCCTCTCTTCTGCAAAGATAACCTTCAATATTCAATATTCAGTGTTCAGTGTTCACCCCAACTGCCACTAAATCCTCTCTTCTGCCAAAAATAACCTTCAATATTCAATATTCAGTGTTCAGTGTTCACCCCAACTGCCACTAAATCCTCTCGTCTGCCAAAAATAACCTTCAATATTCAGTGATCAGTGTTCAGTGTTCACCCCAACTGCCACTAAATCCTCTCTTCTGCAAAAATAACCTTCAATATTCAGTGTTCAGTGTTAACCCCAACTGCCACTAAATCCTCTCTTCTGCCAAAAATAACCTTCAATATTCAATATTCAGTGTTCAGTGTTCACCCTAACTGCCACTAAATCCTCTCTTCTGCCAGAAATAACCTTCAATATTCAGTGTTCAGTGTTCAGTGTTCACCCCAACTGCCACTAAATCCTCTCTTCTGCAAAAATAACCTTCAATATTCAATATTCAGTGTTCAGTGTTCACCCCAACTGCCACTAAATCCTCTCTTCTGTAAAAATAACCTTCAATATTCAATATTCAGTGTTCAGTCTTCACCCCAACTGTCACTAAATCCTCTCTTCTGCAAAAATAAACTTCAATATTCAATATTCAGTGTTCAGTGTTCACCCCAACTGCCACTAAATCCTCTCTTCTGCAAAAATAACTTTCAATATTCAATATTCAGTGTTCAGTGTTCACCCTAACTGCCACTAAATCCTCTCTTCTGCAAAAATAACCTTCAATATTCAATATTCAGTGTTCAGTGTTCACCCTAACTGCCACTAAATCCTCTCTTCTGCAAAAATAAACTTCAATATTCAAAATTCAGTGTTCAGTGTTCAACCCTACTGCCCCTAAATCCTCTCTTCTGCAAAAATAACCTTCAATATTCAATATTCAGTGTTCAGTGTTCACCCCAACTGCCACTAAATCCTCTCTTCTGCAAAAACAACCTTTAATATTCAGTGTTCAGTGTTCACCCCAACTGCCACTAAATCCTCTCTTCTGCAAAAATAACCTTCAATATTCAATATTCAGTGTTCAGTGTTCACCCAAACTGCCACTAAATCCTCTCTTCTGCAAAAATAACCTTCAATATTCAGTGTTCAGTGTTCATTGTTCACCCCAACTGCCACTAAATCCTCTCTTCTGCAAAAATAACCTTCAATATTCAATATTCAGTGTTCAGTGTTCACCCCAACTGCCACTAAATCCTCTCTTCTGCAAAAATAACCTTCAATATTCAACATTCAGTGTTCAGTGTTCACCCCAACTGCCACTAAATCCTCTCTTCTGCAAATATACCCTTCAATATTCAATATTCAGTGTTCAGTGTTCACCCCAACTGTCACTAAATCCTCTCTTCTGCAAAAATAAACTTCAATATTCAATATTCAGTGTTCAGTGTTCACCCCAACTGCCACTAAATCCTCTCTTCTGCAAAAATAACTTTCAATATTCAATATTCAGTGTTCAGTATTCACCCCAACTGCCACTAAATCCTCTCTTCTGCAAAAATAACCTTCAATATTCAATATTCAGTGTTCAGTGTTCACCCTAACTGCCACTAAATCCTCTCTTCTGCAAAAATAAACTTCAATATTCAAAATTCAGTGTTCAGTGTTCACCCCTACTGCCCCTAAATCCTCTCTTCTGCAAAAATAACCTTCAATATTCAATATTCAGTGTTCAGTGTTCACCCCAACTGCCACTAAATCCTCTCTTCTGCAAAAACAACCTTCAATATTCAGTGTTCAGTGTTAACCCCAACTGCCACTAAATCCTCTCTTCTGCCAAAAATAACCTTCAATATTCAATATTCAGTGTTCAGTGTTCACCCCAACTGCCACTAAATCCTCTCTTCTGCAAAAATAACCTTCAATATTCAGTGTTCAGTGTTCATCCCAACTGCAACTAAATCATCTCTTCTGCCAAAAATAACCTTCAATATTCAGTGTTCAGTGTTCACCCCAACTGCCACTAAATCCTCTCTTCTGCCAAAAATAACCTTCAATATTCAATATTCAGTGTTCAGTGTTCACCCCAACAGCCACTAAATCCTCTCTTCTGCCAAAAATAACCTTCAATATTCAATATTCAGTGTTCAATGTTCACCCCAACTGCCACTAAATCCTATCTTCTGCCAAAAATAACCTTCAATATTCAGTGTTCAGTGTTCACCCCAACTGCCACTAAATCCTCTCTTCTGCCAAAAATAACCTTCAATATTCAATATTCAGTGTTCAGTGTTCACCCAAACTGCCACTAAATCCTCTCTTCTGCCAAAAATAACCTTCAATATTCAATATTCAGTGTTCAGTGTTCACCCCAACTGCCACTAAACCCTCTCTTCTGCAAAAATAACCTTCAATATTCAGTGTTCAGTGTTCAGTGTTCACCCCAACTGCCACTAAATCCTCTCTTCTGCAAAAATAACCTTCAATATTCAGTGTTCAGTGTTCACCCCAACTGCCACTAAATCCTCTCTTCTGCCAAAAATAACCTTCAATATTCAGTGTTCAGTGTTCAGTGTTCACCCCAACTGCCACTAAATCCTATCTTCTGCCAAAAATAACCTTCAATATTCAGTGTTCAGTGTTCACCCCAACTGCCACTAAATCCTCTCTTCTGCCAAAAATAACCTTCAATATTCAATATTCAGTGTTCAGTGTTCACCCAAACTGCCACTAAATCCTCTCTTCTGCCAAAAATAACCTTCAATAATCAGTGTTCAGTGTTCACCCCAACTGCCACTAAATCCTCTCTTCTGCCAAAAATAACCTTCAATATTCAATATTCAGTGTTTAGTGTTCACCCCAACTGCCACTAAATCCTCTCTTCTGCCAAAAATAACCTTCAATATTCAGTGTTCAGTGTTCACCCCAACTGTCACTAAATCCTCTCTTCTGCAAAAAGAACCTTCAATATTCAGTGTTCAGCGTTCAGTGTTCACCCAACTGCCACTAAATCCTCTCTTATGCAAAAATAATCTTCAATATTCAATATTCAGTGTTCAGTGTTCACCCCAACTGCCACTAAATCCTCTCTTCTGCAAAAATAACCTTCAATATTCAATATTCAGTGTTCAGTGTTCACCCCAACTGCCACTAAATCCTCTCTTCTGCCAAAAATAACCTTCAATATTCAATATTCAGTGTTCAGTGTTCACCCCAACTGCCACTAAATCCTCTCGTCTGCCAAAAATAACCTTCAATATTCAGTGATCAGTGTTCAGTGTTCACCCCAACTGCCACTAAATCCTCTCTTCTGCAAAAATAACCTTCAATATTCAGTGTTCAGCGTTCACCCCAACTGCCACTAAATCCTCTCTTCTGCAAAAATAACCTTCAATATTCAACATTCAGTGTTCAGTGTTCACCCCAACTGCCGCTAAATCCTCTCTTCTGCAAATATACCCTTCAATATTCAATATTCAGTGTTCAGTGTTCACCCCAACTGTCACTAAATCCTCTCTTCTGCAAAAATAAACTTCAATATTCAATATTCAGTGTTCAGTGTTCACCCCAACTGCCACTAAATCCTCTCTTCTGCAAAAATAACTTTCAATATTCAATATTCAGTGTTCAGTATTCACCCCAACTGCCACTAAATCCTCTCTTCTGCAAAAATAACCTTCAATATTCAATATTCAGTGTTCAGTCTTCACCCTAACTGCCACTAAATCCTCTCTTCTGCAAAAATAAACTTCAATATTCAAAATTCAGTGTTCAGTGTTCACCCCTACTGCCCCTAAATCCTCTCTTCTGCAAAAATAACCTTCAATATTCAATATTCAGTGTTCAGTGTTCACCCCAACTGCCACTAAATCCTCTCTTCTGCAAAAACAACCTTCAATATTCAGTGTTCAGTGTTAACCCCAACTGCCACTAAATCCTCTCTTCTGCCAAAAATAACCTTCAATATTCAATATTCAGTGTTCAGTGTTCACCCCAACTGCCACTAAATCCTCTCTTCTGCAAAAATAACCTTCAATATTCAGTGTTCAGTGTTCATCCCAACTGCAACTAAATCATCTCTTCTGCCAAAAATAACCTTCAATATTCAGTGTTCAGTGTTCACCCCAACTGCCACTAAATCCTCTCTTCTGCCAAAAATAACCTTCAATATTCAATATTCAGTGTTCAGTGTTCACCCCAACAGCCACTAAATCCTCTCTTCTGCCAAAAAATAACCTTCAATATTCAATATTCAGTGTTCAATGTTCACCCCAACTGCCACTAAATCCTATCTTCTGCCAAAAATAACCTTCAATATTCAGTGTTCAGTGTTCACCCCAACTGCCACTAAATCCTCTCTTCTGCCAAAAATAACCTTCAATATTCAATATTCAGTGTTCAGTGTTCACCCAAACTGCCACTAAATCCTCTCTTCTGCCAAAAATAACCTTCAATATTCAATATTCAGTGTTCAGTGTTCACCCCAACTGCCACTAAACCCTCTCTTCTGCAAAAATAACCTTCAATATTCAGTGTTCAGTGTTCAGTGTTCACCCCAACTGCCACTAAATCCTCTCTTCTGCAAAAATAACCTTCAATATTCAGTGTTCAGTGTTCACCCCAACTGCCACTAAATCCTCTCTTCTGCCAAAAATAACCTTCAATATTCAGTGTTCAGTGTTCAGTGTTCACCCCAACTGCCACTAAATCCTATCTTCTGCCAAAAATAACCTTCAATATTCAGTGTTCAGTGTTCACCCCAACTGCCACTAAATCCTCTCTTCTGCCAAAAATAACCTTCAATATTCAATATTCAGTGTTCAGTGTTCACCCAAACTGCCACTAAATCCTCTCTTCTGCCAAAAATAACCTTCAATAATCAGTGTTCAGTGTTCACCCCAACTGCCACTAAATCCTCTCTTCTGCCAAAAATAACCTTCAATATTCAATATTCAGTGTTCAGTGTTCACCCCAACTGCCACTAAATCCTCTCTTCTGCCAAAAATAACCTTCAATATTCAGTGTTCAGTGTTCACCCCAACTGTCACTAAATCCTCTCTTCTGCAAAAAGAACCTTCAATATTCAGTGTTCAGCGTTCAGTGTTCACCCAACTGCCACTAAATCCTCTCTTATGCAAAAATAATCTTCAATATTCAATATTCAGTGTTCAGTGTTCACCCCAACTGCCACTAAATCCTCTCTTCTGCAAAAATAACCTTCAATATTCAATATTCAGTGTTCAGTGTTCACCCCAACTGCCACTAAATCCTCTCTTCTGCCAAAAATAACCTTCAATATTCAATATTCAGTGTTCAGTGTTCACCCCAACTGCCACTAAATCCTCTCGTCTGCCAAAAATAACCTTCAATATTCAGTGATCAGTGTTCAGTGTTCACCCCAACTGCCACTAAATCCTCTCTTCTGCAAAAATAACCTTCAATATTCAGTGTTCAGTGTTAACCCCAACTGCCACTAAATCCTCTCTTCTGCCAAAAATAACCTTCAATATTCAATATTCAGTGTTCAGTGTTCACCCTAACTGCCACTAAATCCTCTCTTCTGCCAGAAATAACCTTCAATATTCAGTGTTCAGTGTTCAGTGTTCACCCCAACTGCCACTAAATCCTCTCTTCTGCAAAAATAACCTTCAATATTCAATATTCAGTGTTCAGTGTTCACCCCAACTGCCACTAAATCCTCTCTTCTGCAAAGATAACCTTCAATATTCAGTGTTCAGTGTTCATTGTTCACCAAAACTGCCACTAAATCCTCTCTTCTGCAAAAATAACCTTCAATATTCAATATTCAGTGTTCAGTGTTCACCCCAACTGCCACTAAATCCTCTCTTCTGCAAAAATAACCATCAATATTCAATATTCAGTGTTCAGTGTTCACCCCAACTGCCACTAAATCCTCTCTTCTGCAAAAATAACCTTCAATATTCAATATTCAGTGTTCAGTGTTCACCCCAACTGTCACTAAATCCTCTCTTCTGCAAAAATAACCTTCAATATTCAATATTCAGTGTTCAATGTTCACCCCAACTGCCACTAAATCCTATCTTCTGCCAAAAATAACCTTCAATATTCAGTGTTCAGTGTTCACCCCAACTGCCACTAAATCCTCTCTTCTGCCAAAAATAACCTTCAATATTCAATATTAAGTGTTCAGTGTTCACCCAAACTGCCACTAAATCCTCTCTTCTGCCAAAAATAACCTTCAATATTCAATATTCAGTGTTCAGTGTTCACCCCAACTGCCACTAAACCCTCTCTTCTGCAAAAATAACCTTCAATATTCAGTGTTCAGTGTTCAGTGTTCACCCCAACTGCCACTAAATCCTCTCTTCTGCAAAAATAACCTTCAATATTCAGTGTTCAGTGTTCACCCCAACTGCCACTAAATCCTCTCTTCTGCCAAAAATAACCTTCAATATTCAGTGTTCAGTGTTCAGTGTTCACCCCAACTGCCACTAAATCCTATCTTCTGCCAAAAATAACCTTCAATATTCAGTGTTCAGTGTTCACCCCAACTGCCACTAAATCCTCTCTTCTGCCAAAAATAACCTTCAATATTCAATATTCAGTGTTCAGTGTTCACCCAAACTGCCACTAAATCCTCTCTTCTGCCAAAAATAACCTTCAATAATCAGTGTTCAGTGTTCACCCCAACTGCCACTAAATCCTCTCTTCTGCCAAAAATAACCTTCAATATTCAATATTCAGTGTTCAGTGTTCACCCCAACTGCCACTAAATCCTCTCTTCTGCCAAAAATAACCTTCAATATTCAGTGTTCAGTGTTCACCCCAACTGTCACTAAATCCTCTCTTCTGCAAAAAGAACCTTCAATATTCAGTGTTCAGTGTTCAGTGTTCACCCCAACTGCCACTAAATCCTCTCTTCTGCCAAAAATAACCTTCAATATTCAATATTCAGTGTTCAGTGTTCACCCCAACTGCCACTAAATCCTCTCTTCTGCAAAAATAACCTTCAATATTCAATATTCAGTGTTCAGTGTTCACCCCAACTGCCACTAAATCCTCTCTTCTGCCAAAAATAACCTTCAATATTCAATATTCAGTGTTCAGTGTTCACCCCAACTGCCACTAAATCCTCTCGTCTGCCAAAAATAACCTTCAATATTCAGTGATCAGTGTTCAGTGTTCACCCCAACTGCCACTAAATCCTCTCTTCTGCAAAAATAACCTTCAATATTCAGTGTTCAGTGTTAACCCCAACTGCCACTAAATCCTCTCTTCTGCCAAAAATAACCTTCAATATTCAATATTCAGTGTTCAGTGTTCACCCTAACTGCCACTAAATCCTCTCTTCTGCCAGAAATAACCTTCAATATTCAGTGTTCAGTGTTCAGTGTTCACCCCAACTGCCACTAAATCCTCTCTTCTGCAAAAATAACCTTCAATATTCAATATTCAGTGTTCAGTGTTCACCCCAACTGCCACTAAATCCTCTCTTCTGCAAAGATAACCTTCAATATTCAGTGTTCAGTGTTCATTGTTCACCAAAACTGCCACTAAATCCTCTCTTCTGCAAAAATAACCTTCAATATTCAATATTCAGTGTTCAGTGTTCACCCCAACTGCCACTAAATCCTCTCTTCTGCAAAAATAACCATCAATATTCAATATTCAGTGTTCAGTGTTCACCCCAACTGCCACTAAATCCTCTCTTCTGCAAAAATAACCTTCAATATTCAATATTCAGTGTTCAGTGTTCACCCCAACTGTCACTAAATCCTCTCTTCTGCAAAAATAACCTTCAATATTCAATATTCAGTGTTCAATGTTCACCCCAACTGCCACTAAATCCTATCTTCTGCCAAAAATAACCTTCAATATTCAGTGTTCAGTGTTCACCCCAACTGCCACTAAATCCTCTCTTCTGCCAAAAATAACCTTCAATATTCAGTGTTCAGTGTTCAGTGTTCACCCCAACTGCCACTAAATCCTATCTTCTGCCAAAAATAACCTTCAATATTCAGTGTTCAGTGTTCACCCCAACTGCCACTAAATCCTCTCTTCTGCCAAAAATAACCTTCAATATTCAATATTCAGTGTTCAGTGTTCACCCAAACTGCCACTAAATCCTCTCTTCTGCCAAAAATAACCTTCAATAATCAGTGTTCAGTGTTCACCCCAACTGCCACTAAATCCTCTCTTCTGCCAAAAATAACCTTCAATATTCAATATTCAGTGTTCAGTGTTCACCCCAACTGCCACTAAATCCTCTCTTCTGCCAAAAATAACCTTCAATATTCAGTGTTCAGTGTTCACCCCAACTGTCACTAAATCCTCTCTTCTGCAAAAAGAACCTTCAATATTCAGTGTTCAGTGTTCAGTGTTCACCCCAACTGCCACTAAATCCTCTCTTCTGCCAAAAATAACCTTCAATATTCAATATTCAGTGTTCAGTGTTCACCCCAACTGCCACTAAATCCTCTCTTCTGCAAAAATAACCTTCAATATTCAATATTCAGTGTTCAGTGTTCACCCCAACTGCCACTAAATCCTCTCTTCTGCCAAAAATAACCTTCAATATTCAATATTCAGTGTTCAGTGTTCACCCCAACTGCCACTAAATCCTCTCGTCTGCCAAAAATAACCTTCAATATTCAGTGATCAGTGTTCAGTGTTCACCCCAACTGCCACTAAATCCTCTCTTCTGCAAAAATAACCTTCAATATTCAGTGTTCAGTGTTAACCCTAACTGCCACTAAATCCTCTCTTCTGCCAAAAATAACCTTCAATATTCAATATTCAGTGTTCAGTGTTCACCCTAACTGCCACTAAATCCTCTCTTCTGCCAGAAATAACCTTCAATATTCAGTGTTCAGTGTTCAGTGTTCACCCCAACTGCCACTAAATCCTCTCTTCTGCAAAAATAACCTTCAATATTCAATATTCAGTGTTCAGTGTTCACCCCAACTGCCACTAAATCCTCTCTTCTGCAAAGATAACCTTCAATATTCAGTGTTCAGTGTTCATTGTTCACCAAAACTGCCACTAAATCCTCTCTTCTGCAAAAATAACCTTCAATATTCAATATTCAGTGTTCAGTGTTCACCCCAACTGCCACTAAATCCTCTCTTCTGCAAAAATAACCATCAATATTCAATATTCAGTGTTCAGTGTTCACCCCAACTGCCACTAAATCCTCTCTTCTGCAAAAATAACCTTCAATATTCAATATTCAGTGTTCAGTGTTCACCCCAACTGTCACTAAATCCTCTCTTCTGCAAAAATAACCTTCAATATTCAATATTCAGTGTTCAATGTTCACCCCAACTGCCACTAAATCCTATCTTCTGCCAAAAATAACCTTCAATATTCAGTGTTCAGTGTTCACCCCAACTGCCACTAAATCCTCTCTTCTGCCAAAAATAACCTTCAATATTCAATATTAAGTGTTCAGTGTTCACCCAAACTGCCACTAAATCCTCTCTTCTGCCAAAAATAACCTTCAATATTCAATATTCAGTGTTCAGTGTTCACCCCAACTGCCACTAAACCCTCTCTTCTGCAAAAATAACCTTCAATATTCAGTGTTCAGTGTTCAGTGTTCACCCCAACTGCCACTAAATCCTCTCTTCTGCAAAAATAACCTTCAATATTCAGTGTTCAGTGTTCACCCCAACTGCCACTAAATCCTCTCTTCTGCCAAAAATAACCTTCAATATTCAGTGTTCACCCCAACTGCCACTAAATCCTATCTTCTGCCAAAAATAACCTTCAATATTCAGTGTTCAGTGTTCACCCCAACTGCCACTAAATCCTCTCTTCTGCCAAAAATAACCTTCAATATTCAATATTCAGTGTTCAGTGTTCACCCAAACTGCCACTAAATCCTCTCTTCTGCCAAAAATAACCTTCAATAATCAGTGTTCAGTGTTCACCCCAACTGCCACTAAATCCTCTCTTCTGCCAAAAATAACCTTCAATATTCAATATTCAGTGTTCAGTGTTCACCCCAACTGCCACTAAATCCTCTCTTCTGCCAAAAATAACCTTCAATATTCAGTGTTCAGTGTTCACCCCAACTGTCACTAAATCCTCTCTTCTGCAAAAAGAACCTTCAATATTCAGTGTTCAGCGTTCAGTGTTCACCCAACTGCCACTAAATCCTCTCTTATGCAAAAATAATCTTCAATATTCAATATTCAGTGTTCAGTGTTCACCCCAACTGCCACTAAATCCTCTCTTCTGCAAAAATAACCTTCAATATTCAATATTCAGTGTTCAGTGTTCACCCCAACTGCCACTAAATCCTCTCTTCTGCAAAAACAACCTTCAATATTCAGTGTTCAGTGTTAACCCCAACTGCCACTAAATCCTCTCTTCTGCCAAAAATAACCTTCAATATTCAATATTCAGTGTTCAGTGTTCACCCCAACTGCCACTAAATCCTCTCTTCTGCAAAAATAACCTTCAATATTCAGTGTTCAGTGTTCATCCCAACTGCAACTAAATCATCTCTTCTGCCAAAAATAACCTTCAATATTCAGTGTTCATTGTTCACCCCAACTGCCACTAAATCCTCTCTTCTGCCAAAAATAACCTTCAATATTCAATATTCAGTGTTCAGTGTTCACCCCAACAGCCACTAAATCCTCTCTTCTGCCAAAAATAACCTTCAATATTCAATATTCAGTGTTCAATGTTCACCCCAACTGCCACTAAATCCTATCTTCTGCCAAAAATAACCTTCAATATTCAGTGTTCAGTGTTCACCCCAACTGCCACTAAATCCTCTCTTCTGCCAAAAATAACCTTCAATATTCAATATTCAGTGTTCAGTGTTCACCCAAACTGCCACTAAATCCTCTCTTCTGCCAAAAATAACCTTCAATATTCAATATTCAGTGTTCAGTGTTCACCCCAACTGCCACTAAACCCTCTCTTCTGCAAAAATAACCTTCAATATTCAGTGTTCAGTGTTCAGTGTTCACCCCAACTGCCACTAAATCCTCTCTTCTGCAAAAATAACCTTCAATATTCAGTGTTCAGTGTTCACCCCAACTGCCACTAAATCCTCTCTTCTGCCAAAAATAACCTTCAATATTCAGTGTTCAGTGTTCAGTGTTCACCCCAACTGCCACTAAATCCTATCTTCTGCCAAAAATAACCTTCAATATTCAGTGTTCAGTGTTCACCCCAACTGCCACTAAATCCTCTCTTCTGCCAAAAATAACCTTCAATATTCAATATTCAGTGTTCAGTGTTCACCCAAACTGCCACTAAATCCTCTCTTCTGCCAAAAATAACCTTCAATAATCAGTGTTCAGTGTTCACCCCAACTGCCACTAAATCCTCTCTTCTGCCAAAATTAACCTTCAATATTCAATATTCAGTGTTCAGTGTTCACCCCAACTGCCACTAAATCCTCTCTTCTGCCAAAAATAACCTTCAATATTCAGTGTTCATTGTTCACCAAAACTGCCACTAAATCCTCTCTTCTGCAAAAATAACCTTCAATATTCAATATCCAGTGTTCAGTTTTCACCCCAACTGCCACTAAATCCTCTCTTCTGCAAAAATAACCTTCAATATTCAATATTCAGTGTTCAGTGTTCACCCCAACTGCCACTAAATCCTCTCTTCTGCAAAAATAACCTTCAATATTCAATATTCAGTGTTCAGTGTTCACCCCAACTGTCACTAAATCCTCTCTTCTGCAAAAATAACCTTCAATATTCAATATTCAGTGTTCAATGTTCACCCCAACTGCCACTAAATCCTATCTTCTGCCAAAAATAACCTTCAATATTCAGTGTTCAGTGTTCACCCCAACTGCCACTAAATCCTCTCTTCTGCCAAAAATAACCTTCAATATTCAATATTAAGTGTTCAGTGTTCACCCAAACTGCCACTAAATCCTCTCTTCTGCCAAAAATAACCTTCAATATTCAATATTCAGTGTTCAGTGTTCACCCCAACTGCCACTAAACCCTCTCTTCTGCAAAAATAACCTTCAATATTCAGTGTTCAGTGTTCAGTGTTCACCCCAACTGCCACTAAATCCTCTCTTCTGCAAAAATAACCTTCAATATTCAGTGTTCAGTGTTCACCCCAACTGCCACTAAATCCTCTCTTCTGCCAAAAATAACCTTCAATATTCAGTGTTCAGTGTTCAGTGTTCACCCCAACTGCCACTAAATCCTATCTTCTGCCAAAAATAACCTTCAATATTCAGTGTTCAGTGTTCACCCCAACTGCCACTAAATCCTCTCTTCTGCCAAAAATAACCTTCAATATTCAATATTCAGTGTTCAGTGTTCACCCAAACTGCCACTAAATCCTCTCTTCTGCCAAAAATAACCTTCAATAATCAGTGTTCAGTGTTCACCCCAACTGCCACTAAATCCTCTCTTCTGCCAAAAATAACCTTCAATATTCAATATTCAGTGTTCAGTGTTCACCCCAACTGCCACTAAATCCTCTCTTCTGCCAAAAATAACCTTCAATATTCAGTGTTCAGTGTTCACCCCAACTGTCACTAAATCCTCTCTTCTGCAAAAAGAACCCTCAATATTCAGTGTTCAGCGTTCAGTGTTCACCCAACTGCCACTAAATCCTCTCTTATGCAAAAATAATCTTCAATATTCAATATTCAGTGTTCAGTGTTCACCCCAACTGCCACTAAATCCTCTCTTCTGCAAAAATAACCTTCAATATTCAATATTCAGTGTTCAGTGTTCACCCCAACTGCCACTAAATCCTCTCTTCTGCCAAAAATAACCTTCAATATTCAATATTCAGTGTTCAGTGTTCACCCCAACTGCCACTAAATCCTCTCGTCTGCCAAAAATAACCTTCAATATTCAGTGATCAGTGTTCAGTGTTCACCCCAACTGCCACTAAATCCTCTCTTCTGCAAAAATAACCTTCAATATTCAGTGTTCAGTGTTAACCCCAACTGCCACTAAATCCTCTCTTCTGCCAAAAATAACCTTCAATATTCAATATTCAGTGTTCAGTGTTCACCCTAACTGCCACTAAATCCTCTCTTCTGCCAGAAATAACCTTCAATATTCAGTGTTCAGTGTTCAGTGTTCACCCCAACTGCCACTAAATCCTCTCTTCTGCAAAAATAACCTTCAATATTCAATATTCAGTGTTCAGTGTTCACCCCAACTGCCACTAAATCCTCTCTTCTGCAAAGATAACCTTCAATATTCAGTGTTCAGTGTTCATTGTTCACCAAAACTGCCACTAAATCCTCTCTTCTGCAAAAATAACCTTCAATATTCAATATTCAGTGTTCAGTGTTCACCCCAACTGCCACTAAATCCTCTCTTCTGCAAAAATAACCTTCAATATTCAATATTCAGTGTTCAGTGTTCACCCCAACTGCCACTAAATCCTCTCTTCTGCAAAAATAACCTTCAATATTCAATATTCAGTGTTCAGTGTTCACCCCAACTGTCACTAAATCCTCTCTTCTGCAAAAATAAACTTCAATATTCAATATTCAGTGTTCAGTGTTCACCCCAACTGCCACTAAATCCTCTCTTCTGCAAAAATAACTTTCAATATTCAATATTCAGTGTTCAGTGTTCACCCCAACTGCCACTAAATCCTCTCTTCTGCAAAAATAACCTTCAATATTCAATATTCAGTGTTCAGTGTTCACCCTAACTGCCACTAAATCCTCTCTTCTGCAAAAATAAACTTCAATATTCAAAATTCAGTGTTCAGTGTTCACCCCTACTGCCCCTAAATCCTCTCTTCTGCAAAAATAACCTTCAATATTCAATATTCAGTGTTCAGTGTTCACCCCAACTGCCACTAAATCCTCTCTTCTGCAAAAACAACCTTCAATATTCAGTGTTCAGTGTTCACCCCAACTGCCACTAAATCCTCTCTTCTGCAAAAATAACCTTCAATATTCAATATTCAGTGTTCAGTGTTCACCCAAACTGCCACTAAATCCTCTCTTCTGCAAAAATAACCTTCAATATTCAGTGTTCAGTGTTCATTGTTCACCCCAACTGCCACTAAATCCTCTCTTCTGCAAAAATAACCTTCAATATTCAATATTCAGTGTTCAGTGTTCACCCCAACTGCCACTAAATCCTCTCTTCTGCAAAAATAACCTTCAATATTCAATATTCAGTGTTCAGTGTTCACCCCAACTGCCACTAAATCCTCTCTTCTGCAAAAATAACCTTCAATATTCAATATTCAGTGTTCAGTGTTCACCCCAACTGTCACTAAATCCTCTCTTCTGCAAAAATAAACTTCAATATTCAATATTCAGTGTTCAGTGTTCACCCCAACTGCCACTAAATCCTCTCTTCTGCAAAAATAACTTTCAATATTCAATATTCAGTGTTCAGTGTTCACCCCAACTGCCACTAAATCCTCTCTTCTGCAAAAATAACCTTCAATATTCAATATTCAGTGTTCAGTGTTCACCCTAACTGCCACTAAATCCTCTCTTCTGCAAAAATAAACTTCAATATTCAAAATTCAGTGTTCAGTGTTCAGCCCTACTGCCCCTAAATCCTCTCTTCTGCAAAGATAACCTTCAATATTCAATATTCAGTGTTCAGTGTTCACCCCAACTGCCACTAAATCCTCTCTTCTGCAAAAATAACCTTCAATATTCAATATTCAGTGTTCAGTGTTCACCCTAACTGCCACTAAATCCTCTCTTCTGCAAAAATAAACTTCAATATTCAAAATTCAGTGTTCAGTGTTCAGCCCTACTGCCCCTAAATCCTCTCTTCTGCAAAAATAACCTTCAAAATTCAGTGTTCAGTGTTCAGCCCTACTGCCACTAAATCCTCTCTTCTGCAAAAACAACCTTCAATATTCAGTGTTCAGTGTTCACCCCAACTGCCACTAAATCCTCTCTTCTGCCAAAAATATCCTTCAATATTCAATATTCAGTGTTTAGTGTTCACCCCAACTGCCACTAAATCCTCTCTTCTGCAAAAATAACCTTCAATATTCAGTGTTCAGTGTTCATCCCAACTGCAACTAAATCATCTCTTCTGCCAAAAATAACCTTCAATATTCAGTGTTCAGTGTTCACCCCAACTGCCACTAAATCCTCTCTTCTGCCAAAAATAACCTTCAATATTCTATATTCAGTGTTCAGTGTTCACCCCAACTGCCACTAAATCCTCTCTTCTGCAAAAATAACCTTCAATATTCAATATTCAGTGTTCAGTGTTCACCCCAACTGCCACTAAATCCTCTCTTCTGCAAAAATAAACTTCAATATTCAAAATTCGGTGTTCAGCGTTCACCCCTACTGCCACTAAATCCTCTCTTCTGCAAAAATAACCTACAATATTCAATATTCAATGTTCAGTGTTCACCCCAACTGCCACTAAATCCTCTCTTCTGCCAAAAATAACCTTCAATATTCAGTGTTTAATGTTCACCCCAACTGCCACTAAATCCTCTCTTCTACAAAAAGAACCTTCAATATTCAGTGTTCAGTGTTCAGTGTTCACCCAACTGCCACTAAATCCTCTCTTCTGCCAAAGATAACATTCAATATTCAATATTCAGTGTTCAGTGTTCAGCCCAACTGCCACTAAATCCTCTCTTCTGCCAAAGATAACCTTCATTATTCAATATTCAGTGTTCAGTGTTCACCCCAACTGCCACTAAATCCTCTCGTCTGCCAAAAATAACCTTCAATATTCAGTGTTCAGTGTTCAGTGTTCACCCCAACTGCCACTAAATCCTCTCTTCTGCAAAAATAACCTTCAATATTCAGTGTTCAGTGTTCAACCCAACTGCCACTAAATCCTCTCTTCTGCCAACAATAACCTTCAATATTCAATATTCAGTGTTCATTGTTCACCCTAACTGCCACTAAATCCTCTCTTCTGCCAGAAATAACCTTCAATATTCAGTGTTCAGTGTTCAGTGTTCACCCCAACTGCCACTAAATCCTCTCTTCTGCAAAAATAACCTTCAATATTCAATATTCAGTGTTCAGTGTTCACCCCAACTGCCGCTAAATCCTCTCTTCTGCAAAAATAACCTTCAATATTCAGCGTTCAGTGTTCATTGTTCACCCCAACTGCCACTAAATCCTCTCTTCTGCAAAAATAACCTTCAATATTCAATATTCAGTGTTCAGTGTTCACCCCAACTGCCACTAAATCCTCTCTTCTGCAGAAATAACCTTCAATATTCAATATTCAGTGTTCAGTGTTCACCCCAACTGCCACTAAATCCTCTCTTCTGCAAAAATAACCTTCAATATTCAATATTCATTGTTCAGTGTTCACCCTAACTGCCACTAAATCCTCTCTTCTGCAAAAATAAACTTCAATATTCAAAATTCAGTGTTCAGTGTTCAGCCCTACTGCCCCTAAATCCTCTCTTCTGCAAAAATAACCTTCAATATTCAATATTCAGTGTTCAGTGTTCACCCCAACTGCCACTAAATCCTCTCTTCTGCAAAAACAACCTTCAATATTCAGTGTTCAGTGTTCACCCCAACTGCCACTAAATCCTCTCTTCTGCCAAAAATAACCTTCAATATTCAATATTCAGTGTTCAGTGTTCACCCCAACTGCCACTAAATCCTCTCTTCTGCAAAAATAACCTTCAATATTCAGTGTTCAGTGTTCATCCCAACTGCAACTAAATCATCTCTTCTGACAAAAATAACCTTCAATATTCAGTGTTCAGTGTTCACCCCAACTGCCACTAAATCCTCTCTTCTGCCAAAAATAACCTTCAATATTCAATATTCAGTGTTCAGTGTTCACCCCAACTGCCACTAAATCCTCTCTTCTGCCAAAAATAACCTTCAATATTCAATATTCAGTGTTCAGTGTTCACCCAAACTGCCACTAAATCCTCTCTTCTGCCAAAAATAACCTTCAATATTCAGTGTTCAGTGTTCACCCAAACTGACACTAAATGCTCTCTTCTGCCAAAAATAACCTTCAATATTCAATATTCAGTGTACAGTGTACACCCCAACTGCCACTAAACCCTCTCTTCTGCAAAAATAACCTTCAATATTCAGTGTTCAGTGTTCAGTGTTCACCCCAACTGCCATAAATCCTCTCTTCTGCAAAAATAACCTTCAATATTCAGTGTTCAGTGTTCACCCCAACTGCCACTAAATCCTCTCTTCTGCCAAAAATAACCTTCAATATTCAGTGTTCAGTGTTCAGTGTTCACCCCAACTGCCACTAAATCCTATCTTCTGCCAAAAATAACCTTCAATATTCAGTGTTCAGTGTTCACCCCAACTGCCACTAAATCCTCTCTTCTGCCAAAAATAACCTTCAATATTCAATATTCAGTGTTCAGTGTTCACCCAAACTGCCACTAAATCCTCTCTTCTGCCAAAAATAACCTTCAATAATCAGTGTTCAGTGTTCACCCCAACTGCCACTAAATCCTCTCTTCTGCCAAAAATAACCTTCAATATTCAATATTCAGTGTTCAGTGTTCACCCCAACTGCCACTAAATCCTCTCTTCTGCCAAAAATAACCTTCAATATTCAGTGTTCAGTGTTCACCCCAACTGTCACTAAATCCTCTCTTCTGCAAAAAGAACCCTCAATATTCAGTGTTCAGCGTTCAGTGTTCACCCAACTGCCACTAAATCCTCTCTTATGCAAAAATAATCTTCAATATTCAATATTCAGTGTTCAGTGTTCACCCCAACTGCCACTAAATCCTCTCTTCTGCAAAAATAACCTTCAATATTCAATATTCAGTGTTCAGTGTTCACCCCAACTGCCACTAAATCCTCTCTTCTGCCAAAAATAACCTTCAATATTCAATATTCAGTGTTCAGTGTTCACCCCAACTGCCACTAAATCCTCTCGTCTGCCAAAAATAACCTTCAATATTCAGTGATCAGTGTTCAGTGTTCACCCCAACTGCCACTAAATCCTCTCTTCTGCAAAAATAACCTTCAATATTCAGTGTTCAGTGTTAACCCCAACTGCCACTAAATCCTCTCTTCTGCCAAAAATAACCTTCAATATTCAATATTCAGTGTTCAGTGTTCACCCTAACTGCCACTAAATCCTCTCTTCTGCCAGAAATAACCTTCAATATTCAGTGTTCAGTGTTCAGTGTTCACCCCAACTGCCACTAAATCCTCTCTTCTGCAAAAATAACCTTCAATATTCAATATTCAGTGTTCAGTGTTCACCCCAACTGCCACTAAATCCTCTCTTCTGCAAAGATAACCTTCAATATTCAGTGTTCAGTGTTCATTGTTCACCAAAACTGCCACTAAATCCTCTCTTCTGCAAAAATAACCTTCAATATTCAATATTCAGTGTTCAGTGTTCACCCCAACTGCCACTAAATCCTCTCTTCTGCAAAAATAACCTTCAATATTCAATATTCAGTGTTCAGTGTTCACCCCAACTGCCACTAAATCCTCTCTTCTGCAAAAATAACCTTCAATATTCAATATTCAGTGTTCAGTGTTCACCCCAACTGTCACTAAATCCTCTCTTCTGCAAAAATAAACTTCAATATTCAATATTCAGTGTTCAGTGTTCACCCCAACTGCCACTAAATCCTCTCTTCTGCAAAAATAACTTTCAATATTCAATATTCAGTGTTCAGTGTTCACCCCAACTGCCACTAAATCCTCTCTTCTGCAAAAATAACCTTCAATATTCAATATTCAGTGTTCAGTGTTCACCCTAACTGCCACTAAATCCTCTCTTCTGCAAAAATAAACTTCAATATTCAAAATTCAGTGTTCAGTGTTCACCCCTACTGCCCCTAAATCCTCTCTTCTGCAAAAATAACCTTCAATATTCAATATTCAGTGTTCAGTGTTCACCCCAACTGCCACTAAATCCTCTCTTCTGCAAAAACAACCTTCAATATTCAGTGTTCAGTGTTCACCCCAACTGCCACTAAATCCTCTCTTCTGCAAAAATAACCTTCAATATTCAATATTCAGTGTTCAGTGTTCACCCAAACTGCCACTAAATCCTCTCTTCTGCAAAAATAACCTTCAATATTCAGTGTTCAGTGTTCATTGTTCACCCCAACTGCCACTAAATCCTCTCTTCTGCAAAAATAACCTTCAATATTCAATATTCAGTGTTCAGTGTTCACCCCAACTGCCACTAAATCCTCTCTTCTGCAAAAATAACCTTCAATATTCAATATTCAGTGTTCAGTGTTCACCCCAACTGCCACTAAATCCTCTCTTCTGCAAAAATAACCTTCAATATTCAATATTCAGTGTTCAGTGTTCACCCCAACTGTCACTAAATCCTCTCTTCTGCAAAAATAAACTTCAATATTCAATATTCAGTGTTCAGTGTTCACCCCAACTGCCACTAAATCCTCTCTTCTGCAAAAATAACTTTCAATATTCAATATTCAGTGTTCAGTGTTCACCCCAACTGCCACTAAATCCTCTCTTCTGCAAAAATAACCTTCAATATTCAATATTCAGTGTTCAGTGTTCACCCTAACTGCCACTAAATCCTCTCTTCTGCAAAAATAAACTTCAATATTCAAAATTCAGTGTTCAGTGTTCAGCCCTACTGCCCCTAAATCCTCTCTTCTGCAAAGATAACCTTCAATATTCAATATTCAGTGTTCAGTGTTCACCCCAACTGCCACTAAATCCTCTCTTCTGCAAAAATAACCTTCAATATTCAATATTCAGTGTTCAGTGTTCACCCTAACTGCCACTAAATCCTCTCTTCTGCAAAAATAAACTTCAATATTCAAAATTCAGTGTTCAGTGTTCAGCCCTACTGCCCCTAAATCCTCTCTTCTGCAAAAATAACCTTCAAAATTCAGTGTTCAGTGTTCAGCCCTACTGCCACTAAATCCTCTCTTCTGCAAAAACAACCTTCAATATTCAGTGTTCAGTGTTCACCCCAACTGCCACTAAATCCTCTCTTCTGCCAAAAATATCCTTCAATATTCAATATTCAGTGTTTAGTGTTCACCCCAACTGCCACTAAATCCTCTCTTCTGCAAAAATAACCTTCAATATTCAGTGTTCAGTGTTCATCCCAACTGCAACTAAATCATCTCTTCTGCCAAAAATAACCTTCAATATTCAGTGTTCAGTGTTCACCCCAACTGCCACTAAATCCTCTCTTCTGCCAAAAATAACCTTCAATATTCTATATTCAGTGTTCAGTGTTCACCCCAACTGCCACTAAATCCTCTCTTCTGCAAAAATAACCTTCAATATTCAATATTCAGTGTTCAGTGTTCACCCCAACTGCCACTAAATCCTCTCTTCTGCAAAAATAAACTTCAATATTCAAAATTCGGTGTTCAGCGTTCACCCCTACTGCCACTAAATCCTCTCTTCTGCAAAAATAACCTACAATATTCAATATTCAATGTTCAGTGTTCACCCCAACTGCCACTAAATCCTCTCTTCTGCCAAAAATAACCTTCAATATTCAGTGTTTAATGTTCACCCCAACTGCCACTAAATCCTCTCTTCTACAAAAAGAACCTTCAATATTCAGTGTTCAGTGTTCAGTGTTCACCCAACTGCCACTAAATCCTCTCTTCTGCCAAAGATAACATTCAATATTCAATATTCAGTGTTCAGTGTTCAGCCCAACTGCCACTAAATCCTCTCTTCTGCCAAAGATAACCTTCATTATTCAATATTCAGTGTTCAGTGTTCACCCCAACTGCCACTAAATCCTCTCGTCTGCCAAAAATAACCTTCAATATTCAGTGTTCAGTGTTCAGTGTTCACCCCAACTGCCACTAAATCCTCTCTTCTGCAAAAATAACCTTCAATATTCAGTGTTCAGTGTTCAACCCAACTGCCACTAAATCCTCTCTTCTGCCAACAATAACCTTCAATATTCAATATTCAGTGTTCATTGTTCACCCTAACTGCCACTAAATCCTCTCTTCTGCCAGAAATAACCTTCAATATTCAGTGTTCAGTGTTCAGTGTTCACCCCAACTGCCACTAAATCCTCTCTTCTGCAAAAATAACCTTCAATATTCAATATTCAGTGTTCAGTGTTCACCCCAACTGCCGCTAAATCCTCTCTTCTGCAAAAATAACCTTCAATATTCAGCGTTCAGTGTTCATTGTTCACCCCAACTGCCACTAAATCCTCTCTTCTGCAAAAATAACCTTCAATATTCAATATTCAGTGTTCAGTGTTCACCCCAACTGCCACTAAATCCTCTCTTCTGCAGAAATAACCTTCAATATTCAATATTCAGTGTTCAGTGTTCACCCCAACTGCCACTAAATCCTCTCTTCTGCAAAAATAACCTTCAATATTCAATATTCATTGTTCAGTGTTCACCCTAACTGCCACTAAATCCTCTCTTCTGCAAAAATAAACTTCAATATTCAAAATTCAGTGTTCAGTGTTCAGCCCTACTGCCCCTAAATCCTCTCTTCTGCAAAAATAACCTTCAATATTCAATATTCAGTGTTCAGTGTTCACCCCAACTGCCACTAAATCCTCTCTTCTGCAAAAACAACCTTCAATATTCAGTGTTCAGTGTTCACCCCAACTGCCACTAAATCCTCTCTTCTGCCAAAAATAACCTTCAATATTCAATATTCAGTGTTCAGTGTTCACCCCAACTGCCACTAAATCCTCTCTTCTGCAAAAATAACCTTCAATATTCAGTGTTCAGTGTTCATCCCAACTGCAACTAAATCATCTCTTCTGACAAAAATAACCTTCAATATTCAGTGTTCAGTGTTCACCCCAACTGCCACTAAATCCTCTCTTCTGCCAAAAATAACCTTCAATATTCAATATTCAGTGTTCAGTGTTCACCCCAACTGCCACTAAATCCTCTCTTCTGCAAAAATAACCTTCAATATTCAATATTCAGTGTTCAGTGTTCACCCCAACTGCCACTAAATCCTCTCTTCTGCAAAAATAAACTTCAATATTCAAAATTCGGTGTTCAGCGTTCACCCCTACTGCCACTAAATCCTCTCTTCTGCAAAAATAACCTACAATATTCAATATTCAATTTTCAGTGTTAACCCCAACTGCCACTAAATCCTCTCTTCTGCCAAAAATAACCTTCAATATTCAGTGTTCAGTGTTCACCTCAACTGCCACTAAATCCTCTCTTCTGCCAAAGATAACCTTCAATATTCAATATTCAGTGTTCAGTGTTCACCCCAACTGCCACTAAATCCTCTCTTCTGCCAAAAATAACCTTCAATATTCAGTGTTTTGTTTTCACCCCAACTGCCACTAAATCCTCTCTTCTACAAAAAGAACCTTCAATATTCAGTGTTCAGTGTTCAGTGTTCACCCAACTGCCACTAAATCCTCTCTTCTGCAAATATAACCTTCAATATTCAATATTCAGTGTTCAGTGTTCAGCCCAACTGCCACTAAATCCTCTCTTCTGCCAAAGATAACCTTCAATATTCAATATTCAGTGTTCAGTGTTCACCCCAACTGCCACTAAATCCTCTCGTCTGCCAAAAATAACCTTCAATATTCAGTGTTCAGTGTTCAGTGTTCACCCCAACTGCCACTAAATCCTCTCTTCTGCAAAAATAACCTTCAATATTCAGTGTTCAGTGTTCAACCCAACTGCCACTAAATCCTCTCTTCTACCAACAATAACCTTCAATATTCAATATTCAGTGTTCATTGTTCACCCTAAATGCCACTAAATCCTCTCTTCTGCCAAAAATAACCTTCAATATTCAATATTCAATGTTCAGTGTTCACCCCAACTGCCACTAAATCCTCTCGTCTGCCAAAAATAACCTTCAATATTCAGTGATCAGTGTTCAGTGTTCACCCCAACTGCCACTAAATCCTCTCTTCTGCAAAAATAACCTTCAATATTCAGTGTTCAGTGTTAACCCCAACTGCCACTAAATCCTCTCTTCTGCAAAAATAACCTTCAATATTCAATATTCAGTGTTCAGTGTTCACCCCAACTGCCACTAAATCCTCTCTTCTGCAAAAATAAACTTCAATATTCAATATTCAGTGTTCAGTGTTCACCCCAACTGTCACTAAATCCTCTCTTCTGCAAAAATAACCTTCAATATTCAATATTCAGTGTTCAGTGTTCACCCCAACTGCCACTAAATCCTCTCTTCTGCAAAAATAAACTTCAATATTCAAAATTCGGTGTTCAGCGTTCACCCCTACTGCCACTAAATCCTCTCTTCTGCAAAAATAACCTACAATATTCAATATTCAATTGACAGTGTTCACCCCAACTGCCACTAAATCCTCTCTTCTGCCAAAAATAACCTTCAATATTCAGTGTTCAGTGTTCACCCCAACTGCCACTAAATCCTCTCTTCTGCCAAAGATAACCTTCAATATTCAATATTCAGTGTTCAGTGTTCACCCCAACTGCCACTAAATCCTCTCTTCTGCCAAAAATAACCTTCAATATTCAGTGTTTTGTTTTCACCCCAACTGCCACTAAATCCTCTCTTCTACAAAAAGAACCTTCAATATTCAGTGTTCAGTGTTCAGTGTTCACCCAACTGCCACTAAATCCTCTCTTCTGCAAATATAACCTTCAATATTCAATATTCAGTGTTCAGTGTTCAGCCCAACTGCCACTAAATCCTCTCTTCTGCCAAAGATAACCTTCAATATTCAATATTCAGTGTTCAGTGTTCACCCCAACTGCCACTAAATCCTCTCGTCTGCCAAAAATAACCTTCAATATTCAGTGTTCAGTGTTCAGTGTTCACCCCAACTGCCACTAAATCCTCTCTTCTGCAAAAATAACCTTCAATATTCAGTGTTCAGTGTTCAACCCAACTGCCACTAAATCCTCTCTTCTGCCAACAATAACCTTCAATATTCAATATTCAGTGTTCATTGTTCACCCTAAATGCCACTAAATCCTCTCTTCTGCCAAAAATAACCTTCAATATTCATTATTCAATGTTCAGTGTTCACCCCAACTGCCACTAAATCCTCTCGTCTGCCAAAAATAACCTTCAATATTCAGTGATCAGTGTTCAGTGTTCACCCCAACTGCCACTAAATCCTCTCTTCTGCAAAAATAACCTTCAATATTCAGTGTTCATTGTTAACCCCAACTGCCACTAAATCCTCTCTTCTGCAAAAATAACCTTCAATATTCAATATTCAGTGTTCAGTGTTCACCCCAACTGCCACTAAATCCTCTCTTCTGCAAAAATAACCTTCAATATTCAATATTCAGTGTTCAGTGTTCACCCCAACTGTCACTAAATCCTCTCTTCTGCAAAAATAAACTTCAATATTCAATATTCAGTGTTCAGTGTTCACCCCAACTGCCACTAAATCCTCTCTTCTGCAAAAATAACTTTCAATATTCAATATTCAGTGTTCAGTGTTCACCCCAACTGCCACTAAATCCTCTCTTCTGCAAAAATAACCTTCAATATTCAATATTCAGTGTTCAGTGTTCACCCTAACTGCCACTAAATCCTCTCTTCTGCAAAAATAAACTTCAATATTCAAAATTCAGTGTTCAGTATTCACCCCTACTGCCCCTAAATCCTCTCTTCTGCAAAAATAACCTTCAATATTCAATATTCAGTGTTCAGTGTTCACCCCAACTGCCACTAAATCCTCTCTTCTGCAAAAACAACCTTCAATATTCAGTGTTCAGTGTTCACCCCAACTGCCACTAAATCCTCTCTTCTGCAAAAATAACCTTCAATATTCAATATTCAGTGTTCAGTGTTCACCCCAACTGCCACTAAATCCTCTCTTCTGCAAAAATAACCTTCAATATTCAGTGTTCAGTGTTCATTGTTCATCCCAACTGCCACTAAATCCTCTCTTCTGCAAAAATAACCTTCAATATTCAATATTCAGTGTTCAGTGTTCACCCCAACTGCCACTAAATCCTCTCTTCTGCAAAATTAACCTTCAATATTCAATATTCAGTGTTCAGTGTTCACCCCAACTGCCACGAAATCCTCTCTTCTGCAAAAATAACCTTCAATATTCAATATTCAGTGTTCAGTGTTCACCCCAACTGTCACTAAATCCTCTCTTCTGCAAAAATAAACTTCAGTATTCAATATTCAGTGTTCAGTGTTCACCCCAACTGCCACTAAATCCTCTCTTCTGCAAAAATAACTTTCAATATTCAATATTCAGTGTTCAGTGTTCACCCCAACTGCCACTAAATCCTCTCTTCTGCAAAAATAACCTTCAATGTTCAATATTCAGTGTTCAGTGTTCACCCTAACTGCCACTAAATCCTCTCTTCTGCAAAAATAAACTTCAATATTCAAAATTCAGTGTTCAGTGTTCACCCCTACTGCCCCTAAATCCTATCTTCTGCAAAAATAACCTTCAATATTCAATATTCAGTGTTCAGTGTTCACCCCAACTACCACTAAATCCTCTCTTCTGCAAAAATAACCTTCAATATTCAGTGTTCAGTGTTCACCCCAACTGCCACAAAATCCTCTCTTCTGGCAAAAATAACCTTCAATATTCAATAATCAGTGTTCAGTGTTCACCCCAACTGCCACTAAATCCTCTCTTCTGCAAAAATAACCTTCAATATTCAATATTCAGTGTTCAGTGTTCACCCCAACTGCCACTAAATCCTCTCTTCTGCAAAAATAAACTTCAATATTCAAAATTCGGTGTTCAGCGTTCACCCCTACTGCCAAAAAATTCTCTCTTCGGCAAAAATAACCTACAATATTCAATATTCAATGTTCAGTGTTCACCCCAACTGCCACTAAATCCTCTCTTCTGCCAAAAATAACCTTCAATATTCAGTGTTTAGTGTTCACCCCAACTGCCACTAAATCCTCTCTTCTACAAAAAGAACCTTCAATATTCAGTGTTCAGTGTTCAGTGTTCACCCAACTACCACTAAATCCTCTCTTCTGCAAATATAACCTTCAATATTCAATATTCAGTGTTCAGTGTTCAGCCCAACTGCCACTAAATCCTCTCTTCTGCCAAAAATAACCTTCAATATTCAATATTCAGTGTTCAGTGTACACCCAACTGCCACTAAACCCTCTCTTCTGCAAAAATAACCTTCAATATTCAGTGTTCAGTGTTCACCCCAACTGCCACTAAATCCTCTCTTCTGCCAAAAATAACCTTCAATATTCAGTGTTCAGTGTTCAGTGTTCACCCCAACTGCCACTAAATCCTATCTTCTGCCAAAAAAACCTTCAATATTCAGTGTTCAGTGTTCACCCCAACTGCCACTAAATCCTCTCTTCTGCCAAAAATAACCTTCAATATTCAATATTCAGTGTTCAGTGTTCACCCAAACTGCCACTAAATCCTCTCTTCTGCCAAAAATAACCTTCAATATTCAGTGTTCAGTGTTCACCCCTACTGCCCCTAAATCCTCTCTTCTGCAAAAATAACCTTCAATATTCAATATTCAGTGTTCAGTGTTCACCCCAACTGCCACTAAATCCTCTCTTCTGCAAAAACAACCCTCAATATTCAGTGTTCAGTGTTCACCCCAACTGCCACTAAATCCTCTCTTCTGCCAAAAATAACCTTCAATATTCAATATTCAGTGTTCAGTGTTCACCCCAACTACCACTAAATCCTCTCTTCTGCAAAAATAACCTTCAATATTCAGTGTTCAGTGTTCATCCCAACTGCAACTAAATCATCTCTTCTGCCAAAAATAACCTTCAATATTCAGTGTTCAGTGTTCACGCCAACTGCCGCTAAATCCTCTCTTCTGCAAAAATAACCTTCAATATTCAATATTCAGTGTTCAGTGTTCACCCCAACTGCCACTAAATCCTCTCTTCTGCAAAAATAACCTTCAATATTCAGTGTTCAGTGTTCACCCCAACTGCAACTAAATCATCTCTTCTGCCAAAAATAACCTTCAATATTCAGTGTTCAGTGTTCACGCCAACTGCCACTAAATCCTCTCTTCTGCAAAAATAAACTTCAATATTCAAAATTCAGTGTTCAGCGTTCACCCCTACTGCCACAAAATCCTCTCTTCTGCAAAAATAACCTACAATATTCAATATTCAATGTTCAGTGTTCACCCCAACTGCCACTAAATCCTCTCTTCTGCAAAAACAACCTTCAATATTCAGTGTTCAGTGTTCACCCCAACTGCCACTAAATCCTCTCTTCTGCAAAAATAACTTTCAATATTCAATATTCAGTGTTCAGTGTTCACCCCAACTGCCACTAAATCCTCTCTTCTGCAAAAATAACCTTCAATATTCAATATTCAGTGTTCAGTGTTCACCCTAACTGCCACTAAATCCTCTCTTCTGCAAAAATAAACTTCAATATTCAAAATTCAGTGTTCAGTGTTCACCCCTACTGCCCCTAAATCCTCTCTTCTGCAAAAATAACCTTCAATATTCAGTGTTCAGTGTTCAGTGTTCACCCCAACTGCCAATAAATACTCTCTTCTGCAAAAACAACCTTCAATATTCAGTGTTCAGTGTTCACCCCAACTGCCACTAAATCCTCTCTTCTGCCAAAAATAACCTTCAATATTCAATATTCAGTGTTCAGTGTTCACCCCAACTGCCACTAAATCCTCTCTTCTGCAAAAATAACCTTCAATATTCAGTGTTCAGTGTTCATCCCAACTGCAACTAAATCATCTCTTCTGCCAAAAATAACCTTCAATATTCAGTGTTCAGTGTTCACCCCAACTGCCACTAAATCCTCTCTTCTGGCTAAAATAACCTTCAATATTCAATATTCAGTGTTCAGTGTTCAACCCAACTGCCACTAAATCCTCTCTTCTGCAAAAATAACCTTCAATATTCAATATTCAGTGTTCAGTGTTCAACCCAACTGCCACTAAATCCTCTCTTCTGCAAAAATAAACTTCAATATTCAAAATTCGGTGTTCAGCGTTCACCCCTACTGCCACAAAATCCTCTCTTCTGCAAAAATAACCTACAATATTCAATATTCAATGTTCAGTGTTCACCCCAACTGCCACTAAATCCTCTCTTCTGCCAAAAATAACCTTCAATATTCAGTGTTCAGTGTTCACCCCAACTGCCACTAAATCCTCTCTTCTGCCAAAAATAACCTTCAATATTCAATATTCAGTGTTCAGTGTTCACCCCAACTGCCACTAAATCCTCTCTTCTGCAAAAATAACCTTCAATATTCAGTGTTCAGTGTTCATCCCAACTGCAACTAAATCATCTCTTCTGCCAAAAATAACCTTCAATATTCAGTGTTCAGTGTTCACCCCAACTGCCACTAAATCCTCTCTTCTGGCTAAAATAACCTTCAATATTCAATATTCAGTGTTCAGTGTTCACCCCAACTGCCACTAAATCCTCTCTTCTGCAAAAATAACCTTCAATATTCAATATTCAGTGTTCAGTGTTCACCCCAACTGCCACTAAATCCTCTCTTCTGCAAAAATAAACTTCAATATTCAAAATTCGGTGTTCAGCGTTCACCCCTACTGCCACAAAATCCTCTCTTCTGCAAAAATAACCTACAATATTCAATATTCAATGTTCAGTGTTCACCCCAACTGCCACTAAATCCTCTCTTCTGCCAAAAATAACCTTCAATATTCAGTGTTCAGTGTTCACCCCAACTGCCACTAAATCCTCTCTTCTGCCAAAAATAACCTTCAATATTCAATATTCAGTGTTCAGTGTTCACCCCAACTGCCACTAAATCCTCTCTTCTGCCAAAAATAACCTTCAATATTCAGTGTTTAGTGTTCACCCCAACTGCCACTAAATCCTCTCTTCTACAAAAAGAACCTTCAATATTCAGTGTTCAGTGTTCAGTGTTCACCCAACTACCACTAAATCCTCTCTTCTGCAAATATAACCTTCAATATTCAATATTCAGTGTTCAGTGTTCAGCCCAACTGCCACTAAATCCTCTCTTCTGCCAAAAATAACCTTCAATATTCAATATTTAGTGTTCAGTGTACACTCCAACTGCCACTAAACCCTCTCTTCTGCAAAAATAACCTTCAATATTCAGTGTTCAGTGTTCAGTGTTCACCCCAACTGCCATAAATCCTCTCTTCTGCAAAAATAACCTTCAATATTCAGTGTTCAGTATTCACCCCAACTGCCACTAAATCCTTTCTTCTGCCAAAAATAACCTTCAATATTCAGTGTTCAGTGTTCAGTGTTCACCCCAACTGCCACTAAATCCTATCTTCTGCCAAAAATAACCTTCAATATTCAGTGATCAGTGTTCACCCCAACTGCCACTAAATCCTCTCTTCTGCCAAAAATAACCTTCAATATTCAATATTCAGTGTTCAGTGTTCACCCAAACTGCCACTAAATCCTCTCTTCTGCCAAAAATAACCTTCAATAATCAGTGTTCAGTGTTCACCCCAACTGCCACTAAATCCTCTCTTCTGCCAAAAATAACCTTCAATATTCAATATTCAGTGTTCAGTGTTCACCCAAACTGCCACTAAATCCTCTCTTATGCCAAAAATAACCTTCAATATTCAGTGTTCAGTGTTCACCCCTACTGCCCCTAAATCCTCTCTTCTGCAAAAATCACCTTCAATATTCAATATTCAGTGTTCAGTGTTCACCCCAACTGCCACTAAATCCTCTCTTCTGCAAAAACAACCTTCAATATTCAGTGTTCAGTGTTCACCCCAACTGCCACTAAATCCTCTCTTCTGCCAAAAATAACCTTCAATATTCAATATTCAGTGTTCAGTGTTCACCCCAACTGCCAGTAAATCCTCTCTTCTGCAAAAACAACCTTCAATATTCAGTGTTCAGTGTTCACCCCAACTGCCACTAAATCCTCTCTTCTGCAAAAATAACCTTCAATATTCAGTGTTCAGTGTTCATCCCAACTGCAACTAAATCATCTCTTCTGCCAAAAATAACCTTCAATATTCAGTGTTCAGTGTTCACCCCAACTGCCACTAAATCCTCTCTTCTGCCAAAAATAACCTTCAATATTCAATATTCAGTGTTCAGTGTTCACCCCAACTGCCACTAAATCCTCTCTTCTGCAAAAATAACCTTCAATATTCAATATTCAGTGTTCAGTGTTCACCCCAACTGCCACTAAATCCTCTCTTCTGCCAAAAATAACCTTCAATATTCAGTGTTTAGTGTTCACCCCAACTGCCACTAAATCCTCTCTTCTACAAAAAGAACCTTCAATATTCAGTGTTCAGTGTTCAGTGTTCACCCAACTACCACTAAATCCTCTCTTCTGCAAATATAACCTTCAATATTCAATATTCAGTGTTCAGTGTTCAGCCCAACTGCCACTAAATCCTCTCTTCTGCCAAAAATAACCTTCAATATTCAATATTCAGTGTTCAGTGTACACCCCAACTGCCACTAAACCCTCTCTTCTGCAAAAATAACCTTCAATATTCAGTGTTCAGTGTTCAGTGTTCACCCCAACTGCCATAAATCCTCTCTTCTGCAAAAATAACCTTCAATATTCAGTGTTCAGTGTTCACCCCAACTGCCACTAAATCCTCTCTTCTGCCAAAAATAACCTTCAATATTCAGTGTTCAGTGTTCAGTGTTCACCCCAACTGCCACTAAATCCTATCTTCTGCCAAAAATAACCTTCAATATTCATTGTTCAGTGTTCACCCCAACTGCCACTAAATCCTCTCTTCTGCCAAAAATAACCTTCAATATTCAATATTCAGTGTTCAGTGTTCACCCAAACTGCCACTAAATCCTCTCTTCTGCCAAAAATAACCTTCAATAATCAGTGTTCAGTGTTCACCCCAACTGCCACTAAATCCTCTCTTCTGCCAAAAATAACCTTCAATATTCAATATTCAGTGTTCAGTGTTCACCCAAACTGCCACTAAATCCTCTCTTCTGCCAAAAATAACCTTCAATATTCAGTGTTCAGTGTTCACCCCAACTGCCACTAAATCCTCTCTTCTGCAAAAAGAACCTTCAATATTCAGTGTTCAGCGTTCAGTGTTCACCCAACTGCCACTAAATCCTCTCTTATGCAAAAATAACCTTCAATATTCAATATTCAGTGTTCAGTGTTCACCCCAACTGCCACTAAATCCTCTCTTCTGCAAAAATAACCTTCAATATTCAATATTCAGTGATCAGTGTTCACACCAACTGCCACTAAATCCTCTCTTCTGCAAAGATAACCTTCAATATTCAATATTCAGTGTTCAGTGTTCACCCCAACTGCCACTAAGTCCTCTCTTATGCCAAACATAACCTTCAATATTCAATATTCAGTGTTCAGTCTTCACCCCAACTGCCACTAAATCCTCTCGTCTGCCAAAAATAACCTTCAATATTCAGTGATCAGTGTTCAGTGTTCACCCCAACTGCCACTAAATCCTCTCTTCTGCAAAAATAACCTTCAATATTCAGTGTTCAGTGTTCACCCCAACTGCCACTAAATCCTCTCTTCTGCCAAAAATAACCTTCAATATTCAATATTCAGTGTTCAGTGTTCACCCCAACTACCACTAAATCCTCTCTTCTGCAAAAATAACCTTCAATATTCAGTGTTCAGTGTTCATTGTTCACCCCAACTGCCACTAAATCCTCTCTTCTGCAAAAATAACCTTCAATAATCAATATTCAGTGTTCAGTGTTCACCCCAACTGCCACTAAATCCTCTCTTCTGCAAAAATAACCTTCAATATTCAATATTCAGTGTTCAGTGTTCACCCCAACTGCCACTAAATCCTCTCTTCTGCAAAAATAACCTTCAATATTCAATATTCAGTGTTCAGTGTTCACCCCAACTGTCACTAAATCCTCTCTTCTGCAAAAATAAACTTCAATATTCAATATTCAGTGTTCACCCCAACTGCCACTAAATCCTCTCTTCTGCCAAATATAACCTTCAATATTCAGTGTTCACCCCAACTGCCACTAAATCCTCTCTTCTGCCAAAAAGAACCTTCAATATTCAGTGTTCAGTGTTCACCCCAACTGCCACTAAATCCTCTCTTCTGCCAAAAATAACCTTTAATATTCAGTGTTCACCCCAACTGCCACTAAATCCTCTCTTCTGCCAAAAATAACCTTCAATATTCAGGTATCAGTGTTCAGTGTTCACCCCAACTGCCACTAAATCCTCTCTTCTGACAAAAATAATCTTCAATATTGAGTGTTCAGTGTTCAGTGTTCACCCCAACTGCCACTAAATCCTCTCTTCTGCCAAAAATAACCTTCAATATTCAGTGTTCAGTATTCAGTGTTCAGTGTTCAGTGTTCACCCCAACTGCCACTAAATCCTCTCTTCTGCAAAAATAACCTTCAATATTCAATATTCAGTGTTCAGTGTTCACCCCAACTGCCACTAAATCCTCTCTTCTGCCAAAAATAACCTTCAATATTCAGTGTTCACTGTTCAGTGTTCACCCCAACTGCCACTAAATCCTCTCTTCTGCCAAAAATAACCTTCAATATTCAGGTATCAGTGTTCAGTGTTCACCCCAACTGCCACTAAATCCTCTCTTCTGACAAAAATAATCTTCAATATTGAGTGTTCAGTGTTCAGTGTTCACCCCAACTGCCACTAAATCCTCTCTTCTGCCAAAAATAACCTTCAATATTCAGTGTTCAGTATTCAGTGTTCAGTGTTCAGTGTTCACCCCAACTGCCACTAAATCCTCTCTTCTGCAAAAATAACCTTCAATATTCAATGTTCAGTGTTCAGTGTTCACCCCAACTGCCACTAAATCCTCTCTTCTGCCAAAAATAACCTTCAATATTCAGTGTTCACTGTTCAGTGTTCACCCCAACTGCCACTAAATCTTGTCTTCTGCCAAAAATAACCTTCAATATTCAGTGTTCAGTGTTCAGTGTTCACCCCAACTGCCACTAAATCCTCTCCTCTGCAAAAATAACCTTCAATATTCAGTGTTCAGTGTTTAGTCTTCACCCCAACTGCCACTAAATCCTCTCTTCTGCCAAAAATAACCTTCAATATTCAGTGTTCAGTGTTCAGTGTTCACCCAACTGCGACTAAATCCTCTCTTCTGCAAATATAACCTTCAATATTCAATATTCAGTGTTCAGTGTTCAGCCCAACTGCCACTAAATCCTCTCTTCTGCCAAAAATAACCTTCAATATTCAATATTCAGTGTTCAGTGTTCACCCCAACTGCCACTAAATCCTCTCGTCTGCCAAAAATAACCTTCAATATTCAGTGTTCAGTGTTCAGTGTTCACCCCAACTGCCACTAAATCCTCTCTTCTGCAAAAATAACCTTCAATATTCAGTGTTGAGTGTTCAACCCACCTGCCACTAAATCCTCTCTTCTGCCAAAAATAACCTTCAATATTCAATATTCAGTGTTCATTGTTCACCCCAACTGCCACTAAATCCTATCTTCTGCCAAAAATAACCTTCAATATTCAGTGTTCAGTGTTCACCCCAACTGCCACTAAATCCTCTCTTCTGCCAAAAATAACCTTCAATATTCAATATTCAGTGTTCAGTGTTCACCCAAACTGCCACTAAATCCTCTCTTCTGCCAAAAATAACCTTCAATATTCAGTGTTCAGTGTTCACCCAAACTGACACTAAATGCTCTCTTCTGCCAAAAATAACCTTCAATATTCAATATTCAGTGTACAGTGTACACCCCAACTGCCACTAAACCCTCTCTTCTGCAAAAATAACCTTCAATATTCAGTGTTCAGTGTTCAGTGTTCACCCCAACTGCCATAAATCCTCTCTTCTGCAAAAATAACCTTCAATATTCAGTGTTCAGTGTTCACCCCAACTGCCACTAAATCCTCTCTTCTGCCAAAAATAACCTTCAATATTCAGTGTTCAGTGTTCAGTGTTCACCCCAACTGCCACTAAATCCTATCTTCTGCCAAAAATAACCTTCAATATTCAGTGTTCAGTGTTCACCCCAACTGCCACTAAATCCTCTCTTCTGCCAAAAATAACCTTCAATATTCAATATTCAGTGTTCAGTGTTCACCCAAACTGCCACTAAATCCTCTCTTCTGCCAAAAATAACCTTCAATAATCAGTGTTCAGTGTTCACCCCAACTGCCACTAAATCCTCTCTTCTGCCAAAAATAACCTTCAATATTCAATATTCAGTGTTCAGTGTTCACCCCAACTGCCACTAAATCCTCTCTTCTGCCAAAAATAACCTTCAATATTCAGTGTTCAGTGTTCACCCCAACTGCCACTAAATCCTCTCTTCTGCAAAAAGAACCTTCAATATTCAATATTCAGTGTTCAGTGTTCACCCCAACTGCCACTAAATCCTCTCTTCTGCAAAAATAACCTTCAATATTCAATATTCAGTGTTCAGTGTTCACCCCAACTGTCACTAAATCCTCTCTTCTGCAAAAATAAACTTCAATATTCAATATTCTGTGTTCACCCCAACTGCCACTAAATCCTCTCTTCTGCCAAAGATAACCTTCAATATTCAGTGTTCACCCCAACTGCCACTAAATCCTCTCTTCTGCCAAAAATAACCTTCAATATTCAGTGTTCAGTGTTCACCCCAACTGCCACTAAATCCTCTCTTCTGCCAAAAATAACCTTTAATATTCAGTGTTCACCCCAACTGCCACTAAATCCTCTCTTCTGCCAGAAATAATCTTCAATATTCAGGTATCAGTGTTCAGTGTTCACCCCAACTGCCACTAAATCCTCTCTTCTGACAAAAATAATCTTCAATATTGAGTGTTCAGTGTTCAGTGTTCACCCCAACTGCCACTAAATCCTCTCTTCTGCCAAAAATAACCTTCAATATTCAGTGTTCAGTATTCAGTGTTCAGTGTTCAGTGTTCACCCCAACTGCCACTAAATCCTCTCTTCTGCAAAAATAACCTTCAATATTCAATGTTCAGTGTTCAGTGTTCACCCCAACTGCCACTAAATCCTCTCTTCTGCCAAAAATAACCTTCAATATTCAGTGTTCAGTATTCAGTGTTCAGTGTTCAGTGTTCACCCCAACTGCCACTAAATCCTCTCTTCTGCAAAAATAACCTTCAATATTCAATGTTCAGTGTTCAGTGTTCACCCCAACTGCCACTAAATCCTCTCTTCTGCAAAAATAACCTTCAATATTCAGTGTTGAGTGTTCAACCCACCTGCCACTAAATCCTCTCTTCTGCCAAAAATAACCTTCAATATTCAATATTCAGTGTTCATTGTTCACCCCAACTGCCACTAAATCCTATCTTCTGCCAAAAATAACCTTCAATATTCAGTGTTCAGTGTTCACCCCAACTGCCACTAAATCCTCTCTTCTGCCAAAAATAACCTTCAATATTCAATATTCAGTGTTCAGTGTTCACCCAAACTGCCACTAAATCCTCTCTTCTGCCAAAAATAACCTTCAATATTCAGTGTTCAGTGTTCACCCAAACTGACACTAAATGCTCTCTTCTGCCAAAAATAACCTTCAATATTCAATATTCAGTGTACAGTGTACACCCCAACTGCCACTAAACCCTCTCTTCTGCAAAAATAACCTTCAATATTCAGTGTTCAGTGTTCAGTGTTCACCCCAACTGCCATAAATCCTCTCTTCTGCAAAAATAACCTTCAATATTCAGTGTTCAGTGTTCACCCCAACTGCCACTAAATCCTCTCTTCTGCCAAAAATAACCTTCAATATTCAGTGTTCAGTGTTCAGTGTTCACCCCAACTGCCACTAAATCCTATCTTCTGCCAAAAATAACCTTCAATATTCAGTGTTCAGTGTTCACCCCAACTGCCACTAAATCCTCTCTTCTGCCAAAAATAACCTTCAATATTCAATATTCAGTGTTCAGTGTTCACCCAAACTGCCACTAAATCCTCTCTTCTGCCAAAAATAACCTTCAATAATCAGTGTTCAGTGTTCACCCCAACTGCCACTAAATCCTCTCTTCTGCCAAAAATAACCTTCAATATTCAATATTCAGTGTTCAGTGTTCACCCCAACTGCCACTAAATCCTCTCTTCTGCCAAAAATAACCTTCAATATTCAGTGTTCAGTGTTCACCCCAACTGCCACTAAATCCTCTCTTCTGCAAAAAGAACCTTCAATATTCAATATTCAGTGTTCAGTGTTCACCCCAACTGCCACTAAATCCTCTCTTCTGCAAAAATAACCTTCAATATTCAATATTCAGTGTTCAGTGTTCACCCCAACTGTCACTAAATCCTCTCTTCTGCAAAAATAAACTTCAATATTCAATATTCTGTGTTCACCCCAACTGCCACTAAATCCTCTCTTCTGCCAAAGATAACCTTCAATATTCAGTGTTCACCCCAACTGCCACTAAATCCTCTCTTCTGCCAAAAATAACCTTCAATATTCAGTGTTCAGTGTTCACCCCAACTGCCACTAAATCCTCTCTTCTGCCAAAAATAACCTTTAATATTCAGTGTTCACCCCAACTGCCACTAAATCCTCTCTTCTGCCAGAAATAATCTTCAATATTCAGGTATCAGTGTTCAGTGTTCACCCCAACTGCCACTAAATCCTCTCTTCTGACAAAAATAATCTTCAATATTGAGTGTTCAGTGTTCAGTGTTCACCCCAACTGCCACTAAATCCTCTCTTCTGCCAAAAATAACCTTCAATATTCAGTGTTCAGTATTCAGTGTTCAGTGTTCAGTGTTCACCCCAACTGCCACTAAATCCTCTCTTCTGCAAAAATAACCTTCAATATTCAATGTTCAGTGTTCAGTGTTCACCCCAACTGCCACTAAATCCTCTCTTCTGCCAAAAATAACCTTCAATATTCAGTGTTCACTGTTCAGTGTTCACCCAAACTGCCACTAAATCCTCTCTTCTGCCAAAAATAACCTTCAATAATCAGTGTTCAGTGTTCACCCCAACTGCCACTAAATCCTCTCTTCTGCCAAAAATAACCTTCAATATTCAATATTCAGTGTTCAGTGTTCACCCAAACTGCCACTAAATCCTCTCTTCTGCCAAAAATAACCTTCAATATTCAGTGTTCAGTGTTCACCCCAACTGCCACTAAATCCTCTCTTCTGCAAAAAGAACCTTCAATATTCAGTGTTCAGCGTTCAGTGTTCACCCAACTGCCACTAAATCCTCTCTTATGCAAAAATAACCTTCAATATTCAATATTCAGTGTTCAGTGTTCACCCCAACTGCCACTAAATCCTCTCTTCTGCAAAAATAACCTTCAATATTCAATATTCAGTGATCAGTGTTCACACCAACTGCCACTAAATCCTCTCTTCTGCAAAGATAACCTTCAATATTCAATATTCAGTGTTCAGTGTTCACCCCAACTGCCACTAAGTCCTCTCTTATGCCAAACATAACCTTCAATATTCAATATTCAGTGTTCAGTCTTCACCCCAACTGCCACTAAATCCTCTCGTCTGCCAAAAATAACCTTCAATATTCAGTGATCAGTGTTCAGTGTTCACCCCAACTGCCACTAAATCCTCTCTTCTGCAAAAATAACCTTCAATATTCAGTGTTCAGTGTTCACCCCAACTGCCACTAAATCCTCTCTTCTGCCAAAAATAACCTTCAATATTCAATATTCAGTGTTCAGTGTTCACCCCAACTACCACTAAATCCTCTCTTCTGCAAAAATAACCTTCAATATTCAGTGTTCAGTGTTCATTGTTCACCCCAACTGCCACTAAATCCTCTCTTCTGCAAAAATAACCTTCAATAATCAATATTCAGTGTTCAGTGTTCACCCCAACTGCCACTAAATCCTCTCTTCTGCAAAAATAACCTTCAATATTCAATATTCAGTGTTCAGTGTTCACCCCAACTGCCACTAAATCCTCTCTTCTGCAAAAATAACCTTCAATATTCAATATTCAGTGTTCAGTGTTCACCCCAACTGTCACTAAATCCTCTCTTCTGCAAAAATAAACTTCAATATTCAATATTCAGTGTTCACCCCAACTGCCACTAAATCCTCTCTTCTGCCAAATATAACCTTCAATATTCAGTGTTCACCCCAACTGCCACTAAATCCTCTCTTCTGCCAAAAATAACCTTCAATATTCAGTGTTCAGTGTTCACCCCAACTGCCACTAAATCCTCTCTTCTGCCAAAAATAACCTTTAATATTCAGTGTTCACCCCAACTGCCACTAAATCCTCTCTTCTGCCAAAAATAACCTTCAATATTCAGGTATCAGTGTTCAGTGTTCACCCCAACTGCCACTAAATCCTCTCTTCTGACAAAAATAATCTTCAATATTGAGTGTTCAGTGTTCAGTGTTCACCCCAACTGCCACTAAATCCTCTCTTCTGCCAAAAATAACCTTCAATATTCAGTGTTCAGTATTCAGTGTTCAGTGTTCAGTGTTCACCCCAACTGCCACTAAATCCTCTCTTCTGCAAAAATAACCTTCAATATTCAATGTTCAGTGTTCAGTGTTCACCCCAACTGCCACTAAATCCTCTCTTCTGCCAAAAATAACCTTCAATATTCAGTGTTCACTGTTCAGTGTTCACCCCAACTGCCACTAAATCCTCTCTTCTGCCAAAAATAACCTTCAATATTCAGGTATCAGTGTTCAGTGTTCACCCCAACTGCCACTAAATCCTCTCTTCTGACAAAAATAATCTTCAATATTGAGTGTTCAGTGTTCAGTGTTCACCCCAACTGCCACTAAATCCTCTCTTCTGCCAAAAATAACCTTCAATATTCAGTGTTCAGTATTCAGTGTTCAGTGTTTAGTGTTCACCGCAACTGCCACTAAATCCTCTCTTCTGCAAAAATAACCTTCAATATTCAATGTTCAGTGTTCAGTGTTCACCCCAACTGCCACTAAATCCTCTCTTCTGCCAAAAATAACCTTCAATATTCAGTGTTCACTGTTCAGTGTTCACCCCAACTGCCACTAAATCTTGTCTTCTGCCAAAAATAACCTTCAATATTCAGTGTTCAGTGTTCAGTGTTCACCCCAACTGCCACTAAATCCTCTCCTCTGCAAAAATAACCTTCAATATTCAGTGTTCAGTGTTTAGTCTTCACCCCAACTGCCACTAAATCCTCTCTTCTGCCAAAAATAACCTTCAATATTCAGTGTTCAGTGTTCAGTGTTCACCCAACTGCCACTAAATCCTCTCTTCTGCAAATATAACCTTCAATATTCAATATTCAGTGTTCAGTGTTCAGCCCAACTGCCACTAAATCCTCTCTTCTGCCAAAAATAACCTTCAATATTCAATATTCAGTGTTCAGTGTTCACCCCAACTGCCACTAAATCCTCTCGTCTGCCAAAAATAACCTTCAATATTCAGTGTTCAGTGTTCAGTGTTCACCCCAACTGCCACTAAATCCTCTCTTCTGCAAAAATAACCTTCAATATTCAGTGTTGAGTGTTCAACCCACCTGCCACTAAATCCTCTCTTCTGCCAAAAATAACCTTCAATATTCAATATTCAGTGTTCATTGTTCACCCCAACTGCCACTAAATCCTATCTTCTGCCAAAAATAACCTTCAATATTCAGTGTTCAGTGTTCACCCCAACTGCCACTAAATCCTCTCTTCTGCCAAAAATAACCTTCAATATTCAATATTCAGTGTTCAGTGTTCACCCAAACTGCCACTAAATCCTCTCTTCTGCCAAAAATAACCTTCAATATTCAGTGTTCAGTGTTCACCCAAACTGACACTAAATGCTCTCTTCTGCCAAAAATAACCTTCAATATTCAATATTCAGTGTACAGTGTACACCCCAACTGCCACTAAACCCTCTCTTCTGCAAAAATAACCTTCAATATTCAGTGTTCAGTGTTCAGTGTTCACCCCAACTGCCATAAATCCTCTCTTCTGCAAAAATAACCTTCAATATTCAGTGTTCAGTGTTCACCCCAACTGCCACTAAATCCTCTCTTCTGCCAAAAATAACCTTCAATATTCAGTGTTCAGTGTTCAGTGTTCACCCCAACTGCCACTAAATCCTATCTTCTGCCAAAAATAACCTTCAATATTCAGTGTTCAGTGTTCACCCCAACTGCCACTAAATCCTCTCTTCTGCCAAAAATAACCTTCAATATTCAATATTCAGTGTTCAGTGTTCACCCAAACTGCCACTAAATCCTCTCTTCTGCCAAAAATAACCTTCAATAATCAGTGTTCAGTGTTCACCCCAACTGCCACTAAATCCTCTCTTCTGCCAAAAATAACCTTCAATATTCAATATTCAGTGTTCAGTGTTCACCCCAACTGCCACTAAATCCTCTCTTCTGCCAAAAATAACCTTCAATATTCAGTGTTCAGTGTTCACCCCAACTGCCACTAAATCCTCTCTTCTGCAAAAAGAACCTTCAATATTCAATATTCAGTGTTCAGTGTTCACCCCAACTGCCACTAAATCCTCTCTTCTGCAAAAATAACCTTCAATATTCAATATTCAGTGTTCAGTGTTCACCCCAACTGTCACTAAATCCTCTCTTCTGCAAAAATAAACTTCAATATTCAATATTCTGTGTTCACCCCAACTGCCACTAAATCCTCTCTTCTGCCAAAAATAACCTTCAATATTCAGTGTTCAGTGTTCACCCCAACTGCCACTAAATCCTCTCTTCTGCCAAAAATAACCTTCAATATTCAGTGTTCAGTGTTCACCCCAACTGCCACTAAATCCTCTCTTCTGCCAAAAATAACCTTTAATATTCAGTGTTCACCCCAACTGCCACTAAATCCTCTCTTCTGCCAGAAATAATCTTCAATATTCAGGTATCAGTGTTCAGTGTTCACCCCAACTGCCACTAAATCCTCTCTTCTGACAAAAATAATCTTCAATATTGAGTGTTCAGTGTTCAGTGTTCACCCCAACCGCCACTAAATCCTCTCTTCTGCCAAAAATAACCTTCAATATTCAGTGTTCAGTATTCAGTGTTCAGTGTTCAGTGTTCACCCCAACTGCCACGAAATCCTCTCTTCTGCAAAAATAACCTTCAATATTCAATGTTCAGTGTTCAGTGTTCACCCCAACTGCCACTAAATCCTCTCTTCTGCCAAAAAGAACCTTCAATATTCAGTGTTCACTGTTCAGTGTTCACCCCAACTGCCATTAAATCCTCTCTTCTGCCAAAAATAACCTTCAATATTCAGGTATCAGTGTTCAGTGTTCACCCAACTGCCACTAAGTCCTCTCTTCTGACAAAAATAATCTTCAATATTGAGTGTTCAGTGTTCAGTGTTCACCCCAACTGCCACTAAATCCTCTCTTCTGCCAAAAATAACCTTCAATATTCAGTGTTCAGTATTCAGTGTTCAGTGTTCAGTGTTCACCCCAACTGCCACTAAATCCTCTCTTCTGCAAAAATAACCTTCAATATTCAATGTTCAGTGTTCAGTGTTCACCCCAACTGCCACTAAATCCTCTCTTCTGCCAAAAATAACCTTCAATATTGAGTGTTCACTGTTCAGTGTTCACCCCAACTGCCACTAAATCTTGTCTTCTGCCAAAAATAACCTTCAATATTCAGTGTTCAGTGTTCAGTGTTCACCCCAACTGCCACTAAATCCTCTCCTCTGCAAAAATAACCTTCAATATTCAGTGTTCAGTGTTTAGTCTTCACCCCAACTGCCACTAAATCCTCTCTTCTGCCAAAAATAACCTTCAATATTCAATGTTCAGTGTTCAGTGTTCACCCAACTGCCACTAAATCCTCTCTTCTGCAAATATAACCTTCAATATTCAATATTCAGTGTTCAGTGTTCAGCCCAACTGCCACTAAATCCTCTCTTCTGCCAAAAATAACCTTCAATATTCAATATTCAGTGTTCAGTGTTCAACCCAACTGCCACTAAATCCTCTCGTCTGCCAAAAATAACCTTCAATATTCAGTGTTCAGTGTTCAGTGTTCACCCCAACTGCCACTAAATCCTCTCTTCTGCCAAAAATAACCTTCAATATTCAGTGTTCAGTGTTCACCCCAACTGCCACTAAATCCTCTCTTCTGCAAAAAGAACCTTCAATATTCAATATTCAGTGTTCAGTGTTCACCCCAACTGCCACTAAATCCTCTCTTCTGCAAAAATAACCTTCAATATTCAATATTCAGTGTTCAGTGTTCACCCCAACTGCCACTAAATCCACTCTTCTGCCAAAAATAACCTTCAATATTCAGTGTTCAGTGTTCACCCCAACTGCCACTAAATCCTCTCTTCTGCAAAAAGAACCTTCAATATTCAATATTCAGTGTTCAGTGTTCACCCCAACTGCCACTAAATCCTCTCTTCTGCAAAAATAACCTTCAATATTCAATATTCAGTGTTCAGTGTTCACCCCAACTGTCACTAAATCCTCTCTTCTGCAAAAATAAACTTCAATATTCAATATTCTGTGTTCACCCCAACTGCCACTAAATCCTCTCTTCTGCCAAAGATAACCTTCAATATTCAGTGTTCACCCCAACTGCCACTAAATCCTCTCTTCTGCCAAAAATAACCTTCAATATTCAGTGTTCAGTGTTCACCCCAACTGCCACTAAATCCTCTCTTGTGCCAAAAATAACCTTTAATATTTAGTGTTCACCCCAACTGCCACTAAATCCTCTCTTCTGCCAAAAATAATCTTCAATATTCAGGTATCAGTGTTCAGTGTTCACCCCAACTGCCACTAAATCCTCTCTTCTGACAAAAATAATCTTCAATATTGAGTGTTCAGTGTTCAGTGTTCACCCCAACTGCCACTAAATCCTCTCTTCTGCCAAAAATAACCTTCAATATTCAGTGTTCAGTATTCAGTGTTCAGTGTTCAGTGTTCACCCCAACTGCCACGAAATCCTCTCTTCTGCAAAAATAACCTTCAATATTCAATGTTCAGTGTTCAGTGTTCACCCCAACTGCCACTAAATCCTCTCTTCTGCCAAAAAGAACCTTCAATATTCAGTGTTCACTGTTCAGTGTTCACCCCAACTGCCATTAAATCCTCTCTTCTGCCAAAAATAACCTTCAATATTCAGGTATCAGTGTTCAGTGTTCACCCCAACTGCCACTAAATCCTCTCTTCTGACAAAAATAATCTTCAATATTGAGTGTTCAGTGTTCAGTGTTCACCCCAACTGCCACTAAATCCTCTCTTCTGCCAAAAATAACCTTCAATATTCAGTGTTCAGTATTCAGTGTTCAGTGTTCAGTGTTCACCCCAACTGCCACTAAATCCTCTCTTCTGCAAAAATAACCTTCAATATTCAATGTTCAGTGTTCAGTGTTCACCCCAACTGCCACTAAATCCTCTCTTTTCTGCCAAAAATAACCTTCAATATTCAGTGTTCACTGTTCAGTGTTCACCCCAACTGCCACTAAATCTTGTCTTCTGCCAAAAATAACCTTCAATATTCAGTGTTCAGTGTTCAGTGTTCACCCCAACTGCCACTAAATCCTCTCCTCTGCAAAAATAACCTTCAATATTCAGTGTTCAGTGTTTAGTCTTCACCCCAACTGCCACTAAATCCTCTCTTCTGCCAAAAATAACCTTCAATATTCAATGTTCAGTGTTCAGTGTTCACCCAACTGCCACTAAATCCTCTCTTCTGCAAATATAACCTTCAATATTCAATATTCAGTGTTCAGTGTTCAGCTCAACTGCCACTAAATCCTCTCTTCTGCCAAAAATAACCTTCAATATTCAATATTCAGTGTTCAGTGTTCAACCCAACTGCCACTAAATCCTCTCGTCTGCCAAAAATAACTTTCAATATTCAGTGTTCAGTGTTCAGTGTTCACCCCAACTGCCACTAAATCCTCTCTTCTGCAAAAATAACCTTCAATATTCAGTGTTCAGTGTTCAACCCAACTGCCACTAAATCCTCTCTTCTGCCAAAAATAACCTTCAATATTCAATATTCAGTGTTCATTGTTCACCCCAACTGCCACTAAATCCTCTCTTCTGCCAAAAATAACCTTCAATATTCAGTGTTCAGTGTTCACCCCAACTGCCACTAAATCCTCTCTTCTGCCAAAAATAACCTTCAATATTCAATATTCAGTGTTCAGTGTTCACCCAAACTGCCACTAAATCCTCTCTTCTGCCAAAAATAACCTTCAATATTCAGTGTTCAGTGTTCACCCAAACTGCCACTAAATCCTCTCTTCTGCCAAAAATAACCTTCAATATTCAATATTCAGTGTACAGTGTACACCCCAACTGCCACTAAACCCTCTCTTCTGCAAAAATAACCTTCAATATTCAGTGTTCAGTGTTCAGTGTTCACCCCAACTGCCACTAAATCCCCTCTTCTGCCAAAATAACCTTCAATATTCAGTGTTCAGTGTTCACCCCAACTGCCACTAAATCCTCTCTTCTGCCAAAAATAACCTTCAATATTCAGTGTTCAGTGTTCAGTGTTCACCCCAACTGCCACTAAATCCTATCTTCTGCCAAAAATAACCTTCAATATTCAGTGTTCAGTGTTCACCCCAACTGCCACTAAATCCTCTCTTCTGCCAAAAATAACCTTCAATATTCAATATTCAGTGTTCAGTGTTCACCCAAACTGCCACTAAATCCTCTCTTCTGCCAAAAATAACCTTCAATAATCAGTGTTCAGTGTTCACCCCAACTGCCACTAAATCCTCTCTTCTGCCAAAAATAACCTTCAATATTTAATATTCAGTGTTCAGAGTTCACCCCAACTGCCACTAAATCCTCTCTTCTGCCAAAAATAACTTTCAATATTCAGTGTTCAGTGTTCACCCCAACGGCCACTAAATCCTCTCTTCTGCAAAAAGAACCTTCAGTATTCAGTGTTCAGCGTTCAGTGTTCACCTAACTGCCACTAAATCCTCTCTTATGCAAAAATAACCTTCAATATTCAATATTCAGTGTTCAGTGTTCACCCCAACTGCCACTAAATCCTCTCTTCTGCAAAAATAACCTTCAATATTCAATATTCAGTGATCAGTGTTCACCCCAACTGCCACTAAATCCTCTCTTCTGCAAAGATAACCTTCAATATTCAATATTCAGTGTTCAGTGTTCACCCCAACTGCCACTAAATCCTCTCTTCTGCCAAAAATAACCTTCAATATTCAATATTCAGTGTTCAGTGTTCACCCCAACTGCCACTAAATCCTCTCGTCTGCCAAAAATAACCTTCAATATTCAGTGATCAGTGTTCAGTGTTCACCCCAACTGCCACTAAATCCTCTCTTCTGCAAAAATAACCTTCAATATTCAGTGTTCAGTGTTCACCCCAACTGCCACTAAATCCTCTCTTCTGCCAAAAATAACCTTCAATATTCAATATTCAGTGTTCAGTGTTCACCCTAACTGCCACTAAATCCTCTCTTCTGCCAGAAATAACCTTCAATATTCAGTGTTCAGTGTTCAGTGTTCACCCCAACTGCCACTAAATCCTCTCTTCTGCAAAAATAACCTTCAATATTCAATATTCAGTGTTCAGTGTTCACCCCAACTGCCACTAAATCCTCTCTTCTGCAAAAATAACCTTCAATACTCAGTGTTCAGTGTTCATTGTTCACCCCAACTGCCACTAAATCCTCTCTTCTGCAAAAATAACCTTCAATATTCAATATTCAGTGTTCAGTGTTCACCCCAACTGCCACTAAATCCTCTGTTCTGCAAAAATAACATTCAATATTCAATATTCAGTGTTCAGTGTTCACCCCAACTGCCACTAAATCCTCTCTTCTGACAAAAATAATCTTCAATATTGAGTGTTCAGTGTTCAGTGTTCACCCCAACTGCCACTAAATCCTCTCTTCTGCCAAAAATAACCTTCAATATTCAGTGTTCAGTATTCAGTGTTCAGTGTTCAGTGTTCACCCCAACTGCCACGAAATCCTCTCTTCTGCAAAAATAACCTTCAATATTCAATGTTCAGTGTTCAGTGTTCACCCCAACTGCCACTAAATCCTCTCTTCTGCCAAAAAGAACCTTCAATATTCAGTGTTCACTGTTCAGTGTTCACCCCAACTGCCATTAAATCCTCTCTTCTGCCAAAAATAACCTTCAATATTCAGGTATCAGTGTTCAGTGTTCACCCCAACTGCCACTAAATCCTCTCTTCTGACAAAAATAATCTTCAATATTGAGTGTTCAGTGTTCAGTGTTCACCCCAACTGCCACTAAATCCTCTCTTCTGCCAAAAATAACCTTCAATATTCAGTGTTCAGTATTCAGTGTTCAGTGTTCAGTGTTCACCCCAACTGCCACTAAATCCTCTCTTCTGCAAAAATAACCTTCAATATTCAATGTTCAGTGTTCAGTGTTCACCCCAACTGCCACTAAATCCTCTCTTCTGCCAAAAATAACCTTCAATATTCAGTGTTCACTGTTCAGTGTTCACCCCAACTGCCACTAAATCTTGTCTTCTGCCAAAAATAACCTTCAATATTCAGTGTTCAGTGTTCAGTGTTCACCCCAACTGCCACTAAATCCTCTCCTCTGCAAAAATAACCTTCAATATTCAGTGTTCAGTGTTTAGTCTTCACCCCAACTGCCACTAAATCCTCTCTTCTGCCAAAAATAACCTTCAATATTCAGTGTTCAGTGTTCAGTGTTCACCCAACTGCCACTAAATCCTCTCTTCTGCAAATATAACCTTCAATATTCAATATTCAGTGTTCAGTGTTCAGCCCAACTGCCACTAAATCCTCTCTTCTGCCAAAAATAACCTTCAATATTCAATATTCAGTGTTCAGTGTTCAACCCAACTGCCACTAAATCCTCTCGTCTGCCAAAAATAACCTTCAATATTCAGTGTTCAGTGTTCAGTGTTCACCCCAACTGCCACTAAATCCTCTCTTCTGCAAAAATAACCTTCAATATTCAGTGTTCAGTGTTCAACCCAACTGCCACTAAATCCTCTCTTCTGCCAAAAATAACCTTCAATATTCAATATTCAGTGTTCATTGTTCACCCCAACTGCCACTAAATCCTATCTTCTGCCAAAAATAACCTTTAATATTCAGTGTTCAGTGTTCACCCCAACTGCCACTAAATCCTCTCTTCTGCCAAAAATAACCTTCAATATTCAGTGTTCAGTATTCAGTGTTCAGTGTTCAGTGTTCACCCCAACTCCCACTAAATCCTCTCTTCTGCAAAAATAACCTTCAATATTCAATGTTCAGTGTTCAGTGTTCACCCCAACTGCCACTAAATCCTCTCTTCTGCCAAAAATAACCTTCAATATTCAGTGTTCACTGTTCAGTGTTCACCCCAACTGCCACTAAATCTTGTCTTCTGCCAAAAATAACCTTCAATATTCAGTGTTCAGTGTTCAGTGTTCACCCCAACTGCCACTAAATCCTCTCCTCTGCAAAAATAACCTTCAATATTCAGTGTTCAGTGTTTAGTCTTCACCCCAACTGCCACTAAATCCTCTCTCCTGCCAAAAATAACCTTCAATATTCAGTGTTCAGTGTTCAGTGTTCACCCAACTGCCACTAAATCCTCTCTTCTGCAAAAATAACCTTCAATATTCAGTGTTCAGTATTCAGTGTTCAGTGTTCAGTGTTCACCCCAACTGCCACGAAATCCTCTCTTCTGCAAAAATAACCTTCAATATTCAATGTTCAGTGTTCAGTGTTCACCCCAACTGCCACTAAATCCTCTCTTCTGCCAAAAAGAACCTTCAATATTCAGTGTTCACTGTTCAGTGTTCACCCCAACTGCCATTAAATCCTCTCTTCTGCCAAAAATAACCTTCAATATTCAGGTATCAGTGTTCAGTGTTCACCCCAACTGCCACTAAATCCTCTCTTCTGACAAAAATAATCTTCAATATTGAGTGTTCAGTGTTCAGTGTTCACCCCAACTGCCACTAAATCCTCTCTTCTGCCAAAAATAACCTTCAATATTCAGTGTTCAGTATTCAGTGTTCAGTGTTCAGTGTTCACCCCAACTGCCACTAAATCCTCTCTTCTGCAAAAATAACGTTCAATATTCAATGTTCAGTGTTCAGTGTTCACCCCAACTGCCACTAAATCCTCTCTTCTGCCAAAAATAACCTTCAATATTCAGTGTTCACTGTTCAGTGTTCACCCCAACTGCCACTAAATCTTGTCTTCTGCCAAAAATAACCTTCAATATTCAGTGTTCAGTGTTCAGTGTTCACCCCAACCGCCACTAAATCCTCTCCTCTGCAAAAATAACCTTCAATATTCAGTGTTCAGTGTTTAGTCTTCACCCCAACTGCCACTAAATCCTCTCTTCTGCCAAAAATAACCTTCAATATTCAGTGTTCAGTGTTCAGTGTTCACCCAACTGCCACTAAATACTCTCTTCTGCAAATATAACCTTCAATATTCAATATTCAGTGTTCAGTGTTCAGCCCAACTGCCACTAAATCCTCTCTTCTGCCAAAAATAACCTTCAATATTCAATATTAAGTGTTCAGTGTTCAACCCAACTGCCACTAAATCCTCTCGTCTGCCAAAAATAACCTTCAATATTCAGTGTTCAGTGTTCAGTGTTCACCCCAACTGCCACTAAATCCTCTCTTCTGCAAAAATAACCTTCAATATTCAGTGTTCAGTGTTCAACCCAACTGCCACTAAATCCTCTCTTCTGCCAAAAATAACCTTCAATATTCAATATTCAGTGTTCATTGTTCACCCCAACTGCCACTAAATCCTATCTTCTGCCAAAAATAACCTTCAATATTCAGTGTTCAGTGTTCACCCCAACTGCCACTAAATCCTCTCTTCTGCCAAAAATAACCTTCAATATTCAGTGTTCAGTATTCAGTGTTCAGTGTTCAGTGTTCACCCCAACTCCCACTAAATCCTCTCTTCTGCAAAAATAACCTTCAATATTCAATGTTCAGTGTTCAGTGTTCACCCCAACTGCCACTAAATCCTCTCTTCTGCCAAAAATAACCTTCAATATTCAGTGTTCACTGTTCAGTGTTCACCCCAACTGCCACTAAATCTTGTCTTCTGCCAAAAATAACCTTCAATATTCAGTGTTCAGTGTTCAGTGTTCACCCCAACTGCCACTAAATCCTCTCCTCTGCAAAAATAACCTTCAATATTCAGTGTTCAGTGTTTAGTCTTCACCCCAACTGCCACTAAATCCTCTCTTCTGCCAAAAATAACCTTCAATATTCAGTGTTCAGTGTTCAGTGTTAACCCAACTGCCACTAAATCCTCTCTTCTGCAAATATAACCTTCAATATTCAATATTCAGTGTTCAGTGTTCAGCCCAACTGCCACTAAATCCTCTCTTCTGCCAAAAATAACCTTCAATATTCAATATTCAGTGTTCAGTGTTCAACCCAACTGCCACTAAATCCTCTCGTCTGCCAAAAATAACCTTCAATATTCAGTGTTCAGTGTTCAGTGTTCACCCCAACTGCCACTACATCCTCTCTTCTGCAAAAATAACCTTCAATATTCTGTGTTCAGTGTTCAACCCAACTGCCACTAAATCCTCTCTTCTGCCAAAAATAACCTTCAATATTCAATATTCAGTGTTCATTGTTCACCCCAACTGCCACTAAATCCTATCTTCTGCCAAAAATAACCTTCAATATTCAGTGTTCAGTGTTCACCCCAACTGCCACTAAATCCTCTCTTCTGCCAAAAATAACCTTCAATATTCAATATTCAGTGTTCAGTGTTCACCCAAACTGCCACTAAATCCTCTCTTCTGCCAAAAATAACCTTCAATATTCAGTGTTCAGTGTTCACCCAAACTGCCACTAAATCCTCTCTTCTGCCAAAAATAACCTTCAATATTCAATATTCAGTGTACAGTGTACACCCCAACTGCCACTAAACCCTCTCTTCTGCAAAAATAACCTTCAATATTCAGTGTTCAGTGTTCAGTGTTCACCCCAACTGCCATAAATCCTCTCTTCTGCAAATATAACCATCAATATTCAGTGTTCAGTGTTCACCCCAACTGCCACTAAATCCTCTCTTCTGCCAAAAATAACCTTCAATATTCAGTGTTCAGTGTTCAGTGTTCACCCCAACTGCCACTAAATCCTATCTTCTGCCAAAAATAACCTTCAATATTCAGTGTTCAGTGTTCACCCCAACTGCCACTAAATCCTCTCTTCTGCCAAAAATAACCTTCAATATTCAATATTCAGTGTTCAGTGTTCACCCAAACTGCCACTAAATCCTCTCTTCTGCCAAAAATAACCTTCAATAATCAGTGTTCAGTGTTCACCCCAACTGCCACTAAATCCTCTCTTCTGCCAAGAATAACCTTCAATATTTAATATTCAGTGTTCAGTGTTCACCCCAACTGCCACTAAATCCTCTCTTCTGCCAAAAATAACCTTCAATATTCAGTGTTCAGTGTTCACCCCAACTGCCACTAAATCCTCTCTTCTGCAAAAAGAACCTTCAGTATTCAGTGTTCAGCGTTCAGTGTTCACCCAACTGCCACTAAATCCTCTCTTATGCAAAAATAACCTTCAATATTCAATATTCAGTGTTCAGTGTTCACCCCAACTGCCACTAAATCCTCTCTTCTGCAAAAATAACCTTCAATATTCAATATTCAGTGATCAGTGTTCACCCCAACTGCCACTAAATCCTCTCTTCTGCAAAGATAACCTTCAATATTCAATATTCAGTGTTCAGTGTTCAACCCAACTGCCACTAAATCCTCTCTTCTGCCAAAAATAACCTTCAATATTCAATATTCAGTGTTCATTGTTCACCCCAACTGCCACTAAATCCTATCTTCTGCCAAAAATAACCTTCAATATTCAGTGATCAGTGTTCACCCCAACTGCCACTAAATCCTCTCTTCTGCCAAAAATAACCTTCAATATTCAATATTCAGTGTTCAGTGTTCACCCAAACTGCCACTAAATCCTCTCTTCTGCCAAAAATAACCTTCAATATTCAATATTCAGTGTACAGTGTACACCCCAACTGCCACTAAACCCTCTCTTCTGCAAAAATAACCTTCAATATTCAGTGTTCAGTGTTCAGTGTTCACCCCAACTGCCATAAATTCTCTCTTCTGCAAAAATAACCTTCAATATTCAGTGTTCAGTGTTCACCCCAACTGCCACTAAATCCTCTCTTCTGCCAAAAATAACCTTCAATATTCAGTGTTCAGTGTTCAGTGTTCACCCCAACTGCCACTAAATCCTATCTTCTGCCAAAAATAACCTTCAATATTCAGTGTTCAGTGTTCACCCCAACTGCCACTAAATCCTCTCTTCTGCCAAAAATAACCTTCAATATTCAATATTCAGTGTTCAGTGTTCACCCAAACTGCCACTAAATCCTCTCTTCTGCCAAAAATAACCTTCAATAATCAGTGTTCAGTGTTCACCCCAACTGCCACTAAATCCTCTCTTCTGCCAAAAATAACCTTCAATATTTAATATTCAGTGTTCAGTGTTCACCCCAACTGCCACTAAATCCTCTCTTCTGCAAAAAGAATCTTCAGTATTCAGTGTTCAGCGTTCAGTGTTCACCCAACTGCCACTAAATCCTCTCTTATGCAAAAATAACCTTCAATATTCAATATTCAGTGTTCAGTGTTCACCCCAACTGCCACTAAATCCTCTCTTCTGCAAAAATAACCTTCAATATTCAATATTCAGTGATCAGTGTTCACCCCAACTGCCACTAAATCCTCTCTTCTGCAAAGATAACCTTCAATATTCAATATTCAGTGTTCAGTGTTCACCCCAACTGCCACTAAATCCTCTCTTCTGCCAAAAATAACCTTCAATATTCAATATTCAGTGTTCAGTGTTCACCCCAACTGCCACTAAATCCTCTCGTCTGCCAAAAATAACCTTCAATATTCAGTGATCAGTGTTCAGTGTTCACCCCAACTGCCACTAAATCCTCTCTTCTGCAAAAATAACCTTCAATATTCAGTGTTCAGTGTTCACCCCAACTGCCACTAAATCCTCTCTTCTGCCAAAAATAACCTTCAATATTCAATATTCAGTGTTCAGTGTTCACCCTAACTGCCACTAAATCCTCTCTTCTGCCAAAAATAACCTTCAATATTCAATATTCAGTGTTCAGTGTTCACCCCAACTGCCACTAAATCCTCTCTTCTGCCAAAAATAACCTTCAATATTCAGGTATCAGTGTTCAGTGTTTACCCCAACTGCCACTAAATCCTCTCTTCTGACAAAAATAATCTTCAATATTGAGTGTTCAGTGTTCAGTGTTCACCCCAACTGCCACTAAATCCTCTCTTCTGCCAAAAATAACCTTCAATATTCAGTGTTCAGTATTCAGTGTTCAGTGTTCAGTGTTCACACCAACTGCCACTAAATCCTCTCTTCTGCAAAAATAACCTTCAATATTCAATGTTCAGTGTTCACCCCAACTGCCACTAAATCCTCTCTTCTGCCAAAAATAACCTTCAATATTCAGTGTTCACTGTTCAGTGTTCACCCCAACTGCCACTAAATCTTGTCTTCTGCCAAAAATAACCTTCAATATTCAGTGTTCAGTGTTCAGTGTTCACCCCAACTGCCACTAAATCCTCTCCTCTGCAAAAATAACCTTCAATATTCAGTGTTCAGTGTTTAGTCTTCACCCCAACTGCCACTAAATCCTCTCTTCTGCCAAAAATAACCTTCAATATTCAGTGTTCAGTGTTCAGTGTTCACCCAACTGCCACTAAATCCTCTCTTCTGCAAATATAACCTTCAATATTCAATATTCAGTGTTCAGTGTTCAACCCAACTGCCACTAAATCCTCTCTTCTGCCAAAAATAACCTTCAATATTCAATATTCAGTGTTCATTGTTCACCCCAACTGCCACTAAATCCTATCTTCTGCCAAAAATAACCTTCAATATTCAGTGTTCAGTGTTCACCCCAACTGCCACTAAATCCTCTCTTCTGCCAAAAATAACCTTCAATATTCAATATTCAGTGTTCAGTGTTCACCCCAACTGCCACTAAATCCTCTCGTCTGCCAAAAATAACCTTCAATATTCAGTGTTCAGTGTTCAGTGTTCACCCCAACTGCCACTAAATCCTCTCTTCTGCAAAAATAACCTTCAATATTCAGTGTTCAGTGTTCAACCCAACTGCCACTAAATCCTCTCTTCTGCCAAAAATAACCTTCAATATTCAATATTCAGTGTTCATTGTTCACCCCAACTGCCACTAAATCCTATCTTCTGCCAAAAATAACCTTCAATATTCAGTGTTCAGTGTTCACCCCAACTGCCACTAAATCCTCTCTTCTGCCAAAAATAACCTTCAATATTCAATATTCAGTGTTCAGTGTTCACCCCAACTGCCACTAAATCCTCTCGTCTGCCAAAAATAACCTTCAATATTCAGTGATCAGTGTTCAGTGTTCACCCCAACTGCCACTAAATCCTCTCTTCTGCAAAAATAACCTTCAATATTCAGTGTTCAGTGTTCACCCCAACTGCCACTAAATCCTCTCTTCTGCCAAAAATAACCTTCAATATTCAATATTCAGTGTTCAGTGTTCACCCTAACTGCCACTAAATCCTCTCTTCTGCCAAAAATAACCTTCAATATTCAATATTCAGTGTTCAGTGTTCACCCCAACTGCCACTAAATCCTCTCTTCTGCCAAAAATAACCTTCAATATTCAGGTATCAGTGTTCAGTGTTTACCCCAACTGCCACTAAATCCTCTCTTCTGACAAAAATAATCTTCAATATTGAGTGTTCAGTGTTCAGTGTTCACCCCAACTGCCACTAAATCCTCTCTTCTGCCAAAAATAACCTTCAATATTCAGTGTTCAGTATTCAGTGTTCAGTGTTCAGTGTTCACACCAACTGCCACTAAATCCTCTCTTCTGCAAAAATAACCTTCAATATTCAATGTTCAGTGTTCACCCCAACTGCCACTAAATCCTCTCTTCTGCCAAAAATAACCTTCAATATTCAGTGTTCACTGTTCAGTGTTCACCCCAACTGCCACTAAATCTTGTCTTCTGCCAAAAATAACCTTCAATATTCAGTGTTCAGTGTTCAGTGTTCACCCCAACTGCCACTAAATCCTCTCCTCTGCAAAAATAACCTTCAATATTCAGTGTTCAGTGTTTAGTCTTCACCCCAACTGCCACTAAATCCTCTCTTCTGCCAAAAATAACCTTCAATATTCAGTGTTCAGTGTTCAGTGTTCACCCAACTGCCACTAAATCCTCTCTTCTGCAAATATAACCTTCAATATTCAATATTCAGTGTTCAGTGTTCAACCCAACTGCCACTAAATCCTCTCTTCTGCCAAAAATAACCTTCAATATTCAATATTCAGTGTTCATTGTTCACCCCAACTGCCACTAAATCCTATCTTCTGCCAAAAATAACCTTCAATATTCAGTGTTCAGTGTTCACCCCAACTGCCACTAAATCCTCTCTTCTGCCAAAAATAACCTTCAATATTCAATATTCAGTGTTCAGTGTTCACCCCAACTGCCACTAAATCCTCTCGTCTGCCAAAAATAACCTTCAATATTCAGTGTTCAGTGTTCAGTGTTCACCCCAACTGCCACTAAATCCTCTCTTCTGCAAAAATAACCTTCAATATTCAGTGTTCAGTGTTCAACCCAACTGCCACTAAATCCTCTCTTCTGCCAAAAATAACCTTCAATATTCAATATTCAGTGTTCATTGTTCACCCCAACTGCCACTAAATCCTATCTTCTGCCAAAAATAACCTTCAATATTCAGTGTTCAGTGTTCACCCCAACTGCCACTAAATCCTCTCTTCTGCCAAAAATAACCTTCAATATTCAGTGTTCAGTGTTCACCCAAACTGCCACTAAATCCTCTCTTCTGCCAAAAATAACCTTCAATATTCAGTGTTCAGTGTTCACCCAAACTGCCACTAAATCCTCTCTTCTGCCAAAAATAACCTTCAATATTCAATATTCAGTGTACAGTGTACACCCCAACTGCCACTAAACCCTCTCTTCTCCAAAAATAACCTTCAATATTCAGTGTTCAGTGTTCAGTGTTCACCCCAACTGCCATAAATCCTCTCTTCTGCAAAAATAACCTTCAATATTCAGTGTTCAGTGTTCACCCCAACTGCTACTAAATCCTCTCTTCTGCCAAAAATAACCTTCAATATTCAGTGTTCAGTGTTCAGTGTTCACCCCAACTGCCACTAAATCCTCTCTTCTGCCAAAAATAACCTTCAATATTCAGTGTTCAGTGTTCACCCCAACTGCCACTAAATCCTCTCTTCTGCAAAAAGAACCTTCAGTATTCAGTGTTCAGCGTTCAGTGTTCACCCAACTGCCACTAAATCCTCTCTTATGCAAAAATAACCTTCAATATTCAATATTCAGTGTTCAGTGTTCACCCCAACTGCCACTAAATCCTCTCTTCTGCAAAAATAACCTTCAATATTCAATATTCAGTGATCAGTGTTCACCCCAACTGCCACTAAATCCTCTCTTCTGCAAAGATAACCTTCAATATTCAATATTCAGTGTTCAGTGTTCAACCCAACTGCCACTAAATCCTCTCTTCTGCCAAAAATAACCTTCAATATTCAATATTCAGTGTACAGTGTTCACCCCAACTGCCACTAAATCCTCTCGTCTGCCAAAAATAACCTTCAATATTCAGTGTTCAGTGTTCAGTGTTCACCCCAACTGCCACTAAATCCTCTCTTCTGCAAAAATAACCTTCAATATTCAGTGTTCAGTGTTCAACCCAACTGCCACTAAATCCTCTCTTCTGCCAAAAATAACCTTCAATATTCAATATTCAGTGTTCATTGTTCACCCCAACTGCCACTAAATCCTATCTTCTGCCAAAAATAACCTTCAATATTCAGTGTTCAGTGTTCACCCCAACTGCCACTAAATCCTCTCTTCTGCCAAAAATAACCTTCAATATTCAATATTCAGTGTTCAGTGTTCACCCAAACTGCCACTAAATCCTCTCTTCTGCCAAAAATAACCTTCAATATTCAGTGTTCAGTGTTCACCCAAACTGCCACTAAATCCTCTCTTCTGCCAAATATAACCTTCAATATTCAATATTCAGTGTACAGTGTACACCCCAACTGCCACTAAACCCTCTCTTCTGCAAAAATAACCTTCAATATTCAGTGTTCAGTGTTCAGTGTTCACCCCAACTGCCATAAATCCTCTCTTCTGCAAAAATAACCTTCAATATTCAGTGTTCAGTGTTCACCCCAACTGCCACTAAATCCTCTCTTCTGCCAAAAATAACCTTCAATATTCAGTGTTCAGTGCTCAGTGTTCACCCCAACTGCCACTAAATCCTATCTTCTGCCAAAAATAACCTTCAATATTCAGTGTTCAGTGTTCACCCCAACTGCCACTAAATCCTATCTTTTGCCAAAAATAACCTTCAATATTCAATATTCAGTGTTCAGTGTTCACCCCAACTGCCACTAAATCCTCTCTTCTGCCAAAAATAACCTTCAATATTCAGTGTTCAGTGTTCACCCCAACTGCCACTAAATCCTCTCTTCTGCAAAAAGAACCTTCAGTATTCAGTGTTCAGCGTTCAGTGTTCACCCAACTGCCACTAAATCCTCTCTTATGCAAAAATAACCTTCAATATTCAATATTCAGTGTTCAGTGTTCACCCCAACTGCCACTAAATCCTCTCTTCTGCAAAAATAACCTTCAATATTCAATATTCAGTGATCAGTGTTCACCCCAACTGCCACTAAATCCTCTCTTCTGCAAAGATAACCTTCAATATTCAATATTCAGTGTTCAGTGTTCACCCCAACTGCCACTAAATCCTCTCTTCTGCCAAAAATAACCTTCAATATTCAATATTCAGTGTTCAGTGTTCACCCCAACTGCCACTAAATCCTCTCGTCTGCCAAAAATAACCTTCAATATTCAGTGATCAGTGTTCAGTGTTCACCCCAACTGCCACTAAATCCTCTCTTCTACAAAAATAACCTTCAATATTCAGTGTTCAGTGTTCACCCCAACTGCCACTAAATCCTCTCTTCTGCCAAAAATAACCTTCAATATTCAATATTCAGTGTTCAGTGTTCACCCTAACTGCCACTAAATCCTCTCTTCTGCCAGAAATAACCTTCAATATTCAGTGTTCAGTGTTCAGTGTTCACCCCAACTGCCACTAAATCCTCTCTTCTGCAAAAATAACCTTCAATATTCAATATTCAGTGTTCAGTGTTCACCCCAACTGCCACTAAATCCTCTCTTCTGCAAAAATAACCTTCAATACTCAGTGTTCAGTGTTCATTGTTCATCCCAACTGCCACTAAATCCTCTCTTCTGCAAAAATAACCTTCAATATTCAATATTCAGTGTTCAGTGTTCACCCCAACTGCCACTAAATCCTCTCTTCTGCAAAAATAACCTTCAATATTCAATATTCAGTGTTCAGTGTTCACCCCAACTGCCACTAAATCCTCTGTTCTGCAAAAATAACATTCAATATTCAATATTCAGTGTTCAGTGTTCACCCCAACTGTCACTAAATCCTCTCTTCTGCAAAAATAAACTTCAATATTCAATATTCAGTGTTCACCCCAACTGCCACTAAATCCTCTCTTCTGCCAAAGATAACCTTCAATATTCAGTGTTCACCCCAACTGCCACTAAATCCTCTCTTCTGCCAAAAATAACCTTCAATATTCAGTGTTCAGTGTTCACCCCAACTGCCACTAAATCCTCTCTTCTGCCAACAATAACCTTTAATATTCAGTGTTCACCCCAACTGCCACTAAATCCTCTCTTCTGCCAAAAATAACCTTCAATATTCAGGTATCAGTGTTCAGTGTTCACCCCAACTGCCACTAAATCCTCTCTTCTGACAAAAATAATCTTCAATATTGAGTGTTCAGTGTTCAGTGTTCACCCCAACTGCCACTAAATCCTCTCTTCTGCCAAAAATAACCTTCAATATTCAGTGTTCAGTATTCAGTGTTCAGTGTTCAGTGTTCACCCCAACTGCCACTAAATCCTCTCTTCTGCAAAATTAACATTCAATATTCAATGTTCAGTGTTCAGTGTTCACCCCAACTGTCACTAAATCCTCTCTTCTGACAAAAATAACCTTCAATATTCAGTGTTCACTGTTCAGTGTTAACCCCAACTGCCACTAAATCCTCTCTTCTGCCAAAAATAACCTTCAATATTCAAAATTCAATGTTCACTGTTCACCCCAACTGCCACTAAATCTTGTCTTCTGCCAAAAATAACCTTCAATATTCAGTGTTCAGTGTTCAGTGTTCACCCCAACTGCCACTAAATCCTCTCCTCTGCAAAAATAACCTTCAATATTCAGTCTTCAGTGTTTAGTGTTCACCCCAACTGCCACTAAATCCTCTCTTCTGCCAAAAATAACCTTCAATATTCAGTGTTCAGTGTTCAGTGTTCACCCCAACTGCCACTAAATTCTCTCTTCTGCCAAAAATAACCTTCAATATTCAGTGTTCAGTGTTCACCCCAACTGCCACTAGATCCTCTCTTCTGCAAAAATAACCTTCAATATTCAATATTCAGTGTTCAGTGTTCATCCCAACGGCCACTAAATCCTCTCTTCTGCAAAAATAACCTTCAATATTCAATATTCAGTGTTCAGTGTTCACCGCAACGGCCACTAAATCCTCTCTTCTGGAAAAATAACCTTCAATATTCAGTGTTCAGTGTTCACCCCAACTGCCACTAAATCCTCTCTTCTGCCAAAAATAACCCTCAATGTTCAGTGTTCAGTGTTCACCCCAACTGCCACTAAATCTTCTCTTCTGCAAAAATAACCTTCAATATTCAATATTCAGTGTTCACTGTTCACCCCAACTTCCACTAAATCCTCTCTTCTGCCAAAAATAACCTTCAATATTCAGTGTTCAGTGTTCAGTGTTCACCACAACTGCCACTAAATCCTCTCTTCTGCCAAAAATAACCTAAACTATTCAGTGTTCAGTGTTCACCCCAACTGCCACTAAATCCTCTCTTCTGCCAAAAATAACCTTCAATATTCAGTGTTCAGTATTCAGTGTTCAGTGTTCAGTGTTCGCTCCAACTGCCACTAAATCCTCTCTTCTGCAAAATTAACCTTCAATATTCAATGTTCAGTGTTCAGTGTTCACCCCAACTGTCACTAAATCCTCACTTCTGCCAAAAATAACCTTCAATATTCAGTGTTCACTGTTCAGTGTTCACCCCAACTGCCACTAAATCCTCTCTTCTGCCAGAAATAACCTTCAATATTCAAAATTCAATGTTCAGTGTTCACCCCAACTGCCACTAAATCTTCTCTTCTGCCAAAAATAACCTTCAATATTCAGTGTTCAGTGTTCAGTGTTCACCCCAACTGCCACTAAATCATCTCCTCTGCAAAAATAACCTTCAATATTCAGTGTTCAGTGTTTAGTGTTCACCCCAACTGCCACTAAATCCTCTCTTCTGCCAAAAATAACATTCAATATTCAGTGTTCAGTGTTCAGTGTTCATCCCAACTGCCACTAAATCCTCTCTTCTGCAAAAATAACCTTCAATATTCAATATTCAGTGTTCAGTGTTCATCCCAACTGCCACTAAATCCTCTCTTCTGCAAAAATAATCTTCAATATTCAATATTCAGTGTTCATTGTTCACCCCAACTGCCACTAAATCCTCTCTTCTGCAAAAATAACCTTCAATATTCAATATTAAGTGTTCAGTGTTCACCCCAACTGTCACTAAATCCTCTCTTCTGCAAAAATAAACTTCAATATTCAATATTCAGTGTTCACCCCAACTGCCACTAAATCCTCTCTTCTGCCAAAGATAACCTTCAATATTCAGTGTTCACCCCAACTGCCACTAAATCCTCTCTTCTGCCAAAAATAACCTTCAATATTCAGTGTTCACTGTTCAGTGTTCACCCCAACTGCCACTAAATCCTCTCTTCTGCCAAAAATAACCTTCAATATTCAAAATTCAATGTTCACTGTTCACCCCAACTGCCACTAAATCTTGTCTTCTGCCAAAAATAACCTTCAATATTCAGTGTTCAGTGTTCAGTGTTCACCCCAACTGCCACTAAATCCTCTCCTCTGCAAAAATAACCTTCAATATTCAGTGTTCAGTGTTTAGTGTTCACCCCAACTGCCACTAAATCCTCTCTTCTGCCAAAAATAACCTTCAATATTCAGTGTTCAGTGTTCAGTGTTCACCCCAACTGCCACTAAATTCTCTCTTCTGCCAAAAATAACCTTCAATATTCAGTGTTCAGTGTTCACCCCAACTGCCACTAGATCCTCTCTTCTGCAAAAATAACCTTCAATATTCAATATTCAGTGTTCAGTGTTCATCCAACGGCCACTAAATCCTCTCTTCTGCAAAAATAACCTTCAATATTCAATATTCAGTGTTCAGTGTTCACCGCAACGGCCACTAAATCCTCTCTTCTGGAAAAATAACCTTCAATATTCAGTGTTCAGTGTTCACCCCAACTGCCACTAAATCCTCTCTTCTGCCAAAAATAACCTTCAATGTTCAGTGTTCAGTGTTCACCCCAACTGCCACTAAATCTTCTCTTCTGCAAAAATAACCTTCAATATTCAATATTCAGTGTTCAGTGTTCACCCCAACTGCCACTAAATCCTCTCTTCTGCCAAAAATAACCTTCAATATTCAGTGTTCAGTGTTCAGTGTTCACCACAACTGCCACTAAATTCTCTCTTCTGCCAAAAATAACCTTCACTATTCAGTGTTCAGTGTTCACCCCAACTGCCACTAAATCCTCTCTTCTGCCAAAAATAACCTTCAATATTCAGTGTTCAGTATTCAGTGTTCAGTGTTCAGTGTTCACCCCAACTGCCACTAAATCCTCTCTTCTGCAAAATTAACCTTCAATATTCAATGTTCAGTGTTCAGTGTTCACCCCAACTGTCACTAAATCCTCTCTTCTGCCAAAAATAACCTTCAATATTCAGTGTTCACTGTTCAGTGTTCACCCCAACTGCCACTAAATCCTCTCTTCTGCCAAAAATAACCTTCAATATTCAAAATTCAATGTTCAGTGTTCACCCCAACTGCCACTAAATCTTCTCTTCTGCCAAAAATAACCTTCAATATTCAGTGTTCAGTGTTCAGTGTTCACCCCAACTGCCACTAAATCATCTCCTCTTCAAAAATAACCTTCAATATTCAGTGTTCAGTGTTTAGTGTTCACCCCAACTGCCACTAAATCCTCTCTTCTGCCAAAAATAACATTCAATATTCAGTGTTCAGTGTTCAGTGTTCATCCCAACTGCCACTAAATCCTCTCTTCTGCCAAAAATAACCTTCAATATTCAGTGTTCAGTGTTCACCCCAACTGCCACTAAATCCTCTCTTCTGCAAAAATAATCTTCAATATTCAATATTCAGTGTTCATTGTTCACCCCAACTGCCACTAAATCCTCTCTTCTGCAAAAATAACCTTCAATATTCAATATTCAGTGTTCAGTGTTCACCCCAACTGCCACTAAATCCTCTCTTATGCAAAAATAACCTTCAATATTCAATATTCAGTGTTCATTGTTCACCCCAACTGCCACTAAATCCTCTCTTCTGCAAAAATAACCTTCAATATTCAATATTAAGTGTTCAGTGTTCACCCCAACTGCCACTAAATCCTCTCTTCTGCAAAAATAACCTTCAATATTCAATATTCAGTGTTCAGTGTTCACCCCAACTGTCACTAAATCCTCTCTTCTGCAAAAATAAACTTCAATATTCAATATTCAGTGTTCACCCCAACTGCCACAAAATCCTCTCTTCTGCCAAAGATAACCTTCAATATTCAGTGTTCACCCCAACTGCCACTAAATCCTCTCTTCTGCCAAAAATAACCTTCAATATTCAGTGTTCAGTGTTCACCCCAACTGCCACTAAATCCTCTCTTCTGCCAAAAATAACCTTCAATATTCAGTGTTCAGTATTCAGTGTTCAGTGTTCAGTGTTCACCCCAACTGCCACTAAATCCTCTCTTCTGCAAAATTAACCTTCAATATTCAATGTTCAGTGTACAGTGTTCACCCCAACTGTCACTAAATCCTCTCTTCTGCAAAATTAACCTTCAATATTCAATGTTCAGTGTACAGTGTTCACCCGAACTGCCACTAAATCCTCTCTTCTGCCAAAAATAACATTCAATATTCAGTGTTCAGTGTTCAGTGTTCACCCCAACTGCCACTAAATTCTCTCTTCTGCCAAAAATAACCTTCAATATTCAGTGTTCAGTGTTCACCCCAACTGCCACTAGATCCTCTCTTCTGCAAAAATAACCTTCAATATTCAATATTCAGTGTTCAGTGTTCATCCAACGGCCACTAAATCCTCTCTTCTGCAAAAATAACCTTCAATATTCAATATTCAGTGTTCAGTGTTCACCGCAACGGCCACTAAATCCTCTCTTCTGGAAAAATAACCTTCAATATTCAGTGTTCAGTGTTCACCCCAACTGCCACTAAATCCTCTCTTCTGCCAAAAATAACCTTCAATGTTCAGTGTTCAGTGTTCACCCCAACTGCCACTAAATCTTCTCTTCTGCAAAAATAACCTTCAATATTCAATATTCAGTGTTCAGTGTTCACCCCAACTGCCACTAAATCCTCTCTTCTGCCAAAAATAACCTTCAATATTCAGTGTTCAGTGTTCAGTGTTCACCACAACTGCCACTAAATCCTCTCTTCTGCCAAAAATAACCTTCACTATTCAGTGTTCAGTGTTCACCCCCACTGCCACTAAATCCTCTCTTCTGCCAAAAATAACCTTCAATGTTCAGTGTTCAGTGTTCACCCCAACTGCCACTAAATCTTCTCTTCTGCAAAAATAACCTTCAATATTCAATATTCAGTGTTCAGTGTTCACCCCAACTGCCACTAAATCCTCTCTTCTGCCAAAAATAACCTTCAATATTCAGTGTTCAGTGTTCAGTGTTCACCACAACTGCCACTAAATCCTCTCTTCTGCCAAAAATAACCTTCAATATTCAGTGTTCAGTGTTCACCCCAACTGCCACTAAATCCTCTCTTCTGCAAAAATAATCTTCAATATTCAATATTCAGTGTTCATTGTTCACCCCAACTGCCACTAAATCCTCTCTTCTGCAAAAATAACCTTCAATATTTAATATTCAGTGTTCAGTGTTCACCCCAACTGCCACTAAATCCTCTCTTCTGCAAAAATAACCTTCAATATTCAATATTCAGTGTTCAGTGTTAACCCCAACTGCCACTAAATCCTCTCTTCTGCAAAAATAACCTTCAATATTCAATATTCAGTGTTCAGTGTTCACCCCAACTGCCACTAAATCCTCTCTTCTGCAAAAATAACCTTCAATATTCAATATTCAGTGTTCAGTGTTCACCCCAACTGCCACTAAATCCTCTCTTCTGCAAAAATAACCTTCAATATTCAATATTCAGTGTTCAGTGTTCACTCCAACTGCCACTAAACCCTCTCTTCTGCAAAAATAACCTTCAATATTCAGTGTTCAGTGTTCACCCTAATTGCCACTAAATCCTCTCTTCTGCAAAAGTAACCTTCAATATTCAATATTCAGTGTTCAGTGTTCACCGCAACGGCCACTAAATCCTGTCTTCTGCAAAAATAACCTTCAATATTCAATATTCAGTGTTCATTGTTCACCGCAACGGACACTAAATCCTCTCTTCTGGACAAATAACCTTCAATATTCAGTGTTCAGTGTTCACCCCAACTGCCACTAAATCCTCTCTTCTGCCAAAAATAACCTTCAATATTCAGTGTTCAGTGTTCACCCCAACTGCCACTAAATCTTCTCTTCTGCAAAAATAACCTTCAATATTCAATATTCAGTGTTCAGTGTTCACCCCAACTGCCACTAAATCCTCTCTTCTGCCAAAAATAACCTTCAATATTCAGTGTTCACTGTTCAGTGTTCACCCCAACTGCCACTAAATCCTCTCTTCTGCCAAAAATAACCTTCAATATTCAGTGTTCACTGTTCAGTGTTCACCCCAACTGCCACTAAATCCTCTCTTCTGCCAAAAATAACCTTCAATATTCAGTGTTCAGTGTTCAGTGTTCACCCCAACTGCCACTAAATCCTCTCTTCTGCAAAAATAACCTTCAATATTCAGTGTTCAGTGTTTAGTGTTCACCCCAACTGCCACTAAATCCTCTCTTCTGCAAAAATAACCTTCAATATTCAATATTCAGTGTTCATTGTTCACCCCAACTGCCACTAAATCCTCTCTTCTGCAAAAATAACCTTCAATATTCAGTGTTCAGTGTTCAGTGTTCACCCCAACTGCCACTAAATCCTCTCTTCTGCAAATATAACCTTCAATATTCAATATTAAGTGTTCATTGTTCACCCCAACTGCCACTAAATCATCTCTTCTGCAAAAATAACCTTCAATATTCAATATTAAGTGTTCATTGTTCACCCCAACTGCCACTAAATCCTCTCTTCTGCAAAAATAACCTTCAATATTCAGTGTTCAGTGTTCAGTGTTCACCCCAACTGCCACTAAATCCTCTCTTCTGCAAAAATAACCTTCAATATTCAATATTCAGTGTTCAGTGTTCACCCCAACTGTCACTAAATCCTCTCTTCTGCAAAAATAAACTTCAATATTCAATATTCAGTGTTCACCCCAACTGCCACAAAATCCTCTCTTCTGCCAAAGATAACCTTCAATATTCAGTGTTCACCCCAACTGCCACTAAATCCTCTCTTCTGCCAAAAATAACCTTTAATATTCAGTGTTCACCCCAACTGCCACTAAATCCTCTCTTCTGCCAAAAATAACCTTCAATATTCAGGTATCAGTGTTCAGTGTTCACCCCAACTGCCACTAAATCCTCTCTTCTGACAAAAATAATCTTCAATATTGAGTGTTCAGTGTTCAGTGTTCGCCCCAACTGCCACTAAATCCTCTCTTCTGCCAAAAATAACCTTCAATATTCAGTGTTCAGTATTCAGTGTTCAGTGTTCAGTGTTCACCCCAACTGCCACTAAATCCTCTCCTCTGCAAAAATAACCTTCAATATTCAGTGTTCAGTGTTTAGTGTTCACCCCAACTGCCACTAAATCCTCTCTTCTGCCAAAAATAACCTTCAATATTCAGTGTTCAGTGTTCAGTGTTCACCCCATCTGCCACTAAATTCTCTCTTCTGCCAAAAATAACCTTCAATATTCAGTGTTCAGTATTCAGTGTTCAGTGTTCAGTGTTCACCCCAACTGCCACTAAATCCTCTCCTCTGCAAAAATAACCTTCAATATTCAGTGTTCAGTGTTTAGTGTTCACCCCAACTGCCACTAAATCCTCTCTTCTGCCAAAAATAACCTTCAATATTCAGTGTTCAGTGTTCAGTGTTCACCCCATCTGCCACTAAATTCTCTCTTCTGCCAAAAATAACCTTCAATATTCAGTGTTCAGTGTTCACCCCAACTGCCACTAGATCCTCTCTTCTGCAAAAATAACCTTCAATATTCAATATTCAGTGTTCAGTGTTCATCCAACGGCCACTAAATCCTCTCTTCTGCAAAAATAACCTTCAATATTCAATATTCAGTGTTCAGTGTTCACCGCAACGGCCACTAAATCCTCTCTTCTGGAAAAATAACCTTCAATATTCAGTGTTCAGTGTTCACCCCAACTGCCACTAAGTCCTCTCTTCTGCCAAAAATCACCTTCAATGTTCAGTGTTCAGTGTTCACCCCAACTGCCACTAAATCTTCTCTTCTGCAAAAATAACCTTCAATATTCAATATTCAGTGTTCAGTGTTCACCCCAACTGCCACTAAATCCTCTCTTCTGCCAAAAATAACCTTCAATATTCAGTGTTCAGTGTTCAGTGTTCACCACAACTGCCACTAAATCCTCTCTTCTGCCAAAAATAACCTTCACTATTCAGTGTTCAGTGTTCACCCCAACTGCCACTAAATCCTCTCTTCTGCCAAAAATAACCTTCAATATTCAGTGTTCAGTATTCAGTGTTCAGTGTTCAGTGTTCACCCCAACTGCCACTAAATCCTCTCTTCTGCAAAATTAACCTTCAATATTCAATGTTCAGTGTTCAGTGTTCACCCCAACTGTCACTAAATCCTCTCTTCTGCCAAAAATAACCTTCAATATTCAGTGTTCACTGTTCAGTGTTCACCCCAACTGCCACTAAATCCTCTCTTCTGCAAAAATAACCTTCAATATTCAATATTCAGTGTTCATTGTTCACCCCAACTGCCACTAAATCCTCTCTTCTGCAAAAATAACCTTCAATATTCAGTGTTCAGTGTTCAGTGTTCACCCCAACTGCCACTAAATCCTCTCTTCTGCAAATATAACCTTCAATATTCAATATTAAGTGTTCATTGTTCACCCCAACTGCCACTAAATCCTCTCTTCTGCAAAAATAACCTTCAATATTCAATATTAAGTGTTCATTGTTCACCCCAACTGCCACTAAATCCTCTCTTCTGCAAAAATAACCTTCAATATTCAGTGTTCAGTGTTCAGTGTTCACCCCAACTGCCACTAAATCCTCTCTTCTGCAAAAATAACCTTCAATATTCAATATTCAGTGTTCAGTGTTCACCCCAACTGTCACTAAATCCTCTCTTCTGCAAAAATAAACTTCAATATTCAATATTCAGTGTTCACCCCAACTGCCACAAAATCCTCTCTTCTGCCAAAGATAACCTTCAATATTCAGTGTTCACCCCAACTGCCACTAAATCCTCTCTTCTGCCAAAAATAACCTTTAATATTCAGTGTTCACCCCAACTGCCACTAAATCCTCTCTTCTGCCAAAAATAACCTTCAATATTCAGGTATCAGTGTTCAGTGTTCACCCCAACTGCCACTAAATCCTCTCTTCTGACAAAAATAATCTTCAATATTGAGTGTTCAGTGTTCAGTGTTCACCCCAACTGCCACTAAATCCTCTCTTCTGCCAAAAATAACCTTCAATATTCAGTGTTCAGTATTCAGTGTTCAGTGTTCAGTGTTCACCCCAACTGCCACTAAATCCTCTCCTCTGCAAAAATAACCTTCAATATTCAGTGTTCAGTGTTTAGTGTTCACCCCAACTGCCACTAAATCCTCTCTTCTGCCAAAAATAACCTTCAATATTCAGTGTCCACTGTTCAGTGTTCACCCCATCTGCCACTAAATTCTCTCTTCTGCCAAAAATAACCTTCAATATTCAGTGTTCAGTGTTCACCCCAACTGCCACTAGATCCTCTCTTCTGCAAAAATAACCTTCAATATTCAATATTCAGTGTTCAGTGTTCATCCAACGGCCACTAAATCCTCTCTTCTGCAAAAATAACCTTCAATATTCAATATTCAGTGTTCAGTGTTCACCGCAACGGCCACTAAATCCTCTCTTCTGGAAAAATAACCTTCAATATTCAGTGTTCAGTGTTCACCCCAACTGCCACTAAATCCTCTCTTCTGCCAAAAATCACCTTCAATGTTCAGTGTTCAGTGTTCACCCCAACTGCCACTAAATCTTCTCTTCTGCAAAAATAACCTTCAATATTCAATATTCAGTGTTCAGTGTTCACCCCAACTGCCACTAAATCCTCTCTTCTGCCAAAAATAACCTTCAATATTCAGTGTTCAGTGTTCAGTGTTCACCACAACTGCCACTAAATCCTCTCTTCTGCCAAAAATAACCTTCACTATTCAGTGTTCAGTGTTCACCCCAACTGCCACTAAATCCTCTCTTCTGCCAAAAATAACCTTCAATATTCAGTGTTCAGTATTCAGTGTTCAGTGTTCAGTGTTCACCCCAACTGCCACTAAATCCTCTCTTCTGCAAAATTAACCTTCAATATTCAATGTTCAGTGTTCAGTGTTCACCCCAACTGTCACTAAATCCTCTCTTCTGCCAAAAATAACCTTCAATATTCAGTGTTCACTGTTCAGTGTTCACCCCAACTGCCACTAAATCCTCTCTTCTGCCAAAAATAACCTTCAATATTCAAAATTCAATGTTCAGTGTTCACCCCAACTGCCACTAAATCTTCTCTTCTGCCAAAAATAACCTTCAATATTCAGTGTTCAGTGTTCAGTGTTCACCGCAACTGCCACTAAATCATCTCCTCTTCAAAAATAACCTTCAATATTCAGTGTTCAGTGTATAGTGTTCACCCCAACTGCCACTAAATCCTCTCTTCTGCCAAAAATAACATTCAATATTCAGTGTTCAGTGTTCAGTGTTCATCCCAACTGCCACTAAATCCTCTCTTCTGCCAAAAATAACCTTCAATATTCAGTGTTCAGTGTTCACCCCAACTGCCACTAAATCATCTCTTCTGCAAAAATAATCTTCAATATTCAATATTCAGTGTTCATTGTTCACCCCAACTGCCACTAAATCCTCTCTTCTGCAAAAATAACCTTCAATATTCAATATTCAGTGTTCAGTGTTCACCCCAACTGCCACTAAATCCTCTCTTCTGCAAAAATAACCTTCAATATTCAATATTCAGTGTTCAGTGTTAACCCCAACTGCCACTAAATCCTCTCTTCTGCAAAAATAACCTTCAATATTCAATATTCAGTGTTCAGTGTTCACCCCAACTGCCACTAAATCCTCTCTTCTGCAAAAATAACCTTCAATATTCAATATTCAGTGTTCAGTGTTCACCCCAACTGCCACTAAATCCTCTCTTCTGCAAAAATAACCTTCAATATTCAATATTCAGTGTTCAGTGTTCACTCCAACTGCCACTAAATCCTCTCTTCTGCAAAAATAACCTTCAATATTCAGTGTTCAGTGTTCACCCTAATTGCCACTAAATCCTCTCTTCTGCAAAAATAACCTTCAATATTCAATATTCAGTGTTCAGTCTTCACCGCAACGGCCACTAAATCCTGTCTTCTGCAAAAATAACCTTCAATATTCAATATTCAATATTCAGTGTTCATTGTTCACCGCAACGGACACTAAATCCTCTCTTCTGGACAAATAACCTTCAATATTCAGTGTTCAGTGTTCACCCCAACTGCCACTAAATCCTCTCTTCTGCCAAAAATAACCTTCAATATTCAGTGTTCAGTGTTCACCCCAACTGCCACTAAATCTTCTCTTCTGCAAAAATAACCTTCAATATTCAATATTCAGTGTTCAGTGTTCACCCCAACTGCCACTAAATCCTCTCTTCTGCCAAAAATAACCTTCAATATTCAGTGTTCACTGTTCAGTGTTCACCCCAACTGCCACTAAATCCTCTCTTCTGCCAAAAATAACCTTCAATATTCAGTGTTCACTGTTCAGTGTTCACCCCAACTGCCACTAAATCCTCTCTTCTGCCAAAAATAACCTTCAATATTCAGTGTTCAGTGTTCAGTGTTCACCCCAACTGCCACTAAATCCTCTCTTCTGCAAAAATAACCTTCAATATTCAGTGTTCAGTGTTTAGTGTTCACCCCAACTGCCACTAAATCCTCTCTTCTGCCAAAAATAACCTTCAATATTCAAAATTCAATGTTCAGTGTTCACCCCAACTGCCACTAAATCCTCTCTTCTGCCAAAAATAACCTTCAATATTCAGTGTTCAGTGTTCAGTGTTCACCCCAACAGCCACTAAATCCTCTCTTCTGCAAAAATAACCTTCAATATTCAGTGTTCAGTGTTTAGTGTTCACCCCAACTGCCACTAAATCCTCTCTTCTGCCAAAAATAACCTTCAATATTCAGTGTTCAGTGTTCAGTGTTCACCCCAACTGCCACAAAATCCTCTCTTCTGCCAAAGATAACCTTCAATATTCAGTGTTCACCCCAACTGCCACTAAATCCTCTCTTCTGCCAAAAATAACCTTTAATATTCAGTGTTCACCCCAACTGCCACTAAATCCTCTCTTCTGCCAAAAATAACCTTCAATATTCAGGTATCAGTGTTCAGTGTTCACCCCAACTGCCACTAAATCCTCTCTTCTGACAAAAATAATCTTCAATATTGAGTGTTCAGTGTTCAGTGTTCACCCCAACTGCCACTAAATCCTCTCTTCTGCCAAAAATAACCTTCAATATTCAGTGTTCAGTATTCAGTGTTCAGTGTTCAGTGTTCACCCCAACTGCCACTAAATCCTCTCCTCTGCAAAAATAACCTTCAATATTCAGTGTTCAGTGTTTAGTGTTCACCCCAACTGCCACTAAATCCTCTCTTCTGCCAAAAATAACCTTCAATATTCAGTGTCCACTGTTCAGTGTTCACCCCATCTGCCACTAAATTCTCTCTTCTGCCAAAAATAACCTTCAATATTCAGTGTTCAGTGTTCACCCCAACTGCCACTAGATCCTCTCTTCTGCAAAAATAACCTTCAATATTCAATATTCAGTGTTCAGTGTTCATCCAACGGCCACTAAATCCTCTCTTCTGCAAAAATAACCTTCAATATTCAATATTCAGTGTTCAGTGTTCACCGCAACGGCCACTAAATCCTCTCTTCTGGAAAAATAACCTTCAATATTCAGTGTTCAGTGTTCACCCCAACTGCCACTAAATCCTCTCTTCTGCCAAAAATCACCTTCAATGTTCAGTGTTCAGTGTTCACCCCAACTGCCACTAAATCTTCTCTTCTGCAAAAATAACCTTCAATATTCAATATTCAGTGTTCAGTGTTCACCCCAACTGCCACTAAATCCTCTCTTCTGCCAAAAATAACCTTCAATATTCAGTGTTCAGTGTTCAGTGTTCACCACAACTGCCACTAAATCCTCTCTTCTGCCAAAAATAACCTTCACTATTCAGTGTTCAGTGTTCACCCCAACTGCCACTAAATCCTCTCTTCTGCCAAAAATAACCTTCAATATTCAGTGTTCAGTATTCAGTGTTCAGTGTTCAGTGTTCACCCCAACTGCCACTAAATCCTCTCTTCTGCAAAATTAACCTTCAATATTCAATGTTCAGTGTTCAGTGTTCACCCCAACTGTCACTAAATCCTCTCTTCTGCCAAAAATAACCTTCAATATTCAGTGTTCACTGTTCAGTGTTCACCCCAACTGCCACTAAATCCTCTCTTCTGCCAAAAATAACCTTCAATATTCAAAATTCAATGTTCAGTGTTCACCCCAACTGCCACTAAATCTTCTCTTCTGCCAAAAATAACCTTCAATATTCAGTGTTCAGTGTTCAGTGTTCACCCCAACTGCCACTAAATCATCTCCTCTTCAAAAATAACCTTCAATATTCAGTGTTCAGTGTATAGTGTTCACCCCAACTGCCACTAAATCCTCTCTTCTGCCAAAAATAACATTCAATATTCAGTGTTCAGTGTTCAGTGTTCATCCCAACTGCCACTAAATCCTCTCTTCTGCCAAAAATAACCTTCAATATTCAGTGTTCAGTGTTCACCCCAACTGCCACTAAATCCTCTCTTCTGCAAAAATAATCTTCAATATTCAATATTCAGTGTTCATTGTTCACCCCAACTGCCACTAAATCCTCTCTTCTGCAAAAATAACCTTCAATATTCAATATTCAGTGTTCAGTGTTCACCCCAACTGCCACTAAATCCTCTCTTCTGCAAAAATAACCTTCAATATTCAATATTCAGTGTTCAGTGTTAACCCCAACTGCCACTAAATCCTCTCTTCTGCAAAAATAACCTTCAATATTCAATATTCAGTGTTCAGTGTTCACCCCAACTGCCACTAAATCCTCTCTTCTGCAAAAATAACCTTCAATATTCAATATTCAGTGTTCAGTGTTCACCCCAACTGCCACTGAATCCTCTCTTCTGCAAAAATAACCTTCAATATTCAATATTCAGTGTTCAGTGTTCACTCCAACTGCCACTAAATCCTCTCTTCTGCAAAAATAACCTTCAATATTCAGTGTTCAGTGTTCACCCTAATTGCCACTAAATCCTCTCTTCTGCAAAAATAACCTTCAATATTCAATATTCAGTGTTCAGTCTTCACCGCAACGGCCACTAAATCCTGTCTTCTGCAAAAATAACCTTCAATATTCAATATTCAATATTCAGTGTTCATTGTTCACCGCAACGGACACTAAATCCTCTCTTCTGGACAAATAACCTTCAATATTCAGTGTTCAGTGTTCACCCCAACTGCCACTAAATCCTCTCTTCTGCCAAAAATAACCTTCAATATTCAGTGTTCAGTGTTCACCCCAACTGCCACTAAATCTTCTCTTCTGCAAAAATAACCTTCAATATTCAATATTCAGTGTTCAGTGTTCACCCCAACTGCCACTAAATCCTCTCTTCTGCCAAAAATAACCTTCAATATTCAGTGTTCACTGTTCAGTGTTCACCCCAACTGCCACTAAATCCTCTCTTCTGCCAAAAATAACCTTCAATATTCAGTGTTCACTGTTCAGTGTTCACCCCAACTGCCACTAAATCCTCTCTTCTGCCAAAAATAACCTTCAATATTCAGTGTTCAGTGTTCAGTGTTCACCCCAACTGCCACTAAATCCTCTCTTCTGCAAAAATAACCTTCAATATTCAGTGTTCAGTGTTTAGTGTTCACCCCAACTGCCACTAAATCCTCTCTTCTGCCAAAAATAACCTTCAATATTCAAAAGTCAATGTTCAGTGTTCACCCCAACTGCCACTAAATCCTCTCTTCTGCCAAAAATAACCTTCAATATTCAGTGTTCAGTGTTCAGTGTTCACCCCAACAGCCACTAAATCCTCTCTTCTGCAAAAATAACCTTCAATATTCAGTGTTCAGTGTTTAGTGTTCACCCCAACTGCCACTAAATCCTCTCTTCTGCCAAAAATAACCTTCAATATTCAGTGTTCAGTGTTCAGTGTTCACCCCAACTGCCACTAAATCCTCTCTTCTGCCAAAAATAACCTTCAATATTCAGTGTTCAGTGTTCACCCCAACTGCCACTAAATCCTCTCTTCTGCAAAAATAACCTTCAATATTCAATATTCAGTGTTCAGTGTTCACCCCAACTGCCACTAAATCCTCTCTTCTGCAAAAATAACCTTCAATATTCAATATTCAGTGTTCAGTGTTCATCCCAACTGCCACTAAATCCTCTCTTCTGCAAAAATAACCTTCAATATTCAATATTCAGTGTTCAGTGTTAACCCCAACTGCCACTAAATCCTCTCTTCTGCAAAAATAACATTCAATATTCAATATTCAGTGTTCAGTGTTCACCCCAACTGCCACTAAATCCTCTCTTCTGAAAAAATAACCTTCAATATTCAATATTCAGTGTTCAGCGTTCACTCCAACTGCCACGAAATCCTCTCTTCTGCAAAAATAACCTTCAATATTCAGTGTTCAGTGTTCACCCCAATTGCCACTAAATCCTCTCTTCTGCAAAAATAACCTTCAATATTCAATATTCAGTGTTCAGTGTTCACCGCAACGGCCACTAAATCCTGTCTTCTGCAAAAATAACCTTCAATATTCAATATTCAGTGTTCAGTGTTCACCGCAACGGCCACTAAATCCTCTCTTCTGGAAAAATAACCTTCAATATTCAGTGTTCAGTGTTCAGCCCAACTGCCACTAAATCCTCTCTTCTGCCGAAAATAACCTTCAATATTCAGTGTTCAGTGTTCACCCCAACTGCCACTAAATCTTCTCTTCTGCAAAAATAACCTTCAATATTCAATATTCAGTGTTCAGTGTTCACCCCAACTGCCACTAAATCCTCTCTTCTGCCAAAAATAACCTTCAATATTCAGTGTTCACTGTTCAGTGTTCACCGCAACTGCCACTAAATCCTCCCTTCTGCCAAAAATAACCTTCAATATTCAGTGTTCAGTGTTCAGTGTTCACCCCAACTGCCACTAAATCCTCTCTTCTGCAAAAATAACCTTCAATATTCAGTGTTCAGTGTTTAGTGTTCACCCCAACTGCCACTAAATCCTCTCTTCTGCCAAAAATAATCTTCAATATTCAGTGTTCAGTGTTCAGTGTTCACCACAACTGCCACTAAATCCTCTCTTCTGCCAAAAATAACCTTCACTATTCAGTGTTCAGTGTTCACCCCAACTGCCACTAAATCCTCTCTTCTGCCAAAAATCACCTTCAATGTTCAGTTTTCAGTGTTCACCCCAACTGCCACTAAATCTTCTCTTCTGCAAAAATAACCTTCAATATTCAATATTCAGTGTTCAGTGTTCACCCCAACTGCCACTAAATCCTCTCTTCTGCCAAAAATAACCTTCAATATTCAGTGTTCAGTGTTCAGTGTTCACCACAACTGCCACTAAATCCTCTCTTCTGCCAAAAATAACCTTCACTATTCAGTGTTCAGTGTTCACCCCAACTGCCACTAAATCCTCTCTTCTGCCAAAAATAACCTTCAATATTCAGTGTTCAGTATTCAGTGTTCAGTGTTCAGTGTTCACCCCAACTGCCACTAAATCCTCTCTTCTGCAAAATTAACCTTCAATATTCAATGTTCAGTGTTCAGTGTTCACCCCAACTGTCACTAAATCCTCTCTTCTGCCAAAAATAACCTTCAATATTCAGTGTTCACTGTTCAGTGTTCACCCCAACTGCCACTAAATCCTCTCTTCTGCCAAAAATAACCTTCAATATTCAAAATTCAATGTTCAGTGTTCACCCCAACTGCCACTAAATCTTCTCTTCTGCCAAAAATAACCTTCAATATTCAGTGTTCAGTGTTCAGTGTTCACCCCAACTGCCACTAAATCATCTCCTCTTCAAAAATAACCTTCAATATTCAGTGTTCAGTGTATAGTGTTCACCCCAACTGCCACTAAATCCTCTCTTCTGCCAAAAATAACATTCAATATTCAGTGTTCAGTGTTCAGTGTTCATCCCAACTGCCACTAAATCCTCTCTTCTGCCAAAAATAACCTTCAATATTCAGTGTTCAGTGTTCACCCCAACTGCCACTAAATCCTCTCTTCTGCAAAAATAATCTTCAATATTCAATATTCAGTGTTCATTGTTCACCCCAACTGCCACTAAATCCTCTCTTCTGCAAAAATAACCTTCAATATTCAATATTCAGTGTTCAGTGTTCACCCCAACTGCCACTAAATCCTCTCTTCTGCAAAAATAACCTTCAATATTCAATATTCAGTGTTCAGTGTTAACCCCAACTGCCACTAAATCCTCTCTTCTGCAAAAATAACCTTCAATATTCAATATTCAGTGTTCAGTGTTCACCCCAACTGCCACTAAATCCTCTCTTCTGCAAAAATAACCTTCAATATTCAATATTCAGTGTTCAGTGTTCACCCCAACTGCCACTAAATCCTCTCTTCTGCAAAAATAACCTTCAATATTCAATATTCAGTGTTCAGTGTTCACTCCAACTGGCACTAAATCCTCTCTTCTGCAAAAATAACCTTCAATATTCAGTGTTCAGTGTTCACCCTAATTGCCACTAAATCCTCTCTTCTGCAAAAATAACCTTCAATATTCAATATTCAGTGTTCATTGTTCACCGCAACGGACACTAAATCCTCTCTTCTGGACAAATAACCTTCAATATTCAGTGTTCAGTGTTCACCCCAACTGCCACTAAATCCTCTCTTCTGCAAAAATAACCTTCAATATTCAGTGTTCAGTATTTAGTGTTCACCCCAACTGCCACTAAATCCTCTCTTCTGCCGAAAATAACCTTCAATATTCAGTGTTCAGTGTTCACCCCAACTGCCACTAAATCTTCTCTTCTGCAAAAATAACCTTCAATATTCAATATTCAGTGTTCAGTGTTCACCCCAACTGCCACTAAATCCTCTCTTCTGCCAAAAATAACCTTCAATATTCAGTGTTCACTGTTCAGTGTTCACCCCAACTGCCACTAAATCCTCCCTTCTGCCAAAAATAACCTTCAATATTCAGTGTTCAGTGTTCAGTGTTCACCCCAACTGCCACTAAATCCTCTCTTCTGCAAAAATAACCTTCAATATTCAGTGTTCAGTGTTTAGTGTTCACCCCAACTGCCACTAAATCCTCTCTTCTGCCAAAAATAATCTTCAATATTCAGTGTTCAGTGTTCAGTGTTCACCACAACTGCCACTAAATCCTCTCTTCTGCCAAAAATAACCTTCACTATTCAGTGTTCAGTGTTCACCCCAACTGCCACTAAATCCTCTCTTCTGCCAAAAATCACCTTCAATGTTCAGTTTTCAGTGTTCACCCCAACTGCCACTAAATCTTCTCTTCTGCAAAAATAACCTTCAATATTCAATATTCAGTGTTCAGTGTTCACCCCAACTGCCACTAAATCCTCTCTTCTGCCAAAAATAACCTTCAATATTCAGTGTTCAGTGTTCAGTGTTCACCACAACTGCCACTAAATCCTCTCTTCTGCCAAAAATAACCTTCACTATTCAGTGTTCAGTGTTCACCCCAACTGCCACTAAATCCTCTCTGCTGCCAAAAATAACCTTCAATATTCAGTGTTCAGTATTCAGTGTTCAGTGTTCAGTGTTCACCCCAACTGCCACTAAATCCTCTCTTCTGCAAAATTAACCTTCAATATTCAATGTTCAGTGTTCACTGTTCACCCCAACTGTCACTAAATCCTCTCTTCTGCCAAAAATAACCTTCAATATTCAGTGTTCACTGTTCAGTGTTCACCCCAACTGCCACTAAATCCTCTCTTCTGCCAAAAATAACCTTCAATATTCAAAATTCAATGTTCAGTGTTCACCCCAACTGCCACTAAATCTTCTCTTCTGCCAAAAATAACCTTCAATATTCAGTGTTCAGTGTTCAGTGTTCACCCCAACTGCCACTAAATCATCTCCTCTTCAAAAATAACCTTCAATATTCAGTGTTCAGTGTATAGTGTTCACCCCAACTGCCACTAAATCCTCTCTTCTGCCAAAAATAACATTCAATATTCAGTGTTCAGTGTTCAGTGTTCATCCCAACTGCCACTAAATCCTCTCTTCTGCCAAAAATAACCTTCAATATTCAGTGTTCAGTGTTCACCCCAACTGCCACTAAATCCTCTCTTCTGCAAAAATAATCTTCAATATTCAATATTCAGTGTTCATTGTTCACCCCAAATGCCACTAAATCCTCTCTTCTGCAAAAATAACCTTCAATATTCAATATTCAGTTTTCAGTGTTCACCCCAACTGCCACTAAATCCTCTCTTCTGCAAAAATAACCTTCAATATTCAATATTCAGTGTTCAGTGTTAACCCCAACTGCCACTAAATCCTCTCTTCTGCAAAAATAACCTTCAATATTCAATATTCAGTGTTCAGTGTTCACCCCAACTGCCACTAAATCCTCTCTTCTGCAAAAATAACCTTCAATATTCAATATTCAGTGTTCAGTGTTCACCCCAACTGCCACTAAATCCTCTCTTCTGGACAAATAACCTTCAATATTCAGTGTTCAGTGTTCACCCCAACTGCCACTAAATCCTCTCTTCTGCAAAAATAACCTTCAATATTCAGTGTTCAGTGTTTAGTGTTCACCCCAACTGCCACTAAATCCTCTCTTCTGCCAAAAATAACCTTCAATATTCAATATTCAATGTTCAGTGTTCACCCCAACTGCCACTAAATCCTCTCTTCTGCCAAAAATAACCTTCAATATTCAGTGTTCAGTGTTCAGTGTTCACCCCAACAGCCACTAAATCCTCTCTTCTGCAAAAATAACCTTCAATATTCAGTGTTCAGTGTTTAGTGTTCACCCCAACTGCCACTAAATCCTCTCTTCTGCCAAAAATAACCTTCAATATTCAGTGTTCAGTGTTCAGTGTTCACCCCAACTGCCACTAAATCCTCTCTTCTGCCAAAAATAACCTTCAATATTCAGTGTTCAGTGTTCACCCCAACTGCCACTAAATCCTCTCTTCTGCAAAAATAACCTTCAATATTCAATATTCAGTGTTCAGTGTTCACCCCAACTGCCACTAAATCCTCTCTTCTGCAAAAATAACCTTCAATATTCAATATTCAGTGTTCAGTGTTCACTCCAACTGCCACTAAATCCTCTCTTCTGCAAAAATAACCTTCAATATTCAGTGTTCAGTGTTCACCCTAATTGCCACTAAATCCTCTCTTCTGCAAAAATAACCTTCAATATTCAATATTCAGTGTTCAGTCTTCACCGCAACGGCCACTAAATCCTGTCTTCTGCAAAAATAACCTTCAATATTCAATATTCAGTGTTCATTGTTCACCGCAACGGACACTAAATCCTCTCTTCTGGACAAATAACCTTCAATATTCAGTGTTCAGTGTTCACCCCAACTGCCACTAAATCCTCTCTTCTGCAAAAATAACCTTCAATATTCAGTGTTCAGTGTTTAGTGTTCACCCCAACTGCCACTAAATCCTCTCTTCTGCCAAAAATAACCTTCAATATTCAAAATTCAATGTTCAGTGTTCACCCCAACTGCCACTAAATCCTCTCTTCTGCCAAAAATAACCTTCAATATTCAGTGTTCAGTGTTCAGTGTTCACCCCAACAGCCACTAAATCCTCTCTTCTGCAAAAATAACCTTCAATATTCAGTGTTCAGTGTTTAGTGTTCACCCCAACTGCCACTAAATCCTCTCTTCTGCCAAAAATAACCTTCAATATTCAGTGTTCAGTGTTCAGTGTTCACCCCAACTGCCACTAAATCCTCTCTTCTGCCAAAAATAACCTTCAATATTCAGTGTTCAGTGTTCACCCCAACTGCCACTAAATCCTCTCTTCTGCAAAAATAACCTTCAATATTCAATATTCAGTGTTCAGTGTTCACCCCAACTGCCACTAAATCCTCTCTTCTGCAAAAATAACCTTCAATATTCAATATTCAGTGTTCAGTGTTCATCCCAACTGCCACTAAATCCTCTCTTCTGCAAAAATAACCTTCAATATTCAATATTCAGTGTTCAGTGTTAACCCCAACTGCCACTAAATCCTCTCTTCTGCAAAAATAACATTCAATATTCAATATTCACTGTTCAGTGTTCACCCCAACTGCCACTAAATCCTCTCTTCTGAAAAAATAACCTTCAATATTCAATATTCAGTGTTCAGCGTTCACTCCAACTGCCACGAAATCCTCTCTTCTGCAAAAATAACCTTCAATATTCAGTGTTCAGTGTTCACCCCAATTGCCACTAAATCCTCTCTTCTGCAAACATAACCTTCAATATTCAATATTCAGTGTTCAGTGTTCACCGCAACGGCCACTAAATCCTGTCTTCTGCAAAAATAACCTTCAATATTCAATATTCAGTGTTCAGTGTTCACCGCAACGGCCACTAAATCCTCTATTCTGGAAAAATAACCTTCAATATTCAGTGTTCAGTGTTCAGCCCAACTGCCACTAAATCCCCTCTTCTGCCGAAAATAACCTTCAATATTCAGTGTTCAGTGTTCACCCCAACTGCCACTAAATCTTCTCTTCTGCAAAAATAACCTTCAATATTCAATATTCAGTGTTCAGTGTTCACCCCAACTGCCACTAAATCCTCTCTTCTGCCAAAAATAACCTTCAATATTCAGTGTTCACTGTTCAGTGTTCACCCCAACTGCCACTAAATCCTCCCTTCTGCCAAAAATAACCTTCAATATTCAGTGTTCAGTGTTCAGTGTTCACCCCAACTGCCACTAAATCCTCTCTTCTGCAAAAATAACCTTCAATATTCAGTGTTCAGTGTTTAGTGTTCACCCCAACTGCCACTAAATCCTCTCTTCTGCCAAAAATAACCTTCAATATTCAGTGTTCAGTGTTCAGTGTTCACCCCAACTGCCACTAAATCCTCTCTTCTGCAAAAATAACCTTCAATATTCAGTGTTCAGTGTTTAGTGTTCACCCCAACTGCCACTAAATCCTCTCTTCTGCCAAAAATAATCTTCAATATTCAGTGTTCAGTGTTCAGTGTTCACCACAACTGCCACTAAATCCTCTCTTCTGCCAAAAATAACCTTCACTATTCAGTGTTCAGTGTTCACCCCAACTGCCACTAAATCCTCTCTTCTGCCAAAAATCACCTTCAATGTTCAGTGTTCAGTGTTCACCCCAACTGCCACTAAATCTTCTCTTCTGCAAAAATAACCTTCAATATTCAATATTCAGTGTTCAGTGTTCACCCCAACTGCCACTAAATCCTCTCTTCTGCCAAAAATAACCTTCAATATTCAGTGTTCACTGTTCAGTGTTCACCCCAACTGCCACTAAATCCTCTCTTCTGCCAAAAATAACCTTCACTATTCAGTGTTCAGTGTTCACCCCAACTGCCACTAAATCCTCTCTTCTGCCAAAAATAACCTTCAATATTCAGTGTTCAGTATTCAGAGTTCAGTGTTCAGTGTTCACCCCAACTGCCACTAAATCCTCTCTTCTGCAAAATTAACCTTCAATATTCAATGTTCAGCGTTCAGTGTTCACCCCAACTGTCACTAAATCCTCTCTTCTGCCAAAAATAACCTTCAATATTCAGTGTTCACTGTTCAGTGTTCACCCCAACTGCCACTAAATCCTCTCTTCTGCCAAAAATAACCTTCAATATTCAAAATTCAATGTTCAGTGTTCACCCCAACTGCCACTAAATCTTCTCTTCTGCCAAAAATAACCTTCAATATTCAGTGTTCAGTGTTCAGTGTTCACCCCAACTGCCACTAAATCATCTCCTCTTCAAAAATAACCTTCAATATTCAGTGTTCAGTGTATAGTGTTCACCCCAACTGCCACTAAATCCTCTCTTCTGCCAAAAATAACATTCAATATTCAGTGTTCAGTGTTCAGTGTTCATCCCAACTGCCACTAAATCCTCTCTTCTGCCAAAAATAACCTTCAATATTCAGTGTTCAGTGTTCACCCCAACTGCCACTAAATCCTCTCTTCTGCAAAAATAATCTTCAATATTCAATATTCAGTGTTCATTGTTCACCCCAACTGCCACTAAATCCTCTCTTCTGCAAAAATAACCTTCAATATTCAATATTCAGTGTTCAGTGTTCACCCCAACTGCCACTAAATCCTCTCTTCTGCAAAAATAACCTTCAATATTCAGTGTTCAGTGTTTAGTGTTCACCCCAACTGCCACTAAATCCTCTCTTCTGCCAAAAATAACCTTCAATATTCAGTGTTCAGTGTTCAGTGTTCACCCCAACTGCCACTAAATCCTCTCTTCTGCAAAAATAACCTTCAATATTCAGTGTTCAGTGTTTAGTGTTCACCCCAACTGCCACTAAATCCTCTCTTCTGCCAAAAATAATCTTCAATATTCAGTGTTCAGTGTTCAGTGTTCACCCCAACTGCCACTAAATCCTCTCTTCTGCCAAAAATAACCTTCAATATTCAGTGTTCAGTGTTCAGTGTTCACCCCAACAGCCACTAAATCCTCTCTTCTGCAAAAATAACCTTCAATATTCAGTGTTCAGTGTTTAGTGTTCACCCCAACTGCCACTAAATCCTCTCTTCTGCCAAAAATAACCTTCAATATTCAGTGTTCAGTGTTCAGTGTTCACCCCAACTGCCACTAAATCCTCTCTTCTGCCAAAAATAACCTTCAATATTCAGTGTTCAGTGTTCACCCCAACTGCCACTAAATCCTCTCTTCTGCAAAAATAACCTTCAATATTCAATATTCAGTGTTCAGTGTTCACCCCAACTGCCACTAAATCCTCTCTTCTGCAAAAATAACCTTCAATATTCAATATTCAGTGTTCAGTGTTCACTCCAACTGCCACTAAATCCTCTCTTCTGCAAAAATAACCTTCAATATTCAGTGTTCAGTGTTCACCCTAATTGCCACTAAATCCTCTCTTCTGCAAAAATAACCTTCAATATTCAATATTCAGTGTTCAGTCTTCACCGCAACGGCCACTAAATCCTGTCTTCTGCAAAAATAACCTTCAATATTCAATATTCAGTGTTCATTGTTCACCGCAACGGACACTAAATCCTCTCTTCTGGACAAATAACCTTCAATATTCAGTGTTCAGTGTTCACCCCAACTGCCACTAAATCCTCTCTTCTGCAAAAATAACCTTCAATATTCAGTGTTCAGTGTTTAGTGTTCACCCCAACTGCCACTAAATCCTCTCTTCTGCCAAAAATAACCTTCAATATTCAAAATTCAATGTTCAGTGTTCACCCCAACTGCCACTAAATCCTCTCTTCTGCCAAAAATAACCTTCAATATTCAGTGTTCAGTGTTCAGTGTTCACCCCAACAGCCACTAAATCCTCTCTTCTGCAAAAATAACCTTCAATATTCAGTGTTCAGTGTTTAGTGTTCACCCCAACTGCCACTAAATCCTCTCTTCTGCCAAAAATAACCTTCAATATTCAGTGTTCAGTGTTCAGTGTTCACCCCAACTGCCACTAAATCCTCTCTTCTGCCAAAAATAACCTTCAATATTCAGTGTTCAGTGTTCACCCCAACTGCCACTAAATCCTCTCTTCTGCAAAAATAACCTTCAATATTCAATATTCAGTGTTCAGTGTTCACCCCAACTGCCACTAAATCCTCTCTTCTGCAAAAATAACCTTCAATATTCAATATTCAGTGTTCAGTGTTCATCCCAACTGCCACTAAATCCTCTCTTCTGCAAAAATAACCTTCAATATTCAATATTCAGTGTTCAGTGTTAACCCCAACTGCCACTAAATCCTCTCTTCTGCAAAAATAACATTCAATATTCAATATTCACTGTTCAGTGTTCACCCCAACTGCCACTAAATCCTCTCTTCTGAAAAAATAACCTTCAATATTCAATATTCAGTGTTCAGCGTTCACTCCAACTGCCACGAAATCCTCTCTTCTGCAAAAATAACCTTCAATATTCAGTGTTCAGTGTTCACCCCAATTGCCACTAAATCCTCTCTTCTGCAAACATAACCTTCAATATTCAATATTCAGTGTTCAGTGTTCACCGCAACGGCCACTAAATCCTGTCTTCTGCAAAAATAACCTTCAATATTCAATATTCAGTGTTCAGTGTTCACCGCAACGGCCACTAAATCCTCTATTCTGGAAAAATAACCTTCAATATTCAGTGTTCAGTGTTCAGCCCAACTGCCACTAAATCCCCTCTTCTGCCGAAAATAACCTTCAATATTCAGTGTTCAGTGTTCACCCCAACTGCCACTAAATCTTCTCTTCTGCAAAAATAACCTTCAATATTCAATATTCAGTGTTCAGTGTTCACCCCAACTGCCACTAAATCCTCTCTTCTGCCAAAAATAACCTTCAATATTCAGTGTTCACTGTTCAGTGTTCACCCCAACTGCCACTAAATCCTCCCTTCTGCCAAAAATAACCTTCAATATTCAGTGTTCAGTGTTCAGTGTTCACCCCAACTGCCACTAAATCCTCTCTTCTGCAAAAATAACCTTCAATATTCAGTGTTCAGTGTTTAGTGTTCACCCCAACTGCCACTAAATCCTCTCTTCTGCCAAAAATAACCTTCAATATTCAGTGTTCAGTGTTCAGTGTTCACCCCAACTGCCACTAAATCCTCTCTTCTGCAAAAATAACCTTCAATATTCAGTGTTCAGTGTTTAGTGTTCACCCCAACTGCCACTAAATCCTCTCTTCTGCCAAAAATAATCTTCAATATTCAGTGTTCAGTGTTCAGTGTTCACCACAACTGCCACTAAATCCTCTCTTCTGCCAAAAATAACCTTCACTATTCAGTGTTCAGTGTTCACCCCAACTGCCACTAAATCCTCTCTTCTGCCAAAAATCACCTTCAATGTTCAGTGTTCAGTGTTCACCCCAACTGCCACTAAATCTTCTCTTCTGCAAAAATAACCTTCAATATTCAATATTCAGTGTTCAGTGTTCACCCCAACTGCCACTAAATCCTCTCTTCTGCCAAAAATAACCTTCAATATTCAGTGTTCACTGTTCAGTGTTCACCCCAACTGCCACTAAATCCTCTCTTCTGCCAAAAATAACCTTCACTATTCAGTGTTCAGTGTTCACCCCAACTGCCACTAAATCCTCTCTTCTGCCAAAAATAACCTTCAATATTCAGTGTTCAGTATTCAGAGTTCAGTGTTCAGTGTTCACCCCAACTGCCACTAAATCCTCTCTTCTGCAAAATTAACCTTCAATATTCAATGTTCAGCGTTCAGTGTTCACCCCAACTGTCACTAAATCCTCTCTTCTGCCAAAAATAACCTTCAATATTCAGTGTTCACTGTTCAGTGTTCACCCCAACTGCCACTAAATCCTCTCTTCTGCCAAAAATAACCTTCAATATTCAAAATTCAATGTTCAGTGTTCACCCCAACTGCCACTAAATCTTCTCTTCTGCCAAAAATAACCTTCAATATTCAGTGTTCAGTGTTCAGTGTTCACCCCAACTGCCACTAAATCATCTCCTCTTCAAAAATAACCTTCAATATTCAGTGTTCAGTGTATAGTGTTCACCCCAACTGCCACTAAATCCTCTCTTCTGCCAAAAATAACATTCAATATTCAGTGTTCAGTGTTCAGTGTTCATCCCAACTGCCACTAAATCCTCTCTTCTGCCAAAAATAACCTTCAATATTCAGTGTTCAGTGTTCACCCCAACTGCCACTAAATCCTCTCTTCTGCAAAAATAATCTTCAATATTCAATATTCAGTGTTCATTGTTCACCCCAACTGCCACTAAATCCTCTCTTCTGCAAAAATAACCTTCAATATTCAATATTCAGTGTTCAGTGTTCACCCCAACTGCCACTAAATCCTCTCTTCTGCAAAAATAACCTTCAATATTCAGTGTTCAGTGTTTAGTGTTCACCCCAACTGCCACTAAATCCTCTCTTCTGCCAAAAATAACCTTCAATATTCAGTGTTCAGTGTTCAGTGTTCACCCCAACTGCCACTAAATCCTCTCTTCTGCAAAAATAACCTTCAATATTCAGTGTTCAGTGTTTAGTGTTCACCCCAACTGCCACTAAATCCTCTCTTCTGCCAAAAATAATCTTCAATATTCAGTGTTCAGTGTTCAGTGTTCACCACAACTGCCACTAAATCCTCTCTTCTGCCAAAAATAACCTTCACTATTCAGTGTTCAGTGTTCACCCCAACTGCCACTAAATCCTCTCTTCTGCCAAAAATCACCTTCAATGTTCAGTGTTCAGTGTTCACCCCAACTGCCACTAAATCTTCTCTTCTGCAAAAATAACCTTCAATATTCAATATTCAGTGTTCAGTGTTCACCCCAACTGCCACTAAATCCTCTCTTCTGCCAAAAATAACCTTCAATATTCAGTGTTCAGTGTTCAGTGTTCACCACAACTGCCACTAAATCCTCTCTTCTGCCAAAAATAACCTTCACTATTCAGTGTTCAGTGTTCACCCCAACTGCCACTAAATCCTCTCTTCTGCCAAAAATAACCTTCAATATTCAGTGTTCAGTATTCAGAGTTCAGTGTTCAGTGTTCACCCCAACTGCCACTAAATCCTCTCTTCTGCAAAATTAACCTTCAATATTCAATGTTCAGCGTTCAGTGTTCACCCCAACTGTCACTAAATCCTCTCTTCTGCCAAAAATAACCTTCAATATTCAGTGTTCACTGTTCAGTGTTCACCCCAACTGCCACTAAATCCTCTCTTCTGCCAAAAATAACCTTCAATATTCAAAATTCAATGTTCAGTGTTCACCCCAACTGCCACTAAATCTTCTCTTCTGCCAAAAATAACCTTCAATATTCAGTGTTCAGTGTTCAGTGTTCACCCCAACTGCCACTAAATCATCTCCTCTTCAAAAATAACCTTCAATATTCAGTGTTCAGTGTATAGTGTTCACCCCAACTGCCACTAAATCCTCTCTTCTGCCAAAAATAACATTCAATATTCAGTGTTCAGTGTTCAGTGTTCATCCCAACTGCCACTAAATCCTCTCTTCTGCCAAAAATAACCTTCAATATTCAGTGTTCAGTGTTCACCCCAACTGCCACTAAATCCTCTCTTCTGCAAAAATAATCTTCAATATTCAATATTCAGTGTTCATTGTTCACCCCAACTGCCACTAAATCCTCTCTTCTGCAAAAATAACCTTCAATATTCAATATTCAGTGTTCAGTGTTCACCCCAACTGCCACTAAATCCTCTCTTCTGCAAAAATAACCTTCAATATTCAATATTCAGTGTTCAGTGTTAACCCCAACTGCCACTAAATCCTCTCTTCTGCAAAAATAACCTTCAATATTCAATATTCAGTGTTCAGTGTTCACCCCAACTGCCACTAAATCCTCTCTTCTGCAAAAATAACCTTCAATATTCAATATTCAGTGTTCAGTGTTCAACCCAACTGCCACTAAATCCTCTCTTCTGCAAAAATAACCTTCAATATTCAATATTCAGTGTTCAGTGTTCACTCCAACTGCCACTAAATCCTCTCTTCTGCAAAAATAACCTTCAATATTCAGTGTTCAGTGTTCAACCTAATTGCCACTAAATCCTCTCTTCTGCAAAAATAACCTTCAATATTCAATATTCAGTGTTCAGTCTTCACCGCAACGGCCACTAAATCCTGTCTTCTGCAAAAATAACCTTCAATATTCAATATTCAGTGTTCATTGTTCACCGCAACGGACACTAAATCCTCTCTTCTGGACAAATAACCTTCAATATTCAGTGTTCAGTGTTCACCCCAACTGCCACTAAATCCTCTCTTCTGCAAAAATAACCTTCAATATTCAGTGTTCAGTGTTTAGTGTTCACCCCAACTGCCACTAAATCCTCTCTTCTGCCAAAAATAACCTTCAATATTCAAAATTCAATGTTCAGTGTTCACCCCAACTGCCACTAAATCCTCTCTTCTGCCAAAAATAACCTTCAATATTCAGTGTTCAGTGTTCAGTGTTCACCCCAACAGCCACTAAATCCTCTCTTCTGCAAAAATAACCTTCAATATTCAGTGTTCAGTGTTTAGTGTTCACCCCAACTGCCACTAAATCCTCTCTTCTGCCAAAAATAACCTTCAATATTCAGTGTTCAGTGTTCAGTGTTCACCCCAACTGCCACTAAATCCTCTCTTCTGCCAAAAATAACCTTCAATATTCAGTGTTCAGTGTTCACCCCAACTGCCACTAAATCCTCTCTTCTGCAAAAATAACCTTCAATATTCAATATTCAGTGTTCAGTGTTCACCCCAACTGCCACTAAATCCTCTCTTCTGCAAAAATAACCTTCAATATTCAATATTCAGTGTTCAGTGTTCACTCCAACTGCCACTAAATCCTCTCTTCTGCAAAAATAACCTTCAATATTCAGTGTTCAGTGTTCACCCTAATTGCCACTAAATCCTCTCTTCTGCAAAAATAACCTTCAATATTCAATATTCAGTGTTCAGTCTTCACCGCAACGGCCACTAAATCCTGTCTTCTGCAAAAATAACCTTCAATATTCAATATTCAGTGTTCATTGTTCACCGCAACGGACACTAAATCCTCTCTTCTGGACAAATAACCTTCAATATTCAGTGTTCAGTGTTCACCCCAACTGCCACTAAATCCTCTCTTCTGCAAAAATAACCTTCAATATTCAGTGTTCAGTGTTTAGTGTTCACCCCAACTGCCACTAAATCCTCTCTTCTGCCAAAAATAACCTTCAATATTCAAAATTCAATGTTCAGTGTTCACCCCAACTGCCACTAAATCCTCTCTTCTGCCAAAAATAACCTTCAATATTCAGTGTTCAGTGTTCAGTGTTCACCCCAACAGCCACTAAATCCTCTCCTCTGCAAAAATAACCTTCAATATTCAGTGTTCAGTGTTTAGTGTTCACCCCAACTGCCACTAAATCCTCTCTTCTGCCAAAAATAACCTTCAATATTCAGTGTTCAGTGTTCAGTGTTCACCCCAACTGCCACTAAATCCTCTCTTCTGCCAAAAATAACCTTCAATATTCAGTGTTCAGTGTTCACCCCAACTGCCACTAAATCCTCTCTTCTGCAAAAATAACCTTCAATATTCAATATTCAGTGTTCAGTGTTCACCCCAACTGCCACTAAATCCTCTCTTCTGCAAAAATAACCTTCAATATTCAATATTCAGTGTTCAGTGTTCATCCCAACTGCCACTAAATCCTCTCTTCTGCAAAAATAACCTTCAATATTCAATATTCAGTGTTCAGTGTTAACCCCAACTGCCACTAAATCCTCTCTTCTGCAAAAATAACATTCAATATTCAATATTCACTGTTCAGTGTTCACCCCAACTGCCACTAAATCCTCTCTTCTGAAAAAATAACCTTCAATATTCAATATTCAGTGTTCAGCGTTCACTCCAACTGCCACGAAATCCTCTCTTCTGCAAAAATAACCTTCAATATTCAGTGTTCAGTGTTCACCCCAATTGCCACTAAATCCTCTCTTCTGCAAAAATAACCTTCAATATTCAATATTCAGTGTTCAGTGTTCACCGCAACGGCCACTAAATCCTGTCTTCTGCAAAAATAACCTTCAATATTCAATATTCAGTGTTCAGTGTTCACCGCAACGGCCACTAAATCCTCTCTTCTGGAAAAATAACCTTCAATATTCAGCGTTCAGTGTTCAGCCCAACTGCCACTAAATCCCCTCTTCTGCCGAAAATAACCTTCAATATTCAGTGTTCAGTGTTCACCCCAACTGCCACTAAATCTTCTCTTCTGCAAAAATAACCTTCAATATTCAATATTCAGTGTTCAGTGTTCACCCCAACTGCCACTAAATCCTCTCTTCTGCCAAAAATAACCTTCAATATTCAGTGTTCACTGTTCAGTGTTCACCCCAACTGCCACTAAATCCTCCCTTCTGCCAAAAATAACCTTCAATATTCAGTGTTCAGTGTTCAGTGTTCACCCCAACTGCCACTAAATCCTCTCTTCTGCAAAAATAACCTTCAATATTCAGTGTTCAGTGTTTAGTGTTCACCCCAACTGCCACTAAATCCTCTCTTCTGCCAAAAATAACCTTCAATATTCAGTGTTCAGTGTTCAGTGTTCACCCCAACTGCCACTAAATCCTATCTTCTGCCAAAAATAACCTTCAATATTCAGTGTTCAGTGTTCACCCCAACTGCCACTAAATCCTCTCTTCTGCCAAAAATAACCTTCAATATTCAGTGTTCAGTGTTCACCGCAACGGACACTAAATCCTCTCTTCTGCAAAAAGAACCTTCAATATTCAGTGTTCAGCGTTCAGTGTTCACCCAACTGCCACTAAATCCTCTCTTATGCAAAAATAACCTTCAATATTCAATATTCAGTGTTCAGTCTTCACCCCAACTGCCACTAAATCCTCTCGTCTGCCATAAATAACCTTCAATATTCAGTGATCAGTGTTCAGTGTTCACCCAACTGCCACTAAATCCTCTCTTATGCAAAAATAACCTTCAATATTCAATATTCAGTGATCAGTGTTCACCCCAACTGCCACTAAACCCTCTCTTCTGCAAAGATAACCTTCAATATTCAATATTCAGTGTTCAGTGTTCACCCCAACTGCCACTAAATCCTCTCGTCTGCCATAAATAACCTTCAATATTCAGTGATCAGTGTTCAGTGTTCACCCCAACTGCCACTAAATCCTCTCTTCTGCAAAAATAACCTTCAATATTCAGTGTTCAGTGTTCACCCCAACTGCCACTAAATCCTCTCTTCTGCCACAAATAACCTTCAATATTCAATATTCAGTGTTCAGTGTTCACCCCAACTGCCACTAAATCCTCTCTTCTTGAAAAATAACCTTCAATATTCAGTGTTCAGTGTTCAGCCCAACTGCCACTAAATCCTCTCTTCTGCCGAAAATAACCTTCAATATTCAGTGTTCAGTGTTCACCCCAACTGCCACTAAATCTTCTCTTCTGCAAAAATAATCTTCAATATTCAATATTCAGTGTTCAGTGTTCACCCCAACTGCCACTAAATCCTCTCTTCTGCCAAAAATAACCTTCAATATTCAGTGTTCACTGTTCAGTGTTCACCCCAACTGCCACTAAATCCTCTCTTCTGCCAAAAATAACCTTCAATATTCAGTGTTCAGTGTTCAGTGTTCACCCCAACTGCCACAAAATCCTCTCTTCTGCAATAATAACCTTCAATATTCAGTGTTCAGTGTTTAGTGTTCACCCCAACTGCCACTAAATCCTCTCTTCTGCCAAAAATAACCTTCAATATTCAGTGTTCAGTGTTCAGTGTTCACCCCAACTGCCACTAAATCCTATCTTCTGCCAAAAATAACCTTCAATATTCAGTGTGCAGTGTTCACCCCAACTGCCACTAAATCCTCTCTTCTGCGAAAAATAACCTTCAATATTCAATATTCAGTGTTCAGTGTTCACCCAAACTGCCACTAAATCCTCTCTTCTGCCAAAATAACCTTCAATAATCAGTGTTCAGTGTTCACCCCAAATGCCACTAAATCCTCTCTTCTGCCAAAAATAACCTTCAATATTCAATATTCAGTGTTCAGTGTTCACCCAAACTGCCACTAAATCCTCTCTTCTGCCAAAAATAACCTTCAATATTCAGTGTTCATTGTTCACCCCAACTGCCACCAAATCCTCTCTTCTGCAAAAAGAACCTTCAATATTCAGTGTTCAGCGTTCAGTGTTCACCCAACTGCCACTAAATCCTCTCTTATGCAAAAATAACCTTCAATATTCAATATTCAGTGTTCAGTCTTCACCCCAACTGCCACTAAATCCTCTCTTCTGCAAAAATAACCTTCAATATTCAATATTCAGTGATCAGTATTCACCCCAACTGCCACTAAATCCTCTCTTCTGCAAAGATAACCTTCAATATTCAATATTCAGTGTTCAGTGTTCACCCCAACTGCCACTAAATCCTCTCTTCTGCCAAAAATAACCTTCAATATTCAATATTCAGTGTTCAGTGTTCACCCCAACTGCCACTAAATCCTCTCGTCTGCCAAAAATAACCTTCAATATTCAGTGATCAGTGTTCAGTGTTCACCCCAACTGCCACTAAATCCTCTCTTCTGCAAAAATAACCTTCAATATTCAGTGTTCAGTGTTCACCCCAACTGCCACTAAATCCTCTCTTCTGCCAAAAATAACCTTCAATATTCAATATTCAGTGTTCAGTGTTCACCCTAACTGCCACTAAATCCTCTCTTCTGCCAGAAATAACCTTCAATATTCAGTGTTCAGTGTTCACCCCAACTGCCACTAAATCCTCTCTTCTGCAAAAATAACCTTCAATATTCAATATTCAGTGTTCAGTGTTCACCCCAACTGCCACTAAATCCTCTCTTCTTGAAAAATAACCTTCAATATTCAGTGTTCAGTGTTCAGCCCAACTGCCACTAAATCCTCTCTTCTGCCGAAAATAACCTTCAATATTCAGTGTTCACTGTTCAGTGTTCACCCCAACTGCCACTAAATCCTCTCTTCTGCCAAAAATAACCTTCAATATTCAGTGTTCAGTGTTCAGTGTTCACCCCAACTGCCACTAAATCCTCTCTTCTGCAAAAATAACCTTCAATATTCAGTGTTCAGTGTTTAGTGTTCACCCCAACTGCCACTAAATCCTCTCTTCTGCCAAAAATAAACTTCCATATTCAGTGTTCAGTGTTCAGTGTTCACCCCAACTGCCACTAAATCCTATCTTCTGCCAAAAATAACCTTCAATATTCAGTGTGCAGTGTTCACCCCAACTGCCACTAAATCCTCTCTTCTGCCAAAAATAACCTTCAATATTCAATATTCAGTGTTCAGTGTTCACCCAAACTGCCACTAAATCCTCTCTTCTGCCAAAAATAACCTTCAATATTCAGTGTTCAGTGTTCACCCCAACTGCCACTAAATCCTCTCTTCTGCAAAAAGAACCTTCAATATTCAGTGTTCAGCGTTCAGTGTTCACCCAACTGCCACTAAATCCTCTCTTATGCAAAAATAACCTTCAATATTCAATATTCAGTGTTCAGTCTTCACCCCAACTGCCACTAAATCCTCTCTTCTGCAAAAATAACCTTCAATATTCAATATTCAGTGATCAGTGTTCACCCCAACTGCCACTAAATCCTCTCTTCTGCAAAGATAACCTTCAATATTCAATATTCAGTGTTCAGTGTTCACCCCAACTGCCACTAAATCCTCTCTTCTGCCAAAAATAACCTTCAATATTCAATATTCAGTGTTCAGTGTTCACCCCAACTGCCACTAAATCCTCTCGTCTGCCAAAAATAACCTTCAATATTCAGTGATCAGTGTTCAGTGTTCACCCCAACTTCCACTGAATCCTCTCTTCTGCAAAAATAACCTTCAATATTCAGTGTTCAGTGTTCACCCCAACTGCCACTAAATCCTCTCTTCTGCCAAAAATAACCTTCAATATTCAATATTCAGTGTTCAGTGTTCACCCTAACTGCCACTAAATCCTCTCTTCTGCCAGAAATAACCTTCAATATTCAGTGTTCAGTGTTCAGTGTTCACCCCAACTGCCACTAAATCCTCTCTTCTGCAAAAATAACCTTCAATATTCAATATTCAGTGTTCAGTGTTCACCCCAACTGCCACTAAATCCTCTCTTCTGCAAAAATAACCTTCAATATTCAGTGTTCAGTGTTCATTGTTCACCCCAACTGCCACTAAATCCTCTCTTCTGCAAAAATAACCTTCAATATTCAATATTCAGTGTTCAGTGTTCACCCCAACTGCCACTAAATCCTCTCTTCCCGCAAAAATAACCTTCAATATTCAATATTCAGTGTTCAGTGTTCATCCCAACTGCCACTAAATCCTCTCTTCTGCAAAAATAACCTTCAATATTCAATATTCAGTGTTCAGTGTTAACCCCAACTGCCACTAAATCCTCTCTTCTGCAAAAATAACCTTCAATATTCAATATTCAGTGTTCAGTGTTCACCCCAACTGCCACTAAATCCTCTCTTCTGCAAAAATAACATTCAATATTCAATATTCAGTGTTCAGTGTTCACCCCAACTGCCACTAAATCCTCTCTTCTGAAAAAATAACCTTCAATATTCAATATTCAGTGTTCAGCGTTCACTCCAGCTGCCACGAAATCCTCTCTTCTGCAAAAATAACCTTCAATATTCAGTGTTCAGTGTTCACCCCAATTGCCACTAAATCCTCTCTTCTGCAAAAATAACCTTCAATATTCAATATTCAGTGTTCAGTGTTCACCGCAACGGCCACTAAATCCTGTCTTCTGCAAAAATAACCTTCAATATTCAATATTCAGTGTTCAGTGTTCACCGCAACGGCCACTAAATCCTCTCTTCTGGAAAAATAACCTTCAATATTCAGTGTTCAGTGTTCACCCCAACTGCCACTAAATCCTCTCTTCTGCCGAAAATAACCTTCAATATTCAGTGTTCAGTGTTCACCCCAACTGCCACTAAATCTTCTCTTCTGCAAAAATAACCTTCAATATTCAATATTCAGTGTTCAGTGTTCACCCCAACTGCCACTAAATCCTCTCTTCTGCCAAAAATAACCTTCAATATTCAGTGTTCACTGTTCAGTGTTCACCCCAACTGCCACTAAATCCTCTCTTCTGCCAAAAATAACCTTCAATATTCAAAATTCAATGTTCAGTGTTCACCCCAACTGCCACTAAATCCTCTCTTCTGCCAAAAATAACCTTCAATATTCAGTGTTCAGTGTTCAGTGTTCACCCCAACTGCCACTAAATCCTCTCTTCTGCCAAAAATAACCTTCAATATTCAATATTTAGAGTTCAGTGTTCACCGAAACTGCCACTAAATCCTCTCTTCTGCCAAAAATAACCTTCAATAATCAGTGTTCAGTGTTCACCCCAACTGCCACTAACTCCTCTCTTCTGCCAAAAATAACCTTCAATATTCAATATTCAGTGTTCAGTGTTCACCCAAACTGCCACTAAATCCTCTCTTCTGCCAAAAATAACCTTCAATATTCAGTGTTCAGTGTTCACCCAACTGCCACTAAATCCTCTCTTATGCAAAAATAACCTTCAATATTCAATATTCAGTGTTCAGTCTTCACCCCAACTGCCACTAAATCCTCTCTTCTGCAAAAATAACCTTCAATATTCAATATTCAGTGATCAGTGTTCACACCAACTGCCACTAAATCCTCTCTTCTGCAAAGATAACCTTCAATATTCAATATTCAGTGTTAAGTGTTCACCCCAACTGCCACTAAATCCTCTCTTCTGCCAAAAATAACCTTCAATATTCAATATTCAGTGTTCAGTGTTCACCCCAACTGCCACTAAATCCTCTCGTCTGCCAAAAATAACCTTCAATATTCAGTGATCAGTGTTCAGTGTTCACCCCAACTGCCACTAAATCCTCTCTTCTGCAAAAATAACCTTCAATATTCACTGTTCAGTGTTCACCCCAACTGCCACTAAATCCTCTCTTCTGCCATAAATAACCTTCAATATTCAATATTCAGTGTTCAGTGTTCACCCTAACTGCCACTAAACCCTCTCTTCTGCCAGAAATAACCTTCAATATTCAGTGTTCAGTGTTCAGTGTTCACCCCAACTGCCACTAAATCCTCTCTTCTGCAAAAATAACCTTCAATATTCATTATTCAGTGTTCAGTGTTCACCCCAACTGCCACTAAATCCTCTCTTCTGCAAAAATAACCTTCAATATTCAGTGTTCAGTGTTCATTGTTCACCCCAACTGCCACTAAATCCTCTCTTCTGCAAAAATAACCTTCAATATTCAGTGTTCAGTGTTTAGTGTTCACCCCAACTGCCACTAAATCCTCTCTTCTGCCAAAAATAACCTTCAATATTCAGTGTTCAGTGTTCAGTGTTCACCCCAACTGCCACTAAATCCTATCTTCTGCCAAAAATAACCTTCAATATTCAGTGTTCAGTGTTCACCCCAACTGCCACTAAATCCTCTCTTCTGCCAAAAATAACCTTCAATATTCAATATTCAGTGTTCAGTGTTCACCCAAACTGCCACTAAATCCTCTCTTCCTGCCAAAAATAACCTTCAATAATCAGTGTTCAGTGTTCACCCCAAATGCCACTAAATCCTCTCTTCTTCCAAAAATAACCTTCAATATTCAATATTCAGTGTTCAGTGTTCACCCAAACTGCCACTAAATCCTCTCTTCTGCCAAAAATAACCTTCAATATTCAGTGTTCAGTGTTCACCCCAACTGCCACTAAATCCTCTCTTCTGCAAAAAGAACCTTCAATATTCAGTGTTCAGCGTTCAGTGTTCACCCAACTGCCACTAAATCCTCTCTTATGCAAAAATAACCTTCAATATTCAATATTCAGTGTTCAGTCTTCACCCCAACTGCCACTAAATCCTCTCTTCTGCAAAAATAACCTTCAATATTCAATATTCAGTGATCAGTGTTCACCCCAACTGCCACTAAATCCTCTCTTCTGCAAAGATAACCTTCAATATTCAATATTCAGTGTTCAGTGTTCACCCCAACTGCAACTAAATCCTCTCTTCTGCCAAAAATAACCTTCAATATTCAATATTCAGTGTTCAGTGTTCACCCCAACTGCCACTAAATCCTCTCGTCTGCCAAAAATAACCTTCAATATTCAGTGATCAGTGTTCAGTGTTCACCCCAACTGCCACTAAATGCTCTCTTCTGCAAAAATAACCTTCAATATTCAGTGTTCAGTGTTCACCCCAACTGCCACTAAATCCTCTCTTCTGCCAAAAATAACCTTCAATATTCAATATTCAGTGTTCAGTGTTCACCCTAACTGCCACTAAATCCTCTCTTCTGCCAGAAATAACCTTCAATATTCAGTGTTCAGTGTTCACCCCAACTGCCACTAAATCCTCTCTTCTGCAAAAATAACCTTCAATATTCAATATTCAGTGTTCAGTGTTCACCCCAACTGCCACTAAATCCTCTCTTCTTGAAAAATAACCTTCAATATTCAGTGTTCAGTGTTCAGCCCAACTGCCACTAAATCCTCTCTTCTGCCGAAAATAACCTTCAATATTCAGTGTTCAGTGTTCACCCCAACTGCCACTAAATCTTCTCTTCTGCAAAAATAATCTTCAATATTCAATATTCAGTGTTCAGTGTTCACCCCAACTGCCACTAAATCCTCTCTTCTGCCAAAAATAACCTTCAATATTCAGTGTTCACTGTTCAGTGTTCACCCCAACTGCCACTAAATCCTCTCTTCTGCCAAAAATAACCTTCAATATTCAGTGTTCAGTGTTCAGTGTTCACCCCAACTGCCACTAAATCCTCTCTTCTGCCAAAAATAACCTTCAATATTCAGTGTTCAGTGATCAGTGTTCACCCCAACTGCCACTAAATCCTATCTTCTGCCAAAAATAACCTTCAATATTCAGTGTGCAGTGTTCACCCCAACTGCCACTAAATCCTCTCTTCTGCCAAAAATAACCTTCAATATTCAATATTCAGTGTTCAGTGTTCACCCAAACTGCCACTAAATCCTCTCTTCGGCCAAAAATAACCTTCAATAATCAGTGTTCAGTGTTCACCCCAAATGCCACTAAATCCTCTCTTCTGCCAAAAATAACCTTCAATATTCAATATTCAGTGTTCAGTGTTCACCCAAACTGCCACTAAATCCTCTCTTCTGCCAAAAATAACCTTCAATATTCAGTGTTCAGTGTTCACCCCAACTGCCACTAAATCCTCTCTTCTGCAAAAAGAACCTTCAATATTCAGTGTTCAGCGTTCAGTGTTCACCCAACTGCCACTAAATCCTCTCTTATGCAAAAATAACCTTCAATATTCAATATTCAGTGTTCAGTCTTCACCCCAACTGCCACTAAATCCTCTCTTCTGCAAAAATAACCTTCAATATTCAATATTCAGTGATCAGTGTTCACCCCAACTGCCACAAAATCCTCTCTTCTGCAAAGATAACCTTCAATATTCAATATTCAGTGTTCAGTGTTCACCCCAACTGCCACTAAATCCTCTCTTCTGCCAAAAATAACCTTCAATATTCAATATTCAGTGTTCAGTGTTCACCCCAACTGCCACTAAATCCTCTCGTCTGCCAAAAATAACCTTCAATATTCAGTGATCAGTGTTCAGTGTTCACCCCAACTGCCACTAAATCCTCTCTTCTGCAAAAATAACCTTCAATATTCAGTGTTCAGTGTTCACCCCAACTGCCACTAAATCCTCTCTTCTGCCAAAAATAACCTTCAATATTCAATATTCAGTGTTCAGTGTTCACCCTAACTGCCACTAAATCCTCTCTTCTGCCAGAAATAACCTTCAATATTCAGTGTTCAGTGTTCACCCCAACTGCCACTAAATCCTCTCTTCTGCAAAAATAACCTTCAATATTCAATATTCAGTGTTCAGTGTTCACCCCAACTGCCACTAAATCCTCTCTTCTTGAAAAATAACCTTCAATATTCAGTGTTCAGTGTTCAGCCCAACTGCCACTAAATCCTCTCTTCTGCCGAAAATAACCTTCAATATTCAGTGTTCAGTGTTCACCCCAACTGCCACTAAATCCTCTCTTCTGCAAAAATAACCTTCAATATTCAATATTCAGTGTTCAGTGTTCACCCCAACTGCCACTAAATCCTCTCTTCTGCAAAAATAACCTTCAATATTCAGTGTTCAGTGTTCATTGTTCACCCCAACTGCCACTAAATCCTCTCTTCTGCAAAAATAACCTTCAATATTCAATATTCAGTGTTCAGTGTTCACCCCAACTGCCACTAAATCCTCTCTTCTGCCAAAAATAACCTTCAATATTCAGTGTTCAGTGTTCAGTGTTCACCCCAACTGCCACTAAATCCTCTCTTCTGCCAAAAATAACCTTCAATATTCAGTGTTCAGTGTTCAGTGTTCACCCCAACTGCCACTAAATCCTCGCTTCTGCAAAAATAACCTTCAATATTCAGTGTTCAGTGTTTAGTGTTCACCCCAACTGCCACTAAATCCTCTCTTCTGCCAAAAATAACCTTCAATATTCAGTGTTCAGTGTTCAGTGTTCACCCCAACTGCCACTAAATCCTATCTTCTGCCAAAAATAACCTTCAATATTCAGTGTGCAGTGTTCACCCCAACTGCCACTAAATCCTCTCTTCTGCCAAAAATAACCTTCAATATTCAATATTCAGTGTTCAGTGTTCACCCAAACTGCCACTAAATCCTCTCTTCTGCCAAAAATAACCTTCAATAATCAGTGTTCAGTGTTCACCCCAAATGCCACTAAATCCTCACTTCTGCCAAAAATAACCTTCAATATTCAATATTCAGTGTTCAGTGTTCACCCAAACTGCCACTAAATCCTCTCTTCTGCCAAAAATAACCTTCAATATTCAGTGTTCAGTGTTCACCCCAACTGCCACTAAATCCTCTCTTCTGCAAAAAGAACCTTCAATATTCAGTGTTCAGCGTTCAGTGTTCACCCAACTGCCACTAAATCCTCTCTTATGCAAAAATAACCTTCAATATTCAATATTCAGTGTTCAGTCTTCACCCCAACTGCCACTAAATCCTCTCTTCTGCAAAAATAACCTTCAATATTCAATATTCAGTGATCAGTGTTCACCCCAACTGCCACAAAATCCTCTCTTCTGCAAAGATAACCTTCAATATTCAATATTCAGTGTTCAGTGTTCACCCCAACTGCCACTAAATCCTCTCTTCTGCCAAAAATAACCTTCAATATTCAATATTCAGTGTTCAGTGTTCACACCAACTGCCACTAAATCCTCTCGTCTGTCAAAAATAACCTTCAATATTCAGTGATCAGTGTTCAGTGTTCACCCCAACTGCCACTAAATCCTCTCTTCTGCAAAAATAACCTTCAATATTCAGTGTTCAGTGTTCACCCCAACTGCAACTAAATCCTCTCTTCTGCCAAAAATAACCTTCAATATTCAATATTCAGTGTTCAGTGTTCACCCTAACTGCCACTAAATCCTCTCTTCTGCCAGAAATAACCTTCAATATTCAGTGTTCAGTGTTCACCCCAACTGCCACTAAATCCTCTCTTCTGCAAAAATAACCTTCAATATTCAATATTCAGTGTTCAGTGTTCACCCCAACTGCCACTAAATCCTCTCTTCTTGAAAAATAACCTTCAATATTCAGTGTTCAGTGTTCAGCCCAACTGCCACTAAATCCTCTCTTCTGCCGAAAATAACCTTCAATATTCAGTGTTCAGTGTTCACCCCAACTGCCACTAAATCCTCTCTTCTGCAAAAATAACCTTCAATATTCAATATTCAGTGTTCAGTGTTCACCCCAACTGCCACTAAATCCTCTCTTCTGCAAAAATAACCTTCAATATTCAGTGTTCAGTGTTCATTGTTCACCCCAACTGCCACTAAATCCTCTCTTCTGCAAAAATAACCTTCAATATTCAATATTCAGTGTTCAGTGTTCACCCCAACTGCCACTAAATTCTCTCTTCTGCAAAAATAACCTTCAATATTCAATATTCAGTGTTCAGTGTTCATCCCAACTGCCACTAAATCCTCTCTTCTGCAAAAATAACCTTCAATATTCAATATTCAGTGTTCAGTGTTCACCCCAACTGCCACTAAATCCTCTCTTCTGCAAAAAATAACCTTCAATATTCAATATTCAGTGTTCAGTGTTCACCCCAACTGCCACTAAATCCTCTCTTCTGGAAAAATAACCTTCAATATTCAGTGTTCAGTGTTCACCCCAACTGCCACTAAATCCTCTCTTCTGCCGAAAATAACCTTCAATATTCAGTGTTCAGTGTTCACCCCAACTGCCACTAAATCTTCTCTTCTGCAAAAATAACCTTCAATATTCAATATTCAGTGTTCAGTGTTCACCCCAACTGCCACTAAATCCTCTCTTCTGCCAAAAATAACCTTCAATATTCAGTGTTCACTGTTCAGTGTTCACCCCAACTGCCACTAAATCCTCTCTTCTGCCAAAAATAACCTTCAATATTCAAAATTCAATGTTCAGTGTTCACCCCAACTGCCACTAAATCCTCTCTTCTGCCAAAAATAACCTTCAATATTCAGTGTTCAGTGTTCAGTGTTCACCCCAACTGCCACTAAATCCTCTCTTCTGCCAAAAATAACCTTCAATATTCAATATTTAGAGTTCAGTGTTCACCGAAACTGCCACTAAATCCTCTCTTCTGCCAAAAATAACCTTCAATAATCAGTGTTCAGTGTTCACACCAACTGCCACTAACTCCTCTCTTCTGCCAAAAATAACCTTCAATATTCAATATTCAGTGTTCAGTGTTCACCCAAACTGCCACTAAATCCTCTCTTCTGCCAAAAATAACCTTCAATATTCAGTGTTCAGTGTTCACCCAACTGCCACTAAATCCTCTCTTATGCAAAAATAACCTTCAATATTCAATATTCAGTGTTCAGTCTTCACCCCAACTGCCACTAAATCCTCTCTTCTGCAAAAATAACCTTCAATATTCAATATTCAGTGATCAGTGTTCACACCAACTGCCACTAAATCCTCTCTTCTGCAAAGATAACCTTCAATATTCAATATTCAGTGTTAAGTGTTCACCCCAACTGCCACTAAATCCTCTCTTCTGCCAAAAATAACCTTCAATATTCAATATTCAGTGTTCAGTGTTCACCCCAACTGCCACTAAATCCTCTCGTCTGCCAAAAATAACCTTCAATATTCAGTGATCAGTGTTCAGTGTTCACCCCAACTGCCACTAAATCCTCTCTTCTGCAAAAATAACCTTCAATATTCAGTGTTCAGTGTTCACCCCAACTGCCACTAAATCCTCTCTTCTGCCAAAAATAACCTTCAATATTCAATATTCAGTGTTCAGTGTTCACCCTAACTGCCACTAAACCCTCTCTTCTGCCAGAAATAACCTTCAATATTCAGTGTTCAGTGTTCAGTGTTCACCCCAACTGCCACTAAATCCTCTCTTCTGCAAAAATAACCTTCAATATTCAATATTCAGTGTTCAGTGTTCACCCCAACTGCCACTAAATCCTCTCTTCTGCAAAAATAACCTTCAATATTCAGTGTTCAGTGTTCATTGTTCACCCCAACTGCCACTAAATCCTCTCTTCTGCAAAAATAACCTTCAATATTCAGTGTTCAGTGTTTAGTGTTCACCCCAACTGCCACTAAATCCTCTCTTCTGCCAAAAATAACCTTCAATATTCAATATTCAGTGTTCAGTGTTCACCCCAACTGCCACTAAATCCTCTCGTCTGCCAAAAATAACCTTCAATATTCAGTGATCAGTGTTCAGTGTTCACCCCAACTGCCACTAAATCCTCTCTGCAAAAATAACCTTCAATATTCAGTGTTCAGTGTTCACCCCAACTGCCACTAAATCCTCTCTTCTGCCAAAAATAACCTTCAATATTCAATATTCAGTGTTCAGTGTTCACCCTAACTGCCACTAAATCCTCTCTTCTGCCAGAAATAACCTTCAATATTCAGTGTTCAGTGTTCACCCCAACTGCCACTAAATCTTCTCTTCTGCAAAAATAATCTTCAATATTCAATATTCAGTGTTCAGTGTTCACCCCAACTGCCACTAAATCCTCTCTTCTGCCAAAAATAACCTTCAATATTCAGTGTTCAGTGTTCAGTGTTCACCCCAACTGCCACTAAATCCTCTCTTCTGCAAAAATAACCTTCAATATTCAGTGTTCAGTGTTTAGTGTTCACCCCAACTGCCACTAAATCCTCTCTTCTGCCAAAAATAACCTTCAATATTCAGTGTTCAGTGTTCAGTGTTCACCCCAACTGCCACTAAATCCTATCTTCTGCCAAAAATAACCTTCAATATTCAGTGTGCAGTGTTCACCCCAACTGCCACTAAATCCTCTCTTCTGCCAAAAATAACCTTCAATATTCAATATTCAGTGTTCAGTGTTCACCCAAACTGCCACTAAATCCTCTCTTCTGCCAAAAATAACCTTCAATAATCAGTGTTCAGTGTTCACCCCAAATGCCACTAAATCCTCTCTTCTGCCAAAAATAACCTTCAATATTCAATATTCAGTGTTCAGTGTTCACCCAAACTGCCACTAAATCCTCTCTTCTGCCAAAAATAACCTTCAATATTCAGTGTTCAGTGTTCACCCCAACTGCCACTAAATCCTCTCTTCTGCAAAAAGAACCTTCAATATTCAGTGTTCAGCGTTCAGTGTTCACCCAACTGCCACTAAATCCTCTCTTATGCAAAAATAACCTTCAATATTCAATATTCAGTGTTCAGTCTTCACCCCAACTGCCACTAAATCCTCTCTTCTGCAAAAATAACCTTCAATATTCAATATTCAGTGATCAGTGTTCACCCCAACTGCCACAAAATCCTCTCTTCTGCAAAGATAACCTTCAATATTCAATATTCAGTGTTCAGTGTTCACCCCAACTGCCACTAAATCCTCTCTTCTGCCAAAAATAACCTTCAATATTCAATATTCAGTGTTCAGTGTTCACCCCAACTGCCACTAAATCCTCTCGTCTGCCAAAAATAACCTTCAATATTCAGTGATCAGTGTTCAGTGTTCACCCCAACTGCCACTAAATCCTCTCTTCTGCAAAAATAACCTTCAATATTCAGTGTCGAGTGTTCACCCCAACTGCCACTAAATCCTCTCTTCTGCCAAAAATAACCTTCAATATTCAATATTCAGTGTTCAGTGTTCACCCTAACTGCCACTAAATCCTCTCTTCTGCCAGAAATAACCTTCAATATTCAGTGTTCAGTGTTCACCCCAACTGCCACTAAATCCTCTCTTCTGCAAAAATAACCTTCAATATTCAATATTCAGTGTTCAGTGTTCACCCCAACTGCCACTAAATCCTCTCTTCTTGAAAAATAACCTTCAATATTCAGTGTTCAGTGTTCAGCCCAACTGCCACTAAATCCTCTCTTCTGCCGAAAATAACCTTCAATATTCAGTGTTCAGTGTTCACCCCAACGGCCACTAAATCCTCTCTTCTGCAAAAATAACCTTCAATATTCAATATTCAGTGTTCAGTGTTCACCCCAACTGCCACTAAATCCTCTCTTCTGCAAAAATAACCTTCAATATTCAGTGTTCAGTGTTCATTGTTCACCCCAACTGCCACTAAATCCTCTCTTCTGCAAAAATAACCTTCAATATTCAATATTCTGTGTTCAGTGTTCACCCCAACTGCCACTAAATCCTCTCTTCTGCCAAAAATAACCTTCAATATTCAGTGTTCACTGTTCAGTGTTCACCCCAACTGCCACTAAATCCTCTCTTCTGCCAAAAATAACCTTCAATATTCAGTGTTCAGTGTTCAGTGTTCACCCCAACTGCCACTAAATCCTCTCTTCTGCCAAAAATAACCTTCAATATTCAGTGTTCAGTGTTCAGTGTTCACCCCAACTGCCACTAAATCCTCTCTTCTGCAAAAATAACCTTCAATATTCAGTGTTCAGTGTTTAGTGTTCACCCCAACTGCCACTAAATCCTCTCTTCTGCCAAAAATAACCTTCAATATTCAGTGTTCAGTGTTCAGTGTTCACCCCAACTGCCACTAAATCCTATCTTCTGCCAAAAATAACCTTCAATATTCAGTGTGCAGTGTTCACCCCAACTGCCACTAAATCCTCTCTTCTGCCAAAAATAACCTTCAATATTCAATATTCAGTGTTCAGTGTTCACCCAAACTGCCACTAAATCCTCTCTTCTGCCAAAAATAACCTTCAATAATCAGTGTTCAGTGTTCACCCCAAATGCCACTAAATCCTCTCTTCTGCAAAAATAACCTTCAATATTCAATATTCAGTGTTCAGTGTTCACCCCAACTGCCACTAAATCCTCTCTTCTGCAAAAATAACCTTCAATATTCAGTGTTCAGTGTTCATTGTTCACCCCAACTGCCACTAAATCCTCTCTTCTGCAAAAATAACCTTCAATATTCAATATTCAGTGTTCAGTGTTCACCCCAACTGCCACTAAATCCTCTCTTCTGCCAAAAATAACCTTCAATATTCAGTGTTCAGTGTTCAGTGTTCACCCCAACTGCCACTAAATCCTCTCTTCTGCCAAAAATAACCTTCAATATTCAGTGTTCAGTGTTCAGTGTTCACCCCAACTGCCACTAAATCCTCTCTTCTGCAAAAATAACCTTCAATATTCAGTGTTCAGTGTTTAGTGTTCACCCCAACTGCCACTAAATCCTCTCTTCTGCCAAAAATAACCTTCAATATTCAGTGTTCAGTGTTCAGTGTTCACCCCAACTGCCACTAAATCCTATCTTCTGCCAAAAATAACCTTCAATATTCAGTGTGCAGTGTTCACCCCAACTGCCACTAAATCCTCTCTTCTGCCAAAAATAACCTTCAATATTCAATATTCAGTGTTCAGTGTTCACCCAAACTGCCACTAAATCCTCTCTTCTGCCAAAAATAACCTTCAATAATCAGTGTTCAGTGTTCACCCCAAATGCCACTAAATCCTCACTTCTGCCAAAAATAACCTTCAATATTCAATATTCAGTGTTCAGTGTTCACCCAAACTGCCACTAAATCCTCTCTTCTGCCAAAAATAACCTTCAATATTCAGTGTTCAGTGTTCACCCCAACAGCCACTAAATCCTCTCTTCTGCAAAAAGAACCTTCAATATTCAGTGTTCAGCGTTCAGTGTTCACCCAACTGCCACTAAATCCTCTCTTATGCAAAAATAACCTTCAATATTCAATATTCAGTGTTCAGTCTTCACCCCAACTGCCACTAAATCCTCTCTTCTGCAAAAATAACCTTCAATATTCAATATTCAGTGATCAGTGTTCACCCCAACTGCCACAAAATCCTCTCTTCTGCAAAGATAACCTTCAATATTCAATATTCAGTGTTCAGTGTTCACCCCAACTGCCACTAAATCCTCTCTTCTGCCAAAAATAACCTTCAATATTCAATATTCAGTGTTCAGTGTTCACACCAACTGCCACTAAATCCTCTCGTCTGCCAAAAATAACCTTCAATATTCAGTGATCAGTGTTCAGTGTTCACCCCAACTGCCACTAAATCCTCTCTTCTGCAAAAATAACCTTCAATATTCAGTGTTCAGTGTTCACCCCAACTGCAACTAAATCCTCTCTTCTGCCAAAAATAACCTTCAATATTCAATATTCAGTGTTCAGTGTTCACCCTAACTGCCACTAAATCCTCTCTTCTGCCAGAAATAACCTTCAATATTCAGTGTTCAGTGTTCACCCCAACTGCCACTAAATCCTCTCTTCTGCAAAAATAACCTTCAATATTCAATATTCAGTGTTCAGTGTTCACCCCAACTGCCACTAAATCCTCTCTTCTTGAAAAATAACCTTCAATATTCAGTGTTCAGTGTTCAGCCCAACTGCCACTAAATCCTCTCTTCTGCCGAAAATAACCTTCAATATTCAGTGTTCAGTGTTCACCCCAACTGCCACTAAATCCTCTCTTCTGCAAAAATAACCTTCAATATTCAATATTCAGTGTTCAGTGTTCACCCCAACTGCCACTAAATCCTCTCTTCTGCAAAAATAACCTTCAATATTCAGTGTTCAGTGTTCATTGTTCACCCCAACTGCCACTAAATCCTCTCTTCTGCAAAAATAACCTTCAATATTCAATATTCAGTGTTCAGTGTTCACCCCAACTGCCACTAAATTCTCTCTTCTGCAAAAATAACCTTCAATATTCAATATTCAGTGTTCAGTGTTCATCCCAACTGCCACTAAATCCTCTCTTCTGCAAAAATAACCTTCAATATTCAATATTCAGTGTTCAGTGTTCACCCCAACTGCCACTAAATCCTCTCTTCTGCAAAAAATAACCTTCAATATTCAATATTCAGTGTTCAGTGTTCACCCCAACTGCCACTAAATCCTCTCTTCTGGAAAAATAACCTTCAATATTCAGTGTTCAGTGTTCACCCCAACTGCCACTAAATCCTCTCTTCTGCCGAAAATAACCTTCAATATTCAGTGTTCAGTGTTCACCCCAACTGCCACTAAATCTTCTCTTCTGCAAAAATAACCTTCAATATTCAATATTCAGTGTTCAGTGTTCACCCCAACTGCCACTAAATCCTCTCTTCTGCCAAAAATAACCTTCAATATTCAGTGTTCACTGTTCAGTGTTCACCCCAACTGCCACTAAATCCTCTCTTCTGCCAAAAATAACCTTCAATATTCAAAATTCAATGTTCAGTGTTCACCCCAACTGCCACTAAATCCTCTCTTCTGCCAAAAATAACCTTCAATATTCAGTGTTCAGTGTTCAGTGTTCACCCCAACTGCCACTAAATCCTCTCTTCTGCCAAAAATAACCTTCAATATTCAATATTTAGAGTTCAGTGTTCACCGAAACTGCCACTAAATCCTCTCTTCTGCCAAAAATAACCTTCAATAATCAGTGTTCAGTGTTCACCCAACTGCCACTAAATCCTCTCTTATGCAAAAATAACCTTCAATATTCAATATTCAGTGTTCAGTCTTCACCCCAACTGCCACTAAATCCTCTCTTCTGCAAAAATAACCTTCAATATTCAATATTCAGTGATCAGTGTTCACACCAACTGCCACTAAATCCTCTCTTCTGCAAAGATAACCTTCAATATTCAATATTCAGTGTTAAGTGTTCACCCCAACTGCCACTAAATCCTCTCTTCTGCCAAAAATAACCTTCAATATTCAATATTCAGTGTTCAGTGTTCACCCCAACTGCCACTAAATCCTCTCGTCTGCCAAAAATAACCTTCAATATTCAGTGATCAGTGTTCAGTGTTCACCCCAACTGCCACTAAATCCTCTCTTCTGCAAAAATAACCTTCAATATTCAGTGTTCAGTGTTCACCCCAACTGCCACTAAATCCTCTCTTCTGCCAAAAATAACCTTCAATATTCAATATTCAGTGTTCAGTGTTCACCCTAACTGCCACTAAACCCTCTCTTCTGCCAGAAATAACCTTCAATATTCAGTGTTCAGTGTTCAGTGTTCACCCCAACTGCCACTAAATCCTCTCTTCTGCAAAAATAACCTTCAATATTCAATATTCAGTGTTCAGTGTTCACCCCAACTGCCACTAAATCCTCTCTTCTGCAAAAATAACCTTCAATATTCAGTGTTCAGTGTTCATTGTTCACCCCAACTGCCACTAAATCCTCTCTTCTGCAAAAATAACCTTCAATATTCAGTGTTCAGTGTTTAGTGTTCACCCCAACTGCCACTAAATCCTCTCTTCTGCCAAAAATAACCTTCAATATTCAATATTCAGTGTTCAGTGTTCACCCCAACTGCCACTAAATCCTCTCGTCTGCCAAAAATAACCTTCAATATTCAGTGATCAGTGTTCAGTGTTCACCCCAACTGCCACTAAATCCTCTCTGCAAAAATAACCTTCAATATTCAGTGTTCAGTGTTCACCCCAACTGCCACTAAATCCTCTCTTCTGCCAAAAATAACCTTCAATATTCAATATTCAGTGTTCAGTGTTCACCCTAACTGCCACTAAATCCTCTCTTCTGCCAGACATAACCTTCAATATTCAGTGTTCAGTGTTCACCCCAACTGCCACTAAATCTTCTCTTCTGCAAAAATAATCTTCAATATTCAATATTCAGTGTTCAGTGTTCACCCCAACTGCCACTAAATCCTCTCTTCTGCCAAAAATAACCTTCAATATTCAGTGTTCAGTGTTCAGTGTTCACCCCAACTGCCACTAAATCCTCTCTTCTGCAAAAATAACCTTCAATATTCAGTGTTCAGTGTTTAGTGTTCACCCCAACTGCCACTAAATCCTCTCTTCTGCCAAAAATAACCTTCAATATTCAGTGTTCAGTGTTCAGTGTTCACCCCAACTGCCACTAAATCCTATCTTCTGCCAAAAATAACCTTCAATATTCAGTGTGCAGTGTTCACCCCAACTGCCACTAAATCCTCTCTTCTGCCAAAAATAACCTTCAATATTCAATATTCAGTGTTCAGTGTTCACCCAAACTGCCACTAAATCCTCTCTTCTGCCAAAAATAACCTTCAATAATCAGTGTTCAGTGTTCACCCCAAATGCCACTAAATCCTCTCTTCTGCCAAAAATAACCTTCAATATTCAATATTCAGTGTTCAGTGTTCACCCAAACTGCCACTAAATCCTCTCTTCTGCCAAAAATAACCTTCAATATTCAGTGTTCAGTGTTCACCCCAACTGCCACTAAATCCTCTCTTCTGCAAAAAGAACCTTCAATATTCAGTGTTCAGCGTTCAGTGTTCACCCAACTGCCACTAAATCCTCTCTTATGCAAAAATAACCTTCAATATTCAATATTCAGTGTTCAGTCTTCACCCCAACTGCCACTAAATCCTCTCTTCTGCAAAAATAACCTTCAATATTCAATATTCAGTGGTCAGTGTTCACCCCAACTGCCACAAAATCCTCTCTTCTGCAAAGATAACCTTCAATATTCAATATTCAGTGTTCAGTGTTCACCCCAACTGCCACTAAATCCTCTCTTCTGCCAAAAATAACCTTCAATATTCAATATTCAGTGTTCAGTGTTCACCCCAACTGCCACTAAATCCTCTCGTCTGCCAAAAATAACCTTCAATATTCAGTGATCAGTGTTCAGTGTTCACCCCAACTGCCACTAAATCCTCTCTTCTGCAAAAATAACCTTCAATATTCAGTGTCGAGTGTTCACCCCAACTGCCACTAAATCCTCTCTTCTGCCAAAAATAACCTTCAATATTCAATATTCAGTGTTCAGTGTTCACCCTAACTGCCACTAAATCCTCTCTTCTGCCAGAAATAACCTTCAATATTCAGTGTTCAGTGTTCACCCCAACTGCCACTAAATCCTCTCTTCTGCAAAAATAACCTTCAATATTCAATATTCAGTGTTCAGTGTTCACCCCAACTGCCACTAAATCCTCTCTTCTTGAAAAATAACCTTCAATATTCAGTGTTCAGTGTTCAGCCCAACTGCCACTAAATCCTCTCTTCTGCCGAAAATAACCTTCAATATTCAGTGTTCAGTGTTCACCCCAACTGCCACTAAATCCTCTCTTCTGCAAAAATAACCTTCAATATTCAATATTCAGTGTTCAGTGTTCACCCCAACTGCCACTAAATCCTCTCTTCTGCAAAAATAACCTTCAATATTCAGTGTTCAGTGTTCATTGTTCACCCCAACTGCCACTAAATCCTCTCTTCTGCAAAAATAACCTTCAATATTCAATATTCAGTGTTCAGTGTTCACCCCAACTGCCACTAAATCCTCTCTTCTGCCAAAAATAACCTTCAATATTCAGTGTTCACTGTTCAGTGTTCACCCCAACTGCCACTAAATCCTCTCTTCTGCCAAAAATAACCTTCAATATTCAGTGTTCAGTGTTCAGTGTTCACCCCAACTGCCACTAAATCCTCTCTTCTGCCAAAAATAACCTTCAATATTCAGTGTTCAGTGTTCAGTGTTCACCCCAACTGCCACTAAATCCTCTCTTCTGCAAAAATAACCTTCAATATTCAGTGTTCAGTGTTTAGTGTTCACCCCAACTGCCACTAAATCCTCTCTTCTGCCAAAAATAACCTTCAATATTCAGTGTTCAGTGTTCAGTGTTCACCCCAACTGCCACTAAATCCTATCTTCTGCCAAAAATAACCTTCAATATTCAGTGTGCAGTGTTCACCCCAACTGCCACTAAATCCTCTCTTCTGCCAAAAATAACCTTCAATATTCAATATTCAGTGTTCAGTGTTCACCCAAACTGCCACTAAATCCTCTCTTCTGCCAAAAATAACCTTCAATAATCAGTGTTCAGTGTTCACCCCAAATGCCACTAAATCCTCTCTTCTGCCAAAAATAACCTTCAATATTCAATATTCAGTGTTCAGTGTTCACCCAAACTGCCACTAAATCCTCTCTTCTGCCAAAAATAACCTTCAATATTCAGTGTTCAGTGTTCACCCCAACTGCCACTAAATCCTCTCTTCTGCAAAAATAACCTTCAATATTCAATATTCAGTGATCAGTGTTCACCCCAACTGCCACAAAATCCTCTCTTCTGCAAAGATAACCTTCAATATTCAATATTCAGTGTTCAGTGTTCACCCCAACTGCCACTAAATCCTCTCTTCTGCCAAAAATAACCTTCAATATTCAATATTCAGTGTTCAGTGTTCACACCAACTGCCACTAAATCCACTCGTCTGCCAAAAATAACCTTCAGTATTCAGTGATCAGTGTTCAGTGTTCACCCCAACTGCCACTAAATCCTCTCTTCTGCAAAAATAACCTTCAATATTCAGTGTTCAGTGTTCACCCCAACTGCCACTAAATCCTCTCTTCTGCCAAAAATAACCTTCAATATTCAATATTCAGTGTTCAGTGTTCACCCTAACTGCCACTAAATCCTCTCTTCTGCCAGAAATAACCTTCAATATTCAGTGTTCAGTGTTCACCGCAACTGCCACTAAATCCTCTCTTCTGCAAAAATAACCTTCAATATTCAATATTCAGTGTTCAGTGTTCACCCCAACTGCCACTAAATCCTCTCTTCTTGAAAAATAACCTTCAATATTCAGTGTTCAGTGTTCAGCCCAACTGCCACTAAATCCTCTCTTCTGCCGAAAATAACCTTCAATATTCAGTGTTCAGTGTTCACCCCAACTGCCACTAAATCCTCTCTTCTGCAAAAATAACCTTCAATATTCAATATTCAGTGTTCAGTGTTCACCCCAACTGCCACTAAATCCTCTCTTCTGCAAAAATAACCTTCAATATTCAGTGTTCAGTGTTCATTGTTCACCCCAACTGCCACTAAATCCTCTCTTCTGCAAAAATAACCTTCAATATTCAATATTCAGTGTTCAGTGTTCACCCCAACTGCCACTAAATCCTCTCTTCTGCAAAAATAACCTTCAATATTCAATATTCAGTGTTCAGTGTTCATCCCAACTGCCACTAAATCCTCTCTTCTGCAAAAATAACCTTCAATATTCAATATTCAGTGTTCAGTGTTAACCCCAACTGCCACTAAATCCTCCCTTCTGCAAAAATAACCTTCAATATTCAATATTCAGTGTTCAGTGTTCACCCCAACTGCCACTAAATCCTCTCTTCTGCAAAAATGACATTCAATATTCAATATTCAGTGTTCAGTGTTCACCCCAACTGCCACTAAATCCTCTCTTCTGCAAAAATAACCTTCAATATTCAGTGTCGAGTGTTCACCCCAACTGCCACTAAATCCTCTCTTCTGCCAAAAATAACCTTCAATATTCAATATTCAGTGTTCAGTGTTCACCCTAACTGCCACTAAATCCTCTCTTCTGCCAGAAATAACCTTCAATATTCAGTGTTCAGTGTTCACCCGAACTGCCACTAAATCCTCTCTTCTGCAAAAATAACCTTCAATATTCAATATTCAGTGTTCAGTGTTCACCCCAACTGCCACTAAATCCTCTCTTCTTGAAAAATAACCTTCAATATTCAGTGTTCAGTGTTCAGCCCAACTGCCACTAAATCCTCTCTTCTGCCGAAAATAACCTTCAATATTCAGTGTTCAGTGTTCACCCCAACTGCCACTAAATCCTCTCTTCTGCAAAAATAACCTTCAATATTCAATATTCAGTGTTCAGTGTTCACCCCAACTGCCACTAAATCCTCTCTTCTGCAAAAATAACCTTCAATATTCAGTGATCAGTGTTCATTGTTCACCCCAACTGCCACTAAATCCTCTCTTCTGCAAAAATAACCTTCAATATTCAATATTCAGTGTTCAGTGTTCACCCCAACTGCCACTAAATCCTCTCTTCTGCCAAAAATAACCTTCAATATTCAGTGTTCACTGTTCAGTGTTCACCCCAACTGCCACTAAATCCTCTCTTCTGCCAAAAATAACCTTCAATATTCAGTGTTCAGTGTTCAGTGTTCACCCCAACTGCCACTAAATCCTCTCTTCTGCCAAAAATAACCTTCAATATTCAGTGTTCAGTGTTCAGTGTTCACCCCAACTGCCACTAAATCCTCTCTTCTGCAAAAATAACCTTCAATATTCAGTGTTCAGTGTTTAGTGTTCACCCCAACTGCCACTAAATCCTCTCTTCTGCCAAAAATAACCTTCAATATTCAGTGTTCAGTGTTCAGTGTTCACCCCAACTGCCACTAAATCCTATCTTCTGCCAAAAATAACCTTCAATATTCAGTGTGCAGTGTTCACCCCAACTGCCACTAAATCCTCTCTTCTGCCAAAAATAACCTTCAATATTCAATATTCAGTGTTCAGTGTTCACCCAAACTGCCACTAAATCCTCTCTTCTGCCAAAAATAACCTTCAATAATCAGTGTTCAGTGTTCACCCCAAATGCCACTAAATCCTCTCTTCTGCCAAAAATAACCTTCAATATTCAATATTCAGTGTTCAGTGTTCACCCAAACTGCCACTAAATCCTCTCTTCTGCCAAAAATAACCTTCAATATTCAGTGTTCAGTGTTCACCCCAACTGCCACTAAATCCTCTCTTCTGCAAAAATAACCTTCAATATTCAATATTCAGTGATCAGTGTTCACCCCAACTGCCACAAAATCCTCTCTTCTGCAAAGATAACCTTCAATATTCAATATTCAGTGTTCAGTGTTCACCCCAACTGCCACTAAATCCTCTCTTCTGCCAAAAATAACCTTCAATATTCAATATTCAGTGTTCAGTGTTCACACCAACTGCCACTAAATCCACTCGTCTGCCAAAAATAACCTTCAGTATTCAGTGATCAGTGTTCAGTGTTCACCCCAACTGCCACTAAATCCTCTCTTCTGCAAAAATAACCTTCAATATTCAGTGTTCAGTGTTCACCCCAACTGCCACTAAATCCTCTCTTCTGCCAAAAATAACCTTCAATATTCAATATTCAGTGTTCAGTGTTCACCCTAACTGCCACTAAATCCTCTCTTCTGCCAGAAATAACCTTCAATATTCAGTGTTCAGTGTTCACCGCAACTGCCACTAAATCCTCTCTTCTGCAAAAATAACCTTCAATATTCAATATTCAGTGTTCAGTGTTCACCCCAACTGCCACTAAATCCTCTCTTCTTGAAAAATAACCTTCAATATTCAGTGTTCAGTGTTCAGCCCAACTGCCACTAAATCCTCTCTTCTGCCGAAAATAACCTTCAATATTCAGTGTTCAGTGTTCACCCCAACTGCCACTAAATCCTCTCTTCTGCAAAAATAACCTTCAATATTCAATATTCAGTGTTCAGTGTTCACCCCAACTGCCACTAAATCCTCTCTTCTGCAAAAATAACCTTCAATATTCAGTGTTCAGTGTTCATTGTTCACCCCAACTGCCACTAAATCCTCTCTTCTGCAAAAATAACCTTCAATATTCAATATTCAGTGTTCAGTGTTCACCCCAACTGCCACTAAATCCTCTCTTCTGCAAAAATAACCTTCAATATTCAATATTCAGTGTTCAGTGTTCATCCCAACTGCCACTAAATCCTCTCTTCTGCAAAAATAACCTTCAATATTCAATATTCAGTGTTCAGTGTTAACCCCAACTGCCACTAAATCCTCCCTTCTGCAAAAATAACCTTCAATATTCAATATTCAGTGTTCAGTGTTCACCCCAACTGCCACTAAATCCTCTCTTCTGCAAAAATGACGTTCAATATTCAATATTCAGTGTTCAGTGTTCACCCCAACTGCCACTAAATGCTCTCTTCTGAAAAAATAACCTTCAATATTCAATATTCAGTGTTCAGCGTTCACTCCAACTGCCACGAAATCCTCTCTTCTGCAAAAATAACCTTCAATATTCAGTGTTCAGTGTTCACCCCAATTGCCACTAAATCCTCTCTTCTGCAAAAATAACCTTCAATATTCAATATTCAGTGTTCAGTGTTCAACGCAACGGCCACTAAATCCTGTCTTCTGCAAAAATAACCTTCAATATTCAATATTCAGTGTTCAGTGTTCACCGCAACGGCCACTAAATCCTCTCTTCTGGAAAAATAACCTTCAATATTCAGTGTTCAGTGTTCACCCCAACTGCCACTAAATCCTCTCTTCTGCCGAAAATAACCTTCAATATTCAGTGTTCAGTGTTCACCCCAACTGCCACTAAATCTTCTCTTCTGCAAAAATAACCTTCAATATTCAATATTCAGTGTTCAGTGTTCACCCCAACTGCCACTAAATCCTCTCTTCTGGCAAAAATAACCTTCAATATTCAGTGTTCACTGTTCAGTGTTCACCCCAACTGCCACTAAATCCTCTCTTCTGCCAAAAATAACCTTCAATATTCAAAATTCAATGTTCAGTGTTCACCCCAACTGCCACTAAATCTTTCTTCTGCCAAAAATAACCTTCAATATTCAGTGTTCAGTGTTCAGTGTTCACCCCAACTGCCACTAAATCCTCTCTTCTGCCAAAAATAACCTTCAATATTCAATATTTAGAGTTCAGTGTTCACCGAAACTGCCACTAAATCCTCTCTTCTGCCAAAAATAACCTTCAATAATCAGTGTTCAGTGTTCACCCCAACTGCCACTAAATCCTCTCTTCTGCCAAAAATAACCTTCAATATTCAATATTCAGTGTTCAGTGTTCACCCAAACTGCCACTAAATCCTCTCTTCTGCCAAAAATAACCTTCAATATTCAGTGTTCAGTGTTCACCCCAACTGCCACTAAATCCTCTCTTCTGCAAAAAGAACCTTCAATGTTCAGTGTTCAGCGTTCAGTGTTCACCCAACTGCCACTAAATCCTCTCTTATGCAAAAATAACCTTCAATATTCAATATTCAGTGTTCAGTCTTCACCCCAACTGCCACTAAATCCTCTCTTCTGCAAAAATAACCTTCAATATTCAATATTCAGTGATCAGTGTTCACACCAACTGCCACTAAATCCTCTCTTCTGCAAAGATAACCTTCAATATTCAATATTCAGTGGTAAGTGTTCACCCCAACTGCCACTAAATCCTCTCTTCTGCCAAAAATAACCTTCAATATTCAATATTCAGTGTTCAGTGTTCACTCCAACTGCCACTAAATCCTCTCGTCTGCCAAAAATAACCTTCAATATTCAGTGATCAGTGTTCAGTGTTCACCCCAACTGCCACTAAATCCTCTCTTCTGCAAAAATAAACATTCAATATTCAGTGTTCAGTGTTCACCCCAACTGCCACTAAATCCTCTCTTCTGCCAAAAATAACCTTCAATATTCAATATTCAGTGTTCAGTGTTCACCCTAACTGCCACTAAACCCTCTCTTCTGCCAGAAATAACCTTCAATATTCAGTGTTCAGTGTTCAGTGTTCACCCCAACTGCCACTAAATCCTCTCTTCTGCAAAAATAACCTTCAATATTCAATATTCAGTGTTCAGTGTTCACCCCAACTGCCACTAAATCCTCTCTTCTGCAAAAATAACCTTCAATATTCAGTGTTCAGTGTTCATTGTTCACCCCAACTGCCACTAAATCCTCTCTTCTGCAAAAATAACCTTCAATATTCAATATTCAGTGTTCAGTGTTCACCCCAACTGCCACTAAATCCTCTCTTCTGCAAAAATAACCTTCAATATTCAATATTCAGTGTTCAGTGTTCACCCCAACTGTCACTAAATCCTCTCTTCTGCAAAAATAACCTTCAATATTCAATATTCAGTGTTCACCCCAACTGCCACTAAATCCTCTCTTCTGCCAAAGATAACCTTCAATATTCAGTGTTCACCCCAACTGCCACTAAATCCTCTCTTCTGCCAAAAATAACCTTCAATATTCAGTGTTCAGTGTTCACCCCAACTGCCACTAAATCCTCTCTTCTGCCAAAGATAACCTTCAATATTCAGTGTTCACCCCAACTGCCACTAAATCCTCTCTTCTGCCAAAAATAACCTTCAATATTCAGTGTTCAGTGTTCAGTGTTCACCCCAACTGCCACTAAATCCTCTCTTCTGCAAAAATAACCTTCAATATTCAGTGTTCAGTGTTTAGTGTTCACCCCAACTGCCACTAAATCCTCTCTTCTGCCAAAAATAACCTTCAATATTCAGTGTTCAGTGTTCAGTGTTCACCCCAACTGCCACTAAATCCTATCTTCTGCCAAAAATAACCTTCAATATTCAGTGTTCAGTGTTCACCCCAACTGCCACTAAATCCTCTCTTCTGCCAAAAATAACCTTCAATATTCAATATTCAGTGTTCAGTGCTCACCCAAACTGCCACTAAATCCTCTCTTTTGCGAAAAATAACCTTCAATAATCAGTGTTCAGTGTTCACCCCAACTGCCACTAAATCCTCTCTTCTGCCAAAAATAACCTTCAATATTCAATATTCAGTTTTCAGTGTTCACCCCAACTGCCACTAAATCCTCTCTTCTGCCAAAAATAACCTTCAATATTCAGTGTTCAGTGTTCACCCCAACTGCCACTAAATCCTCTCTTCTGCAAAAAGAACATTCAATATTCAGTGTTCAGCGTTCAGTGTTCACCCAACTGCCACTAAATCCTCTCTTATGCAAAAATAACCTTCAATATTCAATATTCAGTGTTCAGTGTTCACCCCAACTGCCACTAAATCCTCTCTTCTGCAAAAATAACCTTCAATATTCAATATTCAGTGTTCAGTGTTCACCCCAACTGCCACTAAATCCTCTCTTCTGCAAAAATAACCTTCAATATTCAATATTCAGTGATCAGTGTTCACCCCAACTCCCACTAAATCCTCTCTTCTGCAAAGATAACCTTCAATATTCAATATTCAGTGTTCAGTGTTCACCCCAACTGCCACTAAATCCTCTCTTCTGCAAAAATAACCTTCAATATTCAATATTCAGTGTTCAGTGTTCACCCCAACTGCCACTAAATCCTCTCGTCTGCCAAAAATAACCTTCAATATTCAGTGATCAGTGTTCAGTGTTCACCCCAACTGCCACTAAATCCTCTCTTCTGCAAAAATAACCTTCAATATTCAATATTCAGTGTTCAGTGTTCACCCCAACTGCCACTAAATCCTCTCTTCTGCAAAAATAACCTTCAATATTCAATATTCAGTGATCAGTGTTCACACCAACTGCCACTAAATCCTCTCTTCTGCAAAGATAACCTTCAATATTCAATATTCAGTGGTAAGTGTTCACCCCAACTGCCACTAAATCCTCTCTTCTGCCAAAAATAACCTTCAATATTCAATATTCAGTGTTCAGTGTTCACTCCAACTGCCACTAAATCCTCTCGTCTGCCAAAAATAACCTTCAATATTCAGTGATCAGTGTTCAGTGTTCACCCCAACTGCCACTAAATCCTCTCTTCTGCAAAAATAAACATTCAATATTCAGTGTTCAGTGTTCACCCCAACTGCCACTAAATCCTCTCTTCTGCCAAAAATAACCTTCAATATTCAATATTCAGTGTTCAGTGTTCACCCTAACTGCCACTAAACCCTCTCTTCTGCCAGAAATAACCTTCAATATTCAGTGTTCAGTGTTCAGTGTTCACCCCAACTGCCACTAAATCCTCTCTTCTGCAAAAATAACCTTCAATATTCAATATTCAGTGTTCAGTGTTCACCCCAACTGCCACTAAATCCTCTCTTCTGCAAAAATAACCTTCAATATTCAGTGTTCAGTGTTCATTGTTCACCCCAACTGCCACTAAATCCTCTCTTCTGCAAAAATAACCTTCAATATTCAATATTCAGTGTTCAGTGTTCACCCCAACTGCCACTAAATCCTCTCTTCTGCAAAAATAACCTTCAATATTCAATATTCAGTGTTCAGTGTTCACCCCAACTGTCACTAAATCCTCTCTTCTGCAAAAATAACCTTCAATATTCAATATTCAGTGTTCACCCCAACTGCCACTAAATCCTCTCTTCTGCCAAAGATAACCTTCAATATTCAGTGTTCACCCCAACTGCCACTAAATCCTCTCTTCTGCCAAAAATAACCTTCAATATTCAGTGTTCAGTGTTCACCCCAACTGCCACTAAATCCTCTCTTCTGCCAAAGATAACCTTCAATATTCAGTGTTCACCCCAACTGCCACTAAATCCTCTCTTCTGCCAAAAATAACCTTCAATATTCAGTGTTCAGTGTTCAGTGTTCACCCCAACTGCCACTAAATCCTCTCTTCTGCAAAAATAACCTTCAATATTCAGTGTTCAGTGTTTAGTGTTCACCCCAACTGCCACTAAATCCTCTCTTCTGCCAAAAATAACCTTCAATATTCAGTGTTCAGTGTTCAGTGTTCACCCCAACTGCCACTAAATCCTATCTTCTGCCAAAAATAACCTTCAATATTCAGTGTTCAGTGTTCACCCCAACTGCCACTAAATCCTCTCTTCTGCCAAAAATAACCTTCAATATTCAATATTCAGTGTTCAGTGCTCACCCAAACTGCCACTAAATCCTCTCTTTTGCGAAAAATAACCTTCAATAATCAGTGTTCAGTGTTCACCCCAACTGCCACTAAATCCTCTCTTCTGCCAAAAATAACCTTCAATATTCAATATTCAGTTTTCAGTGTTCACCCCAACTGCCACTAAATCCTCTCTTCTGCCAAAAATAACCTTCAATATTCAGTGTTCAGTGTTCACCCCAACTGCCACTAAATCCTCTCTTCTGCAAAAAGAACATTCAATATTCAGTGTTCAGCGTTCAGTGTTCACCCAACTGCCACTAAATCCTCTCTTATGCAAAAATAACCTTCAATATTCAATATTCAGTGTTCAGTGTTCACCCCAACTGCCACTAAATCCTCTCTTCTGCAAAAATAACCTTCAATATTCAATATTCAGTGTTCAGTGTTCACCCCAACTGCCACTAAATCCTCTCTTCTGCAAAAATAACCTTCAATATTCAATATTCAGTGATCAGTGTTCACCCCAACTCCCACTAAATCCTCTCTTCTGCAAAGATAACCTTCAATATTCAATATTCAGTGTTCAGTGTTCACCCCAACTGCCACTAAATCCTCTCTTCTGCAAAAATAACCTTCAATATTCAATATTCAGTGTTCAGTGTTCACCCCAACTGCCACTAAATCCTCTCGTCTGCCAAAAATAACCTTCAATATTCAGTGATCAGTGTTCAGTGTTCACCCCAACTGCCACTAAATCCTCTCTTCTGCAAAAATAACCTTCAATATTCAATATTCAGTGTTCAGTGTTCACCCCAACTGCCACTAAATCCTCTCTTCTGCAAAAATAACCTTCAATATTCAATATTCAGTGTTCAGTGTTCACCCCAACTGCCACTAAATCCTCTCTTCTGCAAAAATAACCTTCAATATTCAATATTCAGTGTTCAGTGTTCACCCCAACTGCCACTAAATCCTCTCTTCTGCCAAAGATAACCTTCAATATTCAGTGTTCACCCCAACTGCCACTAAATCCTCTCTTCTGCAAAGATAACCTTCAATATTCAATATTCAGTGTTCAGTGTTCACCCCAACTGCCACTAAATCCTCTCTTCTGCAAAAATAACCTTCAATATTCAATATTCAGTGTTCAGTGTTCACCCCAACTGCCACTAAATACTCTCGTCTGCCAAAAATAACCTTCAATATTCAGTGATCAGTGTTCAGTGTTCACCCCAACTGCCACTAAATCCTCTCTTCTGCAAAAATAACCTTCAATATTCAGTGTTCAGTGTTCACCCCAACTGCCACTAAATCCTCTCTTCTGCAAAAATAACCTTCAATATTCAATATTCAGTGTTCAGTGTTCACCCCAACTGTCACTAAATCCTCTCTTCTGCAAAAATAAACTTCAATATTCAATATTCAGTGTTCACCCCAACTGCCACTAAATCCTCTCTTCTGCCAAAGATAACCTTCAATATTCAGTGTTCACCCCAACAGCCACTAAATCCTCTCTTCTGCAAAGATAACCTTCAATATTCAATATTCAGTGTTCAGTGTTCACCCCAACTGCCACTAAATCCTCTCTTCTGCAAAAATAACCTTCAATATTCAATATTCAGTGTTCAGTGTTCACCCAAACTGCCAATAAATCCTCTCGTCTGCCAAAAATAACCTTCAATATTCAGTGATCAGTGTTCAGTGTTCACCCCAACTGCCACTAAATCCTCTCTTCTGCAAAAATAACCTTCAATATTCAGTGTTCAGTGTTCACCCCAACTGCCACTAAATCCTCTCTTCTGCCAAAAATAACCTTCAATATTCAATATTCAGTGTTCAGTGTTCACCCCAACTGCCACTAAATCCTCTCTTCTGCAAAAATAACCTTCAATATTATTGTTCAGTGTTCATTGTTCACCCCAACTGCCACTAAATCCTCTCTTCTGCAAAAATAACCTTCAATATTCAATATTCAGTGTTCAGTGTTCACCCCAACTGCCACTAAATCTTCTCTTCTGCAAAAATAACCTTCAATATTCAATATTCAGTGTTCAGTGTTAAGCCCAACTGCCACTAAATCCTCTCTTCTGCAAAAATAACCTTCAATATTCAATATTCAGTGTTCAGTGTTCACCCCAACTGTCACTAAATCCTCTCTTCTGCAAAAATAAACTTCAATATTCAATATTCCGTGTTCAGCCCAACTGCCACTAAATCCTCTCTTCTGCCAAAGATAACCTTCAATATTCAGTGTTCACCCCAACTGCCACTAAATCCTCTCTTCTGCCAAAAATAACCTTCAATATTCAGTGTTCAGTGTTCACCCCAACTGCCACTAAATCCTCTCTTCTGCCAAAGATAACCTTCAATATTCAGTGTTCACCCCAACTGCCACTAAATCCTCTCTTCTGCCAAGAATAACCTTCAATATTCAGGTATCAGTGTTCAGTGTTCACCCCAACTGCCAATAAATCCTCTCTTCTGACAAAAATAATCTTCAATATTGAGTGTTCAGTGTTCAGTGTTCACCCCAACTGCCACTAAATCCTCTCTTCTGCCAAAAATAACCTTCAATATTCAGTGTTCAGTGTTCAGTGTTCAGTGTTCACCCCAAATGCCACTAAATCCTCTCTTCTGCCAAAAATGACCTTCAATATTCAGTGTTCAGTGTTCAGTGTTCACCCCAACTGCCACTAAATCCACTCTTCTGCCAAAAATAACCTTCAATATTCAGTGTTCAGTGTTCACCCCAACTGCCACTAAATCTTCTCTTCTGCAAAAATAACCTTCAATATTCAATGTTCAGTGTTCAGTGTTCACCCCAACAGCCACTAAATCCTCTCTTCTGCCAAAAATAACCTTCAATATTCAAAATTCAATGTTCAATGTTCACCCCAACTGCCACTAAATCTTGTCTTCTGCCAAAAATAACCTTCAATATTCAGTGTTCAGTGTTCAGTGTTCACCCCAACTGCCACTAAATCCTCTCCTCTGCAAAAATAACCTTCAATATTCAGTGTTCAGTGTTTAGTGTTCACCCCAACTGCCACTAAATCCTCTCTTCTGCCAAAAATAACCTTCAATATTCAGTGTTCAGTGTTCAGTGTTCAGTGTTCACCCCAACTGCCACTAAATCCTCTCTTCTGCCAAAAATAACCTTCAATATTCAGTGTTCAGTGTTCACCCCAACTGCCACTAAATCCTCTCTTCTGCAAAAATAACCTTCAATATTCAATATTCAGTGATCAGTGTTCACCCCAACTGCCACTAAATCCTCTCTTCTGCAAAGATAACCTTCAATATTCAATATTCAGTGTTCAGTGTTTACCCCAACTGCCACTAAATCCTCTCTTCTGCAAAAATAACCTTCAATATTCAATATTCAGTGTTCAGTGTTCACCCCAACTGCCACTAAATCCTCTCGTCTGCCAAAAATAACCTTCAATATTCAGTGATCAGTGTTCAGTGTTCACCCCAACTGCCACTAAATCCACTCTTCTGCAAAAATAACCTTCAATATTCAGTGTTCAGTGTTCACCCCAACTGCCACTAAATCCTCTCTTCTGCCAAAAATAACTTTCAATATTCAATATTCAGTGTTCAGTGTTCACCCCAACTGCCACTAAATCCTCTCTTCTGCAAAGATAACCTTCAATATTCAATATTCAGTGTTCAGTGTTCACCCCAACTGCCACTAAATCCTCTCTTCTGCAAAAATAACCTTAAATATTCAGTGTTCAGTGTTCATTGTTCACCCCAACTGCCACTAAATCCTCTCTTCTGCAAAAATAACCTTCAATATTCAATATTCAGTGTTCAGTGTTCACCCCAACTGCCACTAAATCCTCTCTTCTGCAAAAATAACCTTCAATATTCAATATTCAGTGTTCAGTGTTCACCCCAACTGTCACTAAATCCTCTCTTCTGCAAAAATAAACTTCAATATTCAATATTCAGTGTTCACCCCAACTGCCACTAAATCCTCTCTTCTGCCAAAGATAACCTTCAATATTCAGTGTTCAGTGTTCAGTGTTCAGTGTTCACCCCAAATGCCACTAAATCCTCTCTTCTGCCAAAAATAACCTTCAATATTCAGTGTTCAGTGTTCAGTGTTCAGTGTTCACCCCAAATGCCACTAAATCCTCTCTTCTGCCAAAAATAACCTTCAATATTCAGTGTTCAGTGTTCAGTGTTCACCCCAACTGCCACTAAATCCTCTCTTCTGCAAAAATAACCTTCAATATTCAGTGTTCAGTGTTTAGTGTTCACCCCAACTGCCACTAAATCCTCTCTTCTGCCAAAAATAACCTTCAATATTCATTGTTCAGTGTTCAGTGTTCACCCCAACTGCCACTAAATCCTATCTTCTGCCAAAAATAACCTTCAATATTCAGTGTTCAGTGTTCACCCCAACTGCCACTAAATCCTCTCTTCTGCCAAAAATAACCTTCAATATTCAATATTCAGTGTTCAGTGCTCACCCAAACTGCCACTAAATCCTCTCTTTTGCGAAAAATAACCTTCAATAATCAGTGTTCAGTGTTCACCCCAACTGCCACTAAATCCTCTCTTCTGCCAAAAATAACCTTCAATATTCAATATTCAGTGTTCAGTGTTCACCCCAACTGCCACTAAATCCTCTCTTCTGCCAAAGATAACCTTCAATATTCAGTGTTCAGTGTTCACCCCAACTGCCACTAAATCCTCTCTTCTGCAAGAATAACCTTCAATATTCAATATTCAGTGTTCAGTGTTCACCCCAACTGTCACTAGATCCTCTCTTCTGCAAAAATAAACTTCAATATTCAATATTCAGTGTTCACCCCAACTGCCACTAAATCCTCTCTTCTGCCAAAGATAACCTTCAATATTCAGTGTTCAGTGTTCAGTGTTCAGTGTTCACCCCAAATGCCACTAAATCCTCTCTTCTGCCAAAAATAACCTTCAATATTTAGTGTTCAGTGTTCAGTGTTCAGTGTTCACCCCAAATGCCACTAAATCCTCTCTTGTGCCAAAAATAACCTTCAATATTCAGTGTTCAGTGTTCAGTGTTCACCCCAACTGCCACTAAATCCTCTCTTCTGCAAAAATAACCTTCAATATTCAGTGTTCAGTGTTTAGTGTTCAGCCCAACTGCCACTAAATCCTCTCTTCTGCCAAAAATAACCTTCAATATTCAGTGTTCAGTGTTCAGTGCTCACCCAAACTGCCACTAAATCCTCTCTTCTGCCAAAAATAACCTTCAATATTCAGTGTTCAGTGTTCACCCCAACTGCCACTAAATCCTCTCTTCTGCAAAAAGAACATTCAATATTCAGTGTTCAGCGTTCAGTGTTCACCCAACTGCCACTAAATCCTCTCTTATGCAAAAATAACCTTCAATATTCAATATTCAGTGTTCAGTGTTCACCCCAACTGCCACTAAATCCTCTCTTCTGCAAAAATAACCTTCAATATTCAATATTCAGTGATCAGTGTTCACCCCAACTGCCACTAAATCCTCTCTTCTGCAAAGATAACCTTCAATATTCAATATTCAGTGTTCTGTGTTCACCCCAACTGCCACTAAATCCTCTCTTCTGCAAAAATAACCTTCAATATTCAATATTCAGTGTTCAGTGTTCACCCCAACTGCCACTAAATCCTCTCGTCTGCCAAAAATAACCTTCAATATTCAGTGATCAGTGTTCAGTGTTCACCCCAACTGCCACTAAATCCTCTCTTCTGCAAAAATAACCTTCAATATTCAGTGTTCAGTGTTCACCCCAACTGCCACTAAATCCTCTCTTCTGCCAAAAATAACCTTCAATATTCAATATTCAGTGTTCAGTATTCACCCCAACTGCCACTAAATCCTCTCTTCTGCAAAAATAACCTTCAATATTCAGTGTTCAGTGTTCAGTGTTCACCCCAACTGCCACTAAATCCTCTCTTCTGCAAAAATAACCTTCAATATTCAATATTCAGTGTTCAGTGTTCACCCCAACTGCCACTAAATCCTCTCTTCTGCAAAAATAACCTTCAATATTCAATATTCAGTGATCAGTGTTCACCCCAACTGCCACTAAATCCTCTCTTCTGCAAAGATAACCTTCAATATTCAATATTCAGAGTTCAGTGTTCACCCCAACTGCCACTAAATCCTCTCTTCTGCAAAAATAACCTTCAATATTCAATATTCAGTGTTCAGTGTTCACCCCAACTGCCACTAAATCCTCTCGTCTGCCAAAAATAACCTTCAATATTCAGTGATCAGTGTTCAGTGTTCACCCCAACTGCCACTAAATCCTCTCTTCTGCAAAAATAACCTTCAATATTCAGTGTTCAGTGTTCACCCCAACTGCCACTAAATCCTCTCTTCTGCCAAAAATAACCTTCAATATTCAATATTCAGTGTTCAGTGTTCACCCCAACTGCCACTAAATCCTCTCTTCTGCAAAAATAACCTTCAATATTCAATATTCAGTGTTCAGTGTTCATCCCAACTGCCACTAAATCCTCTCTTCTGCAAAAATAACCTTCAATATTCAATATTCAGTGTTCAGTGTTCACCCCAACAGCCACTAAATCCTCTCTTCTGCAAAAATAACCTTCAATATTCAATATTCAGTGTTCAGTGTTAACCCCAACTGCCACTAAATCCTCTCTTCTGCAAAAAGTACCTTCAATATTCAGTGTTCAGCGTGCAGTGTTCACCCAACTGCCACTAAATCCTCTCTTATGCAAAAATAACCTTCAATATTCAATATTCAGTGTTCAGTGTTCACCCCAACTGCCACTAAATCATCTCTTCTGCAAAAATAACCTTCAATATTCAATATTCAGTGATCAGTGTTCACCCCAACTGCCACTAAATCCTCTCTTCTGCAAAGATAACCTTCAATATTCAATATTCAGTGTTCAGTGTTTACCCCAACTGCCACTAAATCCTCTCTTCTGCAAAAATAACCTTCAATATTCAATATTCAGTGTTCAGTGTTCACCCCAACTGCCACTAAATCTTCTCGTCTGCCAAAAATAACCTTCAATATTCAGTGATCAGTGTTCAGTGTTCACCCCAACTGCCACTAAATCCACTCTTCTGCAAAAATAACCTTCAATATTCAGTGTTCAGTGTTCACCCCAACTGCCACTAAATCCTCTCTTCTGCCAAAAATAACCTTCAATATTCAATATTCAGTGTTCAGTGTTCACCCTAACTGCCACTAAATCCTCTCTTCTGCCAGAAATAACCTTCAATATTCAGTGTTCAGTGTTCAGTGTTCACCCCAAATGCCACTAAATCCTCTCTTCTGCAAAGATAACCTTCAATATTCAATATTCAGTGTTCAGTGTTCACCCCAACTGCCACTAAATCCTCTCGTCTGCCAAAAATAACCTTCAATATTCAGTGATCAGTGTTCAGTGTTCACCCCAACTGCCACTAAATCCACTCTTCTGCAAAAATAACCTTCAATATTCAGTGTTCAGTGTTCACCCCAACTGCCACTAAATCCTCTCTTCTGCCAAAAGTAACCTTCAATATTCAATATTCAGTGTTCAGTGTTCACCCTAACTGCCACTAAATCCTCTCTTCTGCCAGAAATAACCTTCAATATTCAGTGTTCAGTGTTCAGTGTTCACCCCAACTGCCACTAAATCCTCTCTTCTGCAAAGATAACCTTCAATATTCAATATTCAGTGTTCAGTGTTCACCCCAACTGCCACTAAATCCTCTCTTCTGCAAAAATAACCTTCAATATTCAGTGTTCAGTGTTCATTGTTCACCCCAACTGCCACTAAATCCTCTCTTCTGCAAAAATAACCTTCAATATTCAATATTCAGTGTTCAGTGTTCACTCCAACTGCCACTAAATCCTCTCTTCTGCAAAAATAACCTTCAATATTCAATATTCAGTGTTCAGTGTTCACCCCAACTGTCACTAAATCCTCTCTTCTGCAAAAATAAACTTCAATATTCAATATTCAGTGTTCACCCCAACTGCCACTAAATCCTCTCTTCTGCCAAAGATAACCTTCAATATTCAGTGTTCAGTGTTCAGTGTTCAGTGTTCACCCCAAATGCCACTAAATCCTCTCTTCTGCCAAAAATAACCTTCAATATTCAGTGTTCAGTGTTCAGTGTTCAGTGTTCACCCCAACCGCCACTAAATCCTCTCTTCTGCAAAAATAACCTTCAATATTCAGTGTTCAGTGTTTAGTGTTCACCCCAACTGCCACTAAATCCTCTCTTCTGCCAAAAATAACCTTCAATATTCAGTGTTCAGTGTTCAGTGTTCACCCCAACTGCCACTAAATCCTATCTTCTGCCAAAAATAACCTTCAATATTCAGTGTTCAGTGTTCACCCCAACTGCCACTAAATCCTCTCTTCTGCCAAAAATAACCTTCAATATTCAATATTCAGTGTTCAGTGCTCACCCAAACTGCCACTAAATCCTCTCTTTTGCGAAAAATAACCTTCAATAATCAGTGTTCAGTGTTCACCCCAACTGCCACTAAATCCTCTCTTCTGCAAAAATAACCTTCAATATTCAATATTCAGTGTTCAGTGTTCACCCCAACTGTCACTAGATCCTCTCTTCTGCAAAAATAAACTTCAATATTCAATATTCAGTGTTCACCCCAACTGCCACTAAATCCTCTCTTCTGCCAAAGATAACCTTCAATATTCAGTGTTCAGTGTTCAGTGTTCAGTGTTCACCCCAAATGCCACTAAATCCTCTCTTCTGCCAAAAATAACCTTCAATATTTAGTGTTCAGTGTTCAGTGTTCAGTGTTCACCCCAAATGCCACTAAATCCTCTCTTCTGCCAAAAATAACCTTCAATATTCAGTGTTCAGTGTTCAGTGTTCACCCCAACTGCCACTAAATCCTCTCTTCTGCAAAAATAACCTTCAATATTCAGTGTTCAGTGTATAGTGTTCAGCCCAACTGCCACTAAATCCTCTCTTCTGCCAAAAATAACCTTCAATATTCAGTGTTCAGTGTTCAGTGCTCACCCAAACTGCCACTAAATCCTCTCTTCTGCCAAAAATAACCTTCAATATTCAGTGTTCAGTGTTCACCCCAACTGCCACTAAATCCTCTCTTCTGCAAAAAGAACATTCAATATTCAGTGTTCAGCGTTCAGTGTTCACCCAACTGCCACTAAATCCTCTCTTATGCAAAAATAACCTTCAATATTCAATATTCAGTGTTCAGTGTTCACCCCAACTGCCACTAAATCCTCTCTTCTGCAAAAATAACCTTCAATATTCAATATTCAGTGATCAGTGTTCACCCCAACTGCCACTAAATCCTCTCTTCTGCAAAGATAACCTTCAATATTCAATATTCAGTGTTCTGTGTTCACCCCAACTGCCACTAAATCCTCTCTTCTGCAAAAATAACCTTCAATATTCAATATTCAGTGTTCAGTGTTCACCCCAACTGCCACTAAATCCTCTCGTCTGCCAAAAATAACCTTCAATATTCAGTGATCAGTGTTCAGTGTTCACCCCAACTGCCACTAAATCCTCTCTTCTGCAAAAATAACCTTCAATATTCAGTGTTCAGTGTTCACCCCAACTGCCACTAAATCCTCTCTTCTGCCAAAAATAACCTTCAATATTCAATATTCAGTGTTCAGTATTCACCCCAACTGCCACTAAATCCTCTCTTCTGCAAAAATAACCTTCAATATTCAGTGGTCAGTGTTCAGTGTTCACCCCAACTGCCACTAAATCCTCTCTTCTGCAAAAATAACCTTCAATATTCAATATTCAGTGTTCAGTGTTCACCCCAACTGCCACTAAATCCTCTCTTCTGCAAAAATAACCTTCAATATTCAATATTCAGTGATCAGTGTTCACCCCAACTGCCACTAAATCCTCTCTTCTGCAAAGATAACCTTCAATATTTCAATATTCAGAGTTCAGTGTTCACCCCAACTGCCACTAAATCCTCTCTTCTGCAAAAATAACCTTCAATATTCAATATTCAGTGTTCAGTGTTCACCCCAACTGCCACTAAATCCTCTCGTCTGCCAAAAATAACCTTCAATATTCGGTGATCAGTGTTCAGTGTTCACCCCAACTGCCACTAAATCCTCTCTTCTGCAAAAATAACCTTCAATATTCAGTGTTCAGTGTTCACCCCAACTGCCACTAAATCCTCTCTTCTGCCAAAAATAACCTTCAATATTCAATATTCAGTGTTCAGTGTTCACCCCAACTGCCACTAAATCCTCTCTTCTGCAAAAATAACCTTCAATATTCAATATTCAGTGTTCAGTGTTCACCCCAACTGCCACTAAATCCTCTCTTCTGCAAAAATAACCTTCAATATTCAATATTCAGTGTTCAGTGTTCATCCCAACTGCCACTAAATCCTCTCTTCTGCAAAAATAACCTTTAATATTCAATATTCAGTGTTCAGTGTTCACCCCAACAGCCACTAAATCCTCTCTTCTGCAAAAATAACCTTCAATATTCAATATTCAGTGTTCAGTGTTAACCCCAACTGCCACTAATCCTCTCTTCTGCAAAAATAACCTTCAATATTCAGTGTTCAGTGTTCACCCCAACTGCCACTAAATCCTCTCTTCTGCAAAAAGAACCTTCAATATTCAGTGTTCAGCGTGCAGTGTTCCCCCAACTGCCACTAAATCCTCTCTTATGCAAAAATAACCTTCAATATTCAATATTCAGTGTTCAGTGTTCACCCCAACTGCCACTAAATCATCTCTTCTGCAAAAATAACCTTCAATATTCAATATTCAGTGATCAGTGTTCACCCCAACTGCCACTAAATCCTCTCTTCTGCAAAGATAACCTTCAATATTCAATATTCAGTGTTCAGTGTTTACCCCAACTGCCACTAAATCCTCTCTTCTGCAAAAATAACCTTCAATATTCAATATTCAGTGTTCAGTGTTCACCCCAACTGCCACTAAATATTCTCGTCTGCCAAAAATAACCTTCAATATTCAGTGATCAGTGTTCAGTGTTCACCCCAACTGCCACTAAATCCACTCTTCTGCAAAAATAACCTTCAATATTCAGTGTTCAGTGTTCACCCCAACTGCCACTAAATCCTCTCTTCTGCCAAAAATAACCTTCAATATTCAATATTCAGTGTTCAGTGTTCACCCTAACTGCCACTAAATCCTCTCTTCTGCCAGAAATAACCTTCAATATTCAGTGTTCAGTGTTCAGTGTTCACCCCAACTGCCACTAACTCCTCTCTTCTGCAAAGATAACCTTCAATATTCAATATTCAGTGTTCAGTGTTCACCCCAACTGCCACTAAATCCTCTCTTCTGCGAAAATAACCTTCAATATTCAGTGTTCAGTGTTCATTGTTCACCCCAACTGCCACTAAATCCTCTCTTCTGCAAAAATAACCTTCAATATTCAATATTCAGTGTTCAGTGTTCACCCCAACTGTCACTAAATCCTCTCTTCTGCAAAAATAAACTTCAATATTCAATATTCAGTGTTCACCCCAACTGCCACTAAATCCTCTCTTCTGCCAAAGATAACCTTCAATATTCAGTGTTCAGTGTTCAGTGTTCAGTGTTCACCCCAAATGCCACCAAATCCTCTCTTCTGCCAAAAATAAGCTTCAATATTCAGTGTTCAGTGTTCAGTGTTCAGTGTTCACCCCAAATGCCACTAAATCCTCTCTTCTGCCAAAAATAACCTTCAATATTCAGTGTTCAGTGTTCAGTGTTCACCCCAACAGCCACTAAATCCTCTCTTCTGCAAAAATAACCTTCAATATTCAGTGTTCAGTGTTTAGTGTTCACCCCAACTGCCACTAAATCCTCTCTTCTGCCAAAAATAACCTTCAATATTCAGTGTTCAGTGTTCAGTGTTCACCCCAACTGCCACTAAATCCTATCCTCTGCCAAAAATAACCTTCAATATTCAGTGTTCAGTGTTCACCCCAACTGCCACTAAATCCTCTCTTCTGCCAAAAATAACCTTCAATATTCAATATTCAGTGTTCAGTGCTCACCCAAACTGCCACTAAATCCTCTCTTTTGCGAAAAATAACCTTCAATAATCAGTGTTCAGTGTTCACCCCAACAGCCACTAAATCCTCTCTTCTGCCAAAAATAACCTTCAATATTCAATATTCAGTGTTCAGTGTTCACCCCAACTGCCACTAAATCCTCTCTTCTGCCAAAAATAACCTTCAATATTCAGTGTTCAGTGTTCACCCCAACTGCCACTAAATCCTCTCTTCTGCAAAAAGAACATTCAATATTCAGTGTTCAGCGTTCAGTGTTCACCCAACTGCCACTAAATCCTCTCTTATGCAAAAATAACCTTCAATATTCAATATTCAGTGTTCAGTGTTCACCCCAACTGCCACTAAATCCTCTCTTCTGCAAAAATAACCTTCAATATTCAATATTCAGTGATCAGTGTTCACCCCAACTGCCACTAAATCCTCTCTTCTGCAAAGATAACCTTCAATATTCAATATTCAGTGTTCAGTGTTCACCCCAACTGCCACTAAATCCTCTCTTCTGCAAAAATAACCTTCAATATTCAATATTCAGTGTTCAGTGTTCACCCCAACTGCCACTAAATCCTCTCGTCTGCCAAAAATAACCTTCAATATTCTGTGATCAGTGTTCAGTGTTCACCCCAACTGCCACTAAATCCTCTCTTCTGCAAAAATAACCTTCAATATTCAGTGTTCAGTGTTCACCCCAACTGCCACTAAATCCTCTCTTCTGCCAAAAATAACCTTCAATATTCAATATTCAGTGTTCAGTGTTCACCCCAACTGCCACTAAATCCTCTCTTCTGCAAAAATAACCTTCAATATTCAGTGTTCAGTGTTCAGTGTTCACCCCAACTGCCACTAAATCCTCTCTTCTGCAAAAATAACCTTCAATATTCAATATTCAGTGTTCAGTGTTCACCCCAACTGCCACTAAATCCTCTCTTCTGCAAAAATAACCTTCAATATTCAATATTCAGTGATCAGTGTTCACCCCAACTGCCACTAAATCCTCTCTTCTGCAAAGATAACCTTCAATATTCAATATTCAGAGTTCAGTGTTCACCCCAACTGCCACTAAATCCTCTCTTCTGCAAAAATAACCTTCAATATTCAATATTCAGTGTTCAGTGTTCACCCCAACTGCCACTAAATCCTCTCGTCTGCCAAAAATAACCTTCAATATTCAGTGATCAGTGTTCAGTGTTCACCCCAACTGCCACTAAATCCTCTCTTCTGCCAAAAATAACCTTCAATATTCAATATTCAGTGTTCAGTGTTCACCCCAACTGCCACTAAATCCTCTCTTCTGCAAAAATAACCTTCAATATCCAGTGTTCAGTGTTCAGTGTTCACCCCAACTGCCACTAAATCCTCTCTTCTGCAAAAATAACCTTCAATATTCAATATTCAGTGTTCAGTGTTCACCCCAACTGCCACTAAATCCTCTCTTCTGCAAAAATAACCTTCAATATTCAATATTCAGTGTTCAGTGTTCACCCCAACTGCCACTAAATCCTCTCTTCTGCAAAAATAACCTTCAATATTCAATATTCAGTGATCAGTGTTCAGTGTTCACCCCAACTGCCACTAAATCCTCTCTTCTGCAAAAATAACCTTCAATATTCAGTGTTCAATGTTCACCCCAACTGCCACTAAATCCTCTCTTCTGCAAAAATAACCTTCAATATTCAATATTCAGTGTTCAGTGTTCACCCCAACTGTCACTAAATCCTCTCTTCTGCAAAAATAAACTTCAATAATCAATATTCAGTGTTCACCCCAACTGCCACTAAATCCTCTCTTCTGCCAAAGATAACCTTCAATATTCAGTGTTCACCCCAGCTGCCACTAAATCCTCTCTTCTGCAAAGATAACCTTCAATATTCAATATTCAGTGTTCAGTGTTCACCCCAACTGCCACTAAATCCTCTCTTCTGCAAAAATAACCTTCAATATTCAATATTCAGTGTTCAGTGTTCACCCCAACTGCCACTAAATCCTCTCGTCTGCCAAAAATAACCTTCAATATTCAGTGATCAGTGTTCAGTGTTCACCCCAACTGCCACTAAATGCTCTCTTCTGCAAAAATAACCTTCAATATTCAGTGTTCAGTGTTCAGCCCAACTGCCACTAAATCCTCTCTTCTGCAACAATAACCTTCAATATTCAATATTCAGTGTTCAGTGTTCACCCCAACTGTCACTAAATCCTCTCTTCCTCAAAAATAAACTTCAATATTCAATATTCAGTGTTCACCCCAACTGCCACTAAATCCTCTCTTCTGCCAAAGATAACCTTCAATATTCAGTGTTCACCCCAACTGCCACTAAATCCTCTCTTCTGCAAAGATAACCTTCAATATTCAATATTCAGTGTTCAGTGTTCACCCCAACTGCCACTAAATCCTCTCTTCTGCAAAAATAACCTTCAATATTCAATATTCAGTGTTCAGTGTTCACCCCAACTGCCACTAAATCCTCTCGTCTGCCAAAAATAACCTTCAATATTCAGTGATCAGTGTTCAGTGTTCACCCCAACTGCCACTAAATCCTCTCTTCTGCCAAAAATAACCTTCAATATTCAATATTCAGTGTTCAGTGTTCACCCCAACTGCCACTAAATCCTCTCTTCTGCAAAAATAACCTTCAATATTATTGTTCAGTGTTCATTGTTCACCCCAACTGCCACTAAATCCACTCTTCTGCAAAAATAACCTTCAATATTCAATATTCAGTGTTCAGTGTTCACCCCAACTGCCACTAAATCTTCTCTTCTGCAAAAATAACCTTCAATATTCAATATTCAGTGTTCAGTGTTCACCCCAACTGCCACTAAATCCTCTCTTCTGCAAAAATAACCTTCAATATTCAATATCCAGTGTTCAGTGTTCACCCCAACTGTCACTAAATCCTCTCTTCTGCAAAAATAAACTTCAATATTCAATATTCAGTGTTCAGCCCAACTGCCACTAAATCCTCTCTTCTGCCAAAGATAACCTTCAATATTCAGTGTTCACCCCAACTGCCACTAAATCCTCTCTTCTGCCAAAAATAACCTTCAATATTCAGTGTTCAGTGTTCACCCCAACTGCCACTAAATCCTCTCTTCTGCCAAAGAAAACCTTCAATATTCAGTGTTCACCCCAACTGCCACTAAATCCTCTCTTCTGCAAAAATAACCTTCAATATTCAGTGTTCAGTGTTTAGTGTTCACCCCAACTGCCACTAAATCCTCTCTTCTGCCAAAAATAACCTTCAATATTCAGTGTTCAGTGTTCAGTGTTCACCCCAACTGCCACTAAATCCTATCTTCTGCCAAAAATAACCTTCAATATTCAGTGTTCAGTGTTCACCCCAACTGCCACTAAATCCTCTCTTCTGCCAAAAATAACCTTCAATATTCAATATTCAGTGTTCAGTGTTCACCCCAACTGCCACTAAATCCTCTCTTCTGCCAAAAATAACCTTCAATATTCAGTGTTCAGTGTTCACCCCAACTGCCACTAAATCCTCTCTTCTGCAAAAAGAACATTCAATATTCAGTGTTCAGCGTTCAGTGTTCACCCAACTGCCACTAAATCCTCTCTTATGCAAAAATAACCTTCAATATTCAATATTCAGTGTTCAGTGTTCACCCCAACTGCCACTAAATCCTCTCTTCTGCAAAAATAACCTTCAATATTCAATATTCAGTGATCAGTGTTCACCCCAACTGCCACTAAATCCTCTCTTCTGCAAAGATAACCTTCAATATTCAATATTCAGTGTTCAGTGTTCACCCCAACTGCCACTAAATCCTCTCTTCTGCAAAAATAACCTTCAATATTCAATATTCAGTGTTCAGTGTTCACCCCAACTGCCACTAAATCCTCTCGTCTGCCAAAAATAACCTTCAATATTCTGTGATCAGTGTTCAGTGTTCACCCCAACTGCCACTAAATCCTCTCTTATGCAAAAATAACCTTCAATATTCAGTGTTCAGTGTTCACCCCAACTGCCACTAAATCCTCTCTTCTGCCAAAAATAACCTTCAATATTCAATATTCAGTGTTCAGTGTTCACCCCAACTGCCACTAAATCCTCTCTTCTGCAAAAATAACCTTCAATATTCAGTGTTCAGTGTTCAGTGTTCACCCCAACTGCCACTAAATCCTCTCTTCAGCAAAAATAACCTTCAATATTCAATATTCAGTGTTCAGTGTTCACCCCAACTGCCACTAAATCCTCTCTTCTGCAAAAATAACCTTCAATATTCAATATTCAGTGATCAGTGTTCACCCCAACTGCCACTAAATCCTCTCTTCTGCAAAGATAACCTTCAATATTCAATATTCAGAGTTCAGTGTTCACCCCAACTGCCACTAAATCCTCTCTTCTGCAAAAATAACCTTCAATATTCAATATTCAGTGTTCAGTGTTCACCCCAACTGCCACTAAATCCTCTCGTCTGCCAAAAATAACCTTCAATATTCAGTGATCAGTGTTCAGTGTTCACCCCAACTGCCACTAAATCCTCTCTTCTGCAAAAATAACCTTCAATATTCAGTGTTCAGTGTTCACCCCAACTGCCACTAAATCCTCTCTTCTGCCAAAAATAACCTTCAATATTCAATATTCAGTGTTCAGTGTTCACCCCAACTGCCACTAAATCCTCTCTTCTGCAAAAATAACCTTCAATATTCAGTGTTCAGTGTTCAGTGTTCACCCCAACTGCCACTAAATCCTCTCTTCTGCAAAAATAACCTTCAATATTCAATATTCAGTGTTCAGTGTTCACTCCAACTGCCACTAAATCCTCTCTTCTGCAAAAATAACCTTCAATATTCAATATTCAGTGTTCTGTGTTCACCCCAACTGCCACTAAATCCTCTCTTCTGCAAAAATAACCTTCAATATTCAATATTCAGTGATCAGTGTTCACCCCAACTGCCACTAAATCCTCTCTTCTGCAAAGATAACCTTCAATATTCAATATTCAGAGTTCAGTGTTCACCCCAACTGCCACTAAATCCTCTCTTCTGCAAAAATAACCTTCAATATTCAATATTCAGTGTTCAGTGTTCACCCCAACTGCCACTAAATCCTCTCGTCTGCCAAAAATAACCTTCAATATTCAGTGATCAGTGTTCAGTGTTCACCCCAACTGCCACTAAATCCTCTCTTCTGCAAAAATAACCTTCAATATTCAGTGTTCAGTGTTCACCCCAACTGCCACTAAATCCTCTCTTCTGCCAAAAATAACCTTCAATATTCAATATTCAGTGTTCAGTGTTCACCCCAACTGCCACTAAATCCTCTCTTCTGCAAAAATAACCTTCAATATTCAGTGTTCAGTGTTCAGTGTTCACCCCAACTGCCACTAAATCCTCTCTTCTGCAAAAATAACCTTCAATATTCAATATTCAGTGTTCAGTGTTCACTCCAACTGCCACTAAATCCTCTCTTCTGCAAAAATAACCTTCAATATTCAATATTCAGTGTTCAGTGTTCACCCCAACTGCCACTAAATCCTCTCTTCTGCAAAAATAACCTTCAATATTCAATATTCAGTGATCAGTGTTCAGTGTTCACCCCAACTGCCACTAAATCCTCTCTTCTGCAAAAATAACCTTCAATATTCAGTGTTCAATGTTCACCCCAACTGCCACTAAATCCTCTCTTCTGCAAAAATAACCTTCAATATTCAATATTCAGTGTTCAGTGTTCACCCCAACTGTCACTAAATCCTCTCTTCTGCAAAAATAAACTTCAATATTCAATATTCAGTGTTCACCCCAACTGCCACTAAATCCTCTCTTCTGCCAAAGAGAACCTTCAATATTCAGTGTTCACCCCAGCTGCCACTAAATCCTCTCTTCTGCAAAGATAACCTTCAATATTCAATATTCAGTGTTCAGTGTTCACCCCAACTGCCACTAAATCCTCTCTTCTGCAACAATAACCTTCAATATTCAATATTCAGTGTTCAGTGTTCACCCCAACTGTCACTAAATCCTCTCTTCCTCAAAAATAAACTTCAATATTCAATATTCAGTGTTCACCCCAACTGCCACTAAATCCTCTCTTCTGCCAAAGATAACCTTCAATATTCAGTGTTCACCCCAACTGCCACTAAATCCTCTCTTCTGCAAAAATAACCTTCAATATTCAATATTCAGTGTTCAGTGTTCACCCCAACTGCCACTAAATCCTCTCGTCTGCCAAAAATATCCTTCAATATTCAGTGATCAGTGTTCAGTGTTCACCCCAACTGCCACTAAATCCTCTCTTCTGCCAAAAATAACCTTCAATATTCAATATTCAGTGTTCAGTGTTCACCCCAACTGCCACTAAATCCTCTCTTCTGCAAAAATAACCTTCAATATTATTGTTCAGTGTTCATTGTTCACCCCAACTGCCACTAAATCCTCTCTTCTGCAAAAATAACCTTCAATATTCAATATTCAGTGTTCAGTGTTCACCCCAACTGCCACTAAATCTTCTCTTCTGCAAAAATAACCTTCAATATTCAATATTCAGTGTTCAGTGTTCACCCCAACTGCCACTAAATCCTCTCTTCTGCAAAAATAACCTTCAATATTCAATATTCAGTGTTCAGTGTTCACCCCAACTGTCACTAAATCCTCTCTTCTGCAAAAATAAACTTCAATATTCAATATTCAGTGTTCAGCCCAACTGCCACTAAATCCTCTCTTCTGCCAAAGATAACCTTCAATATTCAGTGTTCACCCCAACTGCCACTAAATCCTCTCTTCTGCCAAAAATAACCTTCAATATTCAGTGTTCAGTGTTCACCCCAACTGCCACTAAATCCTCTCTTCTGCCAAAGATAACCTTCAATATTCAGTGTTCACCCCAACTGCCACTAAATCCTCTCTTATGCCAAAAATAACCTTCAATATTCAGGTATCAGTGTTCAGTGTTCACCCCAACTGCCACTAAATCCTCTCTTCTGACAAAAATAACCTTCAATATTCAATATTCAGTGTTCAGTGTTCACCCCAACTGCCACTAAATCCTCTCTTCTGCAAAAATAACCTTCAATATTCAGTGTTCAGTGTTCAGTGTTCACCCCAACTGCCACTAAATCCTCTCTTCTGCAAAAATAACCTTCAATATTCAATATTCAGTGTTCAGTGTTCACCCCAACTGCCACTAAATCCTCTCTTCTGCAAAAATAACCTTCAATATTCAATATTCAGTGATCAGTGTTCACCCCAACTGCCACTAAATCCTCTCTTCTGCAAAGATAACCTTCAATATTCAATATTCAGAGTTCAGTGTTCACCCCAACTGCCACTAAATCCTCTCTTCTGCAAAAATAACCTTCAATATTCAATATTCGGTGTTCAGTGTTCACCCCAACTGCCACTAAATCCTCTCGTCTGCCAAAAATAACCTTCAATATTCAGTGATCAGTGTTCAGTGTTCACCCCAACTGCCACTAAATCCTCTCTTCTGCAAAAATAACCTTCAATATTCAGTGTTCAGTGTTCACCCCAATTGCCACTAAATCCTCTCTTCTGCCAAAAATAACCTTCAATATTCAGTGTTCACCCCAACTGCCACTAAATCCTCTCTTCTGCCAAAAATAACCTTCAATATTCAGTGTTCAGTGTTCACCCCAACTGCCACTAAATCCTCTCTTCTGCCAAAGATAACCTTCAATATTCAGTGTTCACCCCAACTGCCACTAAATCCTCTCTTCTGCAAAGATAACCTTCAATATTCAATATTCAGTGTTCAGTGTTCACCCCAACTGCCACTAAATCCTCTCTTCTGCAAAAATAACCTTCAATATTCAATATTCAGTGTTCAGTGTTCACCCCAACTGCCACTAAATCCTCTCGTCTGCCAAAAATATCCTTCAATATTCAGTGATCAGTGTTCAGTGTTCACCCCAACTGCCACTAAATCCTCTCTTCTGCCAAAAATAACCTTCAATATTCAATATTCAGTGTTCAGTGTTCACCCCAACTGCCACTAAATCCTCTCTTCTGCAAAAATAACCTTCAATATTATTGTTCAGTGTTCATTGTTCACCCCAACTGCCACTAAATCCTCTCTTCTGCAAAAATAACCTTCAATATTCAATATTCAGTGTTCAGTGTTCACCCCAACTGCCACTAAATCTTCTCTTCTGCAAAAATAACCTTCAATATTCAATATTCAGTGTTCAGTGTTCACCCCAACTGCCACTAAATCCTCTCTTCTGCAAAAATAACCTTCAATATTCAATATTCAGTGTTCAGTGTTCACCCCAACTGTCACTAAATCCTCTCTTCTGCAAAAATAAACTTCAATATTCAATATTCAGTGTTCAGCCCAACTGCCACTAAATCCTCTCTTCTGCCAAAGATAACCTTCAATATTCAGTGTTCACCCCAACTGCCACTAAATCCTCTCTTCTGCCAAAAATAACCTTCAATATTCAGTGTTCAGTGTTCACCCCAACTGCCACTAAATCCTCTCTTCTGCCAAAGATAACCTTCAATATTCAGTGTTCACCCCAACTGCCACTAAATCCTCTCTTCTGCCAAAAATAACCTTCAATATTCAGGTATCAGTGTTCAGTGTTCACCCCAACTGCCACTAAATCCTCTCTTCTGACAAAAATAACCTTCAATATTCAATATTCAGTGTTCAGTGTTCACCCCAACTGCCACTAAATCCTCTCTTCTGCAAAAATAACCTTCAATATTCAGTGTTCAGTGTTCAGTGTTCACCCCAACTGCCACTAAATCCTCTCTTCTGCAAAAATAACCTTCAATATTCAATATTCAGTGTTCAGTGTTCACCCCAACTGCCACTAAATCCTCTCTTCTGCAAAAATAACCTTCAATATTCAATATTCAGTGATCAGTGTTCACCCCAACTGCCACTAAATCCTCTCTTCTGCAAAGATAACCTTCAATATTCAATATTCAGAGTTCAGTGTTCACCCCAACTGCCACTAAATCCTCTCTTCTGCAAAAATAACCTTCAATATTCAATATTCGGTGTTCAGTGTTCACCCCAACTGCCACTAAATCCTCTCGTCTGCCAAAAATAACCTTCAATATTCAGTGATCAGTGTTCAGTGTTCACCCCAACTGCCACTAAATCCTCTCTTCTGCAAAAATAACCTTCAATATTCAGTGTTCAGTGTTCACCCCAAGTGCCACTAAATCCTCTCTTCTGCCAAAAATAACCTTCAATATTCAGTGTTCACCCCAACTGCCACTAAATCCTCTCTTCTGCCAAAAATAACCTTCAATATTCAGTGTTCAGTGTTCACCCCAACTGCCACTAAATCCTCTCTTCTGCCAAAGATAACCTTCAATATTCAGTGTTCATCCCAACTGCCACTAAATCCTCTCTTCTGCCAAAAATAACCTTCAATATTCAGGTATCAGTGTTCAGTGTTCACCCCAACTGCCACTAAATCCTCTCTTCTGACAAAAATAACCTTCAATATTCAATATTCAGTGTTCAGTGTTCACCCCAACTGCCACTAAATCCTCTCTTCTGCAAAAATAACCTTCAATATTCAGTGTTCAGTGTTCAGTGTTCACCCCAACTGCCACTAAATCCTCTCTTCTGCAAAAATAACCTTCAATATTCAATATTCAGTGTTCAGTGTTCACCCCAACTGCCACTAAATCCTCTCTTCTGCAAAAATAACCTTCAATATTCAATATTCAGTGATCAGTGTTCACCCCAACTGCCACTAAATCCTCTCTTCTGCAAAGATAACCTTCAATATTCAATATTCAGAGTTCAGTGTTCACCCCAACTGCCACTAAATCCTCTCTTCTGCAAAAATAACCTTCAATATTCAATATTCAGTGTTCAGTGTTCACCCCAACTGTCACTAAATCCTCTCTTCTGCAAAAATAAACTTCAATATTCAATATTCAGTGTTCAGCCCAACTGCCACTAAATCCTCTCTTCTGCCAAAGATAACCTTCAATATTCAGTGTTCACCCCAACTGCCACTAAATCCTCTCTTCTGCCAAAAATAACCTTCAATATTCAGTGTTCAGTGTTCACCCCAACTGCCACTAAATCCTCTCTTCTGCCAAAGATAACCTTCAATATTCAGTGTTCACCCCAACTGCCACTAAATCCTCTCTTCTGCCAAAAATAACCTTCAATATTCAGGTATCAGTGTTCAGTGTTCACCCCAACTGCCACTAAATCCTCTCTTCTGACAAAAATAACCTTCAATATTCAATATTCAGTGTTCAGTGTTCACCCCAACTGCCACTAAATCCTCTCTTCTGCAAAAATAACCTTCAATATTCAGTGTTCAGTGTTCAGTGTTCACCCCAACTGCCACTAAATCCTCTCTTCTGCAAAAATAACCTTCAATATTCAATATTCAGAGTTCAGTGTTCACCCCAACTGCCACTAAATCCTCTCTTCTGCAAAAATAACCTTCAATATTCAATATTCGGTGTTCAGTGTTCACCCCAACTGCCACTAAATCCTCTCGTCTGCCAAAAATAACCTTCAATATTCAGTGATCAGTGTTCAGTGTTCACCCCAACTGCCACTAAATCCTCTCTTCTGCAAAAATAACCTTCAATATTCAGTGTTCAGTGTTCACCCCAATTGCCACTAAATCCTCTCTTCTGCCAAAAATAACCTTCAATATTCAGTGTTCACCCCAACTGCCACTAAATCCTCTCTTCTGCCAAAAATAACCTTCAATATTCAGGTATCAGTGTTCAGTGTTCACCCCAACTGCCACTAAATCCTCTCTTCTGACAAAAATAACCTTCAATATTCAATATTCAGTGTTCAGTGTTCACCCCAACTGCCACTAAATCCTCTCTTCTGCAAAAATAACCTTCAATATTCAGTGTTCAGTGTTCAGTGTTCACCCCAACTGCCACTAAATCCTCTCTTCTGCAAAAATAACCTTCAATATTCAATATTCAGTGTTCAGTGTTCACCCCAACTGCCACTAAATCCTCTCTTCTGCAAAAATAACCTTCAATATTCAATATTCAGTGATCAGTGTTCACCCCAACTGCCACTAAATCCTCTCTTCTGCAAATATAACCTTCAATATTCAATATTCAGAGTTCAGTGTTCACCCCAACTGCCACTAAATCCTCTCTTCTGCAAAAATAACCTTCAATATTCAATATTCAGTGTTCAGTGTTCACCCCAACTGCCACTAAATCCTCTCGTCTGCCAAAAATAACCTTCAATATTCAGTGATCAGTGTTCAGTGTTCACCCCAACTGCCACTAAATCCTCTCTTCTGCAAAAATAACCTTCAATATTCAGTGTTCAGTGTTCACCCCAATTGCCACTAAATCCTCTCTTCTGCCAAAAATAACCTTCAATATTCAATATTCAGTGTTCAGTGTTCACCCCAACTGCCACTAAATCCTCTCTTCTGCCAAAAATAACCTTCAATATTCAGTGTTCAGTGTTCACCCCAACTGCCACTAAATCCTCTCTTCTGCCAAAGATAACCTTCAATATTCAGTGTTCACCCCAACTGCCACTAAATCCTCTCTTCTGCCAAAAATAACCTTCAATATTCAGGTATCAGTGTTCAGTGTTCACCCCAACTGCCACTAAATCCTCTCTTCTGACAAAAATAACCTTCAATATTCAATATTCAGTGTTCAGTGTTCACCCCAACTGCCACTAAATCCTCTCTTCTGCAAAAATAACCTTCAATATTCAGTGATCAGTGTTCAGTGTTCACCCCAACTGCCACTAAATCCTCTCTTCTGCAAAAATAACCTTCAATATTCAGTGTTCAGTGTTCACCCCAATTGCCACTAAATCCTCTCTTCTGCCAAAAATAACCTTCAATATTCAATATTCAGTGTTCAGTGTTCACCCCAACTGCCACTAAATCCTCTCTTCTGCCAAAAATAACCTTCAATATTCAGTGTTCAGTGTTCACCCCAACTGCCACTAAATCCTCTCTTCTGCCAAAGATAACCTTCAATATTCAGTGTTCACCCCAACTGCCACTAAATCCTCTCTTCTGCCAAAAATAACCTTCAATATTCAGGTATCAGTGTTCAGTGTTCACCCCAACTGCCACTAAATCCTCTCTTCTGACAAAAATAACCTTCAATATTCAATATTCAGTGTTCAGTGTTCACCCCAACTGCCACTAAATCCTCTCTTCTGCAAAAATAACCTTCAATATTCAGTGTTCAGTGTTCAGTGTTCACCCCAACTGCCACTAAATCCTCTCTTCTGCAAAAATAACCTTCAATATTCAATATTCAGAGTTCAGTGTTCACCCCAACTGCCACTAAATCCTCTCTTCTGCAAAAATAACCTTCAATATTCAATATTCGGTGTTCAGTGTTCACCCCAACTGCCACTAAATCCTCTCGTCTGCCAAAAATAACCTTCAATATTCAGTGATCAGTGTTCAGTGTTCACCCCAACTGCCACTAAATCCTCTCTTCTGCAAAAATAACCTTCAATATTCAGTGTTCAGTGTTCACCCCAATTGCCACTAAATCCTCTCTTCTGCCAAAAATAACCTTCAATATTCAGTGTTCACCCCAACTGCCACTAAATCCTCTCTTCTGCCAAAAATAACCTTCAATATTCAGGTATCAGTGTTCAGTGTTCACCCCAACTGCCACTAAATCCTCTCTTCTGACAAAAATAACCTTCAATATTCAATATTCAGTGTTCAGTGTTCACCCCAACTGCCACTAAATCCTCTCTTCTGCAAAAATAACCTTCAATATTCAGTGTTCAGTGTTCAGTGTTCACCCCAACTGCCACTAAATCCTCTCTTCTGCAAAAATAACCTTCAATATTCAATATTCAGTGTTCAGTGTTCACCCCAACTGCCACTAAATCCTCTCTTCTGCAAAAATAACCTTCAATATTCAATATTCAGTGATCAGTGTTCACCCCAACTGCCACTAAATCCTCTCTTCTGCAAATATAACCTTCAATATTCAATATTCAGAGTTCAGTGTTCACCCCAACTGCCACTAAATCCTCTCTTCTGCAAAAATAACCTTCAATATTCAATATTCAGTGTTCAGTGTTCACCCCAACTGCCACTAAATCCTCTCGTCTGCCAAAAATAACCTTCAATATTCAGTGATCAGTGTTCAGTGTTCACCCCAACTGCCACTAAATCCTCTCTTCTGCAAAAATAACCTTCAATATTCAGTGTTCAGTGTTCACCCCAATTGCCACTAAATCCTCTCTTCTGCCAAAAATAACCTTCAATATTCAGTGTTCACCCCAACTGCCACTAAATCCTCTCTTCTGCCAAAAATAACCTTCAATATTCAGTGTTCAGTGTTCACCCCAACTGCCACTAAATCCTCTCTTCTGCCAAAGATAACCTTCAATATTCAGTGTTCACCCCAACTGCCACTAAATCCTCTCTTCTGCAAAGATAACCTTCAATATTCAATATTCAGTGTTCAGTGTTCACCCCAACTGCCACTAAATCCTCTCTTCTGCAAAAATAACCTTCAATATTCAATATTCAGTGTTCAGTGTTCACCCCAACTGCCACTAAATCCTCTCGTCTGCCAAAAATATCCTTCAATATTCAGTGATCAGTGTTCAGTGTTCACCCCAACTGCCACTAAATCCTCTCTTCTGCCAAAAATAACCTTCAATATTCAATATTCAGTGTTCAGTGTTCACCCCAACTGCCACTAAATCCTCTCTTCTGCAAAAATAACCTTCAATATTATTGTTCAGTGTTCATTGTTCACCCCAACTGCCACTAAATCCTCTCTTCTGCAAAAATAACCTTCAATATTCAATATTCAGTGTTCAGTGTTCACCCCAACTGCCACTAAATCTTCTCTTCTGCAAAAATAACCTTCAATATTCAATATTCAGTGTTCAGTGTTCACCCCAACTGCCACTAAATCCTCTCTTCTGCAAAAATAACCTTCAATATTCAATATTCAGTGTTCAGTGTTCACCCCAACTGTCACTAAATCCTCTCTTCTGCAAAAATAAACTTCAATATTCAATATTCAGTGTTCAGCCCAACTGCCACTAAATCCTCTCTTCTGCCAAAGATAACCTTCAATATTCAGTGTTCACCCCAACTGCCACTAAATCCTCTCTTCTGCCAAAAATAACCTTCAATATTCAGTGTTCAGTGTTCACCCCAACTGCCACTAAATCCTCTCTTCTGCCAAAGATAACCTTCAATATTCAGTGTTCACCCCAACTGCCACTAAATCCTCTCTTCTGCCAAAAATAACCTTCAATATTCAGGTATCAGTGTTCAGTGTTCACCCCAACTGCCACTAAATCCTCTCTTCTGACAAAAATAACCTTCAATATTCAATATTCAGTGTTCAGTGTTCACCCCAACTGCCACTAAATCCTCTCTTCTGCAAAAATAACCTTCAATATTCAGTGTTCAGTGTTCAGTGTTCACCCCAACTGCCACTAAATCCTCTCTTCTGCAAAAATAACCTTCAATATTCAATATTCAGTGTTCAGTGTTCACCCCAACTGCCACTAAATCCTCTCTTCTGCAAAAATAACCTTCAATATTCAATATTCAGTGATCAGTGTTCACCCCAACTGCCACTAAATCCTCTCTTCTGCAAAGATAACCTTCAATATTCAATATTCAGAGTTCAGTGTTCACCCCAACTGCCACTAAATCCTCTCTTCTGCAAAAATAACCTTCAATATTCAATATTCGGTGTTCAGTGTTCACCCCAACTGCCACTAAATCCTCTCGTCTGCCAAAAATAACCTTCAATATTCAGTGATCAGTGTTCAGTGTTCACCCCAACTGCCACTAAATCCTCTCTTCTGCAAAAATAACCTTCAATATTCAGTGTTCAGTGTTCACCCCAAGTGCCACTAAATCCTCTCTTCTGCCAAAAATAACCTTCAATATTCAGTGTTCACCCCAACTGCCACTAAATCCTCTCTTCTGCCAAAAATAACCTTCAATATTCAGTGTTCAGTGTTCAACCCAACTGCCACTAAATCCTCTCTTCTGCCAAAGATAACCTTCAATATTCAGTGTTCACCCCAACTGCCACTAAATCCTCTCTTCTGCCAAAAATAACCTTCAATATTCAGGTATCAGTGTTCAGTGTTCACCCCAACTGCCACTAAATCCTCTCTTCTGACAAAAATAACCTTCAATATTCAATATTCAGTGTTCAGTGTTCACCCCAACTGCCACTAAATCCTCTCTTCTGCAAAAATAACCTTCAATATTCAGTGTTCAGTGTTCAGTGTTCACCCCAACTGCCACTAAATCCTCTCTTCTGCAAAAATAACCTTCAATATTCAATATTCAGTGTTCAGTGTTCACCCCAACTGCCACTAAATCCTCTCTTCTGCAAAAATAACCTTCAATATTCAATATTCAGTGATCAGTGTTCACCCCAACTGCCACTAAATCCTCTCTTCTGCAAAGATAACCTTCAATATTCAATATTCAGAGTTCAGTGTTCACCCCAACTGCCACTAAATCCTCTCTTCTGCAAAAATAACCTTCAATATTCAATATTCAGTGTTCAGTGTTCACCCCAACTGTCACTAAATCCTCTCTTCTGCAAAAATAAACTTCAATATTCAATATTCAGTGTTCAGCCCAACTGCCACTAAATCCTCTCTTCTGCCAAAGATAACCTTCAATATTCAGTGTTCACCCCAACTGCCACTAAATCCTCTCTTCTGCCAAAAATAACCTTCAATATTCAGTGTTCAGTGTTCACCCCAACTGCCACTAAATCCTCTCTTCTGCCAAAGATAACCTTCAATATTCAGTGTTCACCCCAACTGCCACTAAATCCTCTCTTCTGCCAAAAATAACCTTCAATATTCAGGTATCAGTGTTCAGTGTTCACCCCAACTGCCACTAAATCCTCTCTTCTGACAAAAATAACCTTCAATATTCAATATTCAGTGTTCAGTGTTCACCCCAACTGCCACTAAATCCTCTCTTCTGCAAAAATAACCTTCAATATTCAGTGTTCAGTGTTCAGTGTTCACCCCAACTGCCACTAAATCCTCTCTTCTGCAAAAATAACCTTCAATATTCAATATTCAGAGTTCAGTGTTCACCCCAACTGCCACTAAATCCTCTCTTCTGCAAAAATAACCTTCAATATTCAATATTCGGTGTTCAGTGTTCACCCCAACTGCCACTAAATCCTCTCGTCTGCCAAAAATAACCTTCAATATTCAGTGATCAGTGTTCAGTGTTCACCCCAACTGCCACTAAATCCTCTCTTCTGCAAAAATAACCTTCAATATTCAGTGTTCAGTGTTCACCCCAATTGCCACTAAATCCTCTCTTCTGCCAAAAATAACCTTCAATATTCAGTGTTCACCCCAACTGCCACTAAATCCTCTCTTCTGCCAAAAATAACCTTCAATATTCAGGTATCAGTGTTCAGTGTTCACCCCAACTGCCACTAAATCCTCTCTTCTGACAAAAATAACCTTCAATATTCAATATTCAGTGTTCAGTGTTCGCCCCAACTGCCACTAAATCCTCTCTTCTGCAAAAATAACCTTCAATATTCAGTGTTCAGTGTTCAGTGTTCACCCCAACTGCCACTAAATCCTCTCTTCTGCAAAAATAACCTTCAATATTCAATATTCAGTGTTCAGTGTTCACCCCAACTGCCACTAAATCCTCTCTTCTGCAAAAATAACCTTCAATATTCAATATTCAGTGATCAGTGTTCACCCCAACTGCCACTAAATCCTCTCTTCTGCAAATATAACCTTCAATATTCAATATTCAGAGTTCAGTGTTCACCCCAACTGCCACTAAATCCTCTCTTCTGCAAAAATAACCTTCAATATTCAATATTCAGTGTTCAGTGTTCACCCCAACTGCCACTAAATCCTCTCGTCTGCCAAAAATAACCTTCAATATTCAGTGATCAGTGTTCAGTGTTCACCCCAACTGCCACTAAATCCTCTCTTCTGCAAAAATAACCTTCAATATTCAGTGTTCAATGTTCACCCCAATTGCCACTAAATCCTCTCTTCTGCCAAAAATAACCTTCAATATTCAATATTCAGTGTTCAGTGTTCACCCCAACTGCCACTAAATCCTCTCTTCTGCAAAAATAACCTTCAATATTCAGTGTTCAGTGTTCAGTGTTCACCCCAACTGCCACTAAATCCTCTCTTCTGCAAAAATAACCTTCAATATTCAATATTCAGTGTTCAGTGTTCACCCCAACTGCCACTAAATCCTCTCTTCTGCAAAAATAACCTTCAATATTCAATATTCAGTGATCAGTGTTCACCCCAACTGCCACTAAATCCTCTCTTCTGCAAAAATAACCTTCAATATTCAATATTCAGTGTTCAGTGTTCACCCCAACTGTCACTAAATCCTCTCTTCTGCAAAAATAAACTTCAATATTCAATATTCAGTGTTCACCCCACCTGCTACTAAATCCTCTCTTCTGCCAAAGATAACCTTCAATATTCAGTGTTCACCCCAACTGCCACTAAATCCTCTCTTCTGCAAAGATAACCTTCAATATTCAATATTCAGTGTTCAGTGTTCACCCCAACTGCCACTAAATCCTCTCTTCTGCAAAAATAACCTTCAATATTCAATATTCAGTGTTCAGTGTTCACCCCAACTGCCACTAAATCCTCTCGTCTGCCAAAAATAACCTTCAATATTCAGTGATCAGTGTTCAGTGTTCACCCCAACTGCCACTAAATCCTCTCTTCTGCAAAAATAACCTTCAATATTCAGTGTTCAGTGTTCACCCCAACTGCCACTAAATCCTCTCTTCTGCAAAAATAACCTTCAATATTCAATATTCAGTGTTCAGTGTTCACCCCAACTGTCACTAAATCCTCTCTTCTGCAAAAATAAACTTCAATATTCAATATTCAGTGTTCACCCCAACTGCCACTAAATCCTCTCTTCTGCCAAAGATAACCTTCAATATTCAGTGTTCACCCCAGCTGCCACTAAATCCTCTCTTCTGCAAAGATAACCTTCAATATTCAATATTCAGTGTTCAGTGTTCACCCCAACTGCCACTAAATCCTCTCTTCTGCAAAAATAACCTTCAATATTCAATATTCAGTGTTCAGTGTTCACCCCAACTGCCACTAAATCCTCTCGTCTGCCAAAAATAACCTTCAATATTCAGTGATCAGTGTTCAGTGTTCACCCCAACTGCCACTAAATCCTCTCTTCTGCAAAAATAACCTTCAATATTCAGTGTTCAGTGTTCACCCCAACTGCCACTAAATCCTCTCTTCTGCAACAATAACCTTCAATATTCAATATTCAGTGTTCAGTGTTCACCCCAACTGTCACTAAATCCTCTCTTCCTCAAAAATAAACTTCAATATTCAATATTCAGTGTTCACCCCAACTGCCACTAAATCCTCTCTTCTGCCAAAGATAACCTTCAATATTCAGTGTTCACCCCAACTGCCACTAAATCCTCTCTTCTGCAAAGATAACCTTCAATATTCAATATTCAGTGTTCAGTGTTCACCCCAACTGCCACTAAATCCTCTCTTCTGCAAAAATAACCTTCAATATTCAATATTCAGTGTTCAGTGTTCACCCCAACTGCCACTAAATCCTCTCGTCTGCCAAAAATAACCTTCAATGTTCAGTGATCAGTGTTCAGTGTTCACCCCAACTGCCACTAAATCCTCTCTTCTGCCAAAAATAACCTTCAATATTCAATATTCAGTGTTCAGTGTTCACCCCAACTGCCACTAAATCCTCTCTTCTGCAAAAATAACCTTCAATATTATTGTTCAGTGTTCATTGTTCACCCCAACTGCCACTAAATCCTCTCTTCTGCAAAAATAACCTTCAATATTCAATATTCAGTGTTCAGTGTTCACCCCAACTGCCACTAAATCCTCTCTTCTGCAAAAATAACCTTCAATATTCAATATTCAGTGTTCAGTGTTCACCCCAACTGTCACTAAATCCTCTCTTCTGCAAAAATAAACTTCAATATTCAATATTCAGTGTTCAGCCCAACTGCCACTAAATCCTCTCTTCTGCCAAAGATAACCTTCAATATTCAGTGTTCACCCCAACTGCCACTAAATCCTCTCTTCTGCCAAAAATAACCTTCAATATTCAGTGTTCAGTGTTCACCCCAACTGCCACTAAATCCTCTCTTCTGCCAAAGATAACCTTCAATATTCAGTGTTCACCCCAACTTCCACTAAATCCTCTCTTCTGCCAAAAATAACCTTCAATATTCAGGTATCAGTGTTCAGTGTTCACCCCAACTGCCACTAAATCCTGTCTTCTGACAAAAATAATCTTCAATATTGAGTGTTCAGTGTTCAGTGTTCACCCCAACTGCCACTAAATCCTCTCTTCTGACAAAAATAACCTTCAATATTCAATATTCAGTGATCAGTGTTCACCCCAACTGCCACTAAATCCTCTCTTCTGCAAAAATAACCTTCAATATTCAATATTCAGTGATCAGTGTTCACCCCAACTGCCACTAAATCCTCTCTTCTGCAAAGATAACCTTCAATATTCAATATTCAGAGTTCAGTGTTCACCCCAACTGCCACTAAATCCTCTCTTCTGCAAAAATAACCTTCAATATTCAATATTCGGTGTTCAGTGTTCACCCCAACTGCCACTAAATCCTCTCGTCTGCCAAAAATAACCTTCAATATTCAGTGATCAGTGTTCAGTGTTCACCCCAACTGCCACTAAATCCTCTCTTCTGCCAAAAATAACCTTCAATATTCAGTGTTCACCCCAACTGCCACTAAATCCTCTCTTCTGCCAAAAATAACCTTCAATATTCAGTGTTCAGTGTTCAACCCAACTGCCACTAAATCCTCTCTTCTGCCAAAGATAACCTTCAATATTCAGTGTTCACCCCAACTGCCACTAAATCCTCTCTTCTGCCAAAAATAACCTTCAATATTCAGGTATCAGTGTTCAGTGTTCACCCCAACTGCCACTAAATCCTCTCTTCTGACAAAAATAACCTTCAATATTCAATATTCAGTGTTCAGTGTTCACCCCAACTGCCACTAAATCCTCTCTTCTGCAAAAATAACCTTCAATATTCAGTGTTCAGTGTTCAGTGTTCACCCCAACTGCCACTAAATCCTCTCTTCTGCAAAAATAACCTTCAATATTCAATATTCAGTGTTCAGTGTTCACCCCAACTGCCACTAAATCCTCTCTTCTGCAAAAATAACCTTCAATATTCAATATTCAGTGATCAGTGTTCACCCCAACTGCCACTAAATCCTCTCTTCTGCAAAGATAACCTTCAATATTCAATATTCAGAGTTCAGTGTTCACCCCAACTGCCACTAAATCCTCTCTTCTGCAAAAATAACCTTCAATATTCAATATTCAGTGTTCAGTGTTCACCCCAACTGTCACTAAATCCTCTCTTCTGCAAAAATAAACTTCAATATTCAATATTCAGTGTTCAGCCCAACTGCCACTAAATCCTCTCTTCTGCCAAAGATAACCTTCAATATTCAGTGTTCACCCCAACTGCCACTAAATCCTCTCTTCTGCCAAAAATAACCTTCAATATTCAGTGTTCAGTGTTCACCCCAACTGCCACTAAATCCTCTCTTCTGCCAAAGATAACCTTCAATATTCAGTGTTCACCCCAACTGCCACTAAATCCTCTCTTCTGCCAAAAATAACCTTCAATATTCAGGTATCAGTGTTCAGTGTTCACCCCAACTGCCACTAAATCCTCTCTTCTGACAAAAATAACCTTCAATATTCAATATTCAGTGTTCAGTGTTCACCCCAACTGCCACTAAATCCTCTCTTCTGCAAAAATAACCTTCAATATTCAGTGTTCAGTGTTCAGTGTTCACCCCAACTGCCACTAAATCCTCTCTTCTGCAAAAATAACCTTCAATATTCAATATTCAGAGTTCAGTGTTCACCCCAACTGCCACTAAATCCTCTCTTCTGCAAAAATAACCTTCAATATTCAATATTCGGTGTTCAGTGTTCACCCCAACTGCCACTAAATCCTCTCGTCTGCCAAAAATAACCTTCAATATTCAGTGATCAGTGTTCAGTGTTCACCCCAACTGCCACTAAATCCTCTCTTCTGCAAAAATAACCTTCAATATTCAGTGTTCAGTGTTCACCCCAATTGCCACTAAATCCTCTCTTCTGCCAAAAATAACCTTCAATATTCAGTGTTCACCCCAACTGCCACTAAATCCTCTCTTCTGCCAAAAATAACCTTCAATATTCAGGTATCAGTGTTCAGTGTTCACCCCAACTGCCACTAAATCCTCTCTTCTGACAAAAATAACCTTCAATATTCAATATTCAGTGTTCAGTGTTCACCCCAACTGCCACTAAATCCTCTCTTCTGCAAAAATAACCTTCAATATTCAGTGTTCAGTGTTCAGTGTTCACCCCAACTGCCACTAAATCCTCTCTTCTGCAAAAATAACCTTCAATATTCAATATTCAGTGTTCAGTGTTCACCCCAACTGCCACTAAATCCTCTCTTCTGCAAAAATAACCTTCAATATTCAATATTCAGTGATCAGTGTTCACCCCAACTGCCACTAAATCCTCTCTTCTGCAAATATAACCTTCAATATTCAATATTCAGAGTTCAGTGTTCACCCCAACTGCCACTAAATCCTCTCTTCTGCAAAAATAACCTTCAATATTCAATATTCAGTGTTCAGTGTTCACCCCAACTGCCACTAAATCCTCTCGTCTGCCAAAAATAACCTTCAATATTCAGTGATCAGTGTTCAGTGTTCACCCCAACTGCCACTAAATCCTCTCTTCTGCAAAAATAACCTTCAATATTCAGTGTTCAATGTTCACCCCAATTGCCACTAAATCCTCTCTTCTGCCAAAAATAACCTTCAATATTCAATATTCAGTGTTCAGTGTTCACCCCAACTGCCACTAAATCCTCTCTTCTGCAAAAATAACCTTCAATATTCAGTGTTCAGTGTTCAGTGTTCACCCCAACTGCCACTAAATCCTCTCTTCTGCAAAAATAACCTTCAATATTCAATATTCAGTGTTCAGTGTTCACCCCAACTGCCACTAAATCCTCTCTTCTGCAAAAATAACCTTCAATATTCAATATTCAGTGATCAGTGTTCACCCCAACTGCCACTAAATCCTCTCTTCTGCAAAAATAACCTTCAATATTCAATATTCAGTGTTCAGTGTTCACCCCAACTGTCACTAAATCCTCTCTTCTGCAAAAATAAACTTCAATATTCAATATTCAGTGTTCACCCCACCTGCTACTAAATCCTCTCTTCTGCCAAAGATAACCTTCAATATTCAGTGTTCACCCCAACTGCCACTAAATCCTCTCTTCTGCAAAGATAACCTTCAATATTCAATATTCAGTGTTCAGTGTTCACCCCAACTGCCACTAAATCCTCTCTTCTGCAAAAATAACCTTCAATATTCAATATTCAGTGTTCAGTGTTCACCCCAACTGCCACTAAATCCTCTCGTCTGCCAAAAATAACCTTCAATATTCAGTGATCAGTGTTCAGTGTTCACCCCAACTGCCACTAAATCCTCTCTTCTGCAAAAATAACCTTCAATATTCAGTGTTCAGTGTTCACCCCAACTGCCACTAAATCCTCTCTTCTGCAAAAATAACCTTCAATATTCAATATTCAGTGTTCAGTGTTCACCCCAACTGTCACTAAATCCTCTCTTCTGCAAAAATAAACTTCAATATTCAATATTCAGTGTTCACCCCAACTGCCACTAAATCCTCTCTTCTGCCAAAGATAACCTTCAATATTCAGTGTTCACCCCAGCTGCCACTAAATCCTCTCTTCTGCAAAGATAACCTTCAATATTCAATATTCAGTGTTCAGTGTTCACCCCAACTGCCACTAAATCCTCTCTTCTGCAAAAATAACCTTCAATATTCAATATTCAGTGTTCAGTGTTCACCCCAACTGTCACTAAATCCTCTCTTCCTCAAAAATAAACTTCAATATTCAATATTCAGTGTTCACCCCAACTGCCACTAAATCCTCTCTTCTGCCAAAGATAACCTTCAATATTCAGTGTTCACCCCAACTGCCACTAAATCCTCTCTTCTGCAAAGATAACCTTCAATATTCAATATTCAGTGTTCAGTGTTCACCCCAACTGCCACTAAATCCTCTCTTCTGCAAAAATAACCTTCAATATTCAATATTCAGTGTTCAGTGTTCACCCCAACTGCCACTAAATCCTCTCGTCTGCCAAAAATAACCTTCAATGTTCAGTGATCAGTGTTCAGTGTTCACCCCAACTGCCACTAAATCCTCTCTTCTGCCAAAAATAACCTTCAATATTCAATATTCAGTGTTCAGTGTTCACCCCAACTGCCACTAAATCCTCTCTTCTGCAAAAATAACCTTCAATATTATTGTTCAGTGTTCATTGTTCACCCCAACTGCCACTAAATCCTCTCTTCTGCAAAAATAACCTTCAATATTCAATATTCAGTGTTCAGTGTTCACCCCAACTGCCACTAAATCCTCTCTTCTGCAAAAATAACCTTCAATATTCAATATTCAGTGTTCAGTGTTCACCCCAACTGTCACTAAATCCTCTCTTCTGCAAAAATAAACTTCAATATTCAATATTCAGTGTTCAGCCCAACTGCCACTAAATCCTCTCTTCTGCCAAAGATAACCTTCAATATTCAGTGTTCACCCCAACTGCCACTAAATCCTCTCTTCTGCCAAAAATAACCTTCAATATTCAGTGTTCAGTGTTCACCCCAACTGCCACTAAATCCTCTCTTCTGCCAAAGATAACCTTCAATATTCAGTGTTCACCCCAACTTCCACTAAATCCTCTCTTCTGCCAAAAATAACCTTCAATATTCAGGTATCAGTGTTCAGTGTTCACCCCAACTGCCACTAAATCCTGTCTTCTGACAAAAATAATCTTCAATATTGAGTGTTCAGTGTTCAGTGTTCACCCCAACTGCCACTAAATCCTCTCTTCTGACAAAAATAACCTTCAATATTCAGTGTTCAGTGTTCAGTGTTCAGTGTTCACCCCAAATGCCACTAAATCCTCTCTTCTGCCAAAAATAACCTTCAATATTCAGTGTTCAGTGTTCAGTGTTCACCCCAACTGCCACTAAATCCACTCTTCTGCCAAAAATAACCTTCAATATTCAGTGTTCAGTGTTCACCCCAACTGCCACTAAATCTTCTCTTCTGCAAAAATAACCTTCAATATTCAGTGTTCAGTGTTCACCCCAACTGCCACTAAATCTTCTCTTCTGCAAAAATAACCTTCAATATTCAATGTTCAGTGTTCAGTGTTCACCCCAACTGCCACTAAATCCTCTCTTCTGCCAAAAATAACCTTCAATATTCAGTGTTCACTGTTCAGTGTTCACCCCAACAGCCACTAAATCCTCTCTTCTGCCAAAAATAACCTTCAATATTCAAAATTCAATGTTCACTGTTCACCCCAACTGCCACTAAATCTTGTCTTCTGCCAAAAATAACCTTCAATATTCAGTGTTCACCCCAACTGCCACTAAATCCTCTCCTCTGCAAAAATAACCTTCAATATTCAGTGTTCAGTGTTTAGTGTTCACCCCAACTGCCACTAAATCCTCTCTTCTGCCAAAAATAACCTTCAATATTCAGTGTTCAGTGTTCAGTGTTCAGTGTTCACCCCAACTGCCACTAAATCCTCTCTTCTGCCAAAAATAACCTTCAATATTCAGTGTTCAGTGTTCACCCCAACTGCCACTAAATCCTCTCTTCTGCAAAAATAACCTTCAATATTCAATATTCAGTGTTCAGTGTTCATCCCAACTGCCACTAAATCCTCTCTTCTGCAAAAATAACCTTCAATATTCAATATTCAGTGTTCAGTGTTCACCCCAACAGCCACTAAATCCTCTCTTCTGCAAAAATAACCTTCAATATTCAATATTCAGTGTTCAGTGTTAGCCCCAACTGCCACTAATCCTCTCTTCTGCAAAAATAACCTTCAATATTCAATATTCAGTGTTCAGTGTTCACCCCAACTGCCACTAAATCCTCTCTTCTGCAAAAATAACCTTCAATATTCAATATTCAGTGTTCAGTGTTCACCGCAACGGCCACTAAATCCTCTCTTCTGCAAAAATAACCTTCAATATTCAGTGTTCAGTGTTCACCCCAACTGCCACTAAATCCTCTCTTCTGCAAAAAGAACCTTCAATATTCAGTGTTCAGCGTTCAGTGTTCACCCAACTGCCACTAAATCCTCTCTTATGCAAAAATAACCTTCAATATTCAATATTCAGTGTTCAATGTTCACCCCAACTGCCACTAAATCCTCTCTTCTGCAAAAATAACCTTCAATATTCAATATTCAGTGATCAGTGTTCACCCCAACTGCCACTAAATCCTCTCTTCTGCAAAGATAACCTTCAATATTCAATATTCAGTGTTCAGTGTTTACCCCAACTGCCACTAAATCCTCTCTTCTGCAAAAATAACCTTCAATATTCAATATTCAGTGTTCAGTGTTCACCCCAACTGCCACTAAATCCTCTCGTCTGCCAAAAATAACCTTCAATATTCAGTGATCAGTGTTCAGTGTTCACCCCAACTGCCACTAAATCCACTCTTCTGCAAAAATAACCTTCAATATTCAGTGTTCAGTGTTCACCCCAACTGCCACCAAATCCTCTCTTCTGCCAAAAATAACCTTCAATATTCAATATTCAGTGTTCAGTGTTCACCCTAACTGCCACTAAATCCTCTCTTCTGCCAGAAATAACCTTCAATATTCAGTGTTCAGTGTTCAGTGTTCACCCCAACTGCCACTAAATCCTCTCTTCTGCAAAGATAACCTTCAATATTCAATATTCAGTGTTCAGTGTTCACCCCAACTGCCACTAAATCCTCTCTTCTGCAAAAATAACCTTCAATATTCAATATTCAGTGTTCAGTGTTCACCCCAACTGTCACTAAATCCTCTCTTCTGCAAAAATAAACTTCAATATTCAATATTCAGTGTTCAGCCCAACTGCCACTAAATCCTCTCTTCTGCCAAAGATAACCTTCAATATTCAGTGTTCACCCCAACTGCCACTAAATCCTCTCTTCTGCCAAAAATAACCTTCAATATTCAGTGTTCAGTGTTCACCCCAACTGCCACTAAATCCTCTCTTCTGCAAAAATGACCTTCAATATTATTGTTTAGTGTTCATTGTTCACCCCAACTGCAACTAAATCCTCTCTTCTGCAAAAATAACCTTCAATATTCAATATTCAGTGTTCAGTGTTCAGTGTTCACCCCAACTGCCACTAAATCCTCTCTTCTGCAAAAATAACCTTCAATATTCAATATTCAGTGTTAAGTGTTCACCCCAACTGTCACTAAATCCTCTCTTCTGCAAAAATAAACTTCAATATTCAATATTCAGTGTTCAGCCCAACTGCCACTAAATCCTCTCTTCTGCCAAAGATAACCTTCAATATTCAGTGTTCACCCCAACTGCCACTAAATCCTCTCTTCTGCCAAAAATAACCTTCAATATTCAGTGTTCAGTGTTCACCCCAACTGCCACTAAATCCTCTCTTCTGCCAAAGATAACCTTCAATATTCAGTGTTCACCCCAACTTCCACTAAATCCTCTCTTCTGCCAAAAATAACCTTCAATATTCAGGTATCAGTGTTCAGTGTTCACCCCAACTGCCACTAAATCCTGTCTTCTGACAAAAATAATCTTCAATATTGAGTGTTCAGTGTTCAGTGTTCACCCCAACTGCCACTAAATCCTCTCTTCTGCCAAAAATAACCTTCAATATTCAGTGTTCAGTGTTCAGTGTTCAGTGTTCACCCCAAATGCCACTAAATCCTCTCTTCTGCCAAAAATAACCTTCAATATTCAGTGTTCAGTGTTCAGTGTTCACCCCAACTGCCACTAAATCCACTCTTCTGCCAAAAATAACCTTCAATATTCAGTGTTCAGTGTTCACCCCAACTGCCACTAAATCTTCTCTTCTGCAAAAATAACCTTCAATATTCAGTGTTCAGTGTTCACCCCAACTGCCACTAAATCTTCTCTTCTGCAAAAATAACCTTCAATATTCAATGTTCAGTGTTCAGTGTTCACCCTAACTGCCACTAAATCCTCTCTTCTGCCAAAAATAACCTTCAATATTCAGTGTTCACTGTTCAGTGTTCACCCCAACAGCCACTAAATCCTCTCTTCTGCCAAAAATAACCTTCAATATTCAAAATTCAATGTTCACTGTTCACCCCAACTGCCACTAAATCTTGTCTTCTGCCAAAAATAACCTTCAATATTCAGTGTTCAGTGTTCAGTGTTCACCCCAACTGCCACTAAATCCTCTCCTCTGCAAAAATAACCTTCAATATTCAGTGTTCAGTGTTTAGTGTTCACCCCAACTGCCACTAAATCCTCTCTTCTGCCAAAAATAACCTTCAATATTCAGTGTTCAGTGTTCAGTGTTCAGTGTTCACCCCAACTGCCACTAAATCCTCTCTTCTGCCAAAAATAACCTTCAATATTCAGTGTTCAGTGTTCACCCCAACTGCCACTAAATCCTCTCTTCTGCAAAAATAACCTTCAATATTCAATATTCAGTGTTCAGTGTTCATCCCAACTGCCACTAAATCCTCTCTTCTGCAAAAATAACTTCAATATTCAATATTCAGTGTTCAGTGTTCACCCCAACAGCCACTAAATCCTCTCTTCTGCAAAAATAACCTTCAATATTCAATATTCAGTGTTCAGTGTTAGCCCCAACTGCCACTAATCCTCTCTTCTGCAAAAATAACCTTCAATATTCAATATTCAGTGTTCAGTGTTCACCCCAACTGCCACTAAATCCTCTCTTCTGCAAAAATAACCTTCAATATTCAATATTCAGTGTTCAGTGTTCACCGCAACGGCCACTAAATCCTCTCTTCTGCAAAAATAACCTTCAATATTCAGTGTTCAGTGTTCACCCCAACTGCCACTAAATCCTCTCTTCTGCAAAAAGAACCTTCAATATTCAGTGTTCAGCGTTCAGTGTTCACCCAACTGCCACTAAATCCTCTCTTATGCAAAAATAACCTTCAATATTCAATATTCAGTGTTCAGTGTTCACCCCAACTGCCACTAAATCCTCTCTTCTGCAAAAATAACCTTCAATATTCAATATTCAGTGATCAGTGTTCACCCCAACTGCCACTAAATCCTCTCTTCTGCAAAGATAACCTTCAATATTCAATATTCAGTGTTCAGTGTTTACCCCAACTGCCACTAAATCCTCTCTTCTGCAAAAATAACCTTCAATATTCAATATTCAGTGTTCAGTGTTCACCCCAACTGCCACTAAATCCTCTCGTCTGCCAAAAATAACCTTCAATATTCAGTGATCAGTGTTCAGTGTTCACCCCAACTGCCACTAAATCCACTCTTCTGCAAAAATAACCTTCAATATTCAGTGTTCAGTGTTCACCCCAACTGCCACTAAATCCTCTCTCCTGCCAAAAATAACGTTCAATATTCAATATTCAGTGTTCAGTGTTCACCCTAACTGCCACTAAATCCTCTCTTCTGCCAGAAATAACCTTCAATATTCAGTGTTCAGTGTTCAGTGTTCACCCCAACTGCCACTAAATCCTCTCTTCTGCAAAGATAACCTTCAATATTCAATATTCAGTGTTCAGTGTTCACCCCAACTGCCACTAAATCCTCTCTTCTGCAAAAATAACCTTCAATATTCAGTGTTCAGTGTTCATTGTTCACCCCAACTGCCACTAAATCCTCTCTTCTGCAAAAATAACCTTCAATATTCAATATTCAGTGTTCAGTGTTCACCCCAACTGCCACTAAATCCTCTCTTCTGCAAAAATAACCTTCAATATTCAATATTCAGTGTTCAGTGTTCACCCCAACTGTCACTAAATCCTCTCTTCTGCAAAAATAAACTTCAATATTCAATATTCAGTGTTCACCCCAACTGCCACTAAATCCTCTCTTCTGCCAAAGATAACCTTCAATATTCAGTGTTCACCCCAACTGCCACTAAATCCTCTCTTCTGCCAAAAATAACCTTCAATATTCAGTGTTCAGTGTTCACCCCAACTGCCACTAAATCCTCTCTTCTGCCAAAGATAACCTTCAATATTCAGTGTTCACCCCAACTGCCACTAAATCCTCTCTTCTGCTAAAAATAACCTTCAATATTCAGGTATCAGTGTTCAGTGTTCACCCCAACTGCCACTAAATCCTCTCTTCTGACCAAAAATAATCTTCAATATTGAGTGTTCAGTGTTCAGTGTTCACCCCAACTGCCACCAAATCCTCTCTTCTGCCAAAAATAACCTTCAATATTCAGTGTTCAGTGTTCAGTATTCACCCCAAATGCCACTAAATCCTCTCTTCTGCCAAAAATAACCTTCAATATTCAGTGTTCAGTGTTCAGTGTTCACCCCAACTGCCACTAAATCCACTCTTCTGCCAAAAATAACCTTCAATATTCAGTGTTCAGTGTTCACCTCAACTGCCACTAAATCCTCTCTTCTGCAAAAATAACCTTCAATATTCAATATTCAGTGTTCAGTGTTCAGTGTTCAGTGTTCACCCCAACTGCCACTAAATCCTCTCTTCTGCCAAAAATAACCTTCAATATTCAGTGTTCAGTGTTCACCCCAACTGCCACTAAATCCTCTCTTCTGCAAAAATAACCTTCAATATTCAATATTCAGTGTTCAGTGTTCATCCCAACTGCCACTAAATCCTCTCTTCTGCAAAAATAACTTCAATATTCAATATTCAGTGTTCAGTGTTCACCCCAACAGCCACTAAATCCTCTCTTCTGCAAAAATAACCTTCAATATTCAATATTCAGTGTTCAGTGTTAGCCCCAACTGCCACTAATCCTCTCTTCTGCAAAAATAACCTTCAATATTCAATATTCAGTGTTCAGTGTTCACCCCAACTGCCACTAAATCCTCTCTTCTGCAAAAATAACCTTCAATATTCAATATTCAGTGTTCAGTGTTCACCGCAACGGCCACTAAATCCTCTCTTCTGCAAAAATAACCTTCAATATTCAGTGTTCAGTGTTCACCCCAACTGCCACTAAATCCTCTCTTCTGCAAAAAGAACCTTCAATATTCAGTGTTCAGCGTTCAGTGTTCACCCAACTGCCACTAAATCCTCTCTTATGCAAAAATAACCTTCAATATTCAATATTCAGTGTTCAGTGTTCACCCCAACTGCCACTAAATCCTCTCTTCTGCAAAAATAACCTTCAATATTCAATATTCAGTGATCAGTGTTCACCCCAACTGCCACTAAATCCTCTCTTCTGCAAAGATAACCTTCAATATTCAATATTCAGTGTTCAGTGTTTACCCCAACTGCCACTAAATCCTCTCTTCTGCAAAAATAACCTTCAATATTCAATATTCAGTGTTCAGTGTTCACCCCAACTGCCACTAAATCCTCTCGTCTGCCAAAAATAACCTTCAATATTCAGTGATCAGTGTTCAGTGTTCACCCCAACTGCCACTAAATCCACTCTTCTGCAAAAATAACCTTCAATATTCAGTGTTCAGTGTTCACCCCAACTGCCACTAAATCCTCTCTCCTGCCAAAAATAACGTTCAATATTCAATATTCAGTGTTCAGTGTTCACCCTAACTGCCACTAAATCCTCTCTTCTGCCAGAAATAACCTTCAATATTCAGTGTTCAGTGTTCAGTGTTCACCCCAACTGCCACTAAATCCTCTCTTCTGCAAAGATAACCTTCAATATTCAATATTCAGTGTTCAGTGTTCACCCCAACTGCCACTAAATCCTCTCTTCTGCAAAAATAACCTTCAATATTCAGTGTTCAGTGTTCATTGTTCACCCCAACTGCCACTAAATCCTCTCTTCTGCAAAAATAACCTTCAATATTCAATATTCAGTGTTCAGTGTTCACCCCAACTGCCACTAAATCCTCTCTTCTGCAAAAATAACCTTCAATATTCAATATTCAGTGTTCAGTGTTCACCCCAACTGTCACTAAATCCTCTCTTCTGCAAAAATAAACTTCAATATTCAATATTCAGTGTTCACCCCAACTGCCACTAAATCCTCTCTTCTGCCAAAGATAACCTTCAATATTCAGTGTTCACCCCAACTGCCACTAAATCCTCTCTTCTGCCAAAAATAACCTTCAATATTCAGTGTTCAGTGTTCACCCCAACTGCCACTAAATCCTCTCTTCTGCCAAAGATAACCTTCAATATTCAGTGTTCACCCCAACTGCCACTAAATCCTCTCTTCTGCTAAAAATAACCTTCAATATTCAGGTATCAGTGTTCAGTGTTCACCCCAACTGCCACTAAATCCTCTCTTCTGACCAAAAATAATCTTCAATATTGAGTGTTCAGTGTTCAGTGTTCACCCCAACTGCCACCAAATCCTCTCTTCTGCCAAAAATAACCTTCAATATTCAGTGTTCAGTGTTCAGTATTCACCCCAAATGCCACTAAATCCTCTCTTCTGCCAAAAATAACCTTCAATATTCAGTGTTCAGTGTTCAGTGTTCACCCCAACTGCCACTAAATCCACTCTTCTGCCAAAAATAACCTTCAATATTCAGTGTTCAGTGTTCACCTCAACTGCCACTAAATCCTCTCTTCTGCAAAAATAACCTTCAATATTCAATATTCAGTGTTCAGTGTTCACCCCAACTGTCACTAAATCCTCTCTTCTGCAAAAATAAACTTCAATATTCAATATTCAGTGTTCAGCCCAACTGCCACTAAATCCTCTCTTCTGCCAAAGATAACCTTCAATATTCAGTGTTCACCCCACCTGCCACTATATCCTCTCTTCTGCCAAAAATAACCTTCAATATTCAGTGTTCAGTGTTCACCCCAACTGCCACTAAATCCTCTCTTCTGCCAAAGATAACCTTCAATATTCAGTGTTCACCCCAACTGCCACTAAATCCGCTCTTCTGCCAAAAATAACCTTCAATATTCAGCTATCAGTGTTCAGTGTTCACCCCAACTGCCACTAAATCCTCTCTTCTGACAAAAGAAATCTTCAATATTGAGTGTTCAGTGTTCAGTGTTCACCCCAACTGCCACTAAATCCTCTCTTCTGCCAAAAATAACCTTCAATATTCAGTGTTCAGTGTTCAGTGTTCAGTGTTCACCCCAAATGCCACTAAATCCTCTCTTCTGCCAAAAATAACCTTCAATATTCAGTGTTCAGTGTTCAGTGTTCACCCCAACTGCCACTAAATCCACTCTTCTGCCAAAAATAACCTTCAATATTCAGTGTTCAGTGTTCACCCCAACTGCCACTAAATCCTCTCTTCTGCCAAAAGTAACCTTCAATATTCAGTGTTCACTGTTCAGTGTTCACCCCAACAGCCACTAAATCCTCTCTTCTGCCAAAAATAACCTTCAATATTCAAAATTCAATGTTCACTGTTCACCCCAACTGCCACTAAATCTTGTCTTCTGCCAAAAATAACCTTCAATATTCAGTGTTCAGTGTTCAGTGTTCACCCCAACTGCCACTAAATCCTCTCCTCTGCAAAAATAACCTTCAATATTCAGTGTTCAGTGTTTAGTGTTCACCCCAACTGCCACTAAATCCTCTCTTCTGCCAAAAATAACCTTCAATATTCAGTGTTCAGTGTTCAGTGTTCAGTGTTCACCCCACTGCCACTAAATCCTCTCTTCTGCCAAAAATAACCTTCAATATTCAGTGTTCAGTGTTCACCCCAACTGCCACTAAATCCTCTCTTCTGCAAAAATAACCTTCAATATTCAATATTCAGTGTTCAGTGTTCATCCCAACTGCCACTAAATCCTCTCTTCTGCAAAAATAACCTTCAATATTCAATATTCAGTGTTCAGTGTTCACCCCAACAGCCACTAAATCCTCTCTTCTGCAAAAATAACCTTCAATATTCAATATTCAGTGTTCAGTGTTAACCCCAACTGCCACTAATCCTCTCTTCTGCAAAAATAACCTTCAATATTCAATATTCAGTGTTCAGTGTTCACCCCAACTGCCACTAAATCCTCTCTTCTGCAAAAATAACCTACAATATTCAATATTCAGTGTTCAGTGTTCACCGCAACGGCCACTAAATACTCTCTTCTGCAAAAATAACCTTCAATATTCAGTGTTCAGTGTTCACCCCAACTGCCACTAAATCCTCTCTTCTGCAAAAAGAACCTTCAATATTCAGTGTTCAGCGTTCAGTGTTCACCCAACTGCCACTAAATCCTCTCTTATGCAAAAATAACCTTCAATATTCAACATTCAGTGTTCAGTGTTCACCCCAACTGCCACTAAATCCTCTCTTCTGCAAAAATAACCTTCAATATTCAATATTCAGTGATCAGTGTTCACCCCAACTGCCACTAAATCCTCTCTTCTGCAAAGATAACCTTCAATATTCAATATTCAGTGTTCAGTGTTTACCCCAACTGCCACTAAATCCTCTCTTCTGCAAAAATAACCTTCAATATTCAATATTCAGTGTTCAGTGTTCACCCCAACTGCCACTAAATCCTCTCGTCTGCCAAAAATAACCTTCAATATTCAGTGATCAGTGTTCAGTGTTCACCCCAACTGCCACTAAATCCACTCTTCTGCAAAAATAACCTTCAATATTCAGTGTTCAGTGTTCACCCCAACTGCCACTAAATCCTCTCTTCTGCCAAAAATAACCTTCAATATTCAATATTCAGTGTTCAGTGTTCACCCTAACTGCCACTAAATCCTCTCTTCTGCCAGAAATAACCTTCAATATTCAGTGTTCAGTGTTCAGTGTTCACCCCAACTGCCACTAAATCCTCTCTTCTGCAAAGATAACCTTCAATATTCAATATTCAGTGTTCAGTGTTCACCCCAACTGCCACTAAATCCTCTCTTCTGCAAAAATAACCTTCAATATTCAGTGTTCAGTGTTCATTGTTCACCCCAACTGCCACTAAATCCTCTCTTCTGCAAAAATAACCTTCAATATTCAATATTCAGTGTTCAGTGTTCACCCCAACTGCCACTAAATCCTCTCTTCTGCAAAAATAACCTTCAATATTCAATATTCAGTGTTCAGTGTTCACCCCAACTGTCACTAAATCCTCTCTTCTGCAAAAATAAACTTCAATATTCAATATTCAGTGTTCACCCCAACTGCCACTAAATCCTCTCTTCTGCCAAAGATAACCTTCAATATTCAGTGTTCACCCCAACTGCCACTAAATCCTCTCTTCTGCCAAAAATAACCTTCAATATTCAGTGTTCAGTGTTCACCCCAACTGCCACTAAATCCTCTCTTCTGCCAAAGATAACCTTCAATATTCAGTGTTCACCCCAACTGCCACTAAATCCTCTCTTCTGCTAAAAATAACCTTCAATATTCAGGTATCAGTGTTCAGTGTTCACCCCAACTGCCACTAAATCCTCTCTTCTGACCAAAAATAATCTTCAATATTGAGTGTTCAGTGTTCAGTGTTCACCCCAACTGCCACCAAATCCTCTCTTCTGCCAAAAATAACCTTCAATATTCAGTGTTCAGTGTTCAGTATTCACCCCAAATGCCACTAAATCCTCTCTTCTGCCAAAAATAACCTTCAATATTCAGTGTTCAGTGTTCAGTGTTCACCCCAACTGCCACTAAATCCACTCTTCTGCCAAAAATAACCTTCAATATTCAGTGTTCAGTGTTCACCTCAACTGCCACTAAATCCTCTCTTCTGCAAAAATAACCTTCAATATTCAATATTCAGTGTTCAGTGTTCACCCCAACTGTCACTAAATCCTCTCTTCTGCAAAAATAAACTTCAATATTCAATATTCAGTGTTCACCCCACCTGCCACTATATCCTCTCTTCTGCCAAAAATAACCTTCAATATTCAGTGTTCAGTGTTCACCCCAACTGCCACTAAATCCTCTCTTCTGCCAAAGATAACCTTCAATATTCAGTGTTCACCCCAACTGCCACTAAATCCTCTCTTCTGCCAAAAATAACCTTCAATAGTCAGCTATCAGTGTTCAGTGTTCACCCCAACTGCCACTAAATCCTCTCTTCTGACAAAAGAAATCTTCAATATTGAGTGTTCAGTGTTCAGTGTTCACCCCAACTGCCACTAAATCCTCTCTTCTGCCAAAAATAACCTTCAATATTCAGTGTTCAGTGTTCAGTGTTCAGTGTTCACCCCAAATGCCACTAAATCCTCTCTTCTGCCAAAAATAACCTTCAATATTCAGTGTTCAGTGTTCAGTGTTCACCCCAACTGCCACTAAATCCACTCTTCTGCCAAAAATAACCTTCAATATTCAGTGTTCAGTGTTCACCCCAACTGCCACTAAATCTTCTCTTCTGCAAAAATAACCTTCAATATTCAATGTTCAGTGTTCAGTGTTCACCCCAACTGCCACTAAATCCTCTCTTCTGCCAAAAATAACCTTCAATATTCAGTGTTCACTGTTCAGTGTTCACCCCAACAGCCACTAAATCCTCTCTTCTGCCAAAAATAACCTTCAATATTCAAAATTCAATGTTCACTGTTCACCCCAACTGCCACTAAATCTTGTCTTCTGCCAAAAATAACCTTCAATATTCAGTGTTCAGTGTTCAGTGTTCACCCCAACTGCCACTAAATCCTCTCCTCTGCAAAAATAACCTTCAATATTCAGTGTTCAGTGTTTAGTGTTCACCCCAACTGCCACTAAATCCTCTCTTCTGCCAAAAATAACCTTCAATATTCAGTGTTCAGTGTTCAGTGTTCACCCCACTGCCACTAAATCCTCTCTTCTGCCAAAAATAACCTTCAATATTCAGTGTTCAGTGTTCACCCCAACTGCCACTAAATCCTCTCTTCTGCAAAAATAACCTTCAATATTCAATATTCAGTGTTCAGTGTTCATCCCAACTGCCACTAAATCCTCTCTTCTGCAAAAATAACCTTCAATATTCAATATTCAGTGTTCAGTGTTCACCCCAACAGCCACTAAATCCTCTCTTCTGCAAAAATAACCTTCAATATTCAATATTCAGTGTTCAGTGTTAACCCCAACTGCCACTAATCCTCTCTTCTGCAAAAATAACCTTCAATATTCAATATTCAGTGTTCAGTGTTCACCCCAACTGCCACTAAATCCTCTCTTCTGCAAAAATAACCTACAATATTCAATATTCAGTGTTCAGTGTTCACCGCAACGGCCACTAAATACTCTCTTCTGCAAAAATAACCTTCAATATTCAGTGTTCAGTGTTCACCCCAACTGCCACTAAATCCTCTCTTCTGCAAAAAGAACCTTCAATATTCAGTGTTCAGCGTTCAGTGTTCACCCAACTGCCACTAAATCCTCTCTTATGCAAAAATAACCTTCAATATTCAACATTCAGTGTTCAGTGTTCACCCCAACTGCCACTAAATCCTCTCTTCTGCAAAAATAACCTTCAATATTCAATATTCAGTGATCAGTGTTCACCCCAACTGCCACTAAATCCTCTCTTCTGCAAAGATAACCTTCAATATTCAATATTCAGTGTTCAGTGTTTACCCCAACGCCACTAAATCCTCTCTTCTGCAAAAATAACCTTCAATATTCAATATTCAGTGTTCAGTGTTCACCCCAACAGCCACTAAATCCTCTCGTCTGCCAAAAATAACCTTCAATATTCAGTGATCAGTGTTCAGTGTTCACCCCAACTGCCACTAAATCCACTCTTCTGCAAAAATAACCTTCAATATTCAGTGTTCAGTGTTCACCCCAACTGCCACTAAATCCTCTCTTCTGCCAAAAATAACCTTCAATATTCAATATTCAGTGTTCAGTGTTCACCCTAACTGCCACTAAATCCTCTCTTCTGCCAGAAATAACCTTCAATATTCAGTGTTCAGTGTTCAGTGTTCACCCCAACTGCCACTAAATCCTCTCTTCTGCAAAGATAACCTTCAATATTCAATATTCAGTGTTCAGTGTTCACCCCAACTGCCACTAAATCCTCTCTTCTGCAAAAATAACCTTCAATATTCAGTGTTCAGTGTTCATTGTTCACCCCAACTGCCACTAAATCCTCTCTTCTGCAAAAATAACCTTCAATATTCAATATTCAGTGTTCAGTGTTCACCCCAACTGCCACTAAATCCTCTCTTCTGCAAAAATAACCTTCAATATTCAATATTCAGTGTTCAGTGTTCACCCCAACTGTCACTAAATCCTCTCTTCTGCAAAAATAAACTTCAATATTCAATATTCAGTGTTCACCCCAACTGCCACTAAATCCTCTCTTCTGCCAAAGATAACCTTCAATATTCAGTGTTCACCCCAACTGCCACTAAATCCTCTCTTCTGCCAAAAATAACCTTCAATATTCAGTGTTCAGTGTTCACCCCAACTGCCACTAAATCCTCTCTTCTGCCAAAGATAACCTTCAATATTCAGTGTTCACCCCAACTGCCACTAAATCCTCTCTTCTGCTAAAAATAACCTTCAATATTCAGGTATCAGTGTTCAGTGTTCACCCCAACTGCCACTAAATCCTCTCTTCTGACCAAAAATAATCTTCAATATTGAGTGTTCAGTGTTCACTGTTCACCCCAACTGCCACTAAATCCTCTCTTCTGCCAAAAATAACCTTCAATATTCAGTGTTCAGTGTTCAGTGTTCACCCCAAATGCCACTAAATCCTCTCTTCTGCCAAAAATAACCTATAATATTCAGTGTTCAGTGTTCAGTGTTCACCCCAACTGCCACTAAATCCACTCTTCTGCCAAAAATAACCTTCAATATTCAGTGTTCAGTGTTCACCCCAACTGCCACTAAATCTTATCTTCTGCCAAAAATAACCTTCAATATTCAGTGTTCACTGTTCAGTGTTCACCCCAACAGCCACTAAATCCTCTCTTCTGCCAAAAATAACCTTCAATATTCAAAATTCAATGTTCACTGTTCACCCCAACTGCCACTAAATCTTGTCTTCTGCCAAAAATAACCTTCAATATTCAGTGTTCAGTGTTCAGTGTTCACCCCAACTGCCACTAAATCCTCTCCTCTGCAAAAATAACCTTCAATATTCAGTGTTCAGTGTTTAGTGTTCACCCCAACTGCCACTAAATCCTCTCTTCTGCCAAAAATAACGTTCAATATTCAGTGTTCAGTGTTCAGTGTTCAGTGTTCACCCCAACTGCCAATAAATCCTCTCTTCTGCAAAAATAACCTTCAATAATCAATATTCAGTGTTCAGTGTTCACCGCAACGGCCAATAAATCCTCTCTTCTGCAAAAATAACCTTCAATATTCAGTGTTCAGTGTTCACCCCAACTGCCACTAAATCCTTTCTTCTGCAAAAAGAACCTTCAATATTCAGTGTTCAGCGTTCAGTGTTCACCCAACTGCCACTAAATCCTCTCTTATGCAAAAATAAGCTTCAATATTCAATATTCAGTGTTCAGTGTTCACCCCAACTGCCACTAAATCCTCTCTTCTGCAAAAATAACCTTCAATATTCAGTGTTCAGTGTTCACCCCAACTGCCACTAAATCCTCTCTTCTGCAAAAATAACCTTCAATATTCAATATTCAGTGTTCAGTGTTCACCGCAACGGCCACTAAATCCTCTCTTCTGCAAAAATAACCTTCAGTATTCAGTGTTCAGTGTTCACCCCAACTGCCAGTAAATCTTCTATTCTGCAAAAAGAACCTTCAATATTCAGTGTTCAGCGTTCAGTGTTCACCCAACTGCCACTAAATCCTCTCTTATGCAACAATAACCTTCAATATTCAATATTCAGTGTTCAGTGTTCACCCCAACTGCCACTAAATCCTCTCTTCTGCAAAAATAACCTTCAATATTCAATATTCAGTGATCAGTGTTCACCCCAACTGCCACTAAATCCTCTCTTCTGCAAAGATAACCTTCAATATTCAATATTCAGTGTTCAGTGTTCACCCCAACTGCCACTAAATCCTCTCTTCTGCAAAAATAACCTTCAATATTCAATATTCAGTGTTCAGTGTTCACCCCAACTGCCACTAAATCCTCTCGTCTGCCAAAAATAACCTTCAATATTCAGTGATCAGTGTTCACCCCAACTGCCACTAAATCCTCTCTTCTGCAAAAAATAACCTTCAATATTCAATATTCAGTGTTCAGTGTTCACCCTAACTGCCACTAAATCCTCTCTTCTGCCAGAAATAACCTTCAATATTCAGTGTTCAGTGTTCAGTGTTCACCCCAACTGCCACTAAATCCTCTCTTCTGCAAAAATAACCTTCAATATTCAATATTCAGTGTTCAGTGTTCACCCCAACTGCCACTAAATCCTCTCTTCTGCAAAAATAACCTTCAATATTCAGTGTTCAGTGTTCATTGTTCACCCCAACTGCCACTAAATCCTCTCTTCTGCAAAAATAACCTTCAATATTCAATATTCAGTGTTCAGTGTTCACCCCAACTGCCACTAAATCCTCTCTTCTGCAAAAATAACCTTCAAAATTCAATATTCAGTGTTCAGTGTTCACCCCAACTGTCACTAAATCCTCTCTTCTGCAAAAATAAACTTCAATATTCAATATTCAGTGTTCACCCCAACTGTCACTAAATCCTCTCTTCTGCCAAAGATAACCTTCAATATTCAGTGTTCACCCCAACTGCCACTAAATCCTCTCTTCTGCCAAAAATAACCTTCAATATTCAGTGTCCAGTGTTCACCCCAACTGCCACTAAATCCTCTCTTCTGCCAAAGATAACCTTCAATATTCAGTGTTCACCCCAACTGCCACTAAATCCTCTCTTCTGCCAAAAATAACCTTCAATATTCAGGTATCAGTGTTCAGTGTTCACCCCAACTGCCACTAAATCCTCTCTTCTGACAAAAATAATCTTCAATATTGAGTGTTCAGTGTTCAGTGTTCACCCCAAATGCCACTAAATCCTCTCTTCTGCCAAAAATAACCTTCAATATTCAGTGTTCAGTGTTCAGTGTTCACCCCAACTGCCACTAAATCCACTCTTCTGCCAAAAATAACCTTCAATATTCAGTGTTCAGTGTTCACCCCAACTGCCACTAAATCTTCTCTTCTGCAAAAATAAACTTCAATATTCAATGTTCAGTGTTCAGTGTTCACCCCAACTGCCACTAAATCCTCTCTTCTGCCAAAAATAACCTTCAATATTCAGTGTTCACTGTTCAGTGTTCACCCCAACAGCCACTAAATCCTCTCTTCTGCCAAAAATAACCTTCAATATTCAAAATTCAATGTTCACTGTTCACCCCAACTGCCACTAAATATTGTCTTCTGCCAAAAATAACCTTCAATATTCAGTGTTCAGTGTTCAGTGTTCACCCCAACTGCCACTAAATCCTCTCCTCTGCAAAAATAACCTTCAATATTCAGTGTTCAGTGTTTAGTGTTCACCCCAACTGCCACTAAATCCTCTCTTCTGCCAAAAATAACCTTCAATATTCAGTGTTCAGTGTTCAGTGTTCAGTGTTCACCCCAACTGCCACTAAATCCTCTCTTCTGCCAAAAATAACCTTCAATATTCAGTGTTCAGTGTTCACTGTTCAGTGTTCACCCCAACAGCCACTAAATCCTCTCTTCTGCCAAAAATAACCTTCAATATTCAAAATTCAATGTTCACTGTTCACCCCAACTGCCACTAAATCTTGTCTTCTGCCAGAAATAACCTTCAATATTCAGTGTTCAGTGTTCAGTGTTCACCCCAACTGCCACTAAATCCTCTCCTCTGCAAAAATAACCTTCAATATTCAGTGTTCAGTGTTTAGTGTTCACCCCAACTGCCACTAAATCCTCTCTTCTGCCAAAAATAACCTTCAATATTCAGTGTTCACTGTTCAGTGTTCACTGTTCACCCCAACTGCCACTAAAGCCTCTCTTCTGCCAAAAATAACCTTCAATATTCAGTGTTCAGTGTTCACCCCATCTGCCACTAAATCCTCTCTTCTGCAAAAATAACCTTCAATATTCAATATTCAGTGTTCAGTGTTCACCGCAACGGCCACTAAAGCCTCTCTTCTGCAAAAATAACCTTCAATATTCAGTGTTCAGTGTTCACCCCAACTGCCACTAAATCCTCTCTTCTGCAAAAAGAACCTTCAATATTCAGTGTTCAGCGTTCAGTGTTCACCCAACTGCCACTAAATCCTCTCTTATGCAAAAATAATCTTCAATATTCAATATTCAGTGTTCAGTGTTCACCCCAACTGCCACTAAATCCTCTCTTCTGCAAAAATAATCTTCAATATTCAGTGTTCAGTGTTCACCCCAACTGCCACTAAATCCTCTCTTCTGCCAAAAATAACCTTCAATATTCAATATTCAGTGTTCAGTGTTCACCCCAACTGCCACTAAATCCTCTCTTCTGCCAAAATAACCTTCAATATTCAGTGTTCAGTGTTCAGTGTTCACCCCAACTGCCACTAAATCCTCTCTTCTGCAAAAATAACCTTCAATATTCAATATTCAGTGTTCAGTGTTCACCCCAACTGCCACTAAATCCTCTCTTCTGCAAAAATAACCTTCAATATTCAATATTCAGTGTTCAGTGTTCACCCCAACTGCCACTAAATCCTCTCTTCTGCAAAAATAACCTTCAATATTCAATATTCAGTGTTCAGTGTTCACCCCAACTGTCACTAAATCCTCTCTTCTGCAAAAATAAACTTCAATATTCAATATTCAGTGTTCACCCCAACTGCCACTAAATCCTCTCTTCTGCCAAAGATAACCTTCAATATTCAGTGTTCACCCCAACTGCCACTAAATCCTCTCTTCTGCAAAGATATCCTTCAATATTCAATATTCAGTGTTCAGTGTTCACCCCAACTGCCACTAAATCCTCTCGTCTGCCAAAAATAACCTTCAATATTCAGTGATCAGTGTTCAGTGTTCACCCCAACTGCCACTAAATCCTCTCTTCTGCAAAAATAACCTTCAATATTCAATATTCAGTGTTCAGTGTTCACCCCAACTGCCACTAAATCCTCTCTTCTGCAAAAATAACCTTCAATATTCCATGTTCAGTGTTCATTGTTCACCCCAACTGCCACTAAATCCTCTCTTCTGCAAAAATAACCTTCAATATTCAATATTCAGTGTTCAGTGTTCACCCCAACTGCCACTAAATCCTCTCTTCTGCAAAAATAACCTTCAATATTCAATATTCAGTGTTCAGTGTTCACCCCAACTGCCACTAAATCCTCTCTTCTGCAAAAATAACCTTCAATATTCAATATTCAGTGTTCAGTGTTCACCCCAACTGTCACTAAATCCTCTCTTCTGCAAAAATAAACTTCAATATTCAATATTCAGTGTTCACCCCAACTGCCACTAAATCCTCTCTTCTGCCAAAGATAACCTTCAATATTCAGTGTTCACCCCAACTGCCACTAAATCCTCTCTTCTGCCAAAAATAACCTTCAATATTCAGTGTTCAGTCTTCACCCCAACTGCCACTAAATCCTCTCTTCTGCCAAATATAACCTTCAATATTCAGTGTTCACCCCAACTGCCACTAAATCCTCTCTTCTGCCAAAAATAACCTTCAATATTCAGGTATCAGTGTTCAGTGTTCACCCCAACTGCCACTAAATCCTCTCTTCTGACAAAAATAATCTTCAATGTTGAGTGTTCAGTGTTCAGTGTTCACCCCAACTGCCACTAAATCCTCTCTTCTGCCAAAAATAACCTTCAATATTCAGTGTTCAGTGTTCAGTGTTCAGTGTTCACCCCAAATGCCACTAAATCCTCTCTTCTGCAAAAAGAACCTTCAATATTCAGTGTTCAGCGTTCAGTGTTCACCCAACTGCCACTAAATCCTCTCTTATGCAAAAATAACCTTCAATATTCAATATTCAGTGTTCAGTGTTCACCGCAACGGCCACTAAATCCTCTCTTCTGCAAAAATAACCTTCAATATTCAGTGTTCAGTGTTCACCCCAACTGCCACTAAATCCTCTCTTCTGCAAAAAGAACCTTCAATATTCAGTGTTCAGCGTTCAGTGTTCACCCAACTGCCACTAAATCCTCTCTTATGCAAAAATAACCTTCAATATTCAATATTCAGTGTTCAGTGTTCACCCCAACTGCCACTAAATCCTCTCTTCTGCAAAAATAACCTTCAATATTCAGTGTTCAGTGTTCACCCCAACTGCCACTAAATCCTCTCTTCTGCCAAAAATAACCTTCAATATTCAATATTCAGTGTTCAGTGTTCACCCCAACTGCCACTAAATCCTCTCTTCTGCAACAATAACCTTCAATATTCAGTGTTCAGTGTTCAGTGTTCACCCCAACTGCCACTAAATCCTCTCTTCTGCAAAAATAACCTTCAATATTCAATATTCATTGTTCAGTGTTCACCCCAACTGCCACTAAATCCTCTCTTCTGCAAAAATAACCTTCAATATTCAATATTCAGTGTTCAGTGTTCACCCCAACTGCCACTAAATCCTCTCTTCTGCAAAAATAACCTTCAATATTCAATATTCAGTGTTCAGTGTTCACCCCAACTGTCACTAAATCCTCTCTTCTGCAAAAATAAACTTCAATATTCAATATTCAATGTTCACCCCAACTGCCACTAAATCCTCTCTTCTGCCAAAGATAACCTTCAATATTCAGTGTTCACCCCAACTGCCACTAAATCCTCTCTTCTGCAAATATATCCTTCAATATTCAATATTCAGTGTTCAGTGTTCACCCCAACTGCCACTAAATCCTCTCGTCTGCCAAAAATAACCTTCAATATTCAGTGATCAGTGTTCAGTGTTCACCCCAACTGCCACTAAATCCTCTCTTCTGCAAAAATAACCTTTAATATTCAGTGTTCAGTGTTCACCCCAACTGCCACTAAATCCTCTCTTCTGCCAAAAATAACCTTCAATATTCAATATTCAGTGTTCAGTGTTCACCCCAACTGCCACTAAATCCTCTCTTCTGCAAAAATAACCTTCAATATTCAGTGTTCAGTGTTCATTGTTCACCCCAACTGCCACTAAATCCTCTCTTCTGCAAAAATAACCTTCAATATTCAATATTCAGTGTTCAGTGTTCACCCCAACTGCCACTAAATCCTCTCTTCTGCAAAAATAACCTTCAATATTCAATATTCAGTGTTCAGTGTTCACCCCAACTGCCACTAAATCCTCTCTTCTGCAAAAATAACCTTCAATATTCAATATTCAGTGTTCAGTGTTCACCCCAACTGTCACTAAATCCTCTCTCCTGCAAAAATAAACTTCAATATTCAATATTCAGTGTTCACCCCAACTGCCACTAAATCCTCTCTTTTGCCAAAGATAACCTTCAATATTCAGTGTTCAGTGTTCACCCCAACTGCCACTAAATCCTCTCTTCTGCCAAAGATAACCTTCAATATTCAGTGTTCACCCCAACTGCCACTAAATCCTCTCTTCTGCCAAAAATAACCTTCAATATTCAGTGTTCAGTGTTCAGTGTTCACCCCAACTGCCACTAAATCCTCTCCTCTGCAAAAATAACCTTCAATATTCAGTGTTCAGTGTTTAGTGTTCACCCCAACTGCCACTAAATCCTCTCTTCTGCCAAAAATAACCTTCAATATTCAGTGTTCAGTGTTCAGTGTTCAGTGTTCACCCCAACTGCCACTAAATCCTCTCTTCTGCCAAAAATAACCTTCAATATTCAGTGTTCAGTGTTCACCCCAACTGCCACTAAATCCTCTCTTCTGCAAAAATAACCTTCAATATTAAATATTCAGTGTTCAGTGTTCATCCCAACTGCCACTAAATCCCCTCTTCTGCAAAAATAACCTTCAATATTCAATATTCAGTGTTCAGTGTTCACCCCAACAGCCACTAAATCCTCTCTTCTGCAAAAATAACCTTCAATATTCAATATTCAGTGTTCAGTGTTAACCCCAACTGCCACTAATCCTCTCTTCTGCAAACATAACCTTCAATATTCAATATTCAGTGTTCAGTTTTCACCCCAACTGCCACTAAATCCTCTCTTCTGCAAAAATAACCTTCAATATTCAATATTCAGTGTTCAGTGTTCACCGCAACGGCCACTAAATCCTCTCTACTGCAAAAATAACCTTCAATATTCAGTGTTCAGTGTTCACCCCAACTGCCACTAAATCCTCTCTTCTGCCAAAAATAACCTTCAATATTCAATATTCAGTGTTCAGTGTTCACCCCAACTGCCACTAAATCCTCTCTTCTGCAAAAATAACCTTCAATATTCAGTGTTCAGTGTTCATTGTTCACCCCAACTGCCACTAAATCCTCTCTTCTGCAAAAATAACCTTCAATATTCAATATTCAGTGTTCAGTGTTCACCCCAACTGCCACTAAATCCTCTCTTCTGCAAAAATAACCTTCAATATTCAATATTCAGTGTTCAGTGTTCACCCCAACTGCCACTAAATCCTCTCTTCTGCAAAAATAACCTTCAATATTCAATATTCAGTGTTCAGTGTTCACCCCAACTGTCACTAAATCCTCTCTCCTGCAAAAATAAACTTCAATATTCAATATTCAGTGTTCACCCCAACTGCCACTAAATCCTCTCTTTTGCCAAAGATAACCTTCAATATTCAGTGTTCACCCCAACTGCCACTAAATCCTCTCTTCTGCCAAAAATAACCTTCAATATTCAGTGTTCAGTGTTCACCCCAACTGCCACTAAATCCTCTCTTCTGCCAAAGATAACCTTCAATATTCAGTGTTCACCCCAACTGCCACTAAATCCTCTCTTCTGCCAAAAATAACCTTCAATATTCAGGTATCAGTGTTCAGTGTTCACCCCAACTGCCACTAAATCCTCTCTTCTGACAAAAATAATCTTCAATGTTGAGTGTTCAGTGTTCAGTGTTCACCCCAACTGCCACTAAATCCTCTCTTCTGCCAAAAATAACCTTCAATATTCAGTGTTCAGTGTTCAGTGTTCAGTGTTCACCCCAAATGCCACTAAATCCTCTCTTCTGCCAAAAATAACCTTCAATATTCAGTGTTCAGTGTTCAGTGTTCACCCCAACTGCCACTAAATCCACTCTTCTGCCAAAAATAACCTTCAATATTCAGTGTTCAGTGTTCACCCCAACTGCCACTAAATCTTCTCTTCTGCAAAAATAACCTTCAATATTCAAAATTCAATGTTCACTGTTCACCCCAACTGCCACTAAATCTTGTCTTCTGCCAAAAATAACCTTCAATATTCAGTGTTCAGTGTTCAGTGTTCACCCCAACTGCCACTAAATCCTCTCCTCTGCAAAAATAACATTCAATATTCAGTGTTCAGTGTTTAGTGTTCACCCCAACTGCCACTAAATCCTCTCTTCTGCCAAAAATAACCTTCAATATTCAGTGTTCAGTGTTCAGTGTTCAGTGTTCACCCCAACTGCCACTAAATCCTCTCTTCTGCCAAAAATAACCTTCAATATTCAGTGTTCAGTGGTCACCCCAACTGCCACTAAATCCTCTCTTCTGCAAAAATAACCTTCAATATTCAATATTCAGTGTTCAGTGTTCATCCCAACTGCCACTAAATCCCCTCTTCTGCAAAAATAACCTTCAATATTCAATATTCAGTGTTCAGTGTTCACCCCAACAGCCACTAAATCCTCTCTTCTGCAAAAATAACCTTCAATATTCAATATTCAGTGTTCAGTGTTAACCCGAACTGCCACTAATCCTCTCTTCTGCAAAAATAACCTTCAATATTCAATATTCAGTGTTCAGTGTTCACCCCAACTGCCACTAAATCCTCTCTTCTGCAAAAATAACCTTCAATATTCAATATTCAGTGTTCAGTGTTCACCGCAACGGCCACTAAATCCTCTCTACTGCAAAAATAACCTTCAATATTGAGCGTTCAGTGTTCACCCAACTGCCACTAAATCCTCTCTTATGCAAAAATAACCTTCAATATTCAATATTCAGTGTTCAGTGTTCACCCCAACTGCCACTAAATCCTCTCTTCTGCAAAAATAACCCTCAATATTCAATATTCAGTGATCAGTGTTCACCCCAACTGCCACTAAATCCTCTCTTCTGCAAAGATAACCTTCAATATTCAATATTCAGTGTTCAGTGTTCACCCCAACTGCCACTAAATCCTCTCTTCTGCAAAAATAACCTTCAATATTCAATATTCAGTGTTCAGTGTTCACCCCAACTGCCACTAAATCCTCTCGTCTGCCAAAAATAACCTTCAATATTCAGTGATCAGTGTTCAGTGTTCACCCCAACTGCCACTAAATCCTCTCTTCTGCAAAAATAACCTTCAATATTCAGTGTTCAGTGTTCACCCCAACTGCCACTAAATCCTCTCTTCTGCAAAAATAACCTTCAATATTCAATATTCAGTGTTCAGTGTTCACCCCAACTGCCACTAAATCCTCTCTTCTGCAAAAATAACCTTCAATATTCAGTGTTCAGTGTTCATTGTTCACCCCAACTGCCACTAAATCCTCTCTTCTGCAAAAATAACCTTCAATATTCAATATTCAGTGTTCAGTGTTCACCCCAACTGCCACTAAATCCTCTCTTCTGCAAAAATAACCTTCAATATTCAATATTCAGTGTTCAGTGTTCACCCCAACTGTCACTAAATCCTCTCTTCTGCAAAAATAAACTTCAATATTCAATATTCAGTGTTCATCCCAACTGCCACTAAATCCTCTCTTCTGCCAAAGATAACCTTCAATATTCAGTGTTCACCCCAACTGCCACTAAATCCTCTCTTCTGCCAAAAATAACCTTCAATATTCAGTGTTCAGTGTTCACCCCAACTGCCACTAAATCCTCTCTTCTGCCAAAGATAACCTTCAATATTCAGTGTTCACCCCAACTGCCACTAAATCCTCTCTTCTGACAAAAATAATCTTCAATATTGAGTGTTCAGTGTTCAGTGTTCACCCCAACTGCCACTAAATCCTCTCTTCTGCCAAAAATAACCTTCAATATTCAGTGTTCAGTGTTCAGTGTTCACCCCAAATGCCACTAAATCCTCTCTTCTGCCAAAAATAACCTTCAATATTCAGTGTTCAGTGTTCAGTGTTCACGCCAACTGCCAGTAAATCCACTCTTCTGCCAAAAATAACCTTCAATATTCAGTGTTCAATGTTCACCCCAACTGCCACTAAATCTTCTCTTCTGCAAAAATAACCTTCAATATTCAATGTTCAGTGTTCAGTGTTCACCCCAACTACCACTAAATCCTCTCTTCTGCCAAAAATAACCTTCAATATTCAGTGTTCAGTGTTCAGTGTTCAGTGTTCACCCCAACTGCCACTAAATCCTCTCTTCTGCCAAAAATAACCTTCAATATTCAAAATTCAATGTTCACTGTTCACCCCAACTGCCACTAAATCTTGTCTTCTGCCAAAAATAACCTTCAATATTCAGTGTTCAGTGTTCAGTGTTCACCCCAACTGCCACTAAATCCTCTCCTCTGCAAAAATAACCTTCAATATTCAGTGTTCAGTGTTTAGTGTTCACCCCAACTGCCACTAAATCCTCTCTTCTGCCAAAAATAACCTTCAATATTCAGTGTTCAGTGTTCAGTGTTCAGTGTTCACCCCAACTGCCACTAAAGCCTCTCTTCTGCCAAAAATAACCTTCAATATTCAGTGTTCAGTGTTCACCCCAACTGCCTCTAAATCCTCTCTTCTCCAAAAATAACCTTCAATATTCAATATTCAATGTTCAGTGTTCATCCCAACTGCCACTAAATCCTCTCTTCTACAAAAATAACCTTCAATATTCAATATTCAGTGTTCAGTGTTCACCCCAACAGCCACTAAATCCTCTCTTCTGCAAAAATAACCTTCAATATTCAATATTCAGTGTTCAGTGTTGACCCCAACTGCCACTAATCCTCTCTTCTGCAAAAATAACCTTCAATATTCAATATTCAGTGTTCAGTGTTCACCCCAACTGCCACTAAATCCTCTCTTCTGCAAAGATAACCTTCAATATTCAATATTCAGTGTTCAGTGTTCACCGCTACCGGCCACTAAATCCTCTCTTCTGCAAAAATAACCTTCAACATTCAGTGTTCAGTGTTCACCCGAATTGCCACTAAATCCTCTCTTCTGCAAAAATAACCTTCAATATTCAATATTCAGTGTCAGTGTTCACCGCAACAGCCGCTAAATCCTCTCTTCTGCAAAAAAATCCTTCAATATTCAATATTCAGTGTTCAGTGTTCACCGCAACGGCCACTAAATCCTCTCTTCTGACAAAATAACCTTCAATATTCAGTGTTCAGTGTTCACCCCAACTGCCACTAAATCCTCTCTTCTGCCAAAAATAACCTTCAATGTTCAGTGTTCAGTGTTCACCCCAACTGCCACTAAATCTTCTCTTCTGCAAATATAACCTTCAATATTCAATATTCGGTGTTCAGTGTTCACCCCAACTGACACTAAATCCTCTCTTCTGCCAAAAATAACCTTCAATATTCAGTGTTCACTGTTCAGTGTTCACCCCAACTGCCACTAAATCCTCTCTTCTGCCAAAAATAACCTTCAATATTCAGTGTTCAGTGTTCAGTGTTCACCCCAAATGCCACTAAATCCTCTCTTCTGCCAAAAATAACCTTCAATATTCAGTGTTCAGTGTTCAGTGTTCACCACAACTGCCACTAAATCCTCCCTTCTGCCAAAAATAACCTTCACTATTCATTGTTCAGTGTTCACCCCAACTGCCACTAAATCTTCTCTTCTGCAAAAATAACCTTCAATATTCAATATTCAGTGTTCAGTGTTCACCCCAACTGCCACTAAATCCTCTCTTCTGCCAAAAATAACCTTCAATATTCAAAATTCAATGTTCAGTGTTCACCCCAACTGCCACTAAATCTTCTCTTCTGCCAAAAATAACCTTCAATATTCAGTGTTCAGTGTTCAGTGTTCACCCCAACTGCCACTAAATCATTTCCTGCAAAAATAACCTTCAATATTCAGTGTTCAGTGTTTAGTGTTCACTCCAACTGCCACTAAATCCTCTCTTCTGCCAAAAATAACCTTCAATATTCAGTGTTCAGTGTTCAGTGTTCATCCCAACTGCCACTAAATCCTCTCTTCTGCAAAAATAACCTTCAACATTCAATATTCAGTGTTCATTGTTCACCCCAACTGCCACTAAATCCTCTTTTCTGCAAAAATAACCTTCAATATTCAATATTCAGTGTTCAGTATCCATCCCAACTGCCACTAAATCCTCTCTTCTGCAAAAATAACCTTCAATATTCAATATTCAGTGTTCTGTATTCACCTCAACTGCCACTAAATCCTCTCTTCTGCAAAAATAACCTTCAATATTCAATATTCAGTGTTCAGTGTTAACCCCAACTGCCACTAAATCCTCTCTTCTGCAAAAATAACCTTCAATATTCAATATTCAGTGTTCAGTGTTCACCCCAACTGCCACTAAATCCTCTCTTCTGCAAAAATAACCTTCAATATTCAATATTCAGTGTTCAGTGTTCACCCCAACTGCCACTAAATCCTCTCTTCTGAGAAAATAACCTTCAATATTCAATATTCAGTGTTCAGTGTTCACTCCAACTGCCACGAAATCCTCTCTTCTGCAAAAATAACCTTCAATATTCAGTGTTCAGTGTTCACCCCAACTGCCTCTAAATCCTCTCTTCTGCAAAAATAACCTTCAATATTCAATATTCAGTGTCCAGTGTTCATCCCAACTGCCACTAAATCCTCTCTTCTACAAAAATAACCTTCAATATTCAATATTCAGTGTTCAGTGTTCACCCCAACAGCCACTAAATCCTCTCTTCTGCAAAAATAACCTTCAATATTCAATATTCAGTGTTCAGTGTTGACCCCAACTGCCACTAATCCTCTCTTCTGCAAAAATAACCTTCAATATTCAATATTCAGTGTTCAGTGTCCACCCCAACTGCCACTAAATCCTCTCTTCTGCAAAAATAACCTTCAATATTCAATATTCAGTGTTCAGTGTTCACTCCAACTGCCACTAAATCCTCTCTTCTGCAAAAATAACCTTCAATATTCAATATTCAGTGTTCAGTGTTCACCCCAACTGCCACTAAATCCTCTCTTCTGCAAAAATAACCTTCAATATTCAATATTCAGTGTTCAGTGTTCACCCCAACTGCCACTAAATCCTCTCTTCTGCAAAAATAACCTTCAATATTCAATATTCAGTGTTCAGTGTTCACCGCAACGGCCACTAAATCCTCTCTTCTGCAAAAATAACCTTCAACATTCAGTGTTCAGTGTTCACCCCAATTGCCACTAAATCCTCTCTTCTGCAAAAATAACCTTCAATATTCAATATTCAGTGTTCAGTGTTCACCGCAACAGCCGCTAAATCCACTCTTCTGCAAAAAAATCCTTCAATATTCAATATTCAGTGTTCAGTGTTCACCGCAACGGCCACTAAATCCTCTCTTCTGGAAAAATAACCTTCAATATTCAGTGTTCAGTGTTCACCCCAACTGCCACTAAATCCTCTCTTCTGCCAAAAATAACCTTCAATGTTCAGTGTTCAGTGTTCACCCCAACTGCCACTAAATCTTCTCTTCTGCAAATATAACCTTCAATATTCAATATTCAGTGTTCAGTGTTCACCCCAACTGACACTAAATCCTCTCTTCTGCCAAAAATAACCTTCAATATTCAGTGTTCACTGTTCAGTGTTCACCCCAACTGCCACTAAATCCTCTCTTCTGCCAAAAATAACCTTCAATATTCAGTGTTCAGTGTTCAGTGTTCACCCCAAATGCCACTAAATCCTCTCTTCTGCCAAAAATAACCTTCAATATTCATTGTTCAGTGTTCAGTGTTCACCACAACTGCCACTAAATCCTCTCTTCTGCCAAAAATAACCTTCACTATTCATTGTTCAGTGTTCACCCCAACTGCCACTAAATCTTCTCTTCTGCAAAAATAACCTTCAATATTCAATATTCAGTGTTCAGTGTTCACCCCAACTGCCACTAAATCCTCTCTTCTGCCAAAAATAACCTTCAATATTCAGTGTTCACTGTTCAGTGTTCACCCCAACTGCCACTAAATCCTCTCTTCTGCCAAAAATAACCTTCAATATTCAAAATTCAATGTTCAGTGTTCACCCCAACTGCCACTAAATTTTTCTTCTGCCAAAAATAACCTTCAATATTCAGTGTTCAGTGTTCAGTGTTCAGTGTTCACCCCAACTGCCACTAAATCATTTCCTGCAAAAATAACCTTCAATATTCAGTGTTCAGTGTTTAGTGTTCACCCCAACTGCCACTAAATCCTCTCTTCTGCCAAAAATAACCTTCAATATTCAGTGTTCAGTGTTCAGTGTTCATCCCAACTGCCACTAAATCCTCTCTTCTGCAAAAATAACCTTCAACATTCAATATTCAGTGTTCATTGTTCACCCCAACTGCCACTAAATCCTCTTTTCTGCAAAAATAACCTTCAATATTCAATATTCAGTGTTCAGTGTTCATCCCAACTGCCACTAAATCCTCTCTTCTGCAAAAATAACCTTCAATATTCAATATTCAGTGTTCAGTGTTCATCCCAACTGCCACTAAATCTTCTCTTCTGCAAATATAACCTTCAATATTCAATATTCGGTGTTCAGTGTTCACCCCAACTGACACTAAATCCTCTCTTCTGCCAAAAATAACCTTCAATATTCAGTGTTCACTGTTCAGTGTTCACCCCAACTGCCACTAAATCCTCTCTTCTGCCAAAAATAACCTTCAATATTCAGTGTTCAGTGTTCAGTGTTCACCCCAAATGCCACTAAATCCTCTCTTCTGCCAAAAATAACCTTCAATATTCAGTGTTCAGTGTTCAGTGTTCACCACAACTGCCACTAAATCCTCCCTTCTGCCAAAAATAACCTTCACTATTCATTGTTCAGTGTTCACCCCAACTGCCACTAAATCTTCTCTTCTGCAAAAATAACCTTCAATATTCAATATTCAGTGTTCAGTGTTCACCCCAACTGCCACTAAATCCTCTCTTCTGCCAAAAATAACCTTCAATATTCAAAATTCAATGTTCAGTGTTCACCCCAACTGCCACTAAATCTTCTCTTCTGCCAAAAATAACCTTCAATATTCAGTGTTCAGTGTTCAGTGTTCACCCCAACTGCCACTAAATCATTTCCTGCAAAAATAACCTTCAATATTCAGTGTTCAGTGTTTAGTGTTCACTCCAACTGCCACTAAATCCTCTCTTCTGCCAAAAATAACCTTCAATATTCAGTGTTCAGTGTTCAGTGTTCATCCCAACTGCCACTAAATCCTCTCTTCTGCAAAAATAACCTTCAACATTCAATATTCAGTGTTCATTGTTCACCCCAACTGCCACTAAATCCTCTTTTCTGCAAAAATAACCTTCAATATTCAATATTCAGTGTTCAGTATCCATCCCAACTGCCACTAAATCCTCTCTTCTGCAAAAATAACCTTCAATATTCAATATTCAGTGTTCTGTATTCACCTCAACTGCCACTAAATCCTCTCTTCTGCAAAAATAACCTTCAATATTCAATATTCAGTGTTCAGTGTTAACCCCAACTGCCACTAAATCCTCTCTTCTGCAAAAATAACCTTCAATATTCAATATTCAGTGTTCAGTGTTCACCCCAACTGCCACTAAATCCTCTCTTCTGCAAAAATAACCTTCAATATTCAATATTCAGTGTTCAGTGTTCACCCCAACTGCCACTAAATCCTCTCTTCTGAGAAAATAACCTTCAATATTCAATATTCAGTGTTCAGTGTTCACTCCAACTGCCACGAAATCCTCTCTTCTGCAAAAATAACCTTCAATATTCAGTGTTCAGTGTTCACCCCAACTGCCTCTAAATCCTCTCTTCTGCAAAAATAACCTTCAATATTCAATATTCAGTGTCCAGTGTTCATCCCAACTGCCACTAAATCCTCTCTTCTACAAAAATAACCTTCAATATTCAATATTCAGTGTTCAGTGTTCACCCCAACAGCCACTAAATCCTCTCTTCTGCAAAAATAACCTTCAATATTCAATATTCAGTGTTCAGTGTTGACCCCAACTGCCACTAATCCTCTCTTCTGCAAAAATAACCTTCAATATTCAATATTCAGTGTTCAGTGTCCACCCCAACTGCCACTAAATCCTCTCTTCTGCAAAAATAACCTTCAATATTCAATATTCAGTGTTCAGTGTTCACTCCAACTGCCACTAAATCCTCTCTTCTGCAAAAATAACCTTCAATATTCAATATTCAGTGTTCAGTGTTCACCCCAACTGCCACTAAATCCTCTCTTCTGCAAAAATAACCTTCAATATTCAATATTCAGTGTTCAGTGTTCACCCCAACTGCCACTAAATCCTCTCTTCTGCAAAAATAACCTTCAATATTCAATATTCAGTGTTCAGTGTTCACCGCAACGGCCACTAAATCCTCTCTTCTGCAAAAATAACCTTCAACATTCAGTGTTCAGTGTTCACCCCAATTGCCACTAAATCCTCTCTTCTGCAAAAATAACCTTCAATATTCAATATTCAGTGTTCAGTGTTCACCGCAACAGCCGCTAAATCCACTCTTCTGCAAAAAAATCCTTCAATATTCAATATTCAGTGTTCAGTGTTCACCGCAACGGCCACTAAATCCTCTCTTCTGGAAAAATAACCTTCAATATTCAGTGTTCAGTGTTCACCCCAACTGCCACTAAATCCTCTCTTCTGCCAAAAATAACCTTCAATGTTCAGTGTTCAGTGTTCACCCCAACTGCCACTAAATCTTCTCTTCTGCAAATATAACCTTCAATATTCAATATTCAGTGTTCAGTGTTCACCCCAACTGACACTAAATCCTCTCTTCTGCCAAAAATAACCTTCAATATTCAGTGTTCACTGTTCAGTGTTCACCCCAACTGCCACTAAATCCTCTCTTCTGCCAAAAATAACCTTCAATATTCAGTGTTCAGTGTTCAGTGTTCACCCCAAATGCCACTAAATCCTCTCTTCTGCCAAAAATAACCTTCAATATTCATTGTTCAGTGTTCAGTGTTCACCACAACTGCCACTAAATCCTCTCTTCTGCCAAAAATAACCTTCACTATTCATTGGTCAGTGTTCACCCCAACTGCCACTAAATCTTCTCTTCTGCAAAAATAACCTTCAATATTCAATATTCAGTGTTCAGTGTTCACCCCAACTGCCACTAAATCCTCTCTTCTGCCAAAAATAACCTTCAATATTCAGTGTTCACTGTTCAGTGTTCACCCCAACTGCCACTAAATCCTCTCTTCTGCCAAAAATAACCTTCAATATTCAAAATTCAATGTTCAGTGTTCACCCCAACTGCCACTAAATTTTTCTTCTGCCAAAAATAACCTTCAATATTCAGTGTTCAGTGTTCAGTGTTCAGTGTTCACCCCAACTGCCACTAAATCATTTCCTGCAAAAATAACCTTCAATATTCAGTGTTCAGTGTTTAGTGTTCACCCCAACTGCCACTAAATCCTCTCTTCTGCCAAAAATAACCTTCAATATTCAGTGTTCAGTGTTCAGTGTTCATCCCAACTGCCACTAAATCCTCTCTTCTGCAAAAATAACCTTCAACATTCAATATTCAGTGTTCATTGTTCACCCCAACTGCCACTAAATCCTCTTTTCTGCAAAAATAACCTTCAATATTCAATATTCAGTGTTCAGTGTTCATCCCAACTGCCACTAAATCCTCTCTTCTGCAAAAATAACCTTCAATATTCAATATTCAGTGTTCAGTATTCACCCCAACTGCCACTAAATCCTCTCTTCTGCAAAAATAACCTTCAATATTCAATATTCAGTGTTCAGTGTTAACCCCAACTGCCACTAAATCCTCTCTTCTGCAAAAATAACCTTCAATATTCAGTGTTCAGTGTTCAGTGTTCACCCCAAATGCCACTAAATCCTCTCTTCTGCCAAAAATAACGTTCAATATTCAGTGTTCAGTGTTCAGTGTTCACCACAACTGCCACTAAATCCTCTCTTCTGCCAAAAATAACCTTCACTATTCATTGTTCAGTGTTCACCCCAACTGCCACTAAATCTTCTCTTCTGCAAAAATAACCTTCAATATTCAATATTCAGTGTTCAGTGTTCACCCCAACTGCCACTAAATCCTCTCTTCTGCCAAAAATAACCTTCAATATTCAAAATTCAATGTTCAGTGTTCACCCCAACTGCCACTAAATCTTCTCTTCTGCCAAAAATAACCTTCAATATTCAGTGTTCAGTGTTCAGTGTTCACCCCAACTGCCACTAAATCATTTCCTGCAAAAATAACCTTCAATATTCAGTGTTCAGTGTTCAGTGTTCATCCCAACTGCCACTAAATCCTCTCTTCTGCAAAAATAACCTTCAACATTCAATATTCAGTGTTCATTGTTCACCCCAACTGCCACTAAATCCTCTTTTCTGCAAAAATAACCTTCAATATTCAATATTCAGTGTTCAGTGTTCATCCCAACTGCCACTAAATCCTCTCTTCTGCAAAAATAACCTTCAATATTCAATATTCAGTGTTCAGTATTCACCCCAACTGCCACTAAATCCTCTCTTCTGCAAAAATAACCTTCAATATTCAATATTCAGTGTTCAGTGTTAACCCCAACTGCCACTAAATCCTCTCTTCTGCAAAAATAACCTTCAATATTCAATATTCAGTGTTCAGTGTTCACCCCAACTGCCACTAAATCCTCTCTTCTGCAAAAATAACCTTCAATATTCAATATTCAGTGTTCAGTGTTCACCCCAACTGCCACTAAATCCTCTCTTCTGAAAAAATAACCTTCAATATTCAATATTCAGTGTTCAGTGTTCACTCCAACTGCCACGAAATCCTCTCTTCTGCAAAAATAACCTTCAATATTCAGTGTTCAGTGTTCACCCCAACTGACTCTAAATCCTCTCTTCTGCAAAAATAACCTTCAATATTCAATATTCAGTGTTCAGTGTTCATCCCAACTGCCACTAAATCCTCTCTTCTACAAAAATAACCTTCAATATTCAATATTCAGTGTTCAGTGTTCAACCCAACAGCCACTAAATCCTCTCTTCTGCAAAAATAACCTTCAATATTCAATATTCAGTGTTCAGTGTTGACCCCAACTGCCACTAAATCCTCTCTTCAGCAAAAATAACCTTCAATATTCAATGTTCAGTGTTCACCGCAACGGCCACTAAATCCTCTCTTCTGCAAAAATAACCTTCAACATTCAGTGTTCAGTGTTCACCCCAATTGCCACTAAATCCTCTCTTCTGCCAAAAATAACCTTCAATATTCAGTGTTCACTGTTCAGTGTTCACCCCAACTGCCACTAAATCCTCTCTTCTGCCAAAAATAACCTTCAATATTCAGTGTTCACTGTTCAGTGTTCACCCCAACTGCCACTAAATCCTCTCTTCTGCCAAAAATAACCTTCAATATTCAAAATTCAATGTTCAGTGTTCACCCCAACTGCCACTAAATCTTCTCTTCTGCCAAAAATAACCTTCAATATTCAGTGTTCAGTGTTCAGTGTTCAGTGTTCACCCCAACTGCCACTAAATCATTTCCTGCAAAAATAACCTTCAATATTCAGTGTTCAGTGTTTAGTGTTCACCCCAACTGCCACTAAATCCTCTCTTCTGCCAAAAATAACCTTCAATATTCAGTGTTCAGTGTTCAGTGTTCATCCCAACTGCCACTAAATCCTCTCTTCTGCAAAAATAACCTTCAACATTCAATATTCAGTGTTCATTGTTCACCCCAACTGCCACTAAATCCTCTTTTCTGCAAAAATAACCTTCAATATTCAATATTCAGTGTTCAGTGTTCATCCCAACTGCCACTAAATCCTCTCTTCTGCAAAAATAACCTTCAATATTCAATATTCAGTGTTCAGTATTCACCCCAACTGCCACTAAATCCTCTCTTCTGCAAAAATAACCTTCAATATTCAATATTCAGTGTTCAGTGTTAACCCCAACTGCCACTAAATCCTCTCTTCTGCAAAAATAACCTTCAATATTCAGTGTTCAGTGTTCAGTGTTCACCCCAAATGCCACTAAATACTCTCTTCTGCCAAAAATAACGTTCAATATTCAGTGTTCAGTGTTCAGTGTTCACCACAACTGCCACTAAATCCTCTCTTCTGCCAAAAATAACCTTCACTATTCATTGTTCAGTGTTCACCCCAACTGCCACTAAATCTTCTCTTCTGCAAAAATAACCTTCAATATTCAATATTCAGTGTTCAGTGTTCACCCCAACTGCCACTAAATCCTCTCTTCTGCCAAAAATAACCTTCAATATTCAGTGTTCACTGTTCAGTGTTCACCCCAACTGCCACTAAATCCTCTCTTCTGCCAAAAATAACCTTCAATATTCAAAATTCAATGTTCAGTGTTCACCCCAACTGCCACTAAATCTTCTCTTCTGCCAAAAATAACCTTCAATATTCAGTGTTCAGTGTTCAGTGTTCACCCCAACTGCCACTAAATCATTTCCTGCAAAAATAACCTTCAATATTCAGTGTTCAGTGTTCAGTGTTCATCCCAACTGCCACTAAATCCTCTCTTCTGCAAAAATAACCTTCAACATTCAATATTCAGTGTTCATTGTTCATCCCAACTGCCACTAAATCCTCTTTTCTGCAAAAATAACCTTCAATATTCAATATTCAGTGTTCAGTGTTCATCCCAACTGCCACTAAATCCTCTCTTCTGCAAAAATAACCTTCAATATTCAATATTCAGTGTTCAGTATTCACCCCAACTGCCACTAAATCCTCTCTTCTGCAAAAATAACCTTCAATATTCAATATTCAGTGTTCAGTGTTAACCCCAACTGCCACTAAATCCTCTCTTCTGCAAAAATAACCTTCAATATTCAATATTCAGTGTTCAGTGTTCACCCCAACTGCCACTAAATCCTCTCTTCTGCAAAAATAACCTTCAATATTCAATATTCAGTGTTCAGTGTTCACCCCAACTGCCACTAAATCCTCTCTTCTGAAAAAATAACCTTCAATATTCAATATTCAGTGTTCAGTGTTCACTCCAACTGCCACGAAATCCTCTCTTCTGCAAAAATAACCTTCAATATTCAGTGTTCAGTGTTCACCCCAACTGACTCTAAATCCTCTCTTCTGCAAAAATAACCTTCAATATTCAATATTCAGTGTTCAGTGTTCATCCCAACTGCCACTAAATCCTCTCTTCTACAAAAATAACCTTCAATATTCAATATTCAGTGTTCAGTGTTCACCCGAACAGCCACTAAATCCTCTCTTCTGCAAAAATAACCTTCAATATTCAATATTCAGTGTTCAGTGTTGACCCCAACTGCCACTAAATCCTCTCTTCTGCAAAAATAACCTTCAATATTCAATGTTCAGTGTTCACCGCAACGGCCACTAAATCCTCTCTTCTGCAAAAATAACCTTCAACATTCAGTGTTCAGTGTTCACCCCAATTGCCACTAAATCCTCTCTTCTGCAAAAATAACCTTCAATATTCAATATTCAGTGTTCAGTGTTCACCGCAACAGCCGCTAAATCCTCTCTTCTGCAAAAAAATCCTTCAATATTCAATATTCAGAGTTCAGTGTTCACCGCAACGGCCACTAAATCCTCTCTTCTGGAAAAATAACCTTCAATATTCAGTGTTCAGTGTTCACCCCAACTGCCACTAAATCCTCTCTTCTGCCAAAAATAACCTTCAATGTTCAGTGTTCAGTGTTCACCCCAACTGCCACTAAATCTTCTCTTCTGCAAATATAACCTTCAATATTCAATATTCAGTGTTCAGTGTTCACCCCAACTGACACTAAATCCTCTCTTCTGCCAAAAATAACCTTCAATATTCAGTGTTCAGTGTTCAGTGTTCACCCCAAATGCCACTAAATCCTCTCTTCTGCCAAAAATAACCTTCAATATTCAGTGTTCAGTGTTCAGTGTTCACCACAACTGCCACTAAATCCTCTCTTCTGCCAAAAATAACCTTCACTATTCATTGTTCAGTGTTCACCCCAACTGCCACTAAATCTTCTCTTCTGCCAAAAATAACCTTCAATATTCAGTGTTCAGTGTTCAGTGTTCACCCCAACTGCCACTAAATCATTTCCTGCAAAAATAACCTTCAATATTCAGTGTTCAGTGTTTAGTGTTCACCCCAACTGCCACTAAATCCTCTCTTCTGCCAAAAATAACCTTCAATATTCAGTGTTCAGTGTTCAGTGTTCATCCCAACTGCCACTAAATCCTCTCTTCTGCAAAAATAACCTTCAACATTCAATATTCAGTGTTCATTGTTCACCCCAACTGCCACTAAATCCTCTTTTCTGCAAAAATAACCTTCAATATTCAATATTCAGTGTTCAGTGTTCATCCCAACTGCCACTAAATCCTCTCTTCTGCAAAAATAACCTTCACTATTCAATATTCAGTGTTCAGTGTTAACCCCAACTCCCACTAAATCCTCTCTTCTGCAAAAATAACCTTCAATATTCAGTGTTCAGTGTTCAGTGTTCACCCCAAATGCCACTAAATCCTCTCTTCTGCCAAAAATAACCTTCAATATTCAGTGTTCAGTGTTCAGTGTTCACCACAACTGCCACTAAATCCTCTCTTCTGCCAAAAATAACCTTCACTATTCATTGTTCAGTGTTCACCCCAACTGCCACTAAATCTTCTCTTCTGCAAAAATAACCTTCAATATTCAATATTCAGTGTTCAGTGTTCACCCCAACTGCCACTAAATCCTCTCTTCTGCCAAAAATAACCTTCAATATTCAGTGTTCACTGTTCAGTGTTCACCCCAACTGCCACTAAATCCTCTCTTCTGCCAAAAATAACCTTCAATATTCAAAATTCAATGTTCAGTGTTCACCCCAACTGCCACTAAATCTTCTTTTCTGCCAAAAATAACCTTCAATATTCAGTGTTCAGTGTTCAGTGTTCACCCCAACTGCCACTAAATCATTTCCTGCAAAAATAACCTTCAATATTCAGTGTTCAGTGTTTAGTGTTCACCCCAACTGCCACTAAATCCTCTCTTCTGCCAAAAATAACCTTCAATATTCAGTGTTCAGTGTTCAGTGTTCATCCCAACTGCCACTAAATCCTCTCTTCTGCAAAAATAACCTTCAACATTCAATATTCAGTGTTCATTGTTCACCCCAACTGCCACTAAATCCTCTTTTCTGCAAAAATAACCTTCAATATTCAATATTCAGTGTTCAGTGTTCATCCCAACTGCCACTAAATCCTCTCTTCTGCAAAAATAACCTTCAATATTCAATATTCAGTGTTCAGTATTCACCCCAACTGCCACTAAATCCTCTCTTCTGCAAAAATAACCTTCAATATTCAATATTCAGTGTTCAGTGTTAACCCCAACTGCCACTAAATCCTCTCTTCTGCAAAAATAACCTTCAATATTCAATATTCAGTGTTCAGTGTTCACCCCAACTGCCACTAAATCCTCTCTTCTGCAAAAATAACATTCAATATTCAATATTCAGTGTTCAGTGTTCACCCCAACTGCCACTAAATCCTCTCTTCTGAAAAAATAACCTTCAATATTCAATATTCAGTGTTCAGTGTTCACTCCAACTGCCACGAAATCCTCTCTTCTGCAAAAATAACCTTCAATATTCAGTGTTCAGTGTTCACCCCAATTGCCACTAAATCCTCTCTTCTGCAAAAATAACCTTCAATATTCAATATTCAGTGTTCAGTGTTCACCGCAACGGCCACTAAATCCTGTCTTCTGCAAAAATAACCTTCAATATTCAATATTCAGTGTTCATTGTTCACCGCAACGGACACTAAATCCTCTCTTCTGGAAAAATAACCTTCAATATGCAGTGTTCAGTGTTCACCCCAACTGCCACTAAATCCTCTCTTCTGCCAAAAATAACCTTCAATATTCAGTGTTCAGTGTTCACCCCAACTGCCACTAAATCTTCTCTTCTGCAAAAATAACCTTCAATATTCAATATTCAGTGTTCAGTGTTCACCCCAACTGCCACTAAATCCTCTCTTCTGCCAAAAATAACCTTCAATATTCAGTGTTCACTGTTCAGTGTTCACCCCAACTGCCACTAAATCTTCTCTTCTGCCGAAAATAACCTTCAATATTCAGTGTTCAATGTTCAGTGTTCACCCCAAGTGCCACTAAATCATTTCCTGCAAAAATAACCTTCAACATTCAATATTCAGTGTTCATTGTTCACCCCAACTGCCACTAAATCCTCTTTTCTGCAAAAATAACCTTCAATATTCAATATTCAGTGTTCAGTGTTCATCCCAACTGCCACTAAATCCTCTCTTCTGCAAAAATAACCTTCAATATTCAATATTCAGTGTTCAGTATTCACCCCAACTGCCACTAAATCCTCTCTTCTGCAAAAATAACCTTCAATATTCAATATTCAGTGTTCAGTGTTAACCCCAACTGCCACTAAATCCTCTCTTCTGCAAAAATAACCTTCAATATTCAATATTCAGTGTTCAGTGTTCACCCCAACTGCCACTAAATCCTCTCTTCTGCAAAAATACCCTTCAATATTCAATATTCAGTGTTCAGTGTTCACCCCAACTGCCACTAAATCCTCTCTTCTGAAAAAATAACCTTCAATATTCAATATTCAGTGTTCAGTGTTCACTCCAACTGCCACGAAATCCTCTCTTCTGCAAAAATAACCTTCAATATTCAGTGTTCAGTGTTCACCCCAATTGCCACTAAATCCTCTCTTCTGCAAAAATAACCTTCAATATTCAATATTCAGTGTTCAGTGTTCACCGCAACGGCCACTAAATCCTGTCTTCTGCAAAAATAACCTTCAATATTCAATATTCAGTGTTCATTGTTCACCGCAACGGACACTAAATCCTCTCTTCTGGAAAAATAACCTTCAATATTCAGTGTTCAGTGTTCACCCCAACTGCCACTAAATCCTCTCTTCTGCCAAAAATAACCTTCAATATTCAGTGTTCAGTGTTCACCCCAACTGCCACTAAATCTTCTCTTCTGCAAAAATAACCTTCAATATTCAATATTCAGTGTTCAGTGTTCACCCCAACTGCCACTAAATCCTCTCTTCTGCCAAAAATAACCTTCAATATTCAGTGTTCACTGTTCAGTGTTCACGCCAACTGCCACTAAATCCTCTCTTCTGCCAAAAATAACCTTCAATATTCAAAATTCAATGTTCAGTGTTCACATCATCTGCCACTAAATCCTCTCTTCTGCCAAAAATAACCTTCAATATTCAGTGTTCAGTGTTCAGTGTTCACCCCAACTGCCACTAAATCCTCTCTTCTGCAAAAATAACCTTCAATATTCAGTGTCCAGTGTTTAGTGTTCACCCCAACTGCCACTAAATCCTCTCTTCTGCCAAAAATAACCTTCAATATTCAAAATTCAATGTTCAATGTTCACCCCAACTGCCACTAAATCCTCTCTTCTGCCAAAACTAACCTTCAATATTCAGTGTTCAGTGTTCAGTATTCACCCCAACTGCCACTAAATCCTCTCTTCTGCCAAAAATAACCTTCAATATTCAGTGTTCAGTGTTCACCCCAACTGCCACTAAATCCTCTCTTCTGCAAAAATAACCTTCAATATTCAATATTCAGTGTTCAGTGTTCACCCCAACTGCCACTAAATCCTCTCTTCTGCAAAAATAACCTTCAATATTCAATATTCAGTGTTCAGTGTTAACCCCAACTGCCACCAAATCCTCTCTTCTGAAAAAATAACCTTCAATATTCAATATTCAGTGTTCAGTGTTCACTCCAACTGCCACTAAATCCTCTCTTCTGCAAAAATAACCTTCAATATTCAGTGTTCAGTGTTCACCCCAATTGCCACTAAATCCTCTCTTCTGCAAAAATAACCTTCAATATTCAATATTCAGTGTTCAGTGTTTCGCGCAACGGCCACTAAATCCTGTCTTCTGCAAACATAACCTTCAATATTCAATATTCAGTGTTCAGTGTTCACCGCAACGGCCACTAAATCCTCTCTTCTGGAAAAATAACCTTCAATATTCAGTGTTCAGTGTTCACCCCAACTGCCACTAAATCATCTCTTCTGCCAAAAATAACCTTCAATATTCAGTGTTCAGTGTTCACCCCAACTGCCACTAAATCTTCTCTTCTGCAAAAATAACCTTCAATATTCAATATTCAGTGTTCAGTGTTCACCCCAACTGCCACTAAATCCTCTCTTCTGCCAAAAATAACCTTCAATATTCAGTGTTCAATGTTCAGTGTTCACCCCAACTGCCACTAAATCCTCTCTTCTGCCAAAAATAACCTTCAATATTCAGTGTTCAGTGTTCAGTGTTCACCCCAACTGCCACTAAATCCTCTCTTCTGCCAAAAATAACCCTCAATATTCAGTGTTCAGTGTTCACCCCAACTGCCACTAAATCCTCTCTTCTGCCAAAAATAACCTTCAATATTCAGTGTTCACCCAAACTGCCACTAAATCCTCTCTTCTGCCAAAAATAACCTTCAATATTCAGTGTTCAGTGTTCACCCCAACTGCCACTAAATCCTCTCTTCTGACAAAAATAACCTTCAATATTCAGTGTTCACTGTTCAGTGTTCACCCCAACTGCCACTAAATCCTCTCTTCTGCCAAAAATAACCTTCAATATTCAGTGTTCAGTGTTCACCCCAACTGCCACTAAATCCTCTCTTCTGCAAAAATAACCTTCAATATTCAATATTCAGTGTTTAGTGTTCACCGCAACGGCCACTAAATCCTCTCTTCTGGAAAAATAACCTTTGATATTCAGTGTTCAGTGTTCACCCCAACTGCCACTAAATCCTCTCTTCTGCCAAAAATAACCTTCAATATTAAGTGTTCAGTGTTCAGTGTTCACCCCAAATGCCACTAAATCCTCTCTTCTGCCAAAAATAACCTTCAATATTCAGTGTTCAGTGTTCACCCCAACTGCCACTAAATCCTCTCTTCTGCAAAAATAACCTTCAATATTCAATATTCAGTGTTCAGTGTTCACCCCAACTGCCACTAAATCCTCTCTTCTGCCAAAAATAACCTTCAAAATTCAATATTCAATGTTCAGTGTTCATCCCAACTGCCACTAAATCCTCTCTTCTGCCAAAAATATCCTTCAACATTCAGTGTTCAGTGTTCACCCCAACTGCCACAAAATCCTCTCTTCTGCCAAAAATAACCTTCAATATTCAGTGTTCACTGTTCAGTGTTCACCCCAACTGCCACTAAATCCTCTCTTCTGCCAAAAATAACCTTCAAAATTCAAAATTCAATGTTCAGTGTTCACCTTAACTGCCACTAAATCCTCTCTTCTGCAAAAATAACCTTCAATATTCAATATTCAGTGTTCAGTGTTCACCCCAACTGCCACTAAATCCTCTCTTCTGCAAAAATAACCTTCAATATTCAATATTCAGTGTTCAGTGTTCATCCCAACTGCCACTAAATCCTCTCTTCTGCAAAAATAACCTTCAATATTCAATATTCAGTGTTCAGTGTTAATCCCAACTGCCACTAAATCCTCTCTTCTGCAAAAATAACCTTCAATATTCAATATTCAGTGTTCAGTGTTCACCCCAACTGCCACTAAATCCTCTCTTCTGCAAAAATAACCTTCAATATTCAATATTCAGTGTTCAGTGTTCACCCCAACTGCCACTAAATCCTCTCTTCTGCAAAAATAACCTTCAATATTCAATATTCAGTGTTCAGTGTTCACTCCAACTGCCACTAAATCCTCTCTTCTGCAAAAATAACCTTCAATATTCAGTGTTCAGTGTTCAGTGTTCACCCCAATTGCCACTAAATCCTCTCTTCTGCAAAAATAACCTTCAATATTCAATATTCAGTGTTCAGTGTTCACCGCAACGGCCACTAAATCCTCTCTTCTGGAAAAATAACCTTCAATTTTCACTGTTCAGTGTTCACCCCAACTGCCACTAAATCCTCTCTTCTGCCAAAGATAACCTTCAATATTCAGTCTTCAGTGTTCACCCCAACTGCCACTAAATCCTCTCTTCTGCCAAAAATAACCTTCAATATTCAGTATTCACCCAAACTGCCACTAAATCCTCTCTTCTGCCAAAAATAACCTTCAATATTCAGTGTTCAGTGTTCACCCCAACTGCCACTAAATCCTCTCTTCTGACAAAAATAACCTTCAATATTCAGTGTTCAGTGTTCAGTGTTCACCCCAACTGCCACTAAATCCTCTCTTCTGCCAAAAATAACCTTCAATATTCAGTGTTCAGTGATCAGTGTTTAGTGTTCACCCCAAATGCCACCAAATCCTCTCTTCTGCCAAAAATAACCTTCAATATTCAGTGTTCAGTGCTCAGTGTTCACCCCAAATCCCACTAAATACTCTCTTCTGCCAAAAATAACCTTCAATATTAAGTGTTCAGTGTTCAGTGTTCATCCCAACTGCCACTAAATCCTCTCTTCTGCCAAAATATCCTTCAATATTCAGTGTTCAGTTTTCACCCCAACTGCCACTAAATCCTCTCTTCTGCCAAAAATAACCTTCAATATTCAGTGTTCACTGTTCACCCCAACTGCCAATAAATCCTCTCTTCTGCAAAAATAACCTTCAATATTCAATATTCAGTGTTCAGTGTTCACCCCAACTGCCACTAAATCCTCTCTTCTGCCAAAAATAACCTTCAATATTCAGTGTTCATTGTTCAGTGTTCACCCTAACTGCCACTAAATCCTCTCTTCTGCAAAAATAACCTTCAATATTCAGTGTTCAGTGTTCAGTGTTCACCCCAACTGCCACTAAATCCTCTCTTCTGCCAAAAATAACCTTCAATATTCAGTGTTCAGGGTTCAGTGTTCACCCCAATTGCCACTAAATCCTCTCGTCTGCCAAAAATAACCTTCAATATTCAATGTTCAGTGTTCACCCCAACTGCCACTAAATCCTCTCTTCTGCCAAAAATAACCTTCAATATTCAGTGTTCAGTGTTCAGTGTTCACCCCAAATGCCACTAAATCCTCTCTTCTGCCAAAAATAACCTTCAATATTCAGTGTTAAGTGTTCACCCCAACTGCCACTAAATCCTCTCTTCTGCAAAAATAACCTTCAATATTCAATATTCAGTGTTCAGTGCTCACCCCAACTGCCACTAAATCCTCTCTTCTGCCAAAAATAACCTTCAAAATTCAATATTCAATGTTCAGTGTTCATCCCAACTGCCACTAAATCCTCTCTTCTGCCAAAAATATCCTTCAATATTCAGTGTTCAGTTTTCACCCCAACTGCCACTAAATCCTCTCTTCTGCCAAAAATAACCTTCAATATTCAGTGTTCACTGTTCAGTGTTCTCCCCAACTGCCACTAAATCCTCTCTTCTGCCAAAAATAACCTTCAATATTCAAAATTCAATGTTCAGTGTTCACCTTAACTGCCACTAAATCCTCTCTTCTGCAAAAATAACCTTCAATATTCAATATTCAGTGTTCATTGTTCACCCCAACTGCCACTAAATCCTCTCTTCTGCAAAAATAACCTTCAATATTCAATATTCAGTGTTCAGTGTTCATCCCAACTGCCACTAAATCCTCTCTTCTGCAAAAATAACCTTCAATATTCAATATTCAGTGTTCAGTATTAACCCCAACTGCCACTAGATCATCTCTTCTGCAAAAATAACCTTCAATATTCAATATTCAGTGTTCAGTGTTCACCCCAACTGCCACTAAATCCTCTCTTCTGCAAAAATAACCTTCAATATTCAATATTCAGTGTTCAGTGTTCACCCCAACTGCCACTAAATCCTCTCTTCTGCCAAAAATAACCTTCAATATTCAGTGTTCAGTGTTCAGTGTTCACCCCAAATGCCACTAAATCCTCTCTTCTGCCAAAAATAACCTTCAATATTCAGTGTTCAGTGTTCACCCCAACTGCCACTAAATCCTCCCTTCTGCAAAAATAACCTTCAATATTCAATATTCAGTGTTCAGTGTTCACCCCAACTGCCACTAAATCCTCTCTTCTGCCAAAAATAACCTTCAATATTCAGTCTTCAGTGTTCACCCCAACTGCCACTAAATCCTCTCTTCTGCCAAAAATAACCTTCAATATTCAGTGTTCACCCAAACTGCCACTAAATCCTCTCTTCTGCCAAAAATAACCTTCAATATTCAGTGTTCAGTGTTCACCCCAACTGCCACTAAATCCTCTCTTCTGCCAAAAATAACCTTCAATATTCAGTGTTCAGTATTCAGTGTTCACCCCAAATGCCACTAAATCCTCTCTTCTGCCAAAAATAACCTTCAATATTCAGTGTTCAGTGTTCACCCCCAACTGCCACTAAATCCTCCCTTCTGCAAAAATAACCTTCAATATTCAATATTCAGTGTTCAGTGTTCACCCCAACTGCCACTAAATCCTCTCTTCTGCCAAAAATAACCTTCAATATTCAGTGTTCAGTGTTCACCCCAACTGCCACTAAATCCTCTCTTCTGCCAAAAATAACCTTCAATATTCAGTGTTCACCCAAACTGCCACTAAATCCTCTCTTCTGCCAAAAATAACCTTCAATATTCAGTGTTCAGTGTTCACCCCAACTGCCACTAAATCCTCTCTTCTGACAAAAATAACCTTCAATATTCAGTGTTCAGTGTTCAGTGTTCACCCCAACTGCCACTAAATCCTCTCTTCTGCCAAAAATAACCTTCAATATTCAGTGTTCAGTGTTCACCCCAATTGCCACTAAATCCTCTCTTCTGCAAAAATAACCTCAATATTCAATATTCAGTGTTCAGTGTTTCCCGCAACGGCCACTAAATCCTGTCTTCTGCAAAAATAACCTTCAATATTCAATATTCAGTGTTCAGTGTTCACCGCAACGGCCACTAAATCCTCTCTTCTGCCAAAAATAACCTTCAATATTCAGTGTTCAGTGTTCACCCCAACTGCCACTAAATCTTCTCTTCTGCAAAAATAACCTTCAATATTCAATATTCAGTGTACAGTGTTCACCCCAACTGCCACTAAATCCTCTCTTCTGCCAAAAATAACCTTCAATATTCAGTGTTCAATGTTCAGTGTTCACCCCAACTGCCACTAAATCCTCTCTTCTGCCAAAAATAACCTTCAATATTCAGTGTTCAGTGTTCAGTGTTCACCCCAACTGCCACTAAATCCTCTCTTCTGCCAAAAATAACCTTCAATATTCAGTGTTCACCCAAACTGCCACTAAATCCTCTCTTCTGCCAAAAATAACCTTCAATATTCAGTGTTCACCCCAACTGCCACTAAATCCTCTCTTCTGCCAAAAATAACCTTCAATATTCAGTGTTCAGTGTTCACCCCAACTGCCACTAAATCCTCTCTTCTGCCAAAAATAACCTTCAATATTCAGTGTTCAGTATTCAGTGTTCACCCCAAATGCCACTAAATCCTCTCTTCTGCCAAAAATAACCTTCAATATTCAGTGTTCAGTGTTCACCCCCAACTGCCACTAAATCCTCCCTTCTGCAAAAATAACCTTCAATATTCAATATTCAGTGTTCAGTGTTCATCCCAACTGCCACTAAATCCTCTCTTCTGCCAAAAATAACCTTCAATATTCAGTGTTCAGTGTTCACCCCAACTGCCACTAAATCCTCTCTTCTGCCAAAAATAACCTTCAATATTCAGTGTTCACCCAAACTGCCACTAAATCCTCTCTTCTGCCAAAAATAACCTTCAATATTCAGTGTTCAGTGTTCACCCCAACTGCCACTAAATCCTCTCTTCTGCCAAAAATAACCTTCAATATTCAGTGTTCACCCAAACTGCCACTAAATCCTCTCTTCTGCCAAAAATAACCTTCAATATTCAGTGTTCAGTGTTCACCCCAACTGCCACTAAATCCTCTCTTCTGCCAAAAATAACCTTCAATATTCAGTGTTCAGTATTCAGTGTTCACCCCAAATGCCACTAAATCCTCTCTTCTGCCAAAAATAACCTTCAATATTCAGTGTTCAGTGTTCACCCCCAACTGCCACTAAATCCTCCCTTCTGCAAAAATAACCTTCAATATTCAATATTCAGTGTTCAGTGTTCACCCCAACTGCCACTAAATCCTCTCTTCTGCCAAAAATAACCTTCAATATTCAGTGTTCAGTGTTCACCCCAACTGCCACTAAATCCTCTCTTCTGCCAAAAATAACCTTCAATATTCAGTGTTCACCCAAACTGCCACTAAATCCTCTCTTCTGCCAAAAATAACCTTCAATATTCAGTGTTCAGTGTTCACCCCAACTGCCACTAAATCCTCTCTTCTGACAAAAATAACCTTCAATATTCAGTGTTCAGTGTTCAGTGTTCACCCCAACTGCCACTAAATCCTCTCTTCTGCCAAAAATAACCTTCAATATTCAGTGTTCAGTGTTCACCCCAATTGCCACTAAATCCTCTCTTCTGCAAAAATAACCTCAATATTCAATATTCAGTGTTCAGTGTTTCCCGCAACGGCCACTAAATCCTGTCTTCTGCAAAAATAACCTTCAATATTCAATATTCAGTGTTCAGTGTTCACCGCAACGGCCACTAAATCCTCTCTTCTGCCAAAAATAACCTTCAATATTCAGTGTTCAGTGTTCACCCCAACTGCCACTAAATCTTCTCTTCTGCAAAAATAACCTTCAATATTCAATATTCAGTGTACAGTGTTCACCCCAACTGCCACTAAATCCTCTCTTCTGCCAAAAATAACCTTCAATATTCAGTGTTCAATGTTCAGTGTTCACCCCAACTGCCACTAAATCCTCTCTTCTGCCAAAAATAACCTTCAATATTCAGTGTTCAGTGTTCAGTGTTCACCCCAACTGCCACTAAATCCTCTCTTCTGCCAAAAATAACCTTCAATATTCAGTGTTCACCCAAACTGCCACTAAATCCTCTCTTCTGCCAAAAATAACCTTCAATATTCAGTGTTCACCCCAACTGCCACTAAATCCTCTCTTCTGCCAAAAATAACCTTCAATATTCAGTGTTCAGTGTTCACCCCAACTGCCACTAAATCCTCTCTTCTGCCAAAAATAACCTTCAATATTCAGTGTTCAGTATTCAGTGTTCACCCCAAATGCCACTAAATCCTCTCTTCTGCCAAAAATAACCTTCAATATTCAGTGTTCAGTGTTCACCCCCAACTGCCACTAAATCCTCCCTTCTGCAAAAATAACCTTCAATATTCAATATTCAGTGTTCAGTGTTCATCCCAACTGCCACTAAATCCTCTCTTCTGCCAAAAATAACCTTCAATATTCAGTGTTCAGTGTTCACCCCAACTGCCACTAAATCCTCTCTTCTGCCAAAAATAACCTTCAATATTCAGTGTTCACCCAAACTGCCACTAAATCCTCTCTTCTGCCAAAAATAACCTTCAATATTCAGTGTTCAGTGTTCACCCCAACTGCCACTAAATCCTCTCTTCTGCCAAAAATAACCTTCAATATTCAGTGTTCAGTGTTCACCCCAATTGCCACTAAATCCTCTCTTCTGCAAAAATAACCTTCAATATTCAATATTCAGTGTTCAGTGTTCACCGCAACGGCCACTAAATCCTCTCTTCTGCCAAAAATAACCTTCAATATTCAGTGTTCAGTGTTCACCCCAACTGCCACTAAATCTTCTCTTCTGCAAAAATAACCTTCAATATTCAATATTCAGTGTTCAGTGTTCACCCCAACTGCCACTAAATCCTCTCTTCTGCCAAAAATAACCTTCAATATTCAGTGTTCAATGTTCAGTGTTCACCCCAACTGCCACTAAATCCTCTCTTCTGCCAAAAATAACCTTCAATATTCAGTGTTCAGTGTTAAGTGTTCACCCCAACTGCCACTAAATCCTCTCTTCTGCCAAAAATAACCTTCAATATTCAGTGTTCAGTGTTCACCCCAACTGCCACTAAATCCTCTCTTCTGCCAAAAATAACCTTCAATATTCAGTGTTCACCCAAACTGCCACTAAATCCTCTCTTCTGCCAAAAATATCCTTCAATATTCAGTGTTCAGTGTTCACCCCAACTGCCACTAAATCCTCTCTTCTGACAAAAATAACCTTCAATATTCAGTGTTCACTGTTCAGTGTTCACCCCAACTGCCACTAAATCCTCTCTTCTGCCAAAAATAACCTTCAATATTCAGTGTTCAGTGTTCACCCCAACTGCCACTAAATCCTCTCTTCTGCCAAAAATAACCTTCAATATTCAGTGTTCACCCAAACTGCCACTAAATCCTCTCTTCTGCCAAAAATAACCTTCAATATTCTGTGTTCAGTGTTCACCCCAACTGCCACTAAATCCTCTCTTCTGACAAAAATAACCTTCAATATTCAGTGTTCAGTGTTCAGTGTTCACCCCAACTGCCACTAAATCCTCTCTTCTGCCAAAAATAACCTTCAATATTCAGTGTTCAGTGTTCACCCCAATTGCCACTAAATCCTCTCTTCTGCAAAAATAACCTTCAATATTCAATATTCAGTGTTCAGTGTTTCCCGCAACGGCCACTAAATCCTGTCTTCTGCAAAAATAACCTTCAATATTCAATATTCAGTGTTCAGTGTTCACCGCAACGGCCACTAAATCCTCTCTTCTGCCAAAAATAACCTTCAATATTCAGTGTTCAGTGTTCACCCCAACTGCCACTAAATCTTCTCTTCTGCAAAAATAACCTTCAATATTCAATATTCAGTGTTCAGTGTTCACCCCAACTGCCACTAAATCCTCTCTTCTGCCAAAAATAACCTTCAATATTCAGTGTTCAATGTTCAGTGTTCACCCCAACTGCCACTAAATCCTCTCTTCTGCCAAAAATAACCTTCAATATTCAGTGTTCAGTGTTCAGTGTTCACCCCAACTGCCACTAAATCCTCTCTTCTGCCAAAAATAACCTTCAATATTCAGTGTTCAGTGTTCACCCCAACTGCCACTAAATCCTCTCTTCTGCCAAAAATAACCTTCAATATTCAGTGTTCACCCAAACTGCCACTAAATCCTCTCTTCTGCCAAAAATAACCTTCAATATTCAGTGTTCAGTGTTCACCCCAACTGCCACTAAATCCTCTCTTCTGACAAAAATAACCTTCAATATTCAGTGTTCACTGTTCAGTGTTCACCCCAACTGCCACTAAATCCTCTCTTCTGCCAAAAATAACCTTCAATATTCAGTGTTCAGTGATCAGTGTTTAGTGTTCACCCCCAAATGCCACTAAATCCTCTCTTCTGCCAAAAATAACCTTCAATATTCAGTGTTCAGTGTTCACCCCAACTGCCACTAAATCCTCTCTTCTGCAAAAATAACCTTCAATATTCAATATTCAGTGTTTAGTGTTCACCGCAACGGCCACTAAATCCTCTCTTCTGGAAAAATAACCTTTAATATTCAGTGTTCAGTGTTCACCCCAACTGCCATTAAATCCTCTCTTCTGCCAAAAATAACCTTCAATATTCAGTGTTCAGTGTTCACCCCAACTGCCACTAAATCCTCTCTTCTGCCAAAAATAACCTTCAAAATTCAATATTCAATGTTCAGTGTTCATCCCAACTGCCACTAAATCCTCTCTTCTGCCAAAAATATCCTTCAATATTCAGTGTTCAGTTTTCACCCCAACTGCCACAAAATCCTCTCTTCTGCCAAAAATAACCTTCAATATTCAGTGTTCACTGTTCAGTGTTCACCCCAACTGCCACTAAATCCTCTCTTCTGCCAAAAATAACCTTCAAAATTCAAAATTCAATGTTCAGTGTTCACCTTAACTGCCACTAAATCCTCTCTTCTGCAAAAATACTCTCTAATATTCAATATTCAGTGTTCAGTGTTCACCCCAACTGCCACTAAATCCTCTCTTCTGCAAAAATAACCTTCAATATTCAATATTCAGTGTTCAGTGTTCATCCCAACTGCCACTAAATCCTCTCTTCTGCAAAAATAAGCTTCAATATTCAATATTCAGTGTTCAGTGTTAACCCCAACTGCCACTAAATCCTCTCTTCTGCAAAAATAACCTTCAATATTCAATATTCAGTGTTCAGTGTTCACCCCAACTGCCACTAAATCCTCTCTTCTGCAAAAATAACCTTCAATATTCAATATTCAGTGTTCAGTGTTCACCCCAACTGCCACTAAATCCTCTCTTCTGCAAAAATAACCTTCAATATTCAATATTCAGTGTTCAGTGTTCACTCCAACTGCCACTAAATCCTCTCTTCTGCAAAAATAACCTTCAATATTCAGTGTTCAGTGTTCAGTGTTCACCCCAATTGCCACTAAATCCTCTCTTCTGCAAAAATAACCTTCAATATTCAATATTCAGTGTTCAGTGTTCACCGCAACGGCCACTAAATCCTCTCTTCTGGAAAAATAACCTTCAATTTTCACTGTTCAGTGTTCACCCCAACTGCCACTAAATCCTCTCTTCTGCCAAAAATAACCTTCAAAATTCAATATTCAATGTTCAGTGTTCATCCCAACTGCCACTAAATCCTCTCTTCTGCCAAAAATATCCTTCAATATTCAGTGTTCAGTTTTCACCCCAACTGCCACAAAATCCTCTCTTCTGCCAAAAATAACCTTCAATATTCAGTGTTCACTGTTCAGTGTTCACCCCAACTGCCACTAAATCCTCTCTTCTGCCAAAAATAACCTTCAAAATTCAAAATTCAATGTTCAGTGTTCACCTTAACTGCCACTAAATCCTCTCTTCTGCAAAAATAACCTTCAATATTCAATATTCAGTGTTCAGTGTTCACCCCAACTGCCACTAAATCCTCTCTTCTGCAAAAATAACCTTCAATATTCAATATTCAGTGTTCAGTGTTCATCCCAACTGCCACTAAATCCTCTCTTCTGCAAAAATAAGCTTCAATATTCAATATTCAGTGTTCAGTGTTAACCCCAACTGCCACTAAATCCTCTCTTCTGCAAAAATAACCTTCAATATTCAATATTCAGTGTTCAGTGTTCACCCCAACTGCCACTAAATCCTCTCTTCTGCAAAAATAACCTTCAATATTCAATATTCAGTGTTCAGTGTTCACCCCAACTGCCACTAAATCCTCTCTTCTGCAAAAATAACCTTCAATATTCAATATTCAGTGTTCAGTGTTCACTCCAACTGCCACTAAATCCTCTCTTCTGCAAAAATAACCTTCAATATTCAGTGTTCAGTGTTCAGTGTTCACCCCAATTGCCACTAAATCCTCTCTTCTGCAAAAATAACCTTCAATATTCAATATTCAGTGTTCAGTGTTCACCGCAACGGCCACTAAATCCTCTCTTCTGGAAAAATAACCTTCAATTTTCACTGTTCAGTGTTCACCCCAACTGCCACTAAATCCTCTCTTCTGCCAAAAATAACCTTCAATATTCAGTGTTCAGTGTTCAGTGTTCACCCCAAATGCCACTAAATCCTCTCTTCTGCCAAAAATAACCTTCAATATTCAGTGTTCAGTGTTCACCCCAACTGCCACTAAATCCTCCCTTCTGCAAAAATAACCTTCAATATTCAATATTCAGTGTTCAATGTTCACCCCAACTGCCACTAAATCCTCTCTTCTGCCAAAAATAACCTTCAATATTCAGTCTTCAGTGTTCACCCCAACTGCCACTAATTCCTCTCTTCTGCCAAAAATAACCTTCAATATTCAGTGTTCAGTGTTCACCCCAACTGCCACTAAATCCTCTCTTCTGACAAAAATAACCTTCAATATTCAGTGTTCAGTGTTCAGTGTTCACCCAAACTGCCACTAAATCCTCTCTTCTGCCAAAAATAACCTTCAATATTCAATATTCAGTGTTCAGTGTTCACCCCAACTGCCACTAAATCCTCTCTTCTGCAAAAATAACCTTCAATATTCAATATTCAGTGTTCAGTGTTCACTCCAACTGCCACTAAATCCTCTCTTCTGCAAAAATAACCTTCAATATTCAGTGTTCAGTGTTCAGTGTTCACCCCAATTGCCACTAAATCCTCTCTTCTGCAAAAATAACCTTCAATATTCAATATTCAGTGTTCAGTGTTCACCGCAACGGCCACTAAATCCTCTCTTCTGGAAAAATAACCTTCAATTTTCACTGTTCAGTGTTCACCCCAACTGCCACTAAATCCTCTCTTCTGCCAAAAATAACCTTCAAAATTCAATATTCAATGTTCAGTGTTCATCCCAACTGCCACTAAATCCTCTCTTCTGCCAAAAATATCCTTCAATATTCAGTGTTCAGTTTTCACCCCAACTGCCACAAAATCCTCTCTTCTGCCAAAAATAACCTTCAATATTCAGTGTTCACTGTTCAGTGTTCACCCCAACTGCCACTAAATCCTCTCTTCTGCCAAAAATAACCTTCAAAATTCAAAATTCAATGTTCAGTGTTCACCTTAACTGCCACTAAATCCTCTCTTCTGCAAAAATAACCTTCAATATTCAATATTCAGTGTTCAGTGTTCACCCCAACTGCCACTAAATCCTCTCTTCTGCAAAAATAACCTTCAATATTCAATATTCAGTGTTCAGTGTTCATCCCAACTGCCACTAAATCCTCTCTTCTGCAAAAATAAGCTTCAATATTCAATATTCAGTGTTCAGTGTTAACCCCAACTGCCACAAAATCCTCTCTTCTGCAAAAATAACCTTCAATATTCAATATTCAGTGTTCAGTGTTCACCCCAACTGCCACTAAATCCTCTCTTCTGCAAAAATAACCTTCAATATTCAATATTCAGTGTTCAGTGTTCACCCCAACTGCCACTAAATCCTCTCTTCTGCAAAAATAACCTTCAATATTCAATATTCAGTGTTCAGTGTTCACTCCAACTGCCACTAAATCCTCTCTTCTGCAAAAATAACCTTCAATATTCAGTGTTCAGTGTTCAGTGTTCACCCCAATTGCCACTAAATCCTCTCTTCTGCAAAAATAACCTTCAATATTCAATATTCAGTGTTCAGTGTTCACCGCAACGGCCACTAAATCCTCTCTTCTGGAAAAATAACCTTCAATTTTCACTGTTCAGTGTTCACCCCAACTGCCACTAAATCCTCTCTTCTGCCAAAAATAACCTTCAATATTCAGTGTTCGGTGTTCAGTGTTCACCCCAAATGCCACTAAATCCTCTCTTCTGCCAAAAATAACCTTCAATATTCAGTGTTCAGTGTTCACCCCAACTGCCACTAAATCCTCCCTTCTGCAAAAATAACCTTCAATATTCAATATTCAGTGTTCAGTGTTCACCCCAACTGCCACTAAATCCTCTCTTCTGCCAAAAATAACCTTCAATATTCAGTCTTCAGTGTTCACCCCAACTGCCACTAATTCCTCTCTTCTGCCAAAAATAACCTTCAATATTCAGTGTTCAGTGTTCACCCCAACTGCCACTAAATCCTCTCTTCTGACAAAAATAACCTTCAATATTCAGTGTTCAGTGTTCAGTGTTCACCCAAACTGCCACTAAATCCTCTCTTCTGCCAAAAATAACCTTCAATATTCAGTGTTCAGTGTTCACCCCAACTGCCACTAAATCCTCTCTTCTGACAAAAATAACCTTCAATATTCAGTGTTCAGTGTTCAGTGTTCACCCCAACTGCCACTAAATCCTCTCTTCTGCCAAAAATAACCTTCAATATTCAGTGTTCAGTGATCAGTGTTTAGTGTTCACCCCAAATGCCACTAAATCCTCTCTTCTGCCAAAAATAACCTTCAATATTCAGTGTTCAGTGTTCAGTGTTCACCCCAAATGCCACTAAATACTCTCTTCTGCCATAAATAACCTTCAATATTCAGTGTTCAGTGTTCAGTGTTCATCCCAACTGCCACTAAATCCTCTCTTCTGCCAAAATATCCTTCAATATTCAGTGTTCAGTTTTCACCCCAACTGCCACTAAATCCTCTCTTCTGCCAAAAATAACCTTCAATATTCAGTGTTCAGTGTTCACCCCAACTGCCAATAAATCCTCTCTTCTGCAAAAATAACCTTCAATATTCAATATTCAGTGTTCAGTGTTCACCCCAACTGCCACTAAATCCTCTCTTCTGCCAAAAATAACCTTCAATATTCAGTGTTCATTGTTCAGTGTTCACCCTAACTGCCACTAAATCCTCTCTTCTGCAAAAATAACCTTCAATATTCAGTGTTCAGTGTTCAGTGTTCACCCCAACTGCCACTAAATCCTCTCTTCTGCCAAAAATAACCTTCAATATTCAGTGTTCAGGGTTCAGTGTTCACCCCAATTGCCACTAAATCCTCTCGTCTGCCAAAAATAACCTTCAATATTCAATGTTCAGTGTTCACCCCAACTGCCACTAAATCCTCTCTTCTGCCAAAAATAACCTTCAATATTCAGTGTTCAGTGTTCACCCCAAATGCCACTAAATCCTCTCTTCTGCCAAAAATAACCTTCAATATTCAGTGTTCAGTGTTCACCCCAACTGCCACTAAATCCTCTCTTCTGCCAAAAATAACCTTCAAAATTCAATATTCAATGTTCAGTGTTCATCCCAACTGCCACTACATCCTCTCTTCTGCCAAAAATATCCTTCAATATTCAGTGTTCAGTTTTCATCCCAACTGCCACTAAATCCTCTCTTCTGCCAAAAATAACCTTCAATATTCAGTGTTCACTGTTCAGTGTTCACCCCAACTGCCACTAAATCCCCTCTTCTGCCAAAAATAACCTTCAATATTCAAAATTCAATGTTCAGTGTTCACCATAACTTCCACTAAATCCTCTCTTCTGCAAAAATAACCTTCAATATTCAATATTCAGTGTTCATTGTTCACCCCAACTGCCACTAAATCCTCTCTTCTGCAAAAATAACCTTCAATATTCAATATTCAGTGTTCAGTGTTCATCCCAACTGCCACTAAATCCTCTCTTCTGCAAAAATAACCTTCAATATTCAGTGTTCAGTGTTCAGTGTTCACCCCAAATGCCACTAAATCCTCTCTTCTGCCAAAAATAACCTTCAATATTCAGTCTTCAGTGTTCACCCCAACTGCCACTAAATCCTCCCTTCTGCAAAAATAACCTTCAATATTCAATATTCAGTGTTCACTGTTCACCCCAACTGCCACTAAATCCTCTCTTCTGCCAAAAATAACCTTCAATATTCAGTCTTCAGTGTTCACCCCAACTGCCACTAAATCCTCTCTTCTGCCAAAAATAACCTTCAATATTCAGTGTTCACCCAAACTGCCACTAAATCCTCTCTTCTGCCAAAAATAACCTTCAATATTCAGTGTTCAGTGTTCACCCCAACTGCCACTAAATCCTCTCTTCTGACAAAAATAACCTTCAATATTCAGTGTTCAGTGTTCAGTGTTCACCCCAACTGCCACTAAATCCTCTCTTCTGCCAAAAATAACCTTCAATATTCAGTGTTCAGTGTTCAGTGTTCACCCCAAATGCCACTAAATCCTCTCTTCTGCCAAAAATAACCTTCAATATTCAGTGTTCAGTGTTCACCCCAACTGCCACTAAATCCTCCCTTCTGCAAAAATAACCTTCAATATTCAATATTCAGTGTTCAGTGTTCACCCCAACTGCCACTAAATCCTCTCTTCTGCCAAAAATAACCTTCAATATTCAGTCTTCAGTGTTCACCCCAACTGCCACTAAATCCTCTCTTCCGCCAAAAATAACCTTCAATATTCAGTGTTCACCCAAACTGCCACTAAATCCTCTCTTCTGCCAAAAATAACCTTCAATATTCAGTGTTCAGTGTTCACCCCAACTGCCACTAAATCCTCTCTTCTGACAAAAATAACCTTCAATATTCAGTGTTCAGTGTTCAGTGTTCACCCCAACTAACACTAAATCCTCTCTTCTGCCAAAAATAACCTTCAATATTCAGTGTTCAGTGATCAGTGTTCATCCCAACTGCCACTAAATCCTCTCTTCTGCCAAAATATCCTTCAATATTCAGTGTTCAGTTTTCACCCCAACTGCCACTAAATCCTCTCTTCTGCCAAAAATAACCTTAAATATTCAGTGTTCAGTTTTCACCCCCACTGCCACTAAATCCTCTCTTCTGCAAAAATAACCTTCAATATTCAGTGTTCAGTATTCAGTGTTCACCCAAACTGCCACTAAATCTTCTCTTCTGCCAAAAATAACCTTCAATATTCAGTGTCAAGTGTTCAGTGTTCACCCCAACTGCCACTAAATCCTCTCTTCTGCCAAAAATAACCTTCAATATTCAGTGTTCAGTGTTCACCCCAACTGCCAATAAATCCTCTCTTCTGCAAAAATAACCTTCAATATTCAATATTCAGTGTTCAGTGTTCACCCCAACTGCCACTAAATCCTCTCTTCTGCCAAAAATAACCTTCAATATTCAGTGTTCATTGTTCAGTGTTCACCCTAACTGCCACTAAATCCTCTCTTCTGCAAAAATAACCTTCAATATTCAGTGTTCAGTGTTCAGTGTTCACCCCAACTGCCACTAAATCCTCTCTTCTGCCAAAAATAACCTTCAATATTCAGTGTTCAGGGTTCAGTGTTCACCCCAATTGCCACTAAATCCTCTCGTCTGCCAAAAATAACCTTCAATATTCAATGTTCAGTGTTCACCCCAACTGCAACTAAATCCTCTCTTCTGCCAAAAATAACCTTCAATATTCAGTGTTCAGTGTTCAGTGTTCACCCCAACTGCCACTAAATCCTCTCTTCTGCAAAAATAACCTTCAATATTCAATATTCAGTGTTCAGTGTTCACCCCAACTGCCACTAAATCCTCTCTTCTGCCAAAAATAACCTTCAAAATTCAATATTCAATGTTCAGTGTTCATCCCAACTGCCACTAAATCCTCTCTTCTGCCAAAAATATCCTTCAATATTCAGTGTTCAGTTTTCATCCCAACTGCCACTAAATCCTCTCTTCTGCCAAAAATAACCTTCAATATTCAGTGTTCACTGTTCAGTGTTCACCCCAACTGCCACTAAATCCTCTCTTCTGCCAAAAATAACCTTCAATATTCAAAATTCAGTGTTCATTGTTCACCCCAACTGCCACTAAATCCTCTCTTCTGCAAAAATAACCTTCAATATTCAATATTCAGTGTTCAGTGTTCATCCCAACTGCCACTAAATCCTCTCTTCTGCAAAAATAACCTTCAATATTCAATATTCAGTGTTCAGTATTAACCCCAACTGCCACTAAATCCTCTCTTCTGCAAAAAATAACCTTCAATATTCAATATTCAGTGTTCAGTGTTCACCCCAAATGCCACTAAATCCTCTCTTCTGCCAAAAATAACCTTCAATATTCAGTGTTCAGTGTTCAGTGTTCACCCCAAATGCCACTAAATCCTCTCTTCTGCCAAAAATAACCTTCAATATTCAGTGTTCAGTGTTCACCCCAACTGCCACTAAATCCTCCCTTCTGCAAAAATAACCTTCAATATTCAATATTCAGTGTTCAGTGTTCACCCCAACTGCCACTAAATCCTCTCTTCTGCCAAAAATAACCTTCAATATTCAGTGTTCACCCAAACTGCCACTAAATCCTCTCTTCTGCCAAAAATAACCTTCAATATTCAGTCTTCAGTGTTCACCCCAACTGCCACTAAATCCTCTCTTCTGCCAAAAATAACCTTCAATATTCAGTGTTCACCCAAACTGCCACTAAATCCTCTCTTCTGCCAAAAATAACCTTCAATATTCAGTGTTCAGTGTTCACCCCAACTGCCACTAAATCCTCTCTTCTGACAAAAATAACCTTCAATATTCAGTGTTCAGTGTTCAGTGTTCACCCCAACTGCCACTAAATCCTCTCTTCTGCCAAAAATAACCTTCAATATTCAGTGTTCAGTGTTCAGTGTTCACCCCAAATGCCACTAAATCCTCTCTTCTGCCAAAAATAACCTTCAATATTCAGTGTTCAGTGTTCACCCCAACTGCCACTAAATCCTCCCTTCTGCAAAAATAACCTTCAATATTCAATATTCAGTGTTCAGTGTTCACCCCAACTGCCACTAAATCCTCTCTTCTGCCAAAAATAACCTTCAATATTCAGTCTTCAGTGTTCACCCCAACTGCCACTAAATCCTCTCTTCTGCCAAAAATAACCTTCAATATTCAGTGTTCACCCAAACTGCCACTAAATCCTCTCTTCTGCCAAAAATAACCTTCAATATTCAGTGTTCAGTGTTCACCCCAACTGCCACTAAATCCTCTCTTCTGACAAAAATAACCTTCAATATTCAGTGTTCAGTGTTCAGTGTTCACCCCAACTAACACTAAATCCTCTCTTCTGCCAAAAATAACCTTCAATATTCAGTGTTCAGTGATCAGTGTTCATCCCAACTGCCACTAAATCCTCTCTTCTGCCAAAATATCCTTCAATATTCAGTGTTCAGTTTTCACCCCAACTGCCACTAAATCCTCTCTTCTGCCAAAAATAACCTTAAATATTCAGTGTTCAGTTTTCACCCCCACTGCCACTAAATCCTCTCTTCTGCAAAAATAACCTTCAATATTCAGTGTTCAGTATTCAGTGTTCACCCAAACTGCCACTAAATCTTCTCTTCTGCCAAAAATAACCTTCAATATTCAGTGTCAAGTGTTCAGTGTTCACCCCAACTGCCACTAAATCCTCTCTTCTGACAAAAATAACCTTCAATATTCAGTGTTCAGTGTTCAGTGTTCACCCCAACTAACACTAAATCCTCTCTTCTGCCAAAAATAACCTTCAATATTCAGTGTTCAGTGATCAGTGTTCATCCCAACTGCCACTAAATCCTCTCTTCTGCCAAAATATCCTTCAATATTCAGTGTTCAGTTTTCACCCCAACTGCCACTAAATCCTCTCTTCTGCCAAAAATAACCTTAAATATTCAGTGTTCAGTTTTCACCCCCACTGCCACTAAATCCTCTCTTCTGCAAAAATAACCTTCAATATTCAGTGTTCAGTATTCAGTGTTCACCCAAACTGCCACTAAATCTTCTCTTCTGCCAAAAATAACCTTCAATATTCAGTGTCAAGTGTTCAGTGTTCACCCCAACTGCCACTAAATCCTCTCTTCTGCCAAAAATAACCTTCAATATTCAGTGTTCAGTGTTCACCCCAACTGCCAATAAATCCTCTCTTCTGCAAAAATAACCTTCAATATTCAATATTCAGTGTTCAGTGTTCACCCCAACTGCCACTAAATCCTCTCTTCTGCCAAAAATAACCTTCAATATTCAGTGTTCATTGTTCAGTGTTCACCCTAACTGCCACTAAATCCTCTCTTCTGCAAAAATAACCTTCAATATTCAGTGTTCAGTGTTCAGTGTTCACCCCAACTGCCACTAAATCCTCTCTTCTGCCAAAAATAACCTTCAATATTCAGTGTTCAGGGTTCAGTGTTCACCCCAATTGCCACTAAATCCTCTCGTCTGCCAAAAATAACCTTCAATATTCAATGTTCAGTGTTCACCCCAACTGCCACTAAATCCTCTCTTCTGCCAAAAATAACCTTCAATATTCAGTGTTCAGTGTTCAGTGTTCACCCCAACTGCCACTAAATCCTCTCTTCTGCAAAAATAACCTTCAATATTCAATATTCAGTGTTCAGTGTTCATCCCAACTGCCACTAAATCCTCTCTTCTGCAAAAATAACCTTCAATATTCAATATTCAGTGTTCAGTATTAACCCCAACTGCCACTAAATCCTCTCTTCTGCAAAAAATAACCTTCAATATTCAATATTCAGTGTTCAGTGTTCACCCCAACTGCCACTAAATCCTCTCTTCTGCAAAAATAACCTTCAATATTCAATATTCAGTGTTCAGTGTTCACCCCAAATGCCACTAAATCCTCTCTTCTGCCAAAAATAACCTTCAATATTCAGTGTTCAGTGTTCAGTGTTCACCCCAAATGCCACTAAATCCTCTCTTCTGCCAAAAATAACCTTCAATATTCAGTGTTCAGTGTTCACCCCAACTGCCACTAAATCCTCCCTTCTGCAAAAATAACCTTCAATATTCAATATTCAGTGTTCAGTGTTCACCCCAACTGCCACTAAATCCTCTCTTCTGCCAAAAATAACCTTCAATATTCAGTGTTCACCCAAACTGCCACTAAATCCTCTCTTCTGCCAAAAATAACCTTCAATATTCAGTCTTCAGTGTTCACCCCAACTGCCACTAAATCCTCTCTTCTGCCAAAAATAACCTTCAATATTCAGTGTTCACCCAAACTGCCACTAAATCCTCTCTTCTGCCAAAAATAACCTTCAATATTCAGTCTTCAGTGTTCACCCCAACTGCCACTAAATCCTCTCTTCTGCCAAAAATAACCTTCAATATTCAGTGTTCACCCAAACTGCCACTAAATCTTCTCTTCTGCCAAAAATAACCTTCAATATTCAGTGTCAAGTGTTCAGTGTTCACCCCAACTGCCACTAAATCCTCTCTTCTGCCAAAAATAACCTTCAATATTCAGTGTTCAGTGTTCACCCCAACTGCCAATAAATCCTCTCTTCTGCAAAAATAACCTTCAATATTCAATATTCAGTGTTCAGTGTTCACCCCAACTGCCACTAAATCCTCTCTTCTGCCAAAAATAACCTTCAATATTCAGTGTTCATTGTTCAGTGTTCACCCTAACTGCCACTAAATCCTCTCTTCTGCAAAAATAACCTTCAATATTCAGTGTTCAGTGTTCAGTGTTCACCCCAACTGCCACTAAATCCTCTCTTCTGCCAAAAATAACCTTCAATATTCAGTGTTCAGGGTTCAGTGTTCACCCCAATTGCCACTAAATCCTCTCGTCTGCCAAAAATAACCTTCAATATTCAATGTTCAGTGTTCACCCCAACTGCCACTAAATCCTCTCTTCTGCCAAAAATAACCTTCAATATTCAGTGTTCAGTGTTCAGTGTTCACCCCAACTGCCACTAAATCCTCTCTTCTGCAAAAATAACCTTCAATATTCAATATTCAGTGTTCAGTGTTCATCCCAACTGCCACTAAATCCTCTCTTCTGCAAAAATAACCTTCAATATTCAATATTCAGTGTTCAGTATTAACCCCAACTGCCACTAAATCCTCTCTTCTGCAAAAAATAACCTTCAATATTCAATATTCAGTGTTCAGTGTTCACCCCAACTGCCACTAAATCCTCTCTTCTGCAAAAATAACCTTCAATATTCAATATTCAGTGTTCAGTGTTCACCCCAAATGCCACTAAATCCTCTCTTCTGCCAAAAATAACCTTCAATATTCAGTGTTCAGTGTTCAGTGTTCACCCCAAATGCCACTAAATCCTCTCTTCTGCCAAAAATAACCTTCAATATTCAGTGTTCAGTGTTCACCCCAACTGCCACTAAATCCTCCCTTCTGCAAAAATAACCTTCAATATTCAATATTCAGTGTTCAGTGTTCACCCCAACTGCCACTAAATCCTCTCTTCTGCCAAAAATAACCTTCAATATTCAGTGTTCACCCAAACTGCCACTAAATCCTCTCTTCTGCCAAAAATAACCTTCAATATTCAGTCTTCAGTGTTCACCCCAACTGCCACTAAATCCTCTCTTCTGCCAAAAATAACCTTCAATATTCAGTGTTCACCCAAACTGCCACTAAATCCTCTCTTCTGCCAAAAATAACCTTCAATATTCAGTGTTCAGTGTTCACCCCAACTGCCACTAAATCCTCTCTTCTGACAAAAATAACCTTCAATATTCAGTGTTCAGTGTTCAGTGTTCACCCCAACTGCCACTAAATCCTCTCTTCTGCCAAAAATAACCTTCAATATTCAGTGTTCAGTGTTCAGTGTTCACCCCAAATGCCACTAAATCCTCTCTTCTGCCAAAAATAACCTTCAATATTCAGTGTTCAGTGTTCACCCCAACTGCCACTAAATCCTCCCTTCTGCAAAAATAACCTTCAATATTCAATATTCAGTGTTCAGTGTTCACCCCAACTGCCACTAAATCCTCTCTTCTGCCAAAAATAACCTTCAATATTCAGTCTTCAGTGTTCACCCCAACTGCCACTAAATCCTCTCTTCTGACAAAAATAACCTTCAATATTCAGTGTTCAGTGTTCAGTGTTCACCCCAACTAACACTAAATCCTCTCTTCTGCCAAAAATAACCTTCAATATTCAGTGTTCAGTGATCAGTGTTCATCCCAACTGCCACTAAATCCTCTCTTCTGCCAAAATATCCTTCAATATTCAGTGTTCAGTTTTCACCCCAACTGCCACTAAATCCTCTCTTCTGCCAAAAATAACCTTAAATATTCAGTGTTCAGTTTTCACCCCCACTGCCACTAAATCCTCTCTTCTGCAAAAATAACCTTCAATATTCAGTGTTCAGTATTCAGTGTTCACCCAAACTGCCACTAAATCTTCTCTTCTGCCAAAAATAACCTTCAATATTCAGTGTCAAGTGTTCAGTGTTCACCCCAACTGCCACTAAATCCTCTCTTCTGCCAAAAATAACCTTCAATATTCAGTGTTCAGTGTTCACCCCAACTGCCAATAAATCCTCTCTTCTGCAAAAATAACCTTCAATATTCAATATTCAGTGTTCAGTGTTCACCCCAACTGCCACTAAATCCTCTCTTCTGCCAAAATATCCTTCAATATTCAGTGTTCAGTTTTCACCCCAACTGCCACTAAATCCTCTCTTCTGCCAAAAATAACCTTCAATATTCAGTGTTCACTGTTCACCCCAACTGCCAATAAATCCTCTCTTCTGCAAAAATAACCTTCAATATTCAATATTCAGTGTTCAGTGTTCACCCCAACTGCCACTAAATCCTCTCTTCTGCCAAAAATAACCTTCAATATTCAGTGTTCATTGTTCAGTGTTCACCCTAACTGCCACTAAATCCTCTCTTCTGCAAAAATAACCTTCAATATTCAGTGTTCAGTGTTCAGTGTTCACCCCAACTGCCACTAAATCCTCTCTTCTGCCAAAAATAACCTTCAATATTCAGTGTTCAGGGTTCAGTGTTCACCCCAATTGCCACTAAATCCTCTCGTCTGCCAAAAATAACCTTCAATATTCAATGTTCAGTGTTCACCCCAACTGCCACTAAATCCTCTCTTCTGCCAAAAATAACCTTCAATATTCAGTGTTCAGTGTTCAGTGTTCACCCCAAATGCCACTAAATCCTCTCTTCTGCCAAAAATAACCTTCAATATTCAGTGTCAAGTGTTCACCCCAACTGCCACTAAATCCTCTCTTCTGCAAAAATAACCTTCAATATTCAATATTCAGTGTTCAGTGTTCACCCCAACTGCCACTAAATCCTCTCTTCTGCCAAAAATAACCTTCAAAATTCAATATTCAATGTTCAGTGTTCATCCCAACTGCCACTAAATCCTCTCTTCTGCCAAAAATATCCTTCAATATTCAGTGTTCAGTTTTCACCCCAACTGCCACTAAATCCTCTCTTCTGCCAAAAATAACCTTCAATATTCAGTGTTCACTGTTCAGTGTTCACCCCAACTGCCACTAAATCCTCTCTTCTGCCAAAAATAACCTTCAATATTCAAAATTCAATGTTCAGTGTTCACCTTAACTGCCACTAAATCCTCTCTTCTGCAAAAATAACCTTCAATATTCAATATTCAGTGTTCATTGTTCACCCCAACTGCCACTAAATCCTCTCTTCTGCAAAAATAACCTTCAATATTCAATATTCAGTGTTCAGTGTTCATCCCAACTGCCACTAAATCCTCTCTTCTGCAAAAATAACCTTCAATATTCAATATTCAGTGTTCAGTATTAACCCCAACTGCCACTAAATCCTCTCTTCTGCAAAAATAACCTTCAATATTCAATATTCAGTGTTCAGTGTTCACCCCAACTGCCACTAAATCCTCTCTTCTGCAAAAATAACCTTCAATATTCAATATTCAGTGTTCAGTGTTCACCCCAACTGCCACTAAATCCTCTCTTCTGCCAAAAATAACCTTCAATATTCAGTGTTCAGTGTTCAGTGTTCACCCCAAATGCCACTAAATCCTCTCTTCTGCCAAAAATAACCTTCAATATTCAGTGTTCAGTGTTCACCCCAACTGCCACTAAATCCTCCCTTCTGCAAAAATAACCTTCAATATTCAATATTCAGTGTTCAGTGTTCACCCCAACTGCCACTAAATCCTCTCTTCTGCCAAAAATAACCTTCAATATTCAGTCTTCAGTGTTCACCCCAACTGCCACTAAATCCTCTCTTCTGCCAAAAATAACCTTCAATATTCAGTGTTCACCCAAACTGCCACTAAATCCTCTCTTCTGCCAAAAATAACCTTCAATATTCAGTGTTCAGTGTTCACCCCAACTGCCACTAAATCCTCTCTTCTGCCAAAAATAACCTTCAATATTCAGTGTTCAGTATTCAGTGTTCACCCCAAATGCCACTAAATCCTCTCTTCTGCCAAAAATAACCTTCAATATTCAGTGTTCAGTGTTCACCCCCAACTGCCACTAAATCCTCCCTTCTGCAAAAATAACCTTCAATATTCAATATTCAGTGTTCAGTGTTCACCCCAACTGCCACTAAATCCTCTCTTCTGCCAAAAATAACCTTCAATATTCAGTGTTCAGTGTTCACCCCAACTGCCACTAAATCCTCTCTTCTGCCAAAAATAACCTTCAATATTCAGTGTTCACCCAAACTGCCACTAAATCCTCTCTTCTGCCAAAAATAACCTTCAATATTCAGTGTTCAGTGTTCACCCCAACTGCCACTAAATCCTCTCTTCTGACAAAAATAACCTTCAATATTCAGTGTTCAGTGTTCAGTGTTCACCCCAACTGCCACTAAATCCTCTCTTCTGCCAAAAATAACCTTCAATATTCAGTGTTCAGTGTTCACCCCAATTGCCACTAAATCCTCTCTTCTGCAAAAATAACCTTCAATATTCAATATTCAGTGTTCAGTGTTTCCCGCAACGGCCACTAAATCCTGTCTTCTGCAAAAATAACCTTCAATATTCAATATTCAGTGTTCAGTGTTCACCGCAACGGCCACTAAATCCTCTCTTCTGCCAAAAATAACCTTCAATATTCAGTGTTCAGTGTTCACCCCAACTGCCACTAAATCTTCTCTTCTGCAAAAATAACCTTCAATATTCAATATTCAGTGTACAGTGTTCACCCCAACTGCCACTAAATCCTCTCTTCTGCCAAAAATAACCTTCAATATTCAGTGTTCAATCTTCAGTGTTCACCCCAACTGCCACTAAATCCTCTCTTCTGCCAAAAATAACCTTCAATATTCAGTGTTCAGTGTTCAGTGTTCACCCCAACTGCCACTAAATCCTCTCTTCTGCCAAAAATAACCTTCAATATTCAGTCTTCAGTGTTCACCCCAACTGCCACTAAATCCTCTCTTCTGCCAAAAATAACCTTCAATATTCAGTGTTCACCCAAACTGCCACTAAATCCTCTCTTCTGCCAAAAATAACCTTCAATATTCAGTGTTCAGTGTTCACCCCAACTGCCACTAAATCCTCTCTTCTGCCAAAAATAACCTTCAATATTCAGTGTTCAGTATTCAGTGTTCACCCCAAATGCCACTAAATCCTCTCTTCTGCCAAAAATAACCTTCAATATTCAGTGTTCAGTGTTCACCCCCAACTGCCACTAAATCCTCCCTTCTGCAAAAATAACCTTCAATATTCAATATTCAGTGTTCAGTGTTCACCCCAACTGCCACTAAATCCTCTCTTCTGCCAAAAATAACCTTCAATATTCAGTGTTCAGTGTTCACCCCAACTGCCACTAAATCCTCTCTTCTGCCAAAAATAACCTTCAATATTCAGTGTTCACCCAAACTGCCACTAAATCCTCTCTTCTGCCAAAAATAACCTTCAATATTCAGTGTTCAGTGTTCACCCCAACTGCCACTAAATCCTCTCTTCTGCCAAAAATAACCTTCAATATTCAGTGTTCAGTGTTCACCCCAATTGCCACTAAATCCTCTCTTCTGCAAAAATAACCTTCAATATTCAATATTCAGTGTTCAGTGTTTCCCGCAACGGCCACTAAATCCTGTCTTCTGCAAAAATAACCTTCAATATTCAATATTCAGTGTTCAGTGTTCACCGCAACGGCCACTAAATCCTCTCTTCTGCCAAAAATAACCTTCAATATTCAGTGTTCAGTGTTCACCCCAACTGCCACTAAATCTTCTCTTCTGCAAAAATAACCTTCAATATTCAATATTCAGTGTTCAGTGTTCACCCCAACTGCCACTAAATCCTCTCTTCTGCCAAAAATAACCTTCAATATTCAGTGTTCAATGTTCAGTGTTCACCCCAACTGCCACTAAATCCTCTCTTCTGCCAAAAATAACCTTCAATATTCAGTGTTCAGTGTTAAGTGTTCACCCCAACTGCCACTAAATCCTCTCTTCTGCCAAAAATAACCTTCAATATTCAGTGTTCAGTGTTCACCCCAACTGCCACTAAATCCTCTCTTCTGCCAAAAATAACCTTCAATATTCAGTGTTCACCCAAACTGCCACTAAATCCTCTCTTCTGCCAAAAATAACCTTCAAAATTCAGTGTTCAGTGTTCACCCCAACTGCCACTAAATCCTCTCTTCTGACAAAAATAACCTTCAATATTCAGTGTTCACTGTTCAGTGTTCACCCCAACTGCCACTAAATCCTCTCTTCTGCCAAAAATAACCTTCAATATTCAGTGTTCAGTGTTCACCCCAACTGCCACTAAATCCTCTCTTCTGCCAAAAATAACCTTCAATAATCAGTGTTCACCCAAACTGCCACTAAATCCTCTCTTCTGCCAAAAATAACCTTCAATATTCAGTGTTCAGTGTTCACCCCAACTGCCACTAAATCCTCTCTTCTGACAAAAATAACCTTCAATATTCAGTGTTCAGTGTTCAGTGTTCACCCCAACTGCCACTAAATCCTCTCTTCTGCCAAAAATAACCTTCAATATTCAGTGTTCAGTGTTCACCCCAATTGCCACTAAATCCTCTCTTCTGCAAAAATAACCTTCAATATTCAATATTCAGTGTTCAGTGTTTCCCGCAACGGCCACTAAATCCTGTCTTCTGCAAAAATAACCTTCAATATTCAATATTCAGTGTTCAGTGTTCACCGCAACGGCCACTAAATCCTCTCTTCTGCCAAAAATAACCTTCAATATTCAGTGTTCAGTGTTCACCCCAACTGCCACTAAATCTTCTCTTCTGCAAAAATAACCTTCAATATTCAATATTCAGTGTTCAGTGTTCACCCCAACTGCCACTAAATCCTCTCTTCTGCCAAAAATAACCTTCAATATTCAGTGTTCAGTGTTCACCCCAACTGCCACTAAATCCTCTCTTCTGACAAAAATAACCTTCAATATTCAGTGTTCAGTGTTCAGTGTTCACCCCAACTGCCACTAAATCCTCTCTTCTGCCAAAAATAACCTTCAATATTCAGTGTTCAGTGATCAGTGTTTAGTGTTCACCCCCAAATGCCACTAAATCCTCTCTTCTGCCAAAAATAACCTTCAATATTCAGTGTTCAGTGTTCACCCCAACTGCCACTAAATCCTCTCTTCTGCAAAAATAACCTTCAATATTCAATATTCAGTGTTTAGTGTTCACCGCAACGGCCACTAAATCCTCTCTTCTGGAAAAATAACCTTTAATATTCAGTGTTCAGTGTTCACCCCAACTGCCACTAAATCCTCTCTTCTGCCAAAAATAACCTTCAATATTAAGTGTTCAGTGTTCAGTGTTCACCCCAAATGCCACTAAATCCTCTCTTCTGCCAAAAATAACCTTCAATATTCAGTGTTCAGTGTTCACCCCAACTGCCACTAAATCCTCTCTTCTGCAAAAATAACCTACAATATTCAATATTCAGTGTTCAGTGTTCACCCCAACTGCCACTAAATCCTCTCTTCTGCCAAAAATAACCTTCAAAATTCAATATTCAATGTTCAGTGTTCATCCCAACTGCCACTAAATCCTCTCTTCTGCCAAAAATATCCTTCAATATTCAGTGTTCAGTTTTCACCCCAACTGCCACAAAATCCTCTCTTCTGCCAAAAATAACCTTCAATATTCAGTGTTCACTGTTCAGTGTTCACCCCAACTGCCACTAAATCCTCTCTTCTGCCAAAAATAACCTTCAAAATTCAAAATTCAATGTTCAGTGTTCACCTTAACTGCCACTAAATCCTCTCTTCTGCAAAAATAACCTTCAATATTCAATATTCAGTGTTCAGTGTTCACCCCAACTGCCACTAAATCCTCTCTTCTGCAAAAATAACCTTCAATTTTCAATATTCAGTGTTCAGTGTTCATCCCAACTGCCACTAAATCCTCTCTTCTGCAATAATAAGCTTCAATATTCAATATTCAGTGTTCAGTGTTAACCCCAACTGCCACTAAATCCTCTCTTCTGCAAAAATAACCTTCAATATTCAATATTCAGTGTTCAGTGTTCATCCCAACTGCCACTAAATCCTCCCTTCTGCAAAAATAACCTTCAATATTCAATATTCAGTGTTCAGTATTCACCCCAACTGCCACTAAATCCTCTCTTCTGCCAAAAATAACCTTCAATATTCAGTGTTCAGTGTTCACCCCAACTGCCACTAATTCCTCTCTTCTGCCAAAAATAACCTTCAATATTCAGTGTTCACCCAAACTGCCACTAAATCCTCTCTTCTGCCAAAAATAACCTTCAATATTCAGTGTTCAGTGTTCACCCCAACTGCCACTAAATCCTCTCTTCTGACAAAAATAACCTTCAATATTCAGTGTTCAGTGTTCAGTGTTCACCCCAACTGCCACTAAATCCTCTCTTCTGCCACTAAATCCTCTCTTCTGACAAAAATAACCTTCAATATTCAGTGTTCAGTGATCAGTGTTTAGTGTTCACCCCAAATGCCACTAAATCCTCTCTTCTGCCAAAAATAACCTTCAATATTCAGTGTTCAGTGTTCAGTGTTCACCCCAAATGCCACTAAATACTCTCTTCTGCCATAAATAACCTTCAATATTCAGTGTTCAGTGTTCAGTGTTCATCCCAACTGCCACTAAATCCTCTCTTCTGCCAAAATATCCTTCAATATTCAGTGTTCAGTTTTCACCCCAACTGCCACTAAATCCTCTCTTCTGCCAAAAATAACCTTCAATATTCAGTGTTCAGTGTTCACCCCAACTGCCAATAAATCCTATCTTCTGCAAAAATAACCTTCAATATTCAATATTCAGTGTTCAGTGTTCACCCCAACTGCCACTAAATCCTCTCTTCTGCCAAAAATAACCTTCAATATTCAGTGTTCATTGTTCAGTGTTCACCCTAACTGCCACTAAATCCTCTCTTCTGCAAAAATAACCTTCAATATTCAGTGTTCAGTGTTCAGTGTTCACCCCAACTGCCACTAAATCCTCTCTTCTGCCAAAAATAACCTTCAATATTCAGTGTTCAGGGTTCAGTGTTCACCCCAATTGCCACTAAATCCTCTCGTCTGCCAAAAATAACCTTCAATATTCAATGTTCAGTGTTCACCCCAACTGCCACTAAATCCTCTCTTCTGCCAAAAATAACCTTCAATATTCAGTGTTCAGTGTTCACCCCAAATGCCACTAAATCCTCTCTTCTGCCAAAAATAACCTTCAATATTCAGTGTTAAGTGTTCACCCCAACTGCCACTAAATCCTCTCTTCTGCAAAAATAACCTTCAATATTCAATATTCAGTGTTCAGTGTTCACCCCAACTGCCACTAAATCCTCTCTTCTGCCAAAAATAACCTTCAAAATTCAATATTCAATGTTCAGTGTTCATCCCAACTGCCACTAAATCCTCTCTTCTGCCAAAAATATCCTTCAATATTCAGTGTTCAGTTTTCATCCCAACTGCCACTAAATCCTCTCTTCTGCCAAAAATAACCTTCAATATTCAGTGTTCACTGTTCAGTGTTCACCCCAACTGCCACTAAATCCCCTCTTCTGCCAAAAATAACCTTCAATATTCAAAATTCAATGTTCAGTGTTCACCATAACTGCCACTAAATCCTCTCTTCTGCAAAAATAACCTTCAATATTCAATATTCAGTGTTCATTGTTCACCCCAACTGCCACTAAATCCTCTCTTCTGCAAAAATAACCTTCAATATTCAATATTCAGTGTTCAGTGTTCATCCCAACTGCCACTAAATCCTCTCTTCTGCAAAAATAACCTTCAATATTCAGTGTTCAGTGTTCAGTGTTCACCCCAAATGCCACTAAATCCTCTCTTCTGCCAAAAATAACCTTCAATATTCAGTCTTCAGTGTTCACCCCAACTGCCACTAAATCCTCCCTTCTGCAAAAATAACCTTCAATATTCAATATTCAGTGTTCAGTGTTCACCCCAACTGCCACTAAATCCTCTCTTCTGCCAAAAATAACCTTCAATATACAGTCTTCAGTGTTCACCCCAACTGCCACTAAATCCTCTATTCTGCCAAAAATAACCTTCAATATTCAGTGTTCACCCAAACTGCCACTAAATCCTCTCTTCTGCCAAAAATAACCTTCAATATTCAGTGTTCAGTGTTCACCCCAACTGCCACTAAATCCTCTCTTCTGCCAAAAATAACCTTCAATATTCAGTGTTCAGTATTCAGTGTTCACCCCAAATGCCACTAAATCCTCTCTTCTGCCAAAAATAACCTTCAATATTCAGTGTTCAGTGTTCACCCCCAACTGCCACTAAATCCTCCCTTCTGCAAAAATAACCTTCAATATTCAATATTCAGTGTTCAGTGTTCACCCCAACTGCCACTAAATCCTCTCTTCTGCCAAAAATAACCTTCAATATTCAGTGTTCAGTGTTCACCCCAACTGCCACTAAATCCTCTCTTCTGCCAAAAATAACCTTCAATATTCAGTGTTCACCCAAACTGCCACTAAATCCTCTCTTCTGCCAAAAATAACCTTCAATATTCAGTGTTCAGTGTTCACCCCAACTGCCACTAAATCCTCTCTTCTGCCAAAAATAACCTTCAATATTCAGTGTTCAGTGTTCACCCCAATTGCCACTAAATCCTCTCTTCTGCAAAAATAACCTTCAATATTCAATATTCAGTGTTCAGTGTTTCCCGCAACGGCCACTAAATCCTGTCTTCTGCAAAAATAACCTTCAATATTCAATATTCAGTGTTCAGTGTTCACCGCAACGGCCACTAAATCCTCTCTTCTGCCAAAAATAACCTTCAATATTCAGTGTTCAGTGTTCACCCCAACTGCCACTAAATCTTCTCTTCTGCAAAAATAACCTTCAATATTCAATATTCAGTGTTCAGTGTTCACCCCAACTGCCACTAAATCCTCTCTTCTGCCAAAAATAACCTTCAATATTCAGTGTTCAATGTTCAGTGTTCACCCCAACTGCCACTAAATCCTCTCTTCTGCCAAAAATAACCTTCAATATTCAGTGTTCAGTGTTAAGTGTTCACCCCAACTGCCACTAAATCCTCTCTTCTGCCAAAAATAACCTTCAATATTCAGTGTTCAGTGTTCACCCCAACTGCCACTAAATCCTCTCTTCTGCCAAAAATAACCTTCAATATTCAGTGTTCACCCAAACTGCCACTAAATCCTCTCTTCTGCCAAAAATAACCTTCAATATTCAGTGTTCAGTGTTCACCCCAACTGCCACTAAATCCTCTCTTCTGACAAAAATAACCTTCAATATTCAGTGTTCACTGTTCAGTGTTCACCCCAACTGCCACTAAACCCTCTCTTCTGCCAAAAATAACCTTCAATATTCAGTGTTCAGTGTTCACCCCAACTGCCACTAAATCCTCTCTTCTGCCAAAAATAACCTTCAATAATCAGTGTTCACCCAAACTGCCACTAAATCCTCTCTTCTGCCAAAAATAACCTTCAATATTCAGTGTTCAGTGTTCACCCCAACTGCCACTAAATCCTCTCTTCTGACAAAAATAACCTTCAATATTCAGTGTTCAGTGTTCAGTGTTCACCCCAACTGCCACTAAATCCTCTCTTCTGCCAAAAATAACCTTCAATATTCAGTGTTCAGTGTTCACCCCAATTGCCACTAAATCCTCTCTTCTGCAAAAATAACCTTCAATATTCAATATTCAGTGTTCAGTGTTTCCCGCAACGGCCACTAAATCCTGTCTTCTGCAAAAATAACCTTCAATATTCAATATTCAGTGTTCAGTGTTCACCGCAACGGCCACTAAATCCTCTCTTCTGCCAAAAATAACCTTCAATATTCAGTGTTCAGTGTTCACCCCAACTGCCACTAAATCTTCTCTTCTGCAAAAATAACCTTCAATATTCAATATTCAGTGTTCAGTGTTCACCCCAACTGCCACTAAATCCTCTCTTCTGCCAAAAATAACCTTCAATATTCAGTGTTCAATGTTCAGTGTTCACCCCAACTGCCACTAAATCCTCTCTTCTGCCAAAAATAACCTTCAATATTCAGTGTTCAGTGTTCAGTGTTCACCCCAACTGCCACTAAATCCTCTCTTCTGCCAAAAATAACCTTCAATATTCAGTGTTCAGTGTTCACCCCAACTGCCACTAAATCCTCTCTTCTGCCAAAAATAACCTTCAATATTCAGTGTTCACCCAAACTGCCACTAAATCCTCTCTTCTGCCAAAAATAACCTTCAATATTCAGTGTTCAGTGTTCACCCCAACTGCCACTAAATCCTCTCTTCTGACAAAAATAACCTTCAATATTCAGTGTTCAGTGTTCAGTGTTCACCCCAACTGCCACTAAATCCTCTCTTCTGCCAAAAATAACCTTCAATATTCAGTGTTCAGTGATCAGTGTTTAGTGTTCACCCCCAAATGCCACTAAATCCTCTCTTCTGCCAAAAATAACCTTCAATATTCAGTGTTCAGTGTTCACCCCAACTGCCACTAAATCCTCTCTTCTGCAAAAATAACCTTCAATATTCAATATTCAGTGTTTAGTGTTCACCGCAACGGCCACTAAATCCTCTCTTCTGGAAAAATAACCTTTAATATTCAGTGTTCAGTGTTCACCCCAACTGCCACTAAATCCTCTCTTCTGCCAAAAATAACCTTCAATATTAAGTGTTCAGTGTTCAGTGTTCACCCCAAATGCCACTAAATCCTCTCTTCTGCCAAAAATAACCTTCAATATTCAGTGTTCAGTGTTCACCCCAACTGCCACTAAATCCTCTCTTCTGCAAAAATAACCTACAATATTCAATATTCAGTGTTCAGTGTTCACCCCAACTGCCACTAAATCCTCTCTTCTGCCAAAAATAACCTTCAAAATTCAATATTCAATGTTCAGTGTTCATCCCAACTGCCACTAAATCCTCTCTTCTGCCAAAAATATCCTTCAATATTCAGTGTTCAGTTTTCACCCCAACTGCCACAAAATCCTCTCTTCTGCCAAAAATAACCTTCAATATTCAGTGTTCACTGTTCATTGTTCACCCCAACTGCCACTAAATCCTCTCTTCTGCCAAAAATAACCTTCAAAATTCAAAATTCAATGTTCAGTGTTCACCTTAACTGCCACTAAATCCTCTCTTCTGCAAAAATAACCTTCAATATTCAATATTCAGTGTTCAGTGTTCACCCCAACTGCCACTAAATCCTCTCTTCTGCAAAAATAACCTTCAATATTCAATATTCAGTGTTCAGTGTTCATCCCAACTGCAACTAAATCCTCTCTTCTGCAATAATAAGCTTCAATATTCAATATTCAGTGTTCAGTGTTAACCCCAACTGCCACTAAATCCTCTCTTCTGCAAAAATAACCTTCAATATTCAATATTCAGTGTTCAGTGTTCACCCCAACTGCCACTAAATCCTCCCTTCTGCAAAAATAACCTTCAATATTCAGTCTTCAGTGTTCACCCCAACTGCCACTAATTCCTCTCTTCTGCCAAAAATAACCTTCAATATTCAGTGTTCACCCAAACTGCCACTAAATCCTCTCTTCTGCCAAAAATAACCTTCAATATTCAGTGTTCAGTGTTCACCCCAACTGCCACTAAATCCTCTCTTCTGACAAAAATAACCTTCAATATTCAGTGTTCAGTGTTCAGTGTTCACCCCAACTGCCACTAAATCCTCTCTTCTGCCACTAAATCCTCTCTTCTGACAAAAATAACCTTCAATATTCAGTGTTCAGTGTTCATTGTTCAGTGTTCACCCTAACTGCCACTAAATCCTCTCTTCTGCAAAAATAACCTTCAATATTCAGTGTTCAGTGTTCAGTGTTCACCCCAACTGCCACTAAATCCTCTCTTCTGCCAAAAATAACCTTCAATATTCAGTGTTCAGGGTTCAGTGTTCACCCCAATTGCCACTAAATCCTCTCGTCTGCCAAAAATAACCTTCAATATTCAATGTTCAGTGTTCACCCCAACTGCCACTAAATCCTCTCTTCTGCCAAAAATAACCTTCAATATTCAGTGTTCAGTGTTCACCCCAAATGCCACTAAATCCTCTCTTCTGCCAAAAATAACCTTCAATATTCAGTGTTAAGTGTTCACCCCAACTGCCACTAAATCCTCTCTTCTGCAAAAATAACCTTCAATATTCAATATTCAGTGTTCAGTGTTCACCCCAACTGCCACTAAATCCTCTCTTCTGCCAAAAATAACCTTCAAAATTCAATATTCAATGTTCAGTGTTCATCCCAACTGCCACTAAATCCTCTCTTCTGCCAAAAATATCCTTCAATATTCAGTGTTCAGTTTTCATCCCAACTGCCACTAAATCCTCTCTTCTGCCAAAAATAACCTTCAATATTCAGTGTTCACTGTTCAGTGTTCACCCCAACTGCCACTAAATCCCCTCTTCTGCCAAAAATAACCTTCAATATTCAAAATTCAATGTTCAGTGTTCACCATAACTGCCACTAAATCCTCTCTTCTGCAAAAATAACCTTCAATATTCAATATTCAGTGTTCATTGTTCACCCCAACTGCCACTAAATCCTCTCTTCTGCAAAAATAACCTTCAATATTCAATATTCAGTGTTCAGTGTTCATCCCAACTGCCACTAAATCCTCTCTTCTGCAAAAATAACCTTCAATATTCAGTGTTCAGTGTTCAGTGTTCACACCAAATGCCACTAAATCCTCTCTTCTGCCAAAAATAACCTTCAATATTCAGTCTTCAGTGTTCACCCCAACTGCCACTAAATCCTCCCTTCTGCAAAAATAACCTTCAATATTCAATATTCAGTGTTCAGTGTTCACCCCAACTGCCACTAAATCCTCTCTTCTGCCAAAAATAACCTTCAATATTCAGTCTTCAGTGTTCACCCCAACTGCCACTAAATCCTCTCTTCTGCCAAAAATAACCTTCAATATTCAGTGTTCACCCAAACTGCCACTAAATCCTCTCTTCTGCCAAAAATAACCTTCAATATTCAGTGTTCAGTGTTCACCCCAACTGCCACTAAATCCTCTCTTCTGATAAAAATAACCTTCAATATTCAGTGTTCAGTGTTCAGTGTTCACCCCAACTGCCACTAAATCCTCTCTTCTGCCAAAAATAACCTTCAATATTCAGTGTTCAGTGTTCAGTGTTCACCCCAAATGCCACTAAATCCTCTCTTCTGCCAAAAATAACCTTCAATATTCAGTGTTCAGTGTTCACCCCAACTGCCACTAAATCCTCCCTTCTGCAAAAATAACCTTCAATATTCAATATTCAGTGTTCAGTGTTCACCCCAACTGCCACTAAATCCTCTCTTCTGCCAAAAATAACCTTCAATATTCAGTGTTCACCCAAACTGCCACTAAATCCTCTCTTCTGCCAAAAATAACCTTCAATATTCAGTGTTCAGTGTTCACCCCAACTGCCACTAAATCCTCTCTTCTGACAAAAATAACCTTCAATATTCAGTGTTCAGTGTTCAGTGTTCACCCCAACTAACACTAAATCCTCTCTTCTGCCAAAAATAACCTTCAATATTCAGTGTTCAGTGATCAGTGTTCATCCCAACTGCCACTAAATCCTCTCTTCTGCCAAAATATCCTTCAATATTCAGTGTTCAGTTTTCACCCCAACTGCCACTAAATCCTCTCTTCTGCCAAAAATAACCTTAAATATTCAGTGTTCAGTTTTCACCCCCACTGCCACTAAATCCTCTCTTCTGCAAAAATAACCTTCAATATTCAGTGTTCAGTATTCAGTGTTCACCCAAACTGCCACTAAATCTTCTCTTCTGCCAAAAATAACCTTCAATATTCAGTGTCAAGTGTTCAGTGTTCACCCCAACTGCCACTAAATCCTCTCTTCTGCCAAAAATAACCTTCAATATTCAGTGTTCAGTGTTCACCCCAACTGCCAATAAATCCTCTCTTCTGCAAAAATAACCTTCAATATTCAATATTCAGTGTTCAGTGTTCACCCCAACTGCCACTAAATCCTCTCTTCTGCGAAAAATAACCTTCAATATTCAGTGTTCATTGTTCAGTGTTCACCCTAACTGCCACTAAATCCTCTCTTCTGCAAAAATAACCTTCAATATTCAGTGTTCAGTGTTCAGTGTTCACCCCAACTGCCACTAAATCCTCTCTTCTGCCAAAAATAACCTTCAATATTCAGTGTTCAGGGTTCAGTGTTCACCCCAATTGCCACTAAATCCTCTCGTCTGCCAAAAATAACCTTCAATATTCAATGTTCAGTGTTCACCCCAACTGCCACTAAATCCTCTCTTCTGCCAAAAATAACCTTCAATATTCAGTGTTCAGTGTTCAGTGTTCACCCCAACTGCCACTAAATCCTCTCTTCTGCAAAAATAACCTTCAATATTCAATATTCAGTGTTCAGTGTTCACCCCAACTGCCACTAAATCCTCTCTTCTGCCAAAAATAACCTTCAAAATTCAATATTCAATGTTCAGTGTTCATCCCAACTGCCACTAAATCCTCTCTTCTGCCAAAAATATCCTTCAATATTCAGTGTTCAGTTTTCATCCCAACTGCCACTAAATCCTCTCTTCTGCCAAAAATAACCTTCAATATTCAGTGTTCACCCAAACTGCCACTAAATCCTCTCTTCTGCCAAAAATAACCTTCAATATTCAGTGTTCAGTGTTCACCCCAACTGCCACTAAATCCTCTCTTCTGACAAAAATAACCTTCAATATTCAGTGTTCAGTGTTCAGTGTTCACCCCAACTAACACTAAATCCTCTCTTCTGCCAAAAATAACCTTCAATATTCAGTGTTCAGTGATCAGTGTTCATCCCAACTGCCACTAAATCCTCTCTTCTGCCAAAATATCCTTCAATATTCAGTGTTCAGTTTTCACCCCAACTGCCACTAAATCCTCTCTTCTGCCAAAAATAACCTTAAATATTCAGTGTTCAGTTTTCACCCCCACTGCCACTAAATCCTCTCTTCTGCAAAAATAACCTTCAATATTCAGTGTTCAGTATTCAGTGTTCACCCAAACTGCCACTAAATCTTCTCTTCTGCCAAAAATAACCTTCAATATTCAGTGTCAAGTGTTCAGTGTTCACCCCAACTGCCACTAAATCCTCTCTTCTGCCAAAAATAACCTTCAATATTCAGTGTTCAGTGTTCACCCCAACTGCCAATAAATCCTCTCTTCTGCAAAAATAACCTTCAATATTCAATATTCAGTGTTCAGTGTTCACCCCAACTGCCACTAAATCCTCTCTTCTGCGAAAAATAACCTTCAATATTCAGTGTTCATTGTTCAGTGTTCACCCTAACTGCCACTAAATCCTCTCTTCTGCAAAAATAACCTTCAATATTCAGTGTTCAGTGTTCAGTGTTCACCCCAACTGCCACTAAATCCTCTCTTCTGCCAAAAATAACCTTCAATATTCAGTGTTCAGGGTTCAGTGTTCACCCCAATTGCCACTAAATCCTCTCGTCTGCCAAAAATAACCTTCAATATTCAATGTTCAGTGTTCACCCCAACTGCCACTAAATCCTCTCTTCTGCGAAAAATAACCTTCAATATTCAATATTCAGTGTTCAGTGTTCACCCCAACTGCCACTAAATCCTCTCTTCTGCGAAAAATAACCTTCAATATTCAGTGTTCATTGTTCAGTGTTCACCCTAACTGCCACTAAATCCTCTCTTCTGCAAAAATAACCTTCAATATTCAGTGTTCAGTGTTCAGTGTTCACCCCAACTGCCACTAAATCCTCTCTTCTGCCAAAAATAACCTTCAATATTCAATATTCAGTGTTCAGTGTTCACCCCAACTGCCACTAAATCCTCTCTTCTGCCAAAAATAACCTTCAAAATTCAATATTCAATGTTCAGTGTTCATCCCAACTGCCACTAAATCCTCTCTTCTGCCAAAAATATCCTTCAATATTCAGTGTTCAGTTTTCATCCCAACTGCCACTAAATCCTCTCTTCTGCCAAAAATAACCTTCAATATTCAGTGTTCACTGTTCAGTGTTCACCCCAACTGCCACTAAATCCTCTCTTCTGCCAAAAATAACCTTCAATATTCAAAATTCAATGTTCAGTGTTCACCATAACTGCCACTAAATCCTCTCTTCTGCAAAAATAACCTTCAATATTCAATATTCAGTGTTCATTGTTCACCCCAACTGCCACTAAATCCTCTCTTCTGCAAAAATAACCTTCAATATTCAATATTCAGTGTTCAGTGTTCATCCCAACTGCCACTAAATCCTCTCTTCTGCAAAAATAACCTTCAATATTCAATATTCAGTGTTCAGTATTAACCCCAACTGCCACTAAATCCTCTCTTCTGCAAAAAATAACCTTCAATATTCAATATTCAGTGTTCAGTGTTCACCCCAACTGCCACTAAATCCTCTCTTCTGCAAAAATAACCTTCAATATTCAATATTCAGTGTTCAGTGTTCACCCCAAATGCCACTAAATCCTCTCTTCTGCCAAAAATAACCTTCAATATTCAGTGTTCAGTGTTCAGTGTTCACCCCAAATGCCACTAAATCCTCTCTTCTGCCAAAAATAACCTTCAATATTCAGTGTTCAGTGTTCACCCCAACTGCCACTAAATCCTCCCTTCTGCAAAAATAACCTTCAATATTCAATATTCAGTGTTCAGTGTTCACCCCAACTGCCATTAAATCCTCTCTTCTGCCAAAAATAACCTTCAATATTCAGTCTTCAGTGTTCACCCCAACTGCCACTAAATCCTCTCTTCTGCCAAAAATAACCTTCAATATTCAGTGTTCACCCAAACTGCCACTAAATCCTCTCTTCTGCCAAACATAACCTTCAATATTCAGTGTTCAGTGTTCACCCCAACTGCCACTAAATCCTCTCTTCTGACAAAAATAACCTTCAATATTCAGTGTTCAGTGTTCAGTGTTCACCCCAACTGCCACTAAATCCTATCTTCTGCCAAAAATAACCTTCAATATTCAGTGTTCAGTGTTCAGTGTTCACCCCAAATGCCACTAAATCCTCTCTTCTGCCAAAAATAACCTTCAATATTCAGTGTTCAGTGTTCACCCCAACTGCCACTAAATCCTCTCTTCTGCCAAAAATAACCTTCAATATTCAGTCTTCAGTGTTCACCCCAACTGCCACTAAATCCTCTCTTCTGCCAAAAATAACCTTCAATATTCAGTGTTCAGTGTTCAGTGTTCACCCCAACTGCCACTAAATCCTCTCTTCTGCAAAAATAACCTTCAATATTCAATATTCAGTGTTCAGTGTTCACCCCAACTGCCACTAAATCCTCTCTTCTGCCAAAAATAACCTTCAAAATTCAATATTCAATGTTCAGTGTTCATCCCAACTGCCACTAAATCCTCTCTTCTGCCAAAAATATCCTTCAATATTCAGTGTTCAGTTTTCATCCCAACTGCCACTAAATCCTCTCTTCTGCCAAAAATAACCTTCAATATTCAGTGTTCACTGTTCAGTGTTCACCCCAACTGCCACTAAATCCTCTCTTCTGCCAAAAATAACCTTCAATATTCAGTGTTCACCCAAACTGCCACTAAATCCTCTCTTCTGCCAAAAATAACCTTCAATATTCAGTGTTCAGTGTTCACCCCAACTGCCACTAAATCCTCTCTTCTGACAAAAATAACCTTCAATATTCAGTGTTCAGTGTTCAGTGTTCACCCCAACTAACACTAAATCCTCTCTTCTGCCAAAAATAACCTTCAATATTCAGTGTTCAGTGATCAGTGTTCATCCCAACTGCCACTAAATCCTCTCTTCTGCCAAAATATCCTTCAATATTCAGTGTTCAGTTTTCACCCCAACTGCCACTAAATCCTCTCTTCTGCCAAAAATAACCTTAAATATTCAGTGTTCATTTTTCACCCCCACTGCCACTAAATCCTCTCTTCTGCAAAAATAACCTTCAATATTCAGTGTTCAGTATTCAGTGTTCACCCAAACTGCCACTAAATCTTCTCTTCTGCCAAAAATAACCTTCAATATTCAGTGTCAAGTGTTCAGTGTTCACCCCAACTGCCACTAAATCCTCTCTTCTGCCAAAAATAACCTTCAATATTCAGTGTTCAGTGTTCACCCCAACTGCCAATAAATCCTCTCTTCTGCAAAAATAACCTTCAATATTCAATATTCAGTGTTCAGTGTTCACCCCAACTGCCACTAAATCCTCTCTTCTGCCAAAAATAACCTTCAATATTCAGTGTTCATTGTTCAGTGTTCACCCTAACTGCCACTAAATCCTCTCTTCTGCAAAAATAACCTTCAATATTCAGTGTTCAGTGCTCAGTGTTCACCCCAACTGCCACTAAATCCTCTCTTCTGCCAAAAATAACCTTCAATATTCAGTGTTCAGGGTTCAGTGTTCACCCCAACTGCCACTAAATCCTCTCTTCTGCCAAAAATAACCTTCAATATTCAGTCTTCAGTGTTCACCCCAACTGCCACTAAATCCTCTCTTCTGCCAAAAATAACCTTCAATATTCAGTGTTCACCCAAACTGCCACTAAATCCTCTCTTCTGCCAAAAATAACCTTCAATATTCAGTGTTCAGTGTTCACCCCAACTGCCACTAAATCCTCTCTTCTGACAAAAATAACCTTCAATATTCAGTGTTCAGTGTTCAGTGTTCACCCCAACTAACACTAAATCCTCTCGTCTGCCAAAAATAACCTTCAATATTCAATGTTCAGTGTTCACCCCAACTGCCACTAAATCCTCTCTTCTGCCAAAAATAACCTTCAATATTCAGTGTTCAGTGTTCAGTGTTCACCCCAACTGCCACTAAATCCTCTCTTCTGCAAAAATAACCTTCAATATTCAATATTCAGTGTTCAGTGTTCACCCCAACTGCCACTAAATCCTCTCTTCTGCCAAAAATAACCTTCAAAATTCAATATTCAATGTTCAGTGTTCATCCCAACTGCCACTAAATCCTCTCTTCTGCCAAAAATATCCTTCAATATTCAGTGTTCAGTTTTCATCCCAACTGCCACTAAATCCTCTCTTCTGCCAAAAATAACCTTCAATATTCAGTGTTCACTGTTCAGTGTTCACCCCAACTGCCACTAAATCCTCTCTTCTGCCAAAAATAACCTTCAATATTCAACATTCAATGTTCAGTGTTCACCATAACTGCCACTAAATCCTCTCTTCTGCAAAAATAACCTTCAATATTCAATATTCAGTGTTCATTGTTCACCCCAACTGCCACTAAATCCTCTCTTCTGCAAAAATAACCTTCAATATTCAATATTCAGTGTTCAGTGTTCATCCCAACTGCCACTAAATCCTCTCTTCTGCAAAAATAACCTTCAATATTCAATATTCAGTGTTCAGTATTAACCCCAACTGCCACTAAATCCTCTCTTCTGCAAAAATAACCTTCAATATTCAATATTCAGTGTTCAGTGTTCACCCCAACTGCCACTAAATCCTCTCTTCTGCAAAAATAACCTTCAATATTCAATATTCAGTGTTCAGTGTTCACCCCAACTGCCACTAAATCCTCTCTTCTGCCAAAAATAACCTTCAATATTCAGTGTTCAGTGTTCAGTGTTCACCCCAAATGCCACTAAATCCTCTCTTCTGCCAAAAATAACCTTCAATATTCAGTGTTCAGTGTTCACCCCAACTGCCACTAAATCGTCCCTTCTGCAAAAATAACCTTCAATATTCAATATTCAGTGTTCAGTGTTCACCCCAACTGCCACTAAATCCTCTCTTCTGCCAAAAATAACCTTCAATATTCAGTCTTCAGTGCTCACCCCAACTGCCACTAAATCCTCTCTTCTGCCAAAAATAACCTTCAATATTCAGTGTTCACCCAAACTGCCACTAAATCCTCTCTTCTGCCAAAAATAACCTTCAATATTCAGTCTTCAGTGTTCACCCCAACTGCCACTAAATCCTCTCTTCTGCCAAAAATAACCTTCAATATTCAGTGTTCACCCAAACTGCCACTAAATCCTCTCTTCTGCCAAAAATAACCTTCAATATTCAGTGTTCAGTGTTCACCCCAACTGCCACTAAATCCCCTCTTCTGCCAAAAATAACCTTCAATATTCAAAATTCAATGTTCAGTGTTCACCATAACTGCCACTAAATCCTCTCTTCTGCAAAAATAACCTTCAATATTCAATATTCAGTGTTCATTGTTCACCCCAACTGCCACTAAATCCTCTCTTCTGCAAAAATAACCTTCAATATTCAATATTCAGTGTTCAGTGTTCATCCCAACTGCCACTAAATCCTCTCTTCTGCAAAAATAACCTTCAATATTCAGTGTTCAGTGTTCAGTGTTCACCCCAAATGCCACTAAATCCTCTCTTCTGCCAAAAATAACCTTCAATATTCAGTCTTCAGTGTTCACCCCAACTGCCACTAAATCCTCCCTTCTGCAAAAATAACCTTCAATATTCAATATTCAGTGTTCAGTGTTCACCCCAACTGCCACTAAATCCTCTCTTCTGCCAAAAATAACCTTCAATATTCAGTCTTCAGTGTTCACCCCAACTGCCACTAAATCCTCTCTTCTGCCAAAAATAACCTTCAATATTCAGTGTTCACCCAAACTGCCACTAAATCCTCTCTTCTGCCAAAAATAACCTTCAATATTCAGTGTTCAGTGTTCACCCCAACTGCCACTAAATCCTCTCTTCTGACAAAAATAACCTTCAATATTCAGTGTTCAGTGTTCAGTGTTCACCCCAACTGCCACTAAATCCTCTCTTCTGCCAAAAATAACCTTCAATATTCAGTGTTCAGTGTTCAGTGTTCACCCCAAATGCCACTAAATCCTCTCTTCTGCCAAAAATAACCTTCAATATTCAGTGTTCAGTGTTCACCCCAACTGCCACTAAATCCTCCCTTCTGCAAAAATAACCTTCAATATTCAATATTCAGTGTTCAGTGTTCACCCCAACTGCCACTAAATCCTCTCTTCTGCCAAAAATAACCTTCAATATTCAGTCTTCAGTGTTCACCCCAACTGCCACTAAATCCTCTCTTCTGCCAAAAATAACCTTCAATATTCAGTGTTCACCCAAACTGCCACTAAATCCTCTCTTCTGCCAAAAATAACCTTCAATATTCAGTGTTCAGTGTTCACCCCAACTGCCACTAAATCCTCTCTTCTGACAAAAATAACCTTCAATATTCAGTGTTCAGTGTTCAGTGTTCACCCCAACTAACACTAAATCCTCTCTTCTGCCAAAAATAACCTTCAATATTCAGTGTTCAGTGATCAGTGTTCATCCCAACTGCCACTAAATCCTCTCTTCTGCCAAAATATCCTTCAATATTCAGTGTTCAGTTTTCACCCCAACTGCCACTAAATCCTCTCTTCTGCCAAAAATAACCTTAAATATTCAGTGTTCAGTTTTCACCCCCACTGCCACTAAATCCTCTCTTCTGCAAAAATAACCTTCAATATTCAGTGTTCAGTATTCAGTGTTCACCCAAACTGCCACTAAATCTTCTCTTCTGCCAAAAATAACCTTCAATATTCAGTGTCAAGTGTTCAGTGTTCACCCCAACTGCCACTAAATCCTCTCTTCTGCCAAAAATAACCTTCAATATTCAGTGTTCAGTGTTCACCCCAACTGCCAATAAATCCTCTCTTCTGCAAAAATAACCTTCAATATTCAATATTCAGTGTTCAGTGTTCACCCCAACTGCCACTAAATCCTCTCTTCTGCCAAAAATAACCTTCAATATTCAGTGTTCATTGTTCAGTGTTCACCCTAACTGCCACTAAATCCTCTCTTCTGCAAAAATAACCTTCAATATTCAGTGTTCAGTGTTCAGTGTTCACCCCAACTGCCACTAAATCCTCTCTTCTGCCAAAAATAACCTTCAATATTCAGTGTTCAGGGTTCAGTGTTCACCCCAATTGCCACTAAATCCTCTCGTCTGCCAAAAATAACCTTCAATATTCAATGTTCAGTGTTCACCCCAACTGCCACTAAATCCTCTCTTCTGCCAAAAATAACCTTCAATATTCAGTGTTCAGTGTTCAGTGTTCACCCCAACTGCCACTAAATCCTCTCTTCTGCAAAAATAACCTTCAATATTCAATATTCAGTGTTCAGTGTTCACCCCAACTGCCACTAAATCCTCTCTTCTGCCAAAAATAACCTTCAAAATTCAATATTCAATGTTCAGTGTTCATCCCAACTGCCACTAAATCCTCTCTTCTGCCAAAAATATCCTTCAATATTCAGTGTTCAGTTTTCATCCCAACTGCCACTAAATCCTCTCTTCTGCCAAAAATAACCTTCAATATTCAGTGTTCACTGTTCAGTGTTCACCCCAACTGCCACTAAATCCTCTCTTCTGCCAAAAATAACCTTCAATATTCAAAATTCAATGTTCAGTGTTCACCATAACTGCCACTAAATCCTCTCTTCTGCAAAAATAACCTTCAATATTCAATATTCAGTGTTCATTGTTCACCCCAACTGCCACTAAATCCTCTCTTCTGCAAAAATAACCTTCAATATTCAATATTCAGTGTTCAGTGTTCATCCCAACTGCCACTAAATCCTCTCTTCTGCAAAAATAACCTTCAATATTCAATATTCAGTGTTCAGTATTAACCCCAACTGCCACTAAATCCTCTCTTCTGCAAAAATAACCTTCAATATTCAATATTCAGTGTTCAGTGTTCACCCCAACTGCCACTAAATCCTCTCTTCTGCAAAAATAACCTTCAATATTCAATATTCAGTGTTCAGTGTTCACCCCAAATGCCACTAAATCCTCTCTTCTGCCAAAAATAACCTTCAATATTCAGTGTTCAGTGTTCACCCCAAATGCCACTAAATCCTCCCTTCTGCAAAAATAACCTTCAATATTCAATATTCAGTGTTCAGTGTTCACCCCAACTGCCACTAAATCCTCTCTTCTGCCAAAAATAACCTTCAATATTCAGTCTTCAGTGTTCACCCCAACTGCCACTAAATCCTCTCTTCTGCCAAAAATAACCTTCAATATTCAGTGTTCACCCAAACTGCCACTAAATCCTCTCTTCTGCCAAAAATAACCTTCAATATTCAGTCTTCAGTGTTCACCCCAACTGCCACTAAATCCTCTCTTCTGCCAAAAATAACCTTCAATATTCAGTGTTCACCCAAACTGCCACTAAATCCTCTCTTCTGCCAAAAATAACCTTCAATATTCAGTGTTCAGTGTTCACCCCAACTGCCACTAAATCCTCTCTTCTGACAAAAATAACCTTCAATATTCAGTGTTCAGTGTTCAGTGTTCACCCCAACTGCCACTAAATCCTCTCTTCTGCCAAAAATAACCTTCAATATTCAGTGTTCAGTGTTCAGTGTTCACCCCAAATGCCACTAAATCCTCTCTTCTGCCAAAAATAACCTTCAATATTCAGTGTTCAGTGTTCACCCCAACTGCCACTAAATCCTCCCTTCTGCAAAAATAACCTTCAATATTCAATATTCAGTGTTCAGTGTTCACCCCAACTGCCACTAAATCCTCTCTTCTGCCAAAAATAACCTTCAATATTCAGTCTTCAGTGTTCACCCCAACTGCCACTAAATCCTCTCTTCTGCCAAAAATAACCTTCAATATTCAGTGTTCACCCAAACTGCCACTAAATCCTCTCTTCTGCCAAAAATAACCTTCAATATTCAGTGTTCAGTGTTCATTCCAACTGCCACTAAATCCTCTCTTCTGACAAAAATAACCTTCAATATTCAGTGTTCAGTGTTCAGTGTTCACCCCAACTAACACTAAATCCTCTCTTCTGCCAAAAATAATCTTCAATATTCAGTGTTCAGTGATCAGTGTTCATCCCAACTGCCACTAAATCCTCTCTTCTGCCAAAATATCCTTCAATATTCAGTGTTCAGTTTTCACCCCAACTGCCACTAAATCCTCTCTTCTGCCAAAAATAACCTTAAATATTCAGTGTTCAGTTTTCACCCCCACTGCCACTAAATCCTCTCTTCTGCAAAAATAACCTTCAATATTCAGTGTTCAGTATTCAGTGTTCACCCAAACTGCCACTAAATCTTCTCTTCTGCCAAAAATAACCTTCAATATTCAGTGTCAAGTGTTCAGTGTTCACCCCAACTGCCACTAAATCCTCTCTTCTGCCAAAAATAACCTTCAATATTCAGTGTTCAGTGTTCACCCCAACTGCCAATAAATCCTCTCTTCTGCAAAAATAACCTTCAATATTCAATATTCAGTGTTCAGTGTTCACCCCAACTGCCACTAAATCCTCTCTTCTGCCAAAAATAACCTTCAATATTCAGTGTTCATTGTTCAGTGTTCACCCTAACTGCCACTAAATCCTCTCTTCTGCAAAAATAACCTTCAATATTCAGTGTTCAGTGTTCAGTGTTCACCCCAACTGCCACTAAATCCTCTCTTCTGCCAAAAATAACCTTCAATATTCAGTGTTCAGTGTTCACCCCAAATGCCACTAAATCCTCTCTTCTGCCAAAAATAACCTTCAATATTCAGTCTTCAGTGTTCACCCCAACTGCCACTAAATCCTCCCTTCTGCAAAAATAACCTTCAATATTCAATATTCAGTGTTCAGTGTTCACCCCAACTGCCACTAAATCCTCTCTTCTGCCAAAAATAACCTTCAATATTCAGTCTTCAGTGTTCACCCCAACTGCCACTAAATCCTCTCTTCTGCCAAAAATAACCTTCAATATTCAGTGTTCACCCAAACTGCCACTAAATCCTCTCTTCTGCCAAAAATAACCTTCAATATTCAGTGTTCAGTGTTCACCCCAACTGCCACTAAATCCTCTCTTCTGACAAAAAGAACCTTCAATATTCAGTGTTCAGTGTTCAGTGTTCACCCCAACTGCCACTAAATCCTCTCTTCTGCCAAAAATAACCTTCAATATTCAGTGTTCAGTGTTCAGTGTTCACCCCAAATGCCACTAAATCCTCTCTTCTGCCAAAAATAACCTTCAATATTCAGTGTTCAGTGTTCACCCCAACTGCCACTAAATCCTCCCTTCTGCAAAAATAACCTTCAATATTCAATATTCAGTGTTCAGTTTTCACCCCAACTGCCACTAAATCCTCTCTTCTGCCAAAAATAACCTTCAATATTCAGTCTTCAGTGTTCACCCCAACTGCCACTAAATCCTCTCTTCTGCCAAAAATAACCTTCAATATTCAGTGTTCACCCAAACTGCCACTAAATCCTCTCTTCTGCCAAAAATAACCTTCAATATTCAGTGTTCAGTGTTCACCCCAACTGCCACTAAATCCTCTCTTCTGACAAAAATAACCTTCAATATTCAGTGTTCAGTGTTCAGTGTTCACCCCAACTAACACTAAATCCTCTCTTCTGCCAAAAATAACCTTCAATATTCAGTGTTCAGTGATCAGTGTTCATCCCAACTGCCACTAAATCCTCTCTTCTGCCAAAATATCCTTCAATATTCAGTGTTCAGTTTTCACCCCAACTGCCACTAAATCCTCTCTTCTGCCAAAAATAACCTTAAATATTCAGTGTTCAGTTTTCACCCCCACTGCCACTAAATCCTCTCTTCTGCAAAAATAACCTTCAATATTCAGTGTTCAGTATTCAGTGTTCACCCAAACTGCCACTAAATCTTCTCTTCTGCCAAAAATAACCTTCAATATTCAGTGTCAAGTGTTCAGTGTTCACCCCAACTGCCACTAAATCCTCTCTTCTGCCAAAAATAACCTTCAATATTCAGTGTTCAGTGTTCACCCCAACTGCCAATAAATCCTCTCTTCTGCAAAAATAACCTTCAATATTCAATATTCAGTGTTCAGTGTTCACCCCAACTGCCACTAAATCCTCTCTTCTGCCAAAAATAACCTTCAATATTCAGTGTTCATTGTTCAGTGTTCACCCTAACTGCCACTAAATCCTCTCTTCTGCAAAAATAACCTTCAATATTCAGTGTTCAGTGTTCAGTGTTCACCCCAACTGCCACTAAATCCTCTCTTCTGCCAAAAATAACCTTCAATATTCAGTGTTCAGGGTTCAGTGTTCACCCCAACTGCCACTAAATCCTCTCTTCTGCCAAAAATAACCTTCAATATTCAGTCTTCAGTGTTCACCCCAACTGCCACTAAATCCTCTCTTCTGCCAAAAATAACCTTCAATATTCAGTGTTCACCCAAACTGCCACTAAATCCTCTCTTCTGCCAAAAATAACCTTCAATATTCAGTGTTCAGTGTTCACCCCAACTGCCACTAAATCCTCTCTTCTGACAAAAATAACCTTCAATATTCAGTGTTCAGTGTTCAGTGTTCACCCCAACTAACACTAAATACTCTCGTCTGCCAAAAATAACCTTCAATATTCAATGTTCAGTGTTCACCCCAACTGCCACTAAATCCTCTCTTCTGCCAAAAATAACCTTCAATATTCAGTGTTCAGTGTTCAGTGTTCACCCCAACTGCCACTAAATCCTCTCTTCTGCAAAAATAACCTTCAATATTCAATATTCAGTGTTCAGTGTTCACCCCAACTGCCACTAAATCCTCTCTTCTGCCAAAAATAACCTTCAAAATTCAATATTCAATGTTCAGTGTTCATCCCAACTGCCACTAAATCCTCTCTTCTGCCAAAAATATCCTTCAATATTCAGTGTTCAGTTTTCATCCCAACTGCCACTAAATCCTCTCTTCTGCCAAAAATAACCTTCAATATTCAGTGTTCACTGTTCAGTGTTCACCCCAACTGCCACTAAATCCTCTCTTCTGCCAAAAATAACCTTCAATATTCAACATTCAATGTTCAGTGTTCACCATAACTGCCACTAAATCCTCTCTTCTGCAAAAATAACCTTCAATATTCAATATTCAGTGTTCATTGTTCACCCCAACTGCCACTAAATCCTCTCTTCTGCAAAAATCACCTTCAATATTCAATATTCAGTGTTCAGTGTTCATCCCAACTGCCACTAAATCCTCTCTTCTGCAAAAATAACCTTCAATATTCAATATTCAGTGTTCAGTATTAACCCCAACTGCCACTAAATCCTCTCTTCTGCAAAAATAACCTTCAATATTCAATATTCAGTGTTCAGTGTTCACCCCAACTGCCACTAAATCCTCTCTTCTGCAAAAATAACCTTCAATATTCAATATTCAGTGTTCAGTGTTCACCCCAACTGCCACTAAATCCTCTCTTCTGCCAAAAATAACCTTCAATATTCAGTGTTCACCCCAAATGCCACTAAATCCTCTCTTCTGCCAAAAATAACCTTCAATATTCAGTGTTCAGTGTTCACCCCAACTGCCACTAAATCCTCCCTTCTGCAAAAATAACCTTCAATATTCAATATTCAGTGTTCAGTGTTCACCCCAACTGCCACTAAATCCTCTCTTCTGCCAAAAATAACCTTCAATATTCAGTCTTCAGTGTTCACCCCAACTGCCACTAAATCCACTCTTCTGCCAAAAATAACCTTCAATATTCAGTGTTCACCCAAACTGCCACTAAATCCTCTCTTCTGCCAAAAATAACCTTCAATATTCAGTGTTCATTGTTCACCCCAACTGCCACTAAATACTCTCTTCTGCAAAAATAACCTTCAATATTCAATATTCAGTGTTCAGTGTTCACCGCAACGGCCACTAAATCCTCTCTTCTGGAAAAATAACCTTTAATATTCAGTGTTCAGTGTTCACCCCAACTGCCACTAAATCCTCTCTTCTGCCAAAAATAACCTTCAATATTCAGTGTTCAGTGTTCAGTGTTCACCCCAACTGCCACTAAATCCTCTCTTCTGCCAAAAATAACCTTCAATATTCAGTGTTCAGTGTTCAGTGTTCACCCCAAATGCCACTAAATACTCTCTTCTGCCAAAAATAACCTTCAATATTCAGTGTTCAGTGTTCAGTGTTCATCCCAACTGCCACTAAATTCTCTCTTCTGCCAAAATATCCTTCAATATTCAGTGTTCAGTTTTCACCCCAACTGCCACTAAATCCTCTCTTCTGCCAAAAATAACCTTAAATATTCAGTGTTCAGTTTTCACCCCAACTGCCACTAAATCCTCTCTTCTGCAAAAATAACCTTCAATATTCAGTGTTCAGTATTCAGTGTTCTCCCAAACTGCCACTAAATCTTCTCTTCTGCCAAAAATAACCTTCAATATTCAGTGTCAAGTGTTCAGTGTTCACCCCAACTGCCACTAAATCCTCTATTCTGCCAAAAATAACCTTCAATATTCAGTGTTCAGTGTTCACCCCAACTGCCACTAAATCCTCTCTTCTGCCAAAAATAACCTTCAATATTCAGTGTTCATTGTTCAGTGTTCACTCTAACTGCCACTAAATCCTCTCTTCTGCAAAAATAACCTTCAATATTCAGTGTTCAGTGTTCAGTGTTCACCCCAACTGCCACTAAATCCTCTCTTCTGCCAAAAATAACATTCAATATTCAGTGTTCAGGGTTCAGTGTTCACCCCAATTGCCACTAGATCCTCTCGTCTGCCAAAAATAACCTTCAATATTCAGTGTTCAGTGTTCACCCCAACTGCCACTAAATCCTCTCTTCTGCCAAAAATAACCTTCAACATTCAATATTCAATGTTCAGTGTTCATCCCAACTGCCACTAAATCCTCTCTTCTGCCAAAAATATCCTTCAATATTCAGTGTTCAGTTTTCACCCCAACTGCCACTAAATCCTCTCTTCTGCCAAAAATAACCTTCAATATTCAAAATTCAATGTTCAGTGTTCACCTTAACTGCCACTAAATCCTCTCTTCTGCAAAAATAACCTTCAATATTCAATATTCAGTGTTCAGTGTTCACCCCAACTGCCACTAAATCCTCTCTTCTGCAAAAATAACCTTCAATATTCAATATTCAGTGTTCAGTGTTCATCCCAACTGCCACTAAATCCTCTCTTCTGCAAAAATAACCTTCAATATTCAATATTCAGTGTTCAGTGTTAACCCCAACTGCCACTAAATCCTCTCTTCTGCAAAAATAAACTTCAATATTCAATATTCAGTGTTCAGTGTTCACCCCAACTGCCACTAAATCCTCTCTTCTGCAAAAATAACCTTCAATATTCAGTGTTCAGTGTTCACCCCAACTGCCACTAAATCCTCCCTTCTGCAAAAATAACCTTCAATATTCAATATTCAGTGTTCAGTGTTCACCCCAACTGCCACTAAATCCTCTCTTCTGCCAAAAATAACCTTCAATATTCAGTCTTCAGTGTTCACCCCAACTGCCACTAAATCCTCTCTTCTGCCAAAAATAACCTTCAATATTCAGTGTTCACGCAAACTGCCACTAAATCCTCTCTTCTGCCAAAAATAACCTTCAATATTCAGTGTTCAGTGTTCACCCCAACTGCCACTAAATCCTTTTTTCTGACAAAAATAACCTTCAATATTCAGTGTTCAGTGTTCAGTGTTCACCCCAACTGCCACTAAATCCTCTCTTCTGCCAAAAATAACCTTCAATATTCAGTGTTTAGTGTTCACCCCAATTGCCACTAAATCCTCTCTTCTGCCAAAAATAACCTTCAATATTCAGTGTTCAGTGTTCAGTGTTCACCCCAAATGCCACTAAATACTCTCTTCTGCCAAAAATAACCTTCAATATTCAGTGTTCAGTGTTCAGTGTTCATCCCAACTGCCACTAAATCCTCTCTTCTGCCAAAATATCCTTCAATATTCAGTGTTCAGTTTTCACCCCAACTGCCACTAAATCCTCTCTTCTGCCAAAAATAACCTTCAATATTCAGTGTTCAGTGTTCACCCCAACTGCCAATAAATCCTCTCTTCTGCAAAAATAACCTTCAATATTCAATATTCAGTGTTCAGTGTTCACCCCAACTGCCACTAAATCCTCTCTTCTGCCAAAAATAACCTTCAATATTCAGTGTTCATTGTTCAGTGTTCACCCTAACTGCCACTAAATCCTCTCTTCTGCAAAAATAACCTTCAATATTCAGTGTTCAGTGTTCAGTGTTCACCCCAACTGCCACTAAATCCTCTCTTCTGCCAAAAATAACCTTCAATATTCAGTGTTCAGGGTTCAGTGTTCACCCCAATTGCCACTAAATCCTCTCGTCTGCCAAAAATAACCTTCAATATTCAATGTTCAGTGTTCACCCCAACTGCCACTAAATCCTCTCTTCTGCCAAAAATAACCTTCAATATTCAGTGTTCAGTGTTCAGTGTTCACCCCAAATGCCACTAAATCCTCTCTTCTGCCAAAAATAACCTTCAATATTCAGTGTTCAGTGTTCACCCCAACTGCCACTAAATCCTCTCTTCTGCAAAAATAACCTTCAATATTCAATATTCAGTGTTCAGTGTTCACCCCAACTGCCACTAAATCCCCTCTTCTGCCAAAAATAACCTTCAAAATTCAATATTCAATGTTCAGTGTTCATCCCAACTGCCACTAAATCCTCTCTTCTGCCAAAAATATCCTTCAATATTCAGTGTTCAGTTTTCACCCCAACTGCCACTAAATCCTCTCTTCTGCCAAAAATAACCTTCAATATTCAAAATTCAATGTTCAGTGTTCACCTTAACTGCCACTAAATCCTCTCTTCTGCAAAAATAACCTTCAATATTCAATATTCAGTGTTCAGTGTTCACCCCAACTGCCACTAAATCCTCTCTTCTGCAAAAATAACCTTCAATATTCAATATTCAGTGTTCAGTGTTCATCCCAACTGCCACAAAATCCTCTCTTCTGCAAAAATAACCTTCAATATTCAATATTCAGTGTTCAGTGTTAACCCCAACTGCCACTAAATCCTCTCTTCTGCAAAAATAAACTTCAATATTCAATATTCAGTGTTCAGTGTTCACCCCAACTGCCACTAAATCCTCTCTTCTGCAAAAATAACCTTCAATATTCAATATTCAGTGTTCAGTGTTCACCCCAACTGCCACTAAATCCTCTCTTCTGCAAAAATAACCTTCAATATTCAATATTCAGTGTTCAGTGTTCACACCAACTGCCACTATATCCTCTCTTCTGCAAAAATAACCTTCAATATTCAGTGTTCAGTGTTCACCCCAACTGCCACTAAATCCTCCCTTCTGCAAAAATAACCTTCAATATTCAATATTCAGTGTTCAGTGTTCACCCCAACTTCCACTAAATCCTCTCTTCTGCCAAAAATAACCTTCAATATTCAGTCTTCAGTGTTCACCCCAACTGCCACTAAATCCTCTCTTCTGCCAAAAATAACCTTCAATATTCAGTGTTCACCCAAACTGCCACTAAATCCTCTCTTCTGCCAAAAATAACCTTCAATATTCAGTGTTCAGTGTTCACCCCAACTGCCACTAAATCCTCTCTTCTGACAAAAATAACCTTCAATATTCAGTGTTCAGTGTTCAGTGTTCACCCCAACTGCCACTAAATCCTCTCTTCTGCCAAAAATAACCTTCAATATTCAGTGTTCAGTGATCAGTGTTTAGTGTTCACCCCAAATGCCACTAAATCCTCTCTTCTGCCAAAAATAACCTTCAATATTCAGTGTTCAGTGTTCAGTGTTCACCCCAAATGCCACTAAATACTCTCTTCTGCCAAAAATAACCTTCAATATTCAGTGTTCAGTGTTCAGTGTTCATCCCAACTGCCACTAAATCCTCTCTTCTGCCAAAATATCCTTCAATATTCAGTGTTCAGTTTTCACCCCAACTGCCACTAAATCCTCTCTTCTGCCAAAAATAACCTTCAATATTCAGTGTTCAGTGTTCACCCCAACTGCCAATAAATCCTCTCTTCTGCCAAAAATAACCTTCAATATTCAGTGTTCATTGTTCAGTGTTCACCCTAACTGCCACTAAATCCTCTCTTCTGCAAAAATAACCTTCAATATTCAGTGTTCAGTGTTCAGTGTTCACCCCAACTGCCACTAAATCCTCTCTTCTGCCAAAAATAACCTTCAATATTCAGTGTTCAGGGTTCAGTGTTCACCCCAATTGCCACTAAATCCTCTCGTCTGCCAAAAATAACCTTCAATATTCAATGTTCAGTGTTCACCCCAACTGCCACTAAATCCTCTCTTCTGCCAAAAATAACCTTCAATATTCAGTGTTCAGTGTTCAGTGTTCACCCCAAATGCCACTAAATCCTCTCTTCTGCCAAAAATAACCTTCAATATTCAGTGTTCAGTGTTCACCCCAACTGCCACTAAATCCTCTCTTCTGCCAAAAATAACCTTCAAAATTCAATATTCAATGTTCAGTGTTCATCCCAACTGCCACTAAATCCTCTCTTCTGCCAAACATATCCTTCAATATTCAGTGTTCAGTTTTCAGCCCAACTGCCACTAAATCCTCTCTTCTGCCAAAAATAACCTTCAATATTCAAAATTCAATGTTCAGTGTTCACCTTAACTGCCACTAAATCCTCTCTTCTGCAAAAATAACCTTCAATATTCAATATTCAGTGTTCAGTGTTCACCCCAACTGCCACTAAATCCTCTCTTCTGCAAAAATAACCTTCAATATTCAATATTCAGTGTTCAGTGTTCATCCAAACTGCCACTAAATCCTCTCTTCTGCAAAAATAACCTTCAATATTCAATATTCAGTGTTCAGTGTTAACCCCAACTGCCACTAAATCCTCTCTTCTGCAAAAATAACCTTCAATATTCAATATTCAGTGTTCAGTGTTCACCCCAACTGCCACTAAATCCTCTCTTCTGCAAAAATAACCTTCAATATTCAATATTCAGTGTTCAGTGTTCACCCCAATTGCCACTAAATCCTCTCTTCTGCAAAAATAACCTTCAATATTCAATATTCAGTGTTCAGTGTTCACCGCAACGGCCACTAAATCCTCTCTTCTGGAAAAATAACCTTCAATTTTCACTGTTCAGTGTTCACCCCAACTGCCACTAAATCCTCTCTTCTGCCAAAAATAACCTTCAATATTCAGTGTTCAGTGTTCAGTGTTCACCCCAAGTGCCACTAAATCCTCTCTTCTGCCAAAAATAACCTTCAATATTCAGTGTTCAGTGTTAACCCCAACTGCCACTAAATCCTCTCTTCTGCAAAAATAACCTTCAATATTCAATATTCAGTGTTCAGTGTTCACCCCAACTGCCACTAAATCCTCTCTTCTGACAAAAATAACCTTCAATATTCAGTGTTCAGTGTTCAGTGTTCACCCCAACTGCCACTAAATCATCTCTTCTGCCAAAAATAACCTTCAATATTCAGTGTTCAGTGATCAGTGTTTAGTGTTCACCCCAAATGCCACTAAATCCTCTCTTCTGCCAAAAATAACCTTCAATATTCAGTGTTCAGTGTTCAGTGTTCACCCCAAATGCCACTAAATCCTCTCTTCTGCCAAAAATAACCTTCAATATTCAGTTTTCAGTGTTCAGTGTTCATCCCAACTGCCACTAAATCCTCTCTTCTGCCAAAATATCCTTCAATATTCAGTGTTCAGTTTTCACCCCAACTGCCACTAAATCCTCTCTTCTACCAAAAATAACCTTCAATATTCAGTGTTCATTGTTCAGTGTTCACCCTAACTGCCACTAAATCCTCTCTTCTGCAAAAATAACCTTCAATATTCAGTGTTCAGTGTTCAGTGTTCACCCCAACTGCCACTAAATCCTCTCTTCTGCCAAAAATAACCTTCAATATTCAGTGTTCAGGGTTCAGTGTTCACCCCAATTGCCACTAAATCCTCTCGTCTGCCAAAAATAACCTTCAATATTCAATGTTCAGTGTTCACCCCAACTGCCACTAAATCCTCTCTTCTGCAAAAATAACCTTCAATATTCAATATTCAGTGTTCAGTGTTCACCCCAACTGCCACTAAATCCTCTCTTCTGCCAAAAATAACCTTCAATATTCAAAATTCAATGTTCAGTGTTCACCTTAACTGCCACTAAATCCTCTCTTCTGCAAAAATAACCTTCAATATTCAATATTCAGTGTTCAGTGTTCACCCCAACTGCCACTAAATCCTCTCTTCTGCAAAAATAACCTTCAATATTCAATATTAAGTGTTCAGTGTTCATCCCAACTGCCACTAAATCCTCTCTTCTGCAAAAATAACCTTCAATATTCAATATTCAGTGTTCAGTGTTAACCCCAACTGCCACTAAATCCTCTCCTCTGCAAAAATAACCTTCAATATTCAATATTCAGTGTTCAGTGTTCACTCCAACTGCCACTAAATCCTCTCTTCTGCAAAAATAACCTTCAATATTCAATATTCAGTGTTCAGTGTTCACCCCAACTGCCACTAAATCCTCTCTTCTGCAAAAATAACCTTCAATATTCAATATTCAGTGTTCAGTGTTCACTCCAACTGCCACTAAATCCTCTCTTCTGCAAAAATAACCTTCAATATTCAGTGTTCACTGTTCAGTGTTCACCCCAACTGCCACTAAATCCTCTCTTCTGCCAAAAATAACCTTCAATATTCAGTATTCAGTGTTCAGTGTTCACCCCAAGTGCCACTAAATCCTCTCTTCTGCCAAAAATAACCTTCAATATTCAGTGTTCAGTGTTCACCCCAACTGCCACTAAATCCTCTCTTCTGCAAAAATAACCTTCAATATTCAATATTCAGTGTTCAGTGTTCACCCCAACTGCCACTAAATCCTCTCTTCTGACAAAAATAACCTTCAATATTCAGTGTTCAGTGTTCAGTGTTCACCCCAACTGCCACTAAATCCTCTCTTCTGCCAAAAATAACCTTCAATATTCAGTGTTCAGTGATCAGTGTTTAGTGTTCACCCCAAATGCCACTAAATCCTCTCTTCTGCCAAAAATAACCTTCAATATTCAGTGTTCAGTGTTCACCCCAACTGCCACTAAATCCTCTCTTCTGCAAAAATAACCTTCAATATTCAATATTCAGTGTTCAGTGTTCACCGCAACGGCCACTAAATCCTCTCTTCTGGAAAAATAACCTTTAATATTCAGTGTTCAGTGTTCACCCCAACTGCCACTAAATCCTCTCTTCTGCCAAAAATAACCTTCAATATTCAGTGTTCAGTGTTCAGTGTTCACCCCAAATGCCACTAAATCCTCTCTTCTGCCAAAAATAACCTTCAATATTCAGTGTTCAGTGTTCAGTGTTCATCCCAACTGCCACTAAATCCTCTCTTCTGCCAAAATATCCTTCAATATTCAGTGTTCAGTTTTCACCCCAACTGCCACTAAATCCTCTCTTCTGCAAAAATCACCTTCAATATTCAGTGTTCAGTATTCAGTGTTCACCCAAACTGCCACTAAATCTTCTCTTCTGCCAAAAATAACCTTCAATATTCAGTGTCAAGTGTTCAGTGTTCACCCCAACTGCCACTAAATCCTCTCTTCTGCCAAAAATAACCTTCAATATTCAGTGTTCAGTGTTCACCCCAACTGCCAATAAATCCTCTCTTCTGCAAAAATAACCTTCAATATTCAATATTCAGTGTTCAGTGTTCACCCCAACTGCCACTAAATCCTCTCTTCTGCCAAAAATAACCTTCAATATTCAGTGTTCATTGTTCAGTGTTCACCCTAACTGCCACTAAATCCTCTCTTCTGCAAAAATAACCTTCAATATTCAGTGTTCAGTGTTCAGTGTTCACCCCAACTGCCACTAAATCCTCTCTTCTGCCAAAAATAACCTTCAATATTCAGTGTTCAGGGTTCAGTGTTCACCCCAATTGCCACTAAATCCTCTCGTCTGCCAAAAATAACCTTCAATATTCAATGTTCAGTGTTCACCCCAACTGCCACTAAATCCTCTCTTCTGCAAAAATAACCTTCAATATTCAATATTCAGTGTACAGTGTTCACCCCAACTGCCACTAAATCCTCTCTTCTGCCAAAAATAACCTTCAATATTCAAAATTCAATGTTCAGTGTTCACCTTAACTGCCACTAAATCCTCTCTTCTGCAAAAATAACCTTCAATATTCAATATTCAGTGTTCAGTGTTCACCCCAACTGCCACTAAATCCTCTCTTCTGCAAAAATAACCTTCAATATTCAATATTAAGTGTTCAGTGTTCATCCCAACTGCCACTAAATCCTCTCTTCTGCAAAAATAACCTTCAATATTCAATATTCAGTGTTCAGTGTTCACCCCAACTGCCACTAAATCCTCTCTTCTGCAAAAATAACCTTCAATATTCAATATTCAGTGTTCAGTGTTCACTCCAACTGCCACTAAATCCTCTCTTCTGCAAAAATAACCTTCAATATTCAGTGTTCAGTGATCAGTGTTCACCCCAATTGCCACTAAATCCTCTCTTCTGCAAAAATAACCTTCAATATTCAGTGTTCAGTGATCAGTGTTCACCCCAACTGCCACTAAATCCTCTCTTCTGCAAAAATAACCTTCAATATTCAATATTCAGTGTTCAGTGTTCACTCCAACTGCCACTAAATCCTCTCTTCTGCAAAAATAACCTTCAATATTCAGTGTTCAGTGATCAGTGTTCACCCCAACTGCCACTAAATCCTCTCTTCTGCAAAAATAACCTTCAATATTCAATATTCAGTGTTCAGTGTTCACCCCAACTGCCACTAAATCCTCTCTTCTGCCAAAAATAACCTTCAATATTCAGTGTTCAGTGTTCAGTGTTCACCCCAAATGCCACTAAATACTCTCTTCTGCCAAAAATAACCTTCAATATTCAGTGTTCAGTGTTCAGTGTTCATCCCAACTGCCACTAAATCCTCTCTTCTGCCAAAATATCCTTCAATATTCAGTGTTCAGTTTTCACCCCAACTGCCACTAAATCCTCTCTTCTGCCAAAAATAACCTTCAATATTCAGTGTTCAGTGTTCACCCCAACTGCCAATAAATCCTCTCTTCTGCCAAAAATAACCTTCAATATTCAGTGTTCAGTGTTCAGTGTTCACCCCAACTGCCACTAAATCCTCTCTTCTGCCAAAAATAACCTTCAATATTCAGTGTTCAGGGTTCAGTGTTCACCCCAATTGCCACTAAATCCTCTCGTCTGCCAAAAATAACCTTCAATATTCAATGTTCAGTGTTCACCCCAACTGCCACTAAATCCTCTCTTCTGCCAAAAATAACCTTCAATATTCAGTGTTCAGTGTTCAGTGTTCACCCCAAATGCCACTAAATCCTCTCTTCTGCCAAAAATAACCTTCAATATTCAGTGTTCAGTGTTCACCCCAACTGCCACTAAATCCTCTCTTCTTCAAAAATAACCTTCAATATTCAATATTCAGTGTTCAGTGTTCACCCCAACTGCCACTAAATCCTCTCTTCTGCCAAAAATAACCTTCACAATTCAATATTCAATGTTCAGTGTTCATCCCAACTGCCACTAAATCCTCTCTTCTGCCAAACATATCCTTCAATATTCAGTGTTCAGTTTTCAGCCCAACTGCCACTAAATCCTCTCTTCTGCCAAAAATAACCTTCAATATTCAAAATTCAATGTTCAGTGTTCACCTTAACTGCCACTAAATCCTCTCTTCTGCAAAAATAACCTTCAATATTCAATATTCAGTGTTCAGTGTTCACCCCAACTGCCACTAAATCCTCTCTTCTGCAAAAATAACCTTCAATATTCAATATTCAGTGTTCAGTGTTCATCCAAACTGCCACTAAATCCTCTCTTCTGCAAAAATAACCTTCAATATTCAATATTCAGTGTTCAGTGTTAACCCCAACTGCCACTAAATCCTCTCTTCTGCAAAAATAACCTTCAATATTCAATATTCAGTGTTCAGTGTTCACCCCAACTGCCACTAAATCCTCTCTTCTGCAAAAATAACCTTCAATATTCAATATTCAGTGTTCAGTGTTCACCCCAATTGCCACTAAATCCTCTCTTCTGCAAAAATAACCTTCAATATTCAATATTCAGTGTTCAGTGTTCACCGCAACGGCCACTAAATCCTCTCTTCTGGAAAAATAACCTTCAATTTTCACTGTTCAGTGTTCACCCCAAGTGCCACTAAATCCTCTCTTCTGCCAAAAATAACCTTCAATATTCAGTGTTCAGTGTTCACCCCAACTGCCACTAAATCCTCTCTTCTGCAAAAATAACCTTCAATATTCAATATTCAGTGTTCAGTGTTCACCCCAACTGCCACTAAATCCTCTCTTCTGACAAAAATAACCTTCAATATTCAGTGTTCAGTGTTCAGTGTTCACCCCAACTGCCACTAAATCCTCTCTTCTGCCAAAAATAACCTTCAATATTCAGTGTTCAGTGATCAGTGTTTAGTGTTCACCCCAAATGCCACTAAATCCTCTCTTCTGCCAAAAATAACCTTCAATATTCAGTGTTCAGTGTTCACCCCAACTGCCACTAAATCCTCTCTTCTGCAAAAATAACCTTCAATATTCAATATTCAGTGTTCAGTGTTCACCGCAACGGCCACTAAATCCTCTCTTCTGGAAAAATAACCTTTAATATTCAGTGTTCAGTGTTCACCCCAACTGCCACTAAATCCTCTCTTCTGCCAAAAATAACCTTCAATATTCAGTGTTCAGTGTTCAGTGTTCACCCCAAATGCCACTAAATCCTCTCTTCTGCCAAAAATAACCTTCAATATTCAGTGTTCAGTGTTCAGTGTTCATCCCAACTGCCACTAAATCCTCTCTTCTGCCAAAATATCCTTCAATATTCAGTGTTCAGTTTTCACCCCAACTGCCACTAAATCCTCTCTTCTGCAAAAATCACCTTCAATATTCAGTGTTCAGTATTCAGTGTTCACCCAAACTGCCACTAAATCTTCTCTTCTGCCAAAAATAACCTTCAATATTCAGTGTCAAGTGTTCAGTGTTCACCCCAACTGCCACTAAATCCTCTCTTCTGCCAAAAATAACCTTCAATATTCAATCTTCAGTGTTCACCCCAACTGCCACTAAATCCTCTCTTCCGCAAAAATAACCTTCAATATTCAATATTCAGTGTTCAGTGTTCACCCCAACTGCCACTAAATCCTCTCTTCTGCCAAAAATAACCTTCAATATTCAGTGTTCATTGTTCAGTGTTCACCCTAACTGCCACTAAATCCTCTCTTCTGCAAAAATAACCTTCACTATTCAGTGTTCAGTGTTCAGTGTTCACCCCAACTGCCACTAAATCCTCTCTTCTGCCAAAAATAACCTTCAATATTCAGTGTTCAGGGTTCAGTGTTCACCCCAATTGCCACTAAATCCTCTCGTCTGCCAAAAATAACCTTCAATATTCAATGTTCAGTGTTCACCCCAACTGCCACTAAATCCTCTCTTCTGCAAAAATAACCTTCAATATTCAATATTCAGTGTTCAGTGTTCACCCCAACTGCCACTAAATCCTCTCTTCTGCCAAAAATAACCTTCAATATTCAGTGTTCAGTGTTCACCCCAACTGCCACTAAATCCTCTCTTCTGCAAAAATAACCTTCAATATTCAATATTCAGTGTTCAGTGTTCACCCCAACTGCCACTAAATCCTCTCTTCTGACAAAAATAACCTTCAATATTCAGTGTTCAGTGTTCAGTGTTCACCCCAACTGCCACTAAATCCTCTCTTCTGCCAAAAATAACCTTCAATATTCAGTGTTCAGTGATCAGTGTTTAGTGTTCACCCCAAATGCCACTAAATCCTCTCTTCTGCCAAAAATAACCTTCAATATTCAGTGTTCAGTGTTCACCCCAACTGCCACTAAATCCTCTCTTCTGCAAAAATAACCTTCAATATTCAATATTCAGTGTTCAGTGTTCACCGCAACGGCCACTAAATCCTCTCTTCTGGAAAAATAACCTTTAATATTCAGTGTTCAGTGTTCACCCCAACTGCCACTAAATCCTCTCTTCTGCCAAAAATAACCTTCAATATTCAGTGTTCAGTGTTCAGTGTTCACCCCAAATGCCACTAAATCCTCTCTTCTGCCAAAAATAACCTTCAATATTCAGTGTTCAGTGTTCAGTGTTCATCCCAACTGCCACTAAATCCTCTCTTCTGCCAAAATATCCTTCAATATTCAGTGTTCAGTTTTCACCCCAACTGCCACTAAATCCTCTCTTCTGCAAAAATCACCTTCAATATTCAGTGTTCAGTATTCAGTGTTCACCCAAACTGCCACTAAATCTTCTCTTCTGCCAAAAATAACCTTCAATATTCAGTGTCAAGTGTTCAGTGTTCACCCCAACTGCCACTAAATCCTCTCTTCTGCCAAAAATAACCTTCAATATTCAATGTTCAGTGTTCACCCCAACTGCCACTAAATCCTCTCTTCTGCAAAAATAACCTTCAATATTCAATATTCAGTGTTCAGTGTTCACCCCAACTGCCACTAAATCCTCTCTTCTGCCAAAAATAACCTTCAATATTCAGTGTTCATTGTTCAGTGTTCACCCTAACTGCCACTAAATCCTCTCTTCTGCAAAAATAACCTTCACTATTCAGTGTTCAGTGTTCAGTGTTCACCCCAACTGCCACTAAATCCTCTCTTCTGCCAAAAATAACCTTCAATATTCAGTGTTCAGGGTTCAGTGTTCACCCCAATTGCCACTAAATCCTCTCGTCTGCCAAAAATAACCTTCAATATTCAATGTTCAGTGTTCACCCCAACTGCCACTAAATCCTCTCTTCTGCAAAAATAACCTTCAATATTCAATATTCAGTGTTCAGTGTTCACCCCAACTGCCACTAAATCCTCTCTTCTGCCAAAAATAACCTTCAATATTCAATATTAAGTGTTCAGTGTTCATCCCAACTGCCACTAAATCCTCTCTTCTGCAAAAATAACCTTCAATATTCAATATTCAGTGTTCAGTGTTAACCCCAACTGCCACTAAATCCTCTCCTCTGCAAAAATAACCTTCAATATTCAATATTCAGTGTTCAGTGTTCACTCCAACTGCCACTAAATCCTCTCTTCTGCAAAAATAACCTTCAATATTCAATATTCAGTGTTCAGTGTTCACCCCAACTGCCACTAAATCCTCTCTTCTGCAAAAATAACCTTCAATATTCAATATTCAGTGTTCAGTGTTCACTCCAACTGCCACTAAATCCTCTCTTCTGCAAAAATAACCTTCAATATTCAGTGTTCACTGTTCAGTGTTCACCCCAACTGCCACTAAATCCTCTCTTCTGCCAAAAATAACCTTCAATATTCAGTGTTCAGTGTTCAGTGTTCACCCCAAGTGCCACTAAATCCTCTCTTCTGCCAAAAATAACCTTCAATATTCAGTGTTCAGTGTTCACCCCAACTGCCACTAAATCCTCTCTTCTGCAAAAATAACCTTCAATATTCAATATTCAGTGTTCAGTGTTCACCCCAACTGCCACTAAATCCTCTCTTCTGACAAAAATAACCTTCAATATTCAGTGTTCAGTGTTCAGTGTTCACCCCAACTGCCACTAAATCCTCTCTTCTGCCAAAAATAACCTTCAATATTCAGTGTTCAGTGATCAGTGTTTAGTGTTCACCCCAAATGCCACTAAATCCTCTCTTCTGCCAAAAATAACCTTCAATATTCAGTGTTCAGTGTTCACCCCAACTGCCACTAAATCCTCTCTTCTGCAAAAATAACCTTCAATATTCAATATTCAGTGTTCAGTGTTCACCGCAACGGCCACTAAATCCTCTCTTCTGGAAAAATAACCTTTAATATTCAGTGTTCAGTGTTCACCCCAACTGCCACTAAATCCTCTCTTCTGCCAAAAATAACCTTCAATATTCAGTGTTCAGTGTTCAGTGTTCACCCCAAATGCCACTAAATCCTCTCTTCTGCCAAAAATAACCTTCAATATTCAGTGTTCAGTGTTCAGTGTTCATCCCAACTGCCACTAAATCCTCTCTTCTGCCAAAATATCCTTCAATATTCAGTGTTCAGTTTTCACCCCAACTGCCACTAAATCCTCTCTTCTGCAAAAATCACCTTCAATATTCAGTGTTCAGTATTCAGTGTTCACCCAAACTGCCACTAAATCTTCTCTTCTGCCAAAAATAACCTTCAATATTCAGTGTCAAGTGTTCAGTGTTCACCCCAACTGCCACTAAATCCTCTCTTCTGCCAAAAATAACCTTCAATATTCAGTGTTCAGTGTTCACCCCAACTGCCAATAAATCCTCTCTTCTGCAAAAGTAACCTTCAATATTCAATATTCAGTGTTCAGTGTTCACCCCAACTGCCACTAAATCCTCTCTTCTGCCAAAAATAACCTTCAATATTCAGTGTTCATTGTTCAGTGTTCACCCTAACTGCCACTAAATCCTCTCTTCTGCAAAAATAACCTTCAATATTCAGTGTTCAGTGTTCAGTGTTCACCCCAACTGCCACTAAATCCTCTCTTCTGCCAAAAATAACCTTCAATATTCAGTGTTCAGGGTTCAGTGTTCACCCCAATTGCCACTAAATCCTCTCGTCTGCCAAAAATAACCTTCAATATTCATTGTTCAGTGTTCACCCCAACTGCCACTAAATCCTCTCTTCTGCAAAAATAACCTTCAATATTCAATATTCAGTGTTCAGTGTTCACCCCAACTGCCACTAAATCCTCTCTTCTGCCAAAAATAACCTTCAATATTCAAAATTCAATGTTCAGTGTTCACCTTAACTGCCACTAAATCCTCTCTTCTGCAAGAATAACCTTCAATATTCAATATTCAGTGTTCAGTGTTCGCCCCAACTGCCACTAAATCCTCTCTTCTGCAAAAATAACCTTCAATATTCAATATTAAGTGTTCAGTGTTCATCCCAACTGCCACTAAATCCTCTCTTCTGCAAAAATAACCTTCAATATTCAATATTCAGTGTTCAGTGTTAACCCCAACTGCCACTAAATCCTCTCCTCTGCAAAAATAACCTTCAATATTCAATATTCAGTGTTCAGTGTTCACTCCAACTGCCACTAAATCCTCTCTTCTGCAAAAATAACCTTCAATATTCAATATTCAGTGTTCAGTGTTCACCCCAACTGCCACTAAATCCTCTCTTCTGCAAAAATAACCTTCAATATTCAATATTCAGTGTTCAGTGTTCACTCCAACTGCCACTAAATCCTCTCTTCTGCAAAAATAACCTTCAATATTCAGTGTTCAGTGATCAGTGTTCACCCCAATAGCCACTAAATCCTCTCTTCTGCAAAAATAACCTTCAATATTCAATATTCAGTGTTCAGTGTTCACCGCAACGGCCACTAAATCCTCTCTTCTGGAAAAATAACCTTCAATTTTCACTGTTCAGTGTTCACCCCAACTGCCACTAAATCCTCTCTTCTGCCAAAAATAACCTTCAATATTCAGTGTTCAGTGTTCAGTGTTCACCCCAAATGCCACTAAATCCTCTCTTCTGCCAAAAATAACCTTCAATATTCAGTGTTCAGTGTTCACCCCAACTGCCACTAAATCCTCTCTTCTGCAAAAATAACCTTCAATATTCAATATTCAGTCTTCAGTGTTCACCCCAACTGCCACTAAATCCTCTCTTCTGCCAAAAATAACCTTCAATATTCAGTGTTCAGTGTTCACCCCAACTGCCACTAAATCCTCTCTTCTGCCAAAAATAACCTTCAATATTCAGTGTTCACCCAAACTGCCACTAAATCCTCTCTTCTGCCAAAAATAACCTTCAATATTCAGTGTTCAGTGTTCACCCCAACTGCCACTAAATCCTCTCTTCTGACAAAAATAACCTTCAATATTCAGTGTTCAGTGTTCAGTGTTCACCCCAACTGCCACTAAATCCTCTCTTCTGCCAAAAATAACCTTCAATATTCAGTGTTCAGTGATCAGTGTTTAGTGTTCACCCCAAATGCCACTAAATCCTCTCTTTTGCCAAAAATAACCTTCAATATTCAGTGTTCAGTGTTCACCCCAACTGCCACTAAATCCTCTCTTCTGCAAAAATAACCTTCAATATTCAATATTCAGTGTTCAGTGTTCACCGCAACGGCCACTAAATCCTCTCTTCTGGAAAAATAACCTTTAATATTCAGTGTTCAGTGTTCACCCCAACTGCCACTAAATCCTCTCTTCTGCCAAAAATAACCTTCAATATTCAGTGTTCAGTGTTCAGTGTTCACCCCAAATGCCACTAAATCCTCTCTTCTGCCAAAAATAACCTTCAATATTCAGTGTTCAGTGTTCAGTGTTCATCCCAACTGCCACTAAATCCTCTCTTCTGCCAAAATATCCTTCAATATTCAGTGTTCAGTTTTCACCCCAACTGCCACTAAATCCTCTCTTCTGCAAAAATCACCTTCAATATTCAGTGTTCAGTATTCAGTGTTCACCCAAACTGCCACTAAATCTTCTCTTCTGCCAAAAATAACCTTCAATATTCAGTGTCAAGTGTTCAGTGTTCACCCCAACTGCCACTAAATCCTCTCTTCTGCCAAAAATAACCTTCAATATTCAGTGTTCAGTGTTCACCCCAACTGCCAATAAATCCTCTCTTCTGCAAAAATAACCTTCAATATTCAATATTCAGTGTTCAGTGTTCACCCCAACTGCCACTAAATCCTCTCTTCTGCCAAAAATAACCTTCAATATTCAGTGTTCATTGTTCAGTGTTCACCCTAACTGCCACTAAATCCTCTCTTCTGCAAAAATAACCTTCAATATTCAGTGTTCAGTTTTCAGTGTTCACCCCAACTGCCACTAAATCCTCTCTTCTGCCAAAAATAACCTTCAATATTCAGTGTTCAGGGTTCAGTGTTCACCCCAATTGCCACTAAATCCTCTCGTCTGCCAAAAATAACCTTCAATATTCAATGTTCAGTGTTCACCCCAACTGCCACTAAATCCTCTCTTCTGCAAAAATAACCTTCAATATTCAATATTCAGTGTTCAGTGTTCACCCCAACTGCCACTAAATCCTCTCTTCTGCCAAAAATAACCTTCAATATTCAAAATTCAATGTTCAGTGTTCACCTTAACTGCCACTAAATCCTCTCTTCTGCAAAAATAACCTTCAATATTCAATATTCAGTGTTCAGTGTTCACCCCAACTGCCACTAAATCCTCTCTTCTGCAAAAATAACCTTCAATATTCAATATTAAGTGTTCAGTGTTCATCCCAACTGCCACTAAATCCTCTCTTCTGCAAAAATAACCTTCAATATTCAATATTCAGTGTTCAGTGTTAACCCCAACTGCCACTAAATCCTCTCCTCTGCAAAAATAACCTTCAATATTCAATATTCAGTGTTCAGTGTTCACTCCAACTGCCACTAAATCCTCTCTTCTGCAAAAATAACCTTCAATATTCAATATTCAGTGTTCAGTGTTCACCCCAACTGCCACTAAATCCTCTCTTCTGCAAAAATAACCTTCAATATTCAATATTCAGTGTTCAGTGTTCACTCCAACTGCCACTAAATCCTCTCTTCTGCAAAAATAACCTTCAATATTCAGTGTTCACTGTTCAGTGTTCACCCCAACTGCCACTAAATCCTCTCTTCTGCCAAAAATAACCTTCAATATTCAGTGTTCAGTGTTCAGTGTTCACCCCAAGTGCCACTAAATCCTCTCTTCTGCCAAAAATAACCTTCAATATTCAGAGTTCAGTGTTCACCCCAACTGCCACTAAATCCTCTCTTCTGCAAAAATAACCTTCAATATTCAATATTCAGTGTTCAGTGTTCACCCCAACTGCCACTAAATCCTCTCTTCTGACAAAAATAACCTTCAATATTCAGTGTTCAGTGTTCAGTGTTCACCCCAACTGCCACTAAATCCTCTCTTCTGCCAAAAATAACCTTCAATATTCAGTGTTCAGTGATCAGTGTTTAGTGTTCACCCCAAATGCCACTAAATCCTCTCTTCTGCCAAAAATAACCTTCAATATTCAGTGTTCAGTGTTCACCCCAACTGTCACTAAATCCTCTCTTCTGCAAAAATAACCTTCAATATTCAATATTCAGTGTTCAGTGTTCACCGCAACGGCCACTAAATCCTCTCTTCTGGAAAAATAACCTTTAATATTCAGTGTTCAGTGTTCACCCCAACTGCCAATAAATCCTCTCTTCTGCCAAAAATAACCTTCAATATTCAGTGTTCAGTGTTCAGTGTTCACCCCAAATGCCACTAAATCCTCTCTTCTGCCAAAAATAACCTTCAATATTCAGTGTTCAGTGTTCAGTGTTCATCCCAACTGCCACTAAATCCTCTCTTCTGCCAAAATATCCTTCAATATTCAGTGTTCAGTTTTCACCCCAACTGCCACTAAATCCTCTCTTCTGCAAAAATCACCTTCAATATTCAGTGTTCAGTATTCAGTGTTCACCCAAACTGCCACTAAATCTTCTCTTCTGCCAAAAATAACCTTCAATATTCAGTGTCAAGTGTTCAGTGTTCACCCCAACTGCCACTAAATCCTCTCTTCTGCCAAAAATAACCTTCAATATTCAGTGTTCAGTGTTCACCCCAACTGCCAATAAATCCTCTCTTCTGCAAAAATAACCTTCAATATTCAATATTCAGTGTTCAGTGTTCACCCCAACTGCCACTAAATCCTCTCTTCTGCCAAAAATAACCTTCAATATTCAGTGTTCATTGTTCAGTGTTCACCCTAACTGCCACTAAATCCTCTCTTCTGCAAAAATAACCTTCAATATTCAGTGTTCAGTGTTCAGTGTTCACCCCAACTGCCACTAAATCCTCTCTTCTGCCAAAAATAACCTTCAATATTCAGTGTTCAGGGTTCAGTGTTCACCCCAATTGCCACTAAATCCTCTCGTCTGCCAAAAATAACCTTCAATATTCAATGTTCAGTGTTCACCCCAACTGCCACTAAATCCTCTCTTCTGCAAAAATAACCTTCAATATTCAATATTCAGTGTTCAGTGTTCACCCCAACTGCCACTAAATCCTCTCTTCTGCCAAAAATAACCTTCAATATTCAAAATTCAATGTTCAGTGTTCACCTTAACTGCCACTAAATCCTCTCTTCTGCAAAAATAACCTTCAATATTCAATATTCAGTGTTCAGTGTTCACCCCAACTGCCACTAAATCCTCTCTTCTGCAAAAATAACCTTCAATATTCAATATTAAGTGTTCAGTGTTCATCCCAACTGCCACTAAATCCTCTCTTCTGCAAAAATAACCTTCAATATTCAATATTCAGTGTTCAGTGTTAACCCCAACTGCCACTAAATCCTCTCCTCTGCAAAAATAACCTTCAATATTCAATATTCAGTGTTCAGTGTTCACTCCAACTGCCACTAAATCCTCTCTTCTGCAAAAATAACCTTCAATATTCAATATTCAGTGTTCAGTGTTCACCCCAACTGCCACTAAATCCTCTCTTCTGCAAAAATAACCTTCAATATTCAATATTCAGTGTTCAGTGTTCACTCCAACTGCCACTAAATCCTCTCTTCTGCAAAAATAACCTTCAATATTCAGTGTTCAGTGATCAGTGTTCACCCCAATTGCCACTAAATCCTCTCTTCTGCAAAAATAACCTTCAATATTCAATATTCAGTGTTCAGTGTTCACCGCAACGGCCACTAAATCCTCTCTTCTGGAAAAATAACCTTCAATTTTCACTGTTCAGTGTTCACCCCAACTGCCACTAAATCCTCTCTTCTGCCAAAAATAACCTTCAATATTCAGTGTTCAGTGTTCAGTGTTCACCCCAAATGCCACTAAATCCTCTCTTCTGCCAAAAATAACCTTCAATATTCAGTGTTCAGTGTTCACCCCAACTGCCACTAAATCCTCTCTTCTGCAAAAATAACCTTCAATATTCAATATTCAGTCTTCAGTGTTCACCCCAACTGCCACTAAATCCTCTCTTCTGCCAAAAATAACCTTCAATATTCAGTGTTCAGTGTTCACCCCAACTGCCACTTAATCCTCTCTTCTGCCAAAAATAACCTTCAATATTCAGTGTTCACCCAAACTGCCACTAAATCCTCTCTTCTGCCAAAAATAACCTTCAATATTCAGTGTTCAGTGTTCACCCCAACTGCCACTAAATCCTCTCTTCTGACAAAAATAACCTTCAATATTCAGTGTTCAGTGTTCAGTGTTCACCCCAACTGCCACTAAATCCTCTCTTCTGCCAAAAATAACCTTCAATATTCAGTGTTCAGTGATCAGTGTTTAGTGTTCACCCCAAATGCCACTAAATCCTCTCTTCTGCCAAAAATAACCTTCAATATTCAGTGTTCAGTGTTCACCCCAACTGCCACTAAATCCTCTCTTCTGCAAAAATAACCTTCAATATTCAATATTCAGTGTTCAGTGTTCACCGCAACGGCCACTAAATCCTCTCTTCTGGAAAAATAACCTTTAATATTCAGTGTTCAGTGTTCACCCCAACTGCCACTAAATCCTCTCTTCTGCCAAAAATAACATTCAATATTCAGTGTTCAGTGTTCAGTGTTCACCCCAAATGCCATTAAATCCTCTCTTCTGCCAAAAATAACCTTCAATATTCAGTGTTCAATGTTCACCCCAACTGCCACTAAATCCTCTCTTCTGCAACAATAACCTTCAATATTCAATATTCAGTGTTCAGTGTTCACCCCAACTGCCACTAAATCCTCTCTTCTGCCAAAAATAACCTTCAATATTCAATATTCAATGTTCAGTGTTCATCCCAACTGCCACTAAATCCTCTCTTCTGCCAAAATATCCTTCAATATTCAGTGTTCAGTTTTCACCCCAACTGCCACTAAATCCTCTCTTCTGCCAAAAATAACCTTAAATATTCAGTGTTCAGTTTTCACCCCAACTGCCACTAAATCCTATCTTCTGCAAAAATAACCTTCAATATTCATTGTTCAGTATTCAGTGTTCACCCAAACTGCCACTAAATCTTCTCTTCTGCCAAAAATAACCTTCAATATTCAGTGTCAAGTGTTCAGTGTTCACCCCAATTGCCACTAAATCCTCTCGTCTGCCAAAAATAACCTTCAATATTCAATGTTCAGTGTTCACCCCAACTGCCACTAAATCCTCTCTTCTGCAAAAATAACCTTCAATATTCAATATTCAGTGTTCAGTGTTCACCCTAACTGCCACTAAATCCTCTCTTCTGCAAAAATAACCTTCAATATTCAATATTCAGTGTTCAGTGTTCATCCCAACTGCCACTAAATCCTCTCTTCTGCAAAAATAACCTTCAATATTCAATATTCAGTGTTCAGTGTTAACCCCAACTGCCACTAAATCCTCTCTTCTGCAAAGATAACCTTCAATATTCAATATTCAGTGTTCAGTGTTCACCCCAACTGCCACTAAATCCTCTCTTCTGCAAAAATAACCTTCAATATTCAATATTCAGTGTTCAGTGTTCACCCCAACTGCCACTAAATCCTCTCTTCTGCAAAAATAACCTTCAATATTCAATATTCAGTGTTCAGTGTTCACTCCAACTGCCACTAAATCCTCTCTTCTGCAAAAATAACCTTCAATATTCAGTGTTCAGTGTTCAGTGTTCACCCCAATTGCCACTAAATCCTCTCTTCTGCAAAAATAACCTTCAATATTCAATATTCAGTGTTCAGTGTTCACCGCAACGGTCACTAAATCCTCTCTTCTGGAAAAATAACCTTCAATTTTCACTGTTCAGTGTTCACCCCAACTGCCACTAAATCCTCTCTTCTGCCAAAAATAACCTTCAATATTCAGTGTTCAGTGTTCAGTGTTCACCCCAAATGCCACTAAATCCTCTCTTCTGCCAAAAATAACCTTCAATATTCAGTGTTCTGTGTTCACCCCAACTGCCACTAAATCCTCTCTTCTGCAAAAATAACCTTCAATATTCAATATTCAGTGTTCAGTGTTCACCCCAACTGCCACTAAATCCTCTCTTCTGCCAAAAATAACCTTCAATATTCAGTGTTCACCCAAACTGCCACTAATTCCTCTCTTCTGCCAAAAATAACCTTCAATATTCAGTGTTCAGTGTTCACCCCAACTGCCACTAAATCCTCTCTTCTGACAAAAGTAACCTTCAATATTCAGTGTTCAGTGTTCAGTGTTCACCCCAACTGCCACTAAATCCTCTCTTCTGCCAAAATTAACCCTCAATATTCAGTGTTTAGTGATCAGTGTTTAGTGTTCACCCCAAATGCCACTAAATCCTCTCTTCTGCCAAAAATAACCTTCAATATTCAGTGTTCAGTGTTCACCCCAACTGCCACTAAATCCTCTCTTCTGCAAAAATAACCTTCAATATTCAATATTCAGTGTTCAGTGTTCACCGCAAGGGCCACTAAATCCTCTCTTCTGGAAAAATAACCTTTAATATTCAGTGTTCAGTGTTCACCCCAACTGCCACTAAATCCTCTCTTCTGCCAAAAATAACCTTCAATATTCCGTGTTCAGTGTTCAGTGTTCACCCCAAATGCCACTAAATCCTCTCTTCTGCCAAAAATAACCTTCAATATTCAGTGTTCAGTGTTCACCCCAACTGCCACCAAATCCTCTCTTCTGCAACAATAACCTTCAATATTCAATATTCAGTGTTCAGTGTTCACCCCAACTGCCACTAAATCCTCTCTTCTGCCAAAAATAACCTTCAATATTCAATATTCAATGTTCAGTGTTCATCCCAACTGCCACTAAATCCTCTCTTCTGCCAAAATATCCTTCAATATTCAGTGTTCAGTTTTCACCCCAACTGCCACTAAATCCTCTCTTCTGCCAAAAATAACCTTAAATATTCAGTGTTCAGTTTTCACCCCAACTGCCACTAAATCCTCTCTTCTGCAAAAATAACCTTCAATATTCAGTGTTCAGTATTCAGTGTTCACCCAAACTGCCACTAAATCTTCTCTTCTGCCAAAAATAACCTTCAATATTCAGTGTCAAGTGTTCAGTGTTCACCCCAACTGCCACTAAATCCTCTCTTCTGCCAAAAATAACCTTCAATATTCAATATTCAGTGTTCAGTGTTCACCCCAACTGCCACTAAATCCTCTCTTCTGCCAAAAATAACCTTCAATATTCAGTGTTCATTGTTCAGTGTTCACCCTAACTGCCACTAAATCCTCTCTTCTGCAAAAATAACCTTCAATATTCAGTGTTCATGGTTCAGTGTTCACCCCAATTGCCACTAAATCCTCTCGTCTGCCAAAAATAACCTTCAATATTCAATGTTCAGTGTTCACCCCAACTGCCACTAAATCCTCTCTTCTGCAAAAATAACCTTCAATATTCAATATTCAGTGTTCAGTGTTCACCCCAACTACCACTAAATCCTCTCTTCTGCCAAAAATAACCTTCAATATTCAGTGTTCAATCTTCACCCCAACTGCCACTAAATCCTCTCTTCTGCAAAAATAACCTTCAATATTCAGTGTTCAGTGTTCACATTATGTTTTTGATTCTATTTTAGATCCGTTTCTCTCATAGAAGTTGTGTGCTTTAATAAGTAAAGCTAATATTCCATAAGTTTTTCATGATATTTCCGGAATATTTCATATTAACTATTGGTAGATTTGATTCAGAATGTTTTGAATAATTTTCTGAGGTTGCCTGGATGAGTCCAGATAAATTTCTCTAAGAAGGAAAAAAGAAAATGATCGAGATCAGGAACAATATATCGCTTTTGAACAGAATTAATCGTTGCATTTACGAAGTCCAAATTCAAGACGGTTGAGGGTCGCCTAACAGTTCTCCGATAGACCTGCAATTTTGCATTCCACGTATATTTTGTTGAATGGAACATGATTAGGGGGTGGAAGCAAACATTTTAACTTTCGGAAAATTACCTGTTGCTAAGGGCCACCCTAATATATATATATATATATATATATATATATATATATATATACATATATATATATATATATATATATATATATATATATATATATATATATATATATATATATATATATATATATATATATATATATATATATATATATATATATATATATATATATATATATATATATATATATATATATATATATATATATATATATATATATATATATATATATATATATATATACACACACGCACACATCACTTACTGATGAGTTTACAGCGTTTTAATTATAATTAATTATCTTCATTAATATCTATTTCTTTGCCGAAAAGAAACCGCCGTATAAGCACGAATTTTTGGGTGAAATAATATTCTAATTTTAAAATATATATACTTTGCTTGTAATGCTTACTTTTAATATATTGTCACTTTTGACACCTAAATATATATTTTGAAAGAATGAAGCTCAACAATTATAGATTTTATTCTATAATATAGATTTTGTGCTATTTAAGTTATGAAAGGCTGAAATAATTTTATTTCAATCTATTCTTTTATATATATATATTACATATATATATACATATATATATAGTTGTGTGTTTGTGTGTGTGTGGGTGTGTGTGTGTGTGTGTGTGTATGTGTGTGTCTGTGTGTGTGTGTTTTCATATATAGATGTGTATGTGTGATGAGAATTGAAATAGCATGCAATCAATAAATAGAAATTAATGTTTGCAGGAAAGCCCGAATACCAACGAACAGGACACAATTAAAAAAATTCAAATTTGATTTCCAAATTGGGTCATGAACAGTTGGGTTTGTCAGAGCTGCGGATGCATGATTGTGGAGGTGACAGATGCCGTCTCCATCGAGGCGACCAGAACAGCTAAGGAGGACTTCTCCCTTTTTGACTTGGAGAAGAATTCTCGATGAAATCCACCTCCAATATGGGACGGCACTATATGCAATGTCCAAGGGCAAAAGTCCGCACTGTTTCTTCAGCGACGAAAGAACGCCATTGCTAGACCCCCCCCCCCCCACACACACACGCACTTAAAAAAAAATACACATATTGACACGAAAACGACACCTTATCTTTCAGTAGCGAAGTCGAGACAAAGTCCAAAGCAGAAAAAGAGTAAATTGGGCACACAAAAATAACGCCACATCACACACAGCCAAAACAGAAAATGATGACACCGCACACACAACAAACACAACACTTTCAAAACAAATGAAACAATTATCTTCTTCTTCTTCTTCTTCTTCTTCTTCTCCTTCTCCTTCTTCTTCTCAAGTAGTTTATTGAAATTTGAATATTCCTTTTCGTGGGTGGAAATCTAAACGATATTTTTTGCGGATGATATTTCTTCAAACAACATAATAATGATAACATCTAAAAATGGAGAATATATCCAATATAATAAAACATATATTATTAAATCAAGAAATACCTGCTAAATCAAAAAGAATCCATGGGTATGAAAAGGGATTAAGATTTTTTGAACAAAACTTACAAATCACGCTACCGAAAACTACATTATCAATCAGGTGAACATAAAAAAAAAAAGGAAAATAATGCAGCGCTTTACAGAAAAAAAGAATTAGTGAATTAGTGAGATTCTAGGGAGGAGAATTGACACCGAAAAATAATCCAAGGACGTTTGAAAAAAGAGGTACTTGTTAAATAGTAAAAAAAAAAAACGAAGATGAAAAACGACAGATTCTTTCAAACGAATCAAATAGTTCCACCTCAACCCCCGTCGATTTCATCAATAGTTAGTTGAAAACATAGGATTCAATGCAACACGAACAAGAGCAGTAGAACATTATAAGGATGGTAGAGTGGTCACATGATTCACCATAGATAATATAGTTCAACATAACGACCTTAATATTTGAAGAATCGTTGTAACTACCATCAAAATAGTCCAGAATCAAACAATCATAAACTAAGAACCAGAGCATAAGTGTATAATAAATTTATAATAATAAATTTGATAAAGATATATGAAGTTTTAGTCAATTACTTCTTCACCAAGCGAAAATACATTTTAAAATATTTGACTACAAAACCACAAACACACAATATGTCTTCCTATTAACTTACAAATCATGAACTGCAATAATATCGTAGATAATTACTAAATACATGGCTGAATAAGCCCTTTCTTTAGAAGGGAATTGAAGCCTCGAAACGTTATAGTGCATGTAAAGTTGAATTAATTATCGGTAAAATAATAACATAATACTGCAGACAGAGAAATCAGAGATTGAGCATGGCATGGATTAATAATCACAAATCAGGTTAGAGAGTTCCGCCCACGTATATCATGAAGACATTAGATATGCAAAATATATGTAAAATCTAAAAGGTTTAGAGATAACTAATGCACGATTTGTAAAAAAAAAACATTATCTCACTTTAAAGAGGAATATTTTTGCACATATATAAATATTATGAAAAAACTATTAGCTATAAATTGCAGATATCAGTATCGGATTAGAGAGAAACCCCAACACAAAGCCGCATTCATTAACAGAAATAATATTAGATAAAGATGTAGGTGAAGAGAAATAGTAAAAAAATTAGTAGTAGTGCGCATATACCTATAACTAGTGATGCAAACCTGGACCCACCATGATGCGTATTTTGGTACTAGATTGACTTTGTGATGGCGGGATTTGTCTCTTCGACACTATTTGAAAAATACATGTTCCGGTCAGGTCAGTTGCTTCTGTTGCCATGCTACAGAAGTCAGGCAGTAGGGTACCATCGAAGTAATGTAGGTAGGTATTGACGGCCTCCGCCTAACATTTGAGGGAAAGCTTTCTTTTTGCCCATGTCTCTTTGAGATATTTGTGACATCCATCCATTTCTTGTCTATTTAGACGTGGTCTGGGCAAAACCAGACACCACGTAATTTGAAGGGACCATCAGTTCAGATGCAGATATTTCCACTGTCTGGCATACTATTGATTCTGCACGTGCCGAATTGCAGTTTCACTGAATTTTCTGGGTTATTGCAAACCCAAGTAACATAATGGCAACATTCTAGACTGGAGTCGACTGCCGCTAGTCAGAAATGTTCGATACTACTACAATGATTATATCTGAATACTCATACACGTATTTACTGCTACTAGATTTCCATTCTCAACAGGAAAGTCTAGAAAACCAATATATGGGGAAGAGGGAGAGGTGATATAACTAACTGACATAGTCTTCGATATAGAAGGGTTCCAACTACATTAACAATATCAAGCACCATCATCAGAGTGAACAATTTGCCAGCGCCTTTATCTCGGTGATCAGTACAGAGTTGGATGAGAATCTTTCTGGCGCATTCAACTTGTTCAAGTCTTAGCATTGGCATCACTACATGGCTAAGGTGTCTCCAGATGTTTTTAATTCGGAGTCAGAGCCAGTAGTAGTAGACAGCAACTAGGAAACATGTGAGCAATTTAACAAGTGCGAATTGAACTAATAGGTTAATTAGTCAATCACTGAATCATTTCCCACATTCAATGGTTTAATTCGTCTAGCATTTTTATTGGCAGAGCTAAGTAGTTCACCCCTCCTCTGCCTCCTTCGTTGAGAACCGTGATACGTTGTTGTATTAAGCAGTAGCAGCAGTAACAATAGTGGTAGTTTTAATAGTTGAAGTATCTTAAAATATAGACATCTCCCACGTAAAATTATACCCACCTGCATCATATAATATATATTGAAATTTCTGTACATCATGTATTTATTTCAACGTGATTGAAACACGTCTTCCTTCTCTTTTTATACTTCGTGAAACAAAATATAACATATATTTGAAATAACTTCCTTTTTGCTATTTTTATTATTAATATTTAGATTTTTATTCATAATTTGAGCATTCAGAAATAGTATTTCTAAGAGAAGTATCGGTCCTCCTTCAAAATATAGCCTTGAGCAGAGCATTGTTCGATTCATCATACTACTACAGCTGTACCTCAAAATACATTTTTAACAGAATCAATTGGAACACTCAATGAGATAGAGGACGGATTCATTTGAAAATCTCCCGTGTTTGCTTTTCTTTTCACTGATGTTTTGTAAGAAAAATATATTTTATTCGTTTATTCGTATTTTCCTTTTTTAACTTATATATATATATATATATATATATATATATGTATATATAGTTAACGAAAGAAGAGTAGTATATATATATATATATGTGTGTGTGTGTGTGTTTGTGTGTGTGTGTGTGTTTGTGTGTGTGTGTGTGTGTGTGTGTGTGTGTGTGTGTCTGTGTGTGTTTGGCGTCCTGAATGGTGTCCCTTGAAATTCACCAGATAAAGAATAATTTGCATTAGTAACCAGAGGGCACACAAGACACTTGAGACTAAATGTTTATATATATACATATATATCTATTTATATATATATATATATGTACAAATATGTACTGTTGACCATGTTATTCTTCCCTCTTTTACTATATATAATAAAAGTATATATATATATATATATATATATATATATGCTTTTATATACGTATTTATATACCTATACATTTTATACGTGTGTATGTATGTGTGTATATATTTAAGTGTATGCTTGCAACTTCGCGTATTCATGCTTCTTTTTGATTGTGTATATATGAGGAAAATCTTTATTGATTGCTGTTCTTTACTGTCTACTTCTTTTTCCTTTCCTTTACCCTTTACCAAGGGAGAAATACTAGTTTATTGCTCCAAGTAACTTCAAATATATGAATGCTTAAATGAAGGAATTCAAAAACAATGCTGCGATTGTGAACCGAATATGAGGAATTTCTTTCTTTCGAAATCTAATAAGAGTGGGTATGTTTGACGTATGTACATAACCTTATAAATCAATGCTGTTTATTTCGCTATATATTTTGAATATCATATAGTTAGATGGGAAGGCACGTGGCGTTGTAGTTACGGTGTTCGGTTCACGATCGTGAGACAGTGAGTTGTGTCGTTGAGCAAAACTCTTTATTTCCCGTTGCACTGGTCTACTCTGTTAGAAAAATGTGTTGGAAATAATTTTAAGTGGTGAATAATTTCACTTCGCAAACACTAGAATCAATATTAGATCCCACTGCATGCAATCTAGGACAAATATCTCTGCCATAATTTTGAAACTACCTAATCTCTGAGAGGTATGGCGTAGACGAAAACGGTGTTCATGCCGGTGATATTGAGTGCACCTCTAATCCAAAAGTCCAGCAATGTCACCTAATGTGGCATGCTGATTTCGCTTGTGAATTATATTAAGGGTGAAAGGGTCTGTAGAATACGTAGCCACTTAATACACGAGGCTGTCTTTCAGTTGATTAAATATCTGAATGCACGTTAGTGAAAACAATGATTATAGCTTCTCGAAATGAAAGTATGCTCACTGCACAAAAGTATGATGTAGAGCATTTTAATTTTCCAGTCGTGGCTTTTCTAGTATTCTTTTACCATATATGTACTAGCCTTTCATTTCATAGCGTAACCTTATTCTTTAAAAATGTTAAGAAGTGATTTGCAAAAGATTTGCTTGTTATTTCCAGAAGTCTTACACTCAGCATCGCAGCTACTTTGTCGTTTTCATTGAATGTAGTTTTCTTGTGGATGCATAGAGCCATGTTAGTTTAAATAAAACGTGTGTGTATGGGAGCCCCATTGCTTCAGAATTCGAATGTTGCCGTTTTCCCATTAACATGTATATGGTTGATAGGTCCCAGGGAGATTAAATGTGAGACGGTGTGTAATGTATTTGGACGTTTGATCACATAAAAAACGCATGCTTTTGGGGTGAGTGGACTGGATTCATAGGAAACATATTATCAGTCGCTGCCTGGAATCGAACTCACCAAATAATAATTCACGCAGACTTTCCACTCAATTCAAATATACTAGTAATAAAATTCATATCGAACCGTGTCCATTTCATCGTTTTCAGGGCATAGTGTATCGATTATGATATACATTTATTAGACTGCAGTGTGCAATTCGAGATAGATTTTGTTGTTATGCCTAGCAAGATGCACAATAGGTCGCAGAGTATCTTGATGACTCATTGGAAGAGGAAGTCTGAAATAACATAAGCACTTTACTGGCTGGACAAGTATTAACACATTATCTGTGATATGAATCTAATCTAGCTGTCGTCTGTTCTACAGTGTGGATGTCATTCACTTCGCACAGAAGTTTTGTTCAAATTTATTGAGGAAATTTTGTGAGTTCAAACTTAATTTTGATACAATTGTGTAGCTTGACCCTCCGTCTGAACTGTCAGGCGGTGGGTCAACTCATCTTTACCCCTCCTAGAGGTGAAAAACCTGTTTTAAAAAATTTTGTGTAAAAAATTTCAATCGTCTAACAGAAATGTTAAACGCAGCGAACGAAAATAGTGGTGGGGGGACAGCGGTAAGAGTTGTAAGCTCGCACGCTTTAGTCCTCCCTTCCTTCCCAACTAACGTCATAGAGAAGGAAGGAACAATTAAAATAAAAACAGACGAATCTGCGGAGAAAAAATTAAATGACGAAAACACAAATCTGGACTTGGATTCCAACAACGAAAAAAAAAAAATTGAAAAATTGCATGACAATACTAATAGCACAAACAAAGACACAACAAACACAAAAATAACAGTTGAAAATAACACCATATCAGAAAACAAAGCAGACGACAAGATTTCATTTGCACAGAAAACAAAGAAATCTTTGACTTATATAGCGGAAAACATTTCAGATGTGGTACGAAGGATCACGGACGCCAAACAATACATAAGTGAAGGAGAGAATGGTATTTTATCGGTAAAAATGCCTCAAGAATTCACGAAAGAGATTGAAAGCCGAACGGTCAAGTTTCGGACCATCAACAACAGTACAAAAAAACCTGAACAGCCTTCTCAAGCAGATATCAAAACAGTACTCACAGAAGTACTTAATGAAACCACTTTCATAAGAAAAGACAGACTGTATGGAAGCCTAGCAATTATCATGAAGAACGAATCGGCGGCAAAAAAAATGTGCTTTGTCACCGATTCGTTCGAAAAGTTTCACCTTTTATCCATCTTATATGGGGAAAAGAACTCAACGCATATGGCTGGATGCAATGATGCCAGATGTGGACTACTGCTGGCTCATAGCTGGCTTCATCGATCCAGTGAATGACAACGTGATTTCCATTGGGAAAACCACAGGCAATGCGTTCAGTGGAACAGGTATAGAAATGGTAGTACAAATGAAGCCTGAACGCATCGCCCAAATACCCGACAGAATCCTATTAGAGGACCACGGGTATATAAACATTAGCGTGGAGGGGAGAAGGCCGTCCTGCCATATCTGTGCAGGCAGAGGGCACCTGAAGGCCGCTTGTCCCCAACTCAACAAAAAGAAAACCCTGCTACCAAAACCAGCTCCACCACCACCACCACAACAGATAAACAAACAACAAAACTCAGTCCCACCCAACCCGTCCCTCAGTAAAACCACAACACCACCACAACACAAACAGTCACAACACATTACCCCAAAACAAAATACAGGCCCACCCAACCTCTCACTCAATAAAACAACACAACCACCGCAGACACAACACACAACACAGTCTAACATAGTGACATCCATCTCCCCCACAAAGAAAACCAACACGGAAACATTACCAGCAAACATACCTCTTCCCTCCAACACTGAAGATAACCCAACGAATTCGGAGGAAGAAACGGAGTCCTTCAGACAGATTAAAAAGAAAAAAAGAAAACATGTGCAAAACACACAAGGACAAACAACCCCCACCCAAATCTCAACACAATCCAACAAAACAGAAAACACCCCTCCAGCAACAAATAAAACCAAACCTGCCCCCCCCCCTCTTCGAAACACTCACACCATCGGAAAAAAAGACATTACACTATACTTACATCAACAGAAACAATAATAAATTAAATGAGCTCATATACAATAATCCTTCGGTACAAACCGAAGGTGTAAACTTTGTCTCGTCAGAAAACTACCCACATTTAAGACTAATAAAATCCCAATGAACCTCTACCAAAAACTAAAAAAGGATATTAAGGAGGACATAGGACCACCCTCTGTCAAACCCATAAACCACGTCCTACTAAAAAGCTTTCCCCCTCCCCTTCCCCTCCCCAACACAACTCCAAACACCCCAACCCCACCACACACTGACGACCCCACACCACCACAAGACACCCCTTCACACAACACCCTCGACCCCATGGAAGTCGTGCAACCCGAACCCCGGGAAGCGGAAAGGTAGGTCTCTACACTCTCCTTTGGCTCTGCCGCCCACATGGATGTGTTAAGAGTAGGATGTTTGAATGCACGTGGCCTGGGCTCAACTTGGAAGCAAGCAAAGCTTCTAAATGACCTCAGGTCATGTAGTATAAATGTAATGGTTATCTGTGAGACTCGAATCAGCGTCGTGCGGCAGCTGGCCCCCACCTTCGATGACTTTGAGGTGCATGCATCTCTCTGTCAACCTGGAGGTGGGGGTGGGGTTGTCGTACTGCTGCAAAAACACATGGGTCTTGCCGTACAGGTTATGCACTCGGACCCGGAGGGTCGTTTGTTGGTGCTAGACGTTGGCAGTAGTGAAAGTGCGGCCTTGAGACTGGTCGCCGTCTACTCCCCTTTCGGAGCTGAACGGCCCGACTTCTTCCAGCGTTTGGAGACTTTTCTGGGAACGTCGCGTTCCCTGCTTCTAGCGGGGGACTGGAATGACATCCTGGATGCACGTTGGGACTATGCAGGAGCATGTCCTAATAGAGGGGGGTGTAACAGCCTCAAGGGGTTACTCGACCGTTTTAACTTGGTCGATAGATATCGACTAGATTTTCCAACTGTGCCTACCTGGACTTGGAGAAACCACAGTGGTCAATCTAGATCGTACTTAGATAGATTCTTAGTTAGAAGTAAGGATAGGGACATATTAAGCTGTCCAGAAATGCGCACGGTTGGCTACACGGATCACAAATTAGTGACCTGCGTGGTCAATCTCGAGAAAACACATAGACAGGGTCCCGGTTACTGGAAACTTAATTTGTCTTTACCGGCAAAAGAGACTTACAGAAACCGGATTAGCAGATTAGTTAAGGAGAGGTTGACGGGTGCAATCGTCAACAACCGATGGTGGGCATCTCTCAAAAGAGAGATTAGAACAGAATCAATAAGTTATAGCAAGATGTTAGCTGCCGATAGGAATAGAAACGAGAAAGAATTAACAGGTAAATTAGAAGTGGCAATCAAGAGCGAAGATGTGGCCAGAGTGCTGGCATCGAGGACGGCCTTGAACCAGTTTTTCGATGCAAAGCACGAAGGCTGCGTCATTCGAAGTAAAATACGTGCTCTAGGTAATGAGGGGGCCAAAGCCGTTGGATGGGCCCGCGTGACAGAAGCTAAGAGTGGAAATCGATCCACCATCCGGTCGTTGCAAGACGAAGTTGGACGGGTGATCCGGGAGCCTAAGCAGATGTGCGAGGCCTTTCAAAGGCACTTTGCCCGATTGTTCGGGGGAGGCGAGGGTCCGGGCGGGGGCGTGGATTTCGGTCCATACCTCGACGGCCTGCCGCGTCTCTCGAACGAAGAGGCAGAGTCCTGCGAGGGACCAATCTCGGCTGATGAGATCGGAGATGCGCTGGGCCAATGCAGCAGACGCAAATCTCCAGGTCTCGATGGTATACCTTACGAACTTTATTTAGCAATGCCGGTCTTCTTCTCCGAACTCCTCGAAGCGGTCTACTGCAATTGGCAGCAGAACGGGATAATTCCTTGTTCTGTAGCCAAGGGCGTAGTCACGCTGGTGAGGAAGGACGAGAACAAGTGGGATAATATAAATAATGTTCGGCCCATAACCCTGCTAAACACAGAGTTAAAGATTTTGGCCAAGGTGTTAGCAAAGAGGTTGGCGCTTGTCGTGGGTGGCCTGGTGGGAGATGCGCACACATGTGCTATCCCATCCAGGTCCATTCACGATAACCTCCACCTCAGGCGATACATCATAGAGAGGGTTGGCAACAAACCCGGCTTCGGTGGGGCCCTGATCAACTTAGATCAGTCTAAAGCCTTCGATAGGGTCGACCATGGTTACCTGGATGCGGTGCTAGCGGCGGCTGGGTTCGGTCCTGTTTTCAGAGGCTGGATCACTGCCCTACATAGCAACCACATCTGTTCTAGGATCAAGGTGAACGGCTACCTTTCGAAGCCGTTCGAAATCACACGATCCATTCGACAGGGGTGCCCTCTCTCCTCCCTTCTGTACGTATTGACTCTCGAGCCTTTACTGAGGAAGTTGGAGTTGTTGCAGGGTATCCCCCTGGAACCAGGATTGAGCAAAGCGGTGTCGGCCTACGCCGATGACGTAACAGTAATGGTATCAACCGACTCGGAGATCGAGGCGATCGGTACCTTACTGGAGGAGTACGAAAGGTTGTCAGGAGCGAAACTGAACCGGGAAAAATCCATCGGGCTGCAACTCGGAACGTGGAGAGGCAGACCGGTGCCTCCTGACGGTGTCGTCGGACACTGGACGGAGGGCCCGGTAAAGTTGCTTGGGGTCTGGTTTGGACCGGACCTCCAGGTGGAAAAGAACTGGAACGAGGTTACGAACAAGGTGTTTGCACTATCCCAGAAATGGGCCAAGTGTAAGCTGTCCCTAAAAGGCCGGGCGGAGGTGGCGAACATTTACATAGCGTCCGTCACTTACTACCGCCTGACTGTCGTGCCTTGCCCTAAGGAAACACTCACCACCATGGAACGCATGCTCTTCCAATTTCTTTGGAAGAAGCGTCCTCCTATGGTGAGAAGATCCATCTGCTGCCAACAACCTTCGAAAGGAGGGCTGGGGATGCCGTGGTTGATGATGCGTAGGCACGCATTAAGGCTACGCCACCTACAGGTATTCCTCACTGGTCAACCGGTGTGGGCTCCGTTCGTGAAACGAGCCTTTCCGAGACTCGTCTCGCTCACCGAGCTACAGTCCTGGGTCAAGCAAAGATCCGGAAAACTGGGAGACTGGCACACTGAGTGTGCTCAGGCGCTCAGGGCTCTCTGGCAAGCGGGCCAGGCCATCGGTGGAGAATCCACCTCATCATTCTATAGAGGGTTGGTGGCTAGCAGGGGCGATGACGCCCTTGGAGAGTCGCTGGACATGGAAGAGGACGAACTGGCCAGCCTGTTCGGTAGGACTTTCGGCCCAGGACCAATGGACAACTTCCAGAAGTCACTGGCCTGGCAGTGCTACCGGGGGGCTCTACCCGTTCGAGAGAGGCTCTACAGACACGGGCGCCCGGGCAGGGATCCCTCAAAAAAGATTTGCCCTAGATGCGTGCGTCACGAAGAAACCGTTGCGCACGCATTGGTGCAATGTCCGGGCGTGGCTGATCTGTGGGGCTACGCCGAACGACTGCTGTCCCGGGTGGCGCCGATTAAATTGACCGCCGAGTCCGTGATGACAATCAAACCGCCTCCCCTCTTCACAAAGGAAGCAAAGGCGGTTTTTCTGTGCGTAATAGCCATGTTGAAAGAGGTTGTTTGGTGGACACGATTGAAAGGTCTGAGGTCAGGCAACTTCCTCTCTGGCCATAGTCT
>OZ024742.1:331335530-331365530 GCA_964016885.1 Eledone cirrhosa | reverse complement strand
GTTAGGTACTGAATAAGTCACGTCAAATTGAATAGTTGTGTATGTACAAATGAAAGGATCCAATTGTCAGAAGACAACTAGAAAGCTTTGGCCTATCCATTGGTGATAACAACTGCTCTCCGGGATTATAACTTTTTAACAATTCTGCTAAACTATCACCACTCTAACGTCAATTATCAACTCTGAAAGGATAAAAGGCAAAATTAACCTCGAGAGGATTTAAAATAAGAAGGCAGTAACAAAAAGAGAAGCATATAATCAAATTTTTAATGACTAGTTAACTCGCTGCATTCATCGCTTAACTGCTATTTTGATATCAACGAATATGTAATTGGACATATGTTTGTGTCATTGGCAGGCTGTCATTGTAAGCTACGCGAAATAACATATCTGATTCAATTTTTATATTTTAATTTTTGTTTCTACTTTAGGCACAAGGCCAGAAATTATGCCATTGTATTACCGGTACTTTATTTTATCGACCCCTTAAGGGTGAAAGGGAAAGTTAACCTCGGCCGGATTTGAACTCATATCATAAAGGGAGGTAACCCTATGCTTCAAAGCATGGCGTCCGACCTTCTACCGATACTGCCAATCCACCGCCCTTATATTTTAATTATTGTTTACAAATTATATATGACGAGTTACAAACTGAGAGAACTGACATTGAATCTAGAGATAAATGAAATCAGACGATATGATGAACAGAGAAAGAGAATCAGTATAGGTTACGTGTATATTAAATGGATCTCAAGTCCCAAATGCTAGTAATCAATTTCCAATACTTGTATCTGGGAAATGTTTTCAGGGTTCAAAAATAATTTGGTTCAGTTGATGGAAGTATAAGTATTTAATTTTTTTTAAATTAAACTGTTAGAATTCTTAAATGTGTTTGATTGTTATCAGCATACTTTGCCCTCTATAGGGGCAGCTTTTCTTTGAACAAATGGATGTATTTTAAAACGAATTATAACATGTGCGTGGTACCATTATCCTTGAGCTGTTCTATAGGAAGCAAGATAAAAAAGTTGCGTTGGCTTCTACGCCTGTGACATTATATTGAGCTAAATTTCTCATTATATATAAAAGAGACCACACAGAATACAGTTCAACATAAAATACCTACAAAATATAATCACACTTTCATATCAGAGACCTTTCATTGGAGCTCTTTTAGTATAGCTATTACGGTTTGTTTTCAGAGAGAATATAGAAAATAAATCCAAGTCCACTTTATTTAAATACTACAAGAAGACAAATTTTCGACTCGACATTTCATAAAATCTGTATATTTTCCACTCAAACATATTCGAAATACAGTTTTCATTTTTTTCTATTTCTGAATGTTCTGTCAATCTAGTGGTCGAAACAAATGAAAATCTGTAGGTACAAAATTTGATGAATATAGTGGATATAAAATATTTTCTCATCCTAGTTATCTTATCTTTTCTTGAGTTTATTTTTCCAGAATGTACTACTGGATTTCCATGCAGGAGAATGACATATTGTTTTTATTTACTGAAGCTGAATACTTCCGTCGTAACGCTTCGTTTATCCAATCAATCTGCTGGCAATATACATATGCAGTGATATACATACAAAACATAAGGACATCTGTGATAACCATTCTCTATTTCCTTTTCCGTTGACATACGGTCCCAATTTATATCACCTGAAATACTGCAATACAATAAAGGAAAGGTCAGAGTTCCTATTAATAATACTGCTACATGTTGGAACGTCGTGTTCGTTTATCAAACAAAAGCACATAAGAGACACAAATTCTCCCTTTGCATGCTTTCTAGATCACACGAGATGTTCCTGTACACTTAAATATGATACATCATTTTTTGCGCCAAATCACCGTGTTTCACTTTCAAACATTCTCTATTCAGAGTGGGTTCTTTTCCAGAGCTAGTCTTGTTGGATATGCCACACACCATAAACTGTGATATAACAGCGGATATGTACACTTCAACGCATAGGTTTATATCGCAGAAATATTTTAGATGCCTCAGCAGTAAGCAATGACAAAAAATATTATAAAAAACACCCTGTCGGACTGAGACATAGGTTTATGCCTTGTGTGGATGACTCGTAATTCAAAGCGACGGAAAAACTAATTTCCGAAAGTTCTAATATTCATATATTTATATGTGTGTGTGGGGGTGGGGTGGGGTGGGGGAGGGTCGAGTGTATGTGAATATGTCGCGGGTTAAATCGGTGGATTCCCATTAAGCAAGGTACTCAATACATTAGTAGATCGTATACAAATTATTTCATATCCATATTGCTTCTACAGGACTAGAACTGTTTTATTCGAAGGAAAACATATGGAAAGCCCTTTCCTGGAGATTTCTCTCGAATGAAACATTTCTAGGCCTGTAGAAGCCATTCAAATATATATATATATATATATATATTATATAAAAATTATATAAAAATTATATAAAAAATAAACAAAGAAGCCTTTGATTCATCAAAAATCTTTATTTGCTGACAATGTTTCGTCCCATTAATAAGGACTCATCAGAGCAAGGAAAAAGACAAGAAGTATTAACGGCCAGAACAAGCCAAAACTCAGAAGAACAGCTAATGGTTATTTATGAAAATTTAGGAAAATTATCATGGATAGACATACTAAATCTAATAGGGTGCTTTGTAAATAAAGACTATAGGGCAAGAGAGCAGGCAATACATTAAACAAACCCACGTTAGAAGTACAATATAAGTCTAAAACTAGAAATACAACATGGTAATACAATGTGAGAATTATAATATACAATACAATACAATAGATAATACAGAAATAAAACTTAATATATATATATATATATACATCCACTCTCACTTGCTGTCTGTCTTTCCTATCATCTGTAAATTGTGTCCTTGAATTTATCGTGTAAGCTTTTTCCCTTGCTATTGTGTGTCTGCTATTGAAATATCAATGTTAATATATAATATTATATTACATGTATTTGAATTATAAGTATGTGCCCGGTATTGAAATATTAATATGTAATATTATATGGATTTGTGTCTGCTATTGAAATATTAATGTTAATATATAATGTTATATTATATGTATTTGAATTATAAGTATGTGTCCGTATTTGAAATATTAATATGTAATATTATATGGATTTGAACTGCCTATATCTCCGTATATTTATTGTCTATTATATATATTTATATATATTTTTCCACCATACTTTATATTATTATATGGTATTATTATTATTTTTTACCCTGTGAAATACATTATATTTTTATACACATTTAGGTGACTTTACATGATACGTAGGATGAATTTTTATATATTTTTTTTAATGTCAATATATTATTTTCATTGATTTTGGTATTGTTTAATCACACCGTCAGGGTGATTATTCTATTATAATGCTTATATTTATATTTGTGTTATTATGTGTATGTGTAAATGTGTATATATATGTGTCAGAGTGAGAGTGGATGTATATATATATATATTAAGTTTTATTTCTGTATATCTATTGTATTGTATTGTATATTATAATTCTCACATTGTATTACCAGGTTGTATTTCTAGTATTAGACTTATATTGTACTTCTAACGTGGGTTTGTTTAATGTATTGCCTGCTCTCTTGCCCTATAGTCTTTATTTACAAATGCACCCTATTAGATTTAGCATGTCTGCCGTGATAATTTTCCCACATTTTCATAAATATCCATTAGCTGTTCTTCTGATATTTGGCTTGTTCTGGCCGTTAATACTTCTTGTCTTTTTCCTTGCTCTGATGAGTCCTTATTAATGGGACGAAACATTGTCAGCAAATAAAGATTTTTGATGAATTAAAGGCTTCTTTGTTTATTTTTTATATAATTTTTTATATAATTTTTCGGCTATGTTGGATGAAATTGAGCTATATTTTATACTGTCATTTCTCTAATACGACGAGTGTGTTTAACTCTAATACACTCAAGTATTTTTATCTTATATATATATATATATATATATATATATATATATATATATATATATATATATATATATATTTAAAAGAATAAAGGTGTAACACACGAGTTATGATATATTGGTAAGCGGAAAAGAAAATGCTGACAAATTGTTCCCAGTGAAAAATAGTTTAATTAGGAACAAGTAAAAATTAGTAATAGTATTGGTTAGTATTCAGTTTTGGTTTTAAGTTTTACCGGTTGCGCATTTCTAATGCTTTTCAAAAATAATTTTGAGATAGAGCGCCCGTGATGTTTGCTCTAATCTGTATATATATATCCACTCAAATATATATATACATATATATATATATATATATATATATATATATATATATATATATATATATATATATATATATATATATATATATATACAGACGTACAGTAGTATGTATATATATATATACATACATGCACACATATATATATATGTACGTATGGATTCACCGAACATTTATTATAATGCTCGGTGTGTTTGTAAACAAACATCCCGTATTAAGCCGTAGTGTCTATCAACCATCGTTGCTCGTTTGTTCAACACTGACAAAGGAACGCTGTACTAGTTTCAAGCTTATTAGCTATCGTCAGCAACGTATATCTTCAAGCCAGATTGTTGAACGTATATACTTACCTTATGCATATTAACGGCTGAGGAGCCCAATTTGCATATCGAGTGGGTTAATCGGCCGGGTGCACCGAGAACGATAAACGGAAAAAATGAAACGAAATTTCATTTCCCACTCTTAGTACGGCTGTTACTTAAATATAAGTATGTACACGTACATACATATATGTAGACAGACGTAAATAAATGTTAGGTGAATCCATACGTACATATATATATATATATATATATATATATGTATATATATATATATATATATATATATATATATATATATATATATATATATATATATATACATATATGTGTGTGTGTGTGCATGTATGTATATATATATATACATACAACTGTACGTCTGTTTACATATAGGTATGTACGTGTACATACTTACATTTAAGTAACAGCCGTACTAAGAGTGGGAAATGAAATGTCGATTCATTTTTTCCGTTTATCGCTTTCGGTGCACTCGGCCGATTAACCCACTCGATATGCAAATTGGGCTACTCAGCAGTTAATATGCATAAGGTAAGTATATACGTTCAACAATCTGGCAGGAAGTTATACGTTGCTGACGATAGCTAATAAGCTTGAAACTAGTACAGCGTTCCTTTTTCAGTGTTGAACAAACGAGCAACGATGGTTGCTAGACACTACGGCTTAATACGGGATGTTTGTTTACAAACACACCGAGCATTATAATAACTGTTCGGTGAATCCATACGTACGTATATATATGTGTGCATGCATGTATATATATATATATACATACTACAGTACGTTTGTATACATATATGTATGTACGTGTACATACGTATATTTAAGTAACAGCCGTACTAAGAGTGGGAAATGAAATTTTGTTTCATTGTATCCGTTTATATATATATATATATATATATATAGTATGCTAGGGAAAGGATCAGGGGTGTATAACACTCCACTTATCCAGCAGGCAGTATGAGGTTAGCTCAATGTCTGAGGACAGAGCCGTAATATAATAAATAAATAACAAAGAACGCTTATAGCATATGCATATCTTTACTTGCTAACATTGTTTCATCCGCACTATAAGTGGGACTCATCAGAGCATAAAGGTTAATTACATACCATACAAGCAATAACAAATCCAAGACATTGAAGAATGAAAGGTAACAATAGACGATAGAGGATAAGAATAAAAATAAAAATAAAAATAAAAATAAAAATAAAAATAAAAGTAAAAATAAAAATAAAAATAAAAATAAGAATAAGGGGTGCTATCAGTCACAGTTGGGCGGGGTGCTGTCAACATATAGTTACATACAAGCATACACATGGATAAGAGAACAGACAAGAGTAGACACATGGTTAAGAGAACAGACAAGAGTAGATAAGATAATGGGATTAGGTAAGAGTAGGTAAAAAATAGGTAAAAAATAGGTGAAAAACAGACTTATAATATATATAAAAAGAAATACAAAGAAATACATAACAAACTTACATATAAAATATAAAATATAGGGTAAGGAATGAGATAAAATAATATAAAATTAAAAATTAAAAATTATATACATAGAACATAATATAGTATAATCGTAAAATAAGATAAAATAAGGTAAACTAAAATCAAATAACATAGACTAAATTAAAATAATATGATATAAGATATAATTAAATGTATAATTAAATGTAATTAAATGTAATTAAATAAATAAATAAATAAATAAATAAATAAATAAATAAATAAAAAAATAAAAATTAAATAAATAAATAAAATTAAAATTAAAATTTTAAAATTTTAAAATTTAAATTAAAATTTAAATTTAAATAAATAAATAAATAAATAAATAAATAAATAAATGGAGTCAAGTAAGTAAATAAATAAAATTAGATAACATGAAATGAAATAAAATAAAATGAAATAAAGTAAATTGAGATAAGATATATATTTTTTTAGAATATATCTCTTGAATATATCAGGGGCCCACGAAGGCACTAAATGTCACAGTTATGTGTATCACTTGACCAATTTTTTAAAATATATTTCTTGAAAACATCAGGGGCCCACGAAGGCACTAAGTGTCTCAGTCACCAGTATCACTTGACCATTGCAAGGCAATGGAGGCGTCCCAGGTTGGGCAGTCTCGAAAGTTCACTCGAAAGTCATGGGTGTGCATTCACACAGTTGAGCGGTGGGGTAATCACAAACGTGTTCACACACGGGCAGGAGTCAAATGGTCAGAGAGGTGCTTCGAAGGAGGTAGAAGAATTCACATGCATTAGCAAGCGAGGTGAGGTTAAAGCAAGCAGACACAGTTGTAGCGCATACAAAACTTATATAAAAAGACAGAAGATATATAAAAAAATAGCTTCAAGAGCCATTAAGTCACCGCATTGGGACATCACAAGATTGTACACATCAATATGTTCACCACGTATATGCACGTATACACACCACATGCATATGCAGAGACGGTATACATATATATATATATTTTTTTTTTAATATATACACAGAGACATATAACCACCTACACCCATACACATATAAATGTATAGACGGACACACACACACACACACACAGCGTAGGACACCCGGGTCAAAGCCGATATTAAATACGATATTAAATACGATATTAAACACCGAAATACCACATTAGACCAGACCCACCACCACAGGTAATATATTCAAAACAAATACATACGATGAGATGTATTAAAATAAAGTTGAAATCCTACGGAGATATTCATGTCTGCACGTGCCATTGACCGATTCGAGTGTACACAGACCGTTAGTAACTACGGAGGGCCATCGGGGCCAAAACGTTACTTTCGGGATCATAAAAACGACCGTCAATATATGGAAGGCCGATCGTGCTAGAAAGACTACAACCCCGGGTAAGAGCTCCCAGAGGTCAGCCTGTAGATCTTGAACCACAGAATATGAGGGCAACACGTATATGCGCCACGTATCCACTGCTTACGGCAGGATGGCACGGGTCCGCCCACAGTTACAGGCTAAATTTCTACTAGTGCAGCCTAAATCACAATACACGCTTTACATAAATACATTACATCACAACTCATGCGCATACAGAGGTACAGATCAACACGAATTACGTCAGGATAGGTCCACCAATTCACTAATGGTGGGTAGGCCAGCGTGGATGGGTTACATCCACTGTACCAAACAGGGGTGCTTATTAACATACACTCCCCTGCACACCCCAATATCAAGATCAATATTCTCCCACAGGCATACGTATACATTCACAGACTCGTATACATAGACGACCAACATTAGGAGACAGTTACACTCAGTCAGAGACAGTTACACAAGACAGCCCAACTGGAGGAATAAGGACGTGCTAGCTAACAGGTTTAAAGTAGAAGAAAGAGCTTAATATTCGGTGGGGGCATTGCCTTGCAATGGTCAAGTGATACTGGTGACTGTGACACTTAGTGCCTTCGTGGGCCCCTGATGTTTTCAAGAAATATATTTTAAAAAATTGGTCAAGTGATACACATAACTGTGACATTTAGTGCCTTCGTGGGCCCCTGATATATTCAAGAGATATATTCTAAAAAAATATATATCTTATCTCAATTTACTTTATTTCATTTTATTTTATTTCATTTCATGTTATCTAATTTTATTTATTTACTTACTTGACTCCATTTATTTATTTATTTATTTATTTATTTATTTATTTAAATTTAAATTTAAATTTAAATTTTAAAATTTTAAAATTTTAATTTTAATGTTATTTATTTATTTAATTTTTATTTTTTTATTTATTTATTTATTTATTTATTTAATTACATTTAATTACATTTAATTATACATTTAATTATATCTTATATTATATTATTTTAATTTAGTCTATGTTATTTGATTTTAGTTTACCTTATTTTATCTTATTTTACGATTATACTATATTATGTTCTATGTATATAATTTTTAATTTTTAATTTTATATTATTTTATCTCATTCCTTACCCTATATTTTATATTTTATATGTAAGTTTGTTATGTATTTCTTTGTATTTCTTTTTATATATATTATAAGTCTGTTTTTCACCTATTTTTTACCTATTTTTTACCTACTCTTACCTAATCCCATTATCTTATCTACTCTTGTCTGTTCTCTTATCCATGTGTCTACTCTTGTCTGTTCTCTTATCCATGTGTATGCTTGAATGTAACTATATGTTGACAGCACCCCGCCCAACTGTGACTGATAGCACCCCTTATTCTTATTTTTATTTTTATTTTTATTTTTACTTTTATTTTTATTTTTATTTTTATTTTTATTTTTATTTTTATTTTTATTCTTATCCTCTATCGTCTATTGTTACCTTTCATTCTTCAATGTCTTGGATTTGTTATTGCTTGTATGGTATGTAATTAACCTTTATGCTCTGATGAGTCCCACTTATAGTGCGGATGAAACAATGTTAGCAAGTAAAGATATGCATATGCTATAAGCGTTCTTTGTTATTTATTTATTATATATATATATATATATTTATGAATGGCTTCTACAGGACTAGAAATGCTTGCCTTAGCTCCGCCTGTGTATATATATATATATATATATTTATATATATATATATATATATATATATATATATATATATATATATATATATATATATATATATATGAAAACAGGGAGAAAGAGACGATTATTAGGAAGAAACATATTTTTTTCTCCTTTCTTGTTTCTCTCTTTCTTTTTTCTGGGTTAGAAAATGATTAAAACGAAATGTTTTACCTTGTGTGAAATGGTAATATAGTAGTTGATTTATTTATTATTTAACAATGGCATTTATTTATCTATTTATATATTTAATAATTGTCTATTACCGGTTTCAGCATTGTTATGCATTATCTAATGATAGTCAAACGTATTAATATGGTGTCGCACATGTTATATATACATATATATAAGCAGAGCTAAGGCAAGCTGTTTTGCCTGGTGAAAAAACTATTTATTTTCTGACGCCGAGAAAAAAAGTAATGTTTGTATCAAATATTACAAGAGCGAGTACCCACTTATCGGTACATTTGGGGGTATATATATATAGCTAGCTTTTTACGTTTTAGATTTCGGGGTTGAACTTTTCTGTGCAATAACCTCTTGAGGGCAGGTCCGCTATGGCAGAATTCACAATCGGCAAAATAGCAACAGCACCAATCACAATAAATATAAGTAATATATTATTAAATGATTTGTCGTCTTAATCTTTTTAAGTTAAACTTCGATAGAAATGGATTGAGATAATCATATATAAAATGGAGATACATCAACAATGATGGATTATATACGAATCAATTTATCATATACGACTCAGAATTTGGAATGGTATTCAATGATTCATACACGATCAATGATATCATATCAAATGTTGACCCTGATGAAATACCCACCAATTGAACTATTATTAGTGATAACTGTAATGATAAGGTCATGATACGTTGTGGCGTGTATATCATGCAAACGACTACATTACATATCACGTTTGGCTTCATATGATATTGATGTTACCAAATATGATACAGAGTACGGCATACAATTGTGTATATCATATATTTCAGTAAAACGACAAACAGAGATTTAGCTGTCCTTCTTATGAAATATTTAGCTGTACTCATTTCAATTTTCGGCATTCTGATTTCAAATACCGCCGAGATAGGCGTACAACCAGTGTTTTGCAGTCAATATATAAAACATTTGTTTAATATTGGGAGTGGACGTCTCTCTCAGTATCTCCCTCACGCTCTCTCTCTCACAAAACAACTTCCTTTCTATTTGTAACAATAATTCTTTCAAAGATTGATCCCAGTCACACACAGCGTCATGCTTACTTGACACGAGATTTAAGTTTAATACTCAGCCGTTTAATGCAGTTGGATATGAATGCACACAGTTGAGCCCCACGTAAAAGTCTCCATAACATTGGAATTGCTTTATCCTTAATTTCCAATATGCCGACGCACAGTTGTAAAATGAAATAATTGTTTCTACTTTAGGCACAAGGACAGCAATTGCCCAGTACATTACTGGTACTTTATTTTATCGACCCCGTAAGGATGAAAGGCAAAGTTAACCTCGGCGGGATTTGAACTCAGACTGTAAAGGGACGTAACTATGCTAGAAAGCATGGCGTCCAACTCTCTACCGATACTGCCAATTCACCGCCCTGTAAAATGAAATAATGAAACAATAAATATATAAATCAACTCTTATTAAATATAAATTCTAATAAATAACTAAATGTTACAACTGTGTTATCACTTGGTGAATAACTTTAACTGCTAGAATATAGATTATATCTACATATTAAATGTTTTATTACGGTAATAAAAAGAAAAAGAATTGAGAGTTAAAAAGAGTGAAAAAGATTCAATTAGTGTCGATTATTGGGGAAAACAATAAGGCTGATTAGTCTTAATAATGATTCCCTCAGCTTGTGTTAACAACTTTCAACATTGTCACAAATCGATTATCACCTCTAACTACAAATTCATTTTTAATTTTCTCGTTAATTCAATTAACACCTATCAAATGGAATATAATATATTTGTGTTATTTTTATATCATTTAGAAACCGCCACCATCTCCAACACTGGCAACATCATCCCCATCAACATTACTACCACAATCAGCACCAAAAACAAGTACCACCATCATATACGTCAATATCACCACCGCCACATCCACCAATACCCAATACGGCCACCACAAGCACCACCACCATGATCATCATCGCCACGTCGCCACACAACCCTCGAACGTTACTAAAAATGTTCGTTTTATGATGCCTCTCCCCCTATGGCAGATTTGAAGGATTTGAAATATGTCCATGCGCATCTATATAGTTTATACATACAGTAACATTGTCGACGACAGAGAAACACATCTACAACCATGTTCTGCTTTTACACACAATGAAATAGTGAATGCTTCAATCATTGGATTAGCGCAACCTGGAATTCCCTGCTATCTCCGAATACCTCAGTGAACTTTCTCCAAATTTCTTTCACTTCTGCTACCATTCATTTTCCCCCAGCTTTCTACAAGTCAGCATTAAGTAAGGAAATTAAAATTCGTCAGTTTCGACGATAACTCTGCAATTAACAAATACCCATAACACGAAGGTGAATGTGGCTCATAACTCCAGAGACATGCGTACACTTAATATTAATTTTCAGAGATTCCGCTTTCCACAGTTTAAAGTAAATACTACAGAGTCACAACTAGTTTACCTCTACCCAATGTTTGTTACAATATGACCGGCAACATGCCCAAGTCGCTGCGAAGCGGGATAGAACCGGGAACCTCAGTGGAAAGAGAAGTGCTTGATTGCATAGTTATGCCTACTTATAAACCAATACATGCATATCTCACGACTACCCCTAAAACGAAATCTAGCATCTGATGATAAACCTCTAATAGATATTATATTTACCAGCCTAACCAGCTGCTTATATTTTATTTTATACAATATAATATATAGGCAGCGCTACATGTAAACATTACACTATCACATCAAAACACCTGATGTAGCACTGTTTGAGACACCTGTCACATGAGCGGAATCAAGCCTGAAATACGATACATGAAACTCTAAAACTCGTAACGTTTTCACAGTCATTCCAGTGTCAAACTCTCTAGCATCAATGTTTTTCGACAATATATTTCAACACATTTCAATAAAGTAATGAAATGTGTCTTATATTTAAACCAATCTTACACCTGTTTCTACACTGATATCAAGTGTGATTATACATGACATCATTTTAATACGACTGTGTGTACATATGAACTTATTTTCTGACACGTCTGATATCTAATTATTTCCTTATATCTGACACATCTCGTAGTTAACTATTTCCTACATTTGTTTCCGTTCATTACAAATCTAGAATATTAAATGATAGGAAAAGAAAATATTTTATTTTTTTACCGATTACAAATTTATGAGTGACATTATCATAGCCAGCGTATGGTTATTGTAGTTGTAGTTAGTTTTGTGATTAACTCTTCTGAATCTTTCACCATTCTCTTTATTTGAACAAATGATTTTGTCTTGTCTAATGCATTGAATCTTTCGGCACGAAGAAATCATTTTTTATACACCTGTCTTTCATATGAAATTCAGTATTTCAGTGACTTGACTCTTTCATTTCGTTGCCTTTTAGGGTGATATTTCTAACTCATAAAACAGATACACATCAGATATTTTATTCACATCCAGGCATAGAACAAGTCCCGAAATGTTAGTCGAAGCATGTTAGGAAACGAACTCATCGTAATATGAGATCAGACAAAGGAAACACTTTTTCTTTTTGAATTTCCATTGTTAATAGGTTCTGGAAGCAGGTTTTGAACATAGAAGACAGCCAATCACATCACAACTTTAACAAGTTCGCCGGTACTTCCCTATTGAACTGATTAAATTGATGCAAAATCCACGTTGCTATCGTCTAATTGTTGATGATAAAGCCATCAGCACTTTCATCTGAATTCGTATTTGGACCTGAGCTTTTTTGAATAACCACACTTAGATTTCATATAGTCAATAATTTAGTGTTGCAGCATAGTCAAATGCTTAAGAATTTCGCTTCACAGTCCATATAAACCGAGTTGCATCCAACCGCGGGATCTGGGCAAAATAAATGTTTACTATCACATCAGGTCAACTCAAACTTGTGATTGGAAATTGGTTGAAGGAATCTGTTTTGGGGCCCATGAAAATGAATGTACCTGTAATCCAAATGGTAATCCTGTTCACGTTGTTTTGTTTCATTTTCATGATAATTGCATTAATGGTGCGCGTCTTAATATGATACTCTGATAATTAAATTCTAATGCAAAATGGAATACACATACAATTACATGACTTTCCACACTGTGTTACACTAGCTTAATTTATAGGAACATATTGATGTGGAATATTCAGCCGCTCTAAATTCAAGAGCCTGCTGTTCTATTGACCACACTACTGGAAACCTCATTGTCCAAACTGACAGAGGCCTATTCCATTTAATTTCCAATATATAGAACCGTATAAGCACATATTTGGGATGGTATTTAATCCATGTTGTGACATTCTATGAAAGTTGGTTCGAGGATGTAATTGCCTTCTTATTTGTTAGGGACAATCCATAGTGAGTCTTATGCTAAACATTTGCAGCCCACCTCTAAGGGCTTACATATCTTCCAAACTCGTTCTTCTCTAGTTCTTATTAATATTTATTTGCTATGTTATGATAAAATATATATTCATTTTAAATATCCTTGAGCCTTGTATTGAATTTAATATTTCGCAATTATATTACTGTTATGGCTTTACCTTATCTATATATAGCTGACTGGTCTCCCGCATCATATCTATTTACGTAGATATTATGTCAATGACATGCTGTGCTATGTGTTAGGACACGGAAATAGCATAAAGGTGAAGAGGCGTTATTTAATCTACAAGGGCGGTGAATTGGCAGTATAGGTAGGGGGGCGGACGCCATGCTTTGCAGCAAAGAGTTACGGCCCTTTATGGTGTGAGTCTAATCCCGTCAAGGTTAACTTTGCCTTTCATCCTTACGGTGTAGATAAAATAAAGTACCAGTAATACATTGGGATTATTGCTGGCCTTGTGCAAAAAGTAGAAACAATTATTTAATCTACAGGGCGGTGCGTTCGTAGTATCGGTAGAGTGTTGGACGACATGCTTTCTAGCATAGTTAAGTCCCTTTACAGTCTGAATCCAAATCCCGTCGAGGTTAACTTTTCCTTTCATCCTTACGGTATTGATAAAATAAAGTACTAGTAAGTACTAGATAATTGGTGGTTTTGTGCCAAATGTAGAAACAATTATTTAATCTACAGCTACAAAATGAAACAGGAAGAATTATTGGAAAATAAGTTAATTACTCAATCATATTAGTAATGCCTGTCTATCTATCCTTCACTACCTATTCTCTTATATATATATATATATATATATCCCTCCCTCAGAATGGCATATAATTATTCGCGTTGTGATGATTAAATTTTAAATTTCAAATATTCCTGTTTTTCTATTTTTTTGTAAATGAAGTCGGTGTAACTCTCTCTCTCTCTCTCTCTCTATATATATATATATATATATATATATATATATATATACCTTATATATATATATATATATATATATATATATATATATATATATATATATATATATATATATATATATATATATATATACCTTATATATACATATATATATATAGTAATAATAATATATATATATATATATATATATATATATATATATATATACCTTATATATATATATATATATATAGTAATAATATATAGTAATAATAATAAATTTGAAGACTAAAATCCAAAGACAGCTCGATAAGGATAAATATATATCAAATATATAAGAACCGTAGAGCAAATATTTATTAAAATGACAGATTAAAGTTTAAGCAAAGAATCGCTGCTTTCACCCTGAACGGGATCTTCAGAAACTAACAAAGTCAATCTGTAAATGCAGAAGTGGATATTTCAAAAAAACGTTGCAACCGCAGGCTGTATTGTATTTATTTACTTTTTTCTTAACTCTGTAGCGGAGATTCATTCGGTCTCCTAGTTAGAATTTTAGTCTACGACTTCTGCTATACCATTTACGTGGTTTTGCTTTGCGTGCAATTCTTCGCCACGCTCTACATATGACGTATTATCTTCGTTTTTTTCGTTCATTGCCAGAGAACGTCTCTATGAACCACCTAAGAGAACATTAGTCTACGACCTCTTTTATACCATAAACGTGGTTCTGCTTTGCGCGTAATTGTGTTTCACCGCTCCTATTAATGACGTATTATATTCGTTTTTCCCGTTCTTTGCCAGGGCATGTTTCCACGAACCAAAGTATCGTCTTCCTGTGTTCCTCCGGTTGCAACGTTTATTGAAATATCCACTTCTGCGTTTACAGATTGACTTTGTTAGTTACAGAAGATCCCGTTAAGGGTGAAAGCAGCGATTCTTTGCTTAAACTTTAATCTGTTATTTTAATAAATATATATATATATATATATATATATATATATACCTTATATATTAAATATTTGCTTTACGGTTCTTATATATTTGATATATATTCATCCTTATCGAGCCCTCTTTGGATTTTAGTCTTCAAATTTATTATTATTACTATTTGGCTTCCTCGGCTGAGCACTCTATTGACTTATATTCATCATGCAGAAACAACATCATAATATTTCTACAAAGAACATACCCGTGCAACATTTTTTGAAATATCCACTTCTGCGTTTACATATTGACTTTGTTGGTTTCAGAAGATCCCGTTAAGGGTGAAAGCAGCGATTCTTTGCTTAAACTTTAATCTGTTATTTTAATATATATATATATATATATATATATATATATATATATATATATATATATATACACACTCACACACACGCATATATATGGATATATATATATACAGAGAAAGAGGGAAATAAAGATATAAGTATGTGTGGGTGTGTATGTGCCTCTATTTTGGTCTCTTACTACGTCTCTATATACAGAGATATAAGCACTTCGTTTATATGTGCAACATATATCATGATTAAAACCAAGTATCATGTACTATATTCAATAAACAGTTTAGAAATTTATTCAGCCGAGAAAAGCACAGGTATACATAGAAAGGAGGTTTTGATATGAAGATAATCCTTGTGTACCTTGCATGATAGGAGGGCACATGGCCTAGTGGTAAAAAAAATGCTTCTACGCCCGCATCCATATACAAGCTTATGCTCATCAAGATCCAACGTCCTTAAGCCAGAACACTCTGTGGGCCGGTGTATATATCGGTTTCAAGGCGTGAAGAGACTGAGAGTACAAGACTCTTCCCTGGAGAGGAATCCAGTCCATCACAGTGGTAATCCCCTAGGTATTTCTGGTACTCATTTTCGACTAAGTATGGTGGAGCAACGTGAAATGAAATGTTTTGCTCAAGAATACTACACGCAACGAAGCCCAGGAATCGAACCACGACATTTTGATAGTAAATCGCCAACCTTTACCACTAGACCATGTGACCTCACTATCATGCAAGGTTCACAATGGTTATCTTCTTATCACAACTTTTATACATATGATACATTCTGACATGAACTTCCACAAAATGGCTGACTAAACACACATCTGCTATCTCTGCAAACATCTTTTCGTTTTTGGTTTTCATTTCTTAATCTCGTCTATCTTTCAATATGTTCTTTGATCTCTTAATTTCTCTACTGAAAATACTAAATTCGAAAACGTTAAACCTTTTTTCCAGTTATATCCAGCGTTAAGCTAACACATCATTGTACTGTATGGTCTCTCCTGTGTTGTTTTTTCGTAATTTTGTTTATATACTTACATACGTACATAAATACACACACGCACACACACACACACGCATACACACACACACACATACATACATATACACACTTACACACACACATACACACACACACATATATACACACATACGCACACACACACGCACACACACACACATATTGTTTTCATATCTAATGCCTTTGACAAAAATGGACGCCTAACACAATACTGATAATAGAATATATATCATTTTATCTATTCACAATATCACTATGTTGTTTCAGCAAAACGAACAGGTAGTTCTCTGATCATTTCTCCAAAGAAGCTCAATGAACCACCATCTCGCTTTGCAGAGATATCGTAACTATGTTGTATGGATGGGAATAAATGAAATTACACACATACGCACTAAAACGCACACATACATATCCACACTATCACAAACACACATATAACTTTGATAACTTTGATAGGTTTCGGCCAGTATTGGCCCAGGCCATGTCTAACTTAATAGCACCACCTGGCGAATTCTTACAAATCAGTGTTTGGGCACCATGGCCCACTCGAGCAGAGATTTATTGTTTACGAAGGCATATCCAGGTGTAGGAGGCTTATCCGGGATTTCTTGAAGGAATTTATCCAAAGTCTTCTTGAACTTGATGGGGTCTGTCGCTGCTTTGATGTGTTTTGGTGTAATGTTATAGAGTGCAGGGCCAATTGAGGTGAAATAATTGTGCCGTATTGTCGTTGTGTGATGCGAGTGGGATTTTTGTCGTGGGCGGATAGTACGGGTCCCAAGTCTTGGGTGTACAATAAAGGTGATCCCAACATCATTTGGGCTAAGCTGATGGAATATTTTCCACATCATACAAATAATGTAGTGCTCACGGCGACGTTGAAGAGAATAGAGTTTGAGCTTTTCTAATCGACTCCAATAGTCAAGGCCTGTTATTCCATCTATCTTTTTTGTAATTGAACTTTGGGGTGCTTCAACTTTCATTATACTTTGTTTCGTGAGGGGTGACCACAGTGGACAACATTATTCAACGTGGGGTCGGGAAAAAGTGGAGAAGAGAAGGACAACAGTGTGGATATCTCTAGACTAGAAAGTTCTGAGAATCCAGGAACACATTCTGCGGGCCATATCAACTTTGCTGTTTATATGAGTGTCCCAGCCTATATTGTTCTCCACAATTACTCCCAGGTCTCTGATGTTATTGCAGGCCACTACAGTTTCACATGAAGGAAAAGAGTATGGTAGTTTCAGGGCATCATTTTTTCCAAAGTGGATTAGTTCAAATTTATCCTCATTCAAATGCCTATTATTCATTTCTGCCCATTGGATAACAGCCAGTAGGTCTGACTGAAGGCAAGTCCGGCCACCCACCTCATTGATGACCCTTTGGAGCTTGGAATCATCTGCGAAGATTCTGATGTTGCTGTGTTTGATGATGTCAGTAATGTCATTAATTTAGATGATGAAAAGAAGTGGGCCCAACACAGTGCCTTGTGGGACACCACTGCTGACTTTGGCAGGGCTTGATTTTACTCCTTCGACAACAACATGCTGGTTTATGCCTGTCAGGAAACATTTGATCCACTGTAGTAACCTTCCAGAGACACCAACAAAGGATAGTTTTTTCAATAGAATCTTATGATCAACCCTGTTTAAGGCCTTGCTGAAATCAAGGTAGATGACATCAGTGTTGGAGCCCTCTCCCAAGGCTCTCAAAACATCGTCAAAATGTTGCAGGAGATGCGTTAGGCATCCCTTCCATTACGGAACCCATGTTGGTTGGAGTTCAGCAGGCGGTTGCTTTCAAGAAAGTGGGTTATTCGTGACCTCACCACCCTCTCAAATACCTTGATAATATGAGAGGTGAGTGAGATCGGACGGTAGTTCCGTGCAAGGATCTTATTTACCTTTTTTAAGACTGGGACAACAGAATGGGACATACATTTTCAGGAATATAGCCAGTGTCCAGTGAATTCCTCCACAGATTAGCAAGAGGAGTTGCAAGTTGGTGTCGACACACCTTCTGAACACAAGCAGGGAACCTGTCGGGGACTACTGCTGAATGGTGTTTAATTTCGTTTAATGCCGCTAAGACATCAGCGGCGCCGAACGTTATGTCTGATATAGTGTGTTGGGGGTTAACATCAATGATACGCCCCAGATCGGCCATATCAGGATTGCTGAAAACAGAGCAGTATTGTTTCTGCAGTATCTCGCCTATGGTTTTGGCATTGTCCTGGAGTGTCCCATTTTCATCAAATAGGGGGCCAACAGTGGAGTCGGTGACCCTGTGTTTTTTAGCAAATGAGAAGGACACTTTGGGGTTATTGATGATGGTCATCATGTATTGCTGGAAGTTATATTTTTTTTACTCAAGCAGGGTGATAGCCATTGAATGTGCGTGTTGGTTTTGGCAGTATTTTAGTGTGTTAATTTTTTTTTTTCTGATAATTGTTTTTCTGTTTTGGGGGATACTGTACTTGGTTTTGTTAACAGGTTTTGGTGGGGTGTGTTTTGTACATATATTTGTGACAGTGTCTACAAAGATCTGCCAAGATGTTTTGATGTTGGTGGAAGTGTGTGCGTGTTTTAAAGATGTCGACATGTGATAGTTCGTTCATAATTCCATCCCAGTTGGCATTGTAGAGATCCATGTTATCAAATGGGTAGGCTGGAGAGAGGACCCTGGGATTAGCTCTCGGCTGGTGGAATCTCAGGTTACAAAGAACCATGTCACGGTCTGAGAGAAGGGTTTTTTCCATTGTAATATTATGTATAGTGTTAGTGTGGTTACTAAACACTTGATCCAGAATGTTCTTCTGATGCCTCGTTGGTGCAAGGACAAGTTGGAACAAGAAAAACTAATTCATGAAGTCAAGAAGTGACTCGACAGCCTCTTTGTCAGTGGTTGTGTCTGTGCATCCTGGTTTCAAACTACATGTAGACCAATCGACAGAGGATAGATTAAAGTCTACCATCAAAAGTATGTTGCTGGAATGGCACTGTTTAATAAAGCATTTAATACTGTTGAGGCATCTTTGAAGCAGATAATGGGTGTTTGTGGTGGCCTATAGAGCCCAACTTATGTCAGGTCATTGGCTATATTGGGCACAGTGACTGATTCACAGTATCCATTAGAGAATGTTGTGTTGCCATCTGCCTTAGAGGAATCATGTAGGACAATGGGAGTTCCACCCTTCCTTCTGCCAACACGATCTGCACGGATGGTTATGAAATTTCTCCCTTTTACTTCGACCTCCAAATAGCAGTTGTCAAGTTGGGTCTCAGTAAGAATTAAGAAGGGGATGTGAAATGGATGGTTACCAACCCAATCTTCAATGAATTGAATCTTCCATTTCTGTGCATTGATGGATGGGCTGATACCTTGTGTATTGAGTAAGAATGTGGAGGCTAGTTTTGACTGTTGCAGGGGGCTTGTTTTGTGATTGTGTGTTAGTGACAGCAAGGATGGTGTTGGGTGATGGCTAACATTTTTTTTCTATCTCTTTTGCCAGGTTCATGGCTAGAAAAGAAAGATTTTTTGTTTGTTATGGGAGCAGTTTTTGATTGGATTTGTGGTTACAACATTGGATAGGGTTGTAGTTCCCTCTTTTGTTGTTGTTGTATTTGTTGTAATTGTGACTTTGTGAAAAAACTGGAGCAGCGTTATTTTTGTTGTTGTTGCATTTTTTGTTATTGTGATCGTGTCTTTATGACAAGACTGGAACAGCATTACTTTTGTTGTTTTTGTATATATATATATTTGTGTATATATATATATTTATATAAATATGTATATATATATAAATATATATTTATAAAAATAAATATATATTTATATAAATAAATACATATAAATAAATATGTATATATATAAATATATAAATATATATAAATATATAAAAACATTTATATTTATACAAATAATCATGAAAATAACAGATTAAAGTTTCAGCAAAGAATCGCTGCTTTCTCCCTCATACTAATTAATATATTTTTCTGTGTTCACTTGAAAGGTATTCTTTATATTTCTAGCCAAGCATTTATCGTTAAGCTGTCTATGATATGTCTAAGATATATATATATATATATATATATATGTGAATATAGACATAGAATATTCGAAAATATTCTGTATGTTTATAATAAATATTTTGAAGACCTAATCGCTATAGAATAGAATACGTCACGTATTACAATTAGATTCTCGATAAAAGCAAGGGAAGTAATCTACGCGTTTCATTCTTATTAGAAATCTTCAGGACTACATATCCAGTGCTTTTATCGAGAATGACACAGCTAGAGACTTATAGAATACTTAGCTGTGTACAGGAACTGGTTTGAAAGAGCGGTTGCCGGTCCGGCAGAAATTAGAAATTGGAATAAATGCTCTGAAATAGCGATATATATGTGAATATAGACATAGAATATTCGAAAATATTCTGTATGTTTATAATAAACATTTTGAAGACCTAATCGCTATAGAATAGAATACGTCACGTATTACAATTAGATTCTCGATAAAAGCAAGGGAAGTAATCTACGCGTTTCATTCTTATTAGAAATCTTCAGGACTACATATCTAGTGCTTTTATCGAGAATGACACAGCTAGAGACTTATAGAATACTTAGCTGTGTACAGGAACTGGTTTGAAAGAGCGGTTGCCGGTCCGGCAGAAATTAGAAATTGGAATAAATGCTCTGAAATAGCGATATATATGTGAATATAGACATAGAATATTCGAAAATATTCTGTATGTTTATAATAAACATGTTGAAGACCTAATCGCTATAGAATAGAATACGTCACGTATTACAATTAGATTCTCGATAAAAGCAAGGGAAGTAATCTACGCGTTTCATTCTTATTAGAAATCTTCAGGACTACATATCCAGTGCTTTTATCGAGAATGACACAGCTAGAGACTTATAGAATACTTAGCTGTGTACAGGAACTGGTTTGAAAGAGCGGTTGCCGGTCCGGCAGAAATTAGAAATTGGAATAAATGCTCTGAAATAGCGATATATATGTGAATATAGACATAGAATATTCGAAAATATTCTGTATGTTTATAATAAACATTTTGAAGACCTAATCGCTATAGAATAGAATACGTCACGTATTACAATTAGATTCTCGATAAAAGCAAGGGAAGTAATCTACGCGTTTCATTCTTATTAGAAATCTTCAGGACTACATATCCAGTGCTTTTATCGAGAATGACACAGCTAGAGACTTATAGAATACTTATCTGTGTACAGGAACTGGTTTGAAAGAGCGGTTGCCGGTCCGGCAGAAATTAGAAATTGGAATAAATGCTCTGAAATAGCGATATATATGTGAATATAGACATAGAATATTCGAAAATATTCTGTATGTTTATAATAAACATTTTGAAGACCTAATCGCTATAGAATAGAATACATTTCCTTCGTTATATATATATATATATATATATATATATATATATAAATAAATAAATAAATAAATACATATATATATATATATATATTATTTATGATCATAGACGGGAGAAGAGCGTCGCCCAACGTTTCAAGGCCCAAATGTGACCACACCTCCAGAATACATGAGGCAAGTAAATGTTTGACCTACAGGCGCTTATAAGTTTATTTCGAAGAAAAAGCAATGGAAAAACAGTGCTCTATGTGTAGAAGAGTGGTATTTAATTAGAAAGTGAATAACACAATATATAACTACTCCATTACCAAATGTTTCAGGAACCTACACAATATTAATATTGGCTAGGGTCCTAAAACCTTTGGTAATGAGTAGTTATATACTTATATACTGTGTTGTTCACGATTTTTACGATATTTTTCAATAACTCCAAATGTTTAATGACTTTTTGATCTATTATTTAAAGTATAATATAGCATATATTTCTTTTAAATATACTTACTGCACTATAATATCTAAATTTGAGACGGATTCAAACTTATATATAAATGTGAATTTTTTCGCTGTACTTTCGATCTCTTATTTATTTATTTATAATATAATGTTTTATAATATATATGTAGTTATATATTGTATTCTATATTTTTTTTTTATATTTTTAAATATGCCTACCATACTTCTATATACATGATTCAAATAAAGAGAAGATATCCAAACTAAAAATTATTATAGACATTATTTTGAACATTATACATGCACTCATTGTTTGTTTTGCTTATATGTATATATATATATATATATATATATATTTAAATCTGACATGTTGTTAAGAGTATACCTTATCATTTACCTAATGTATACTACATTGATAATACCTAATATATATCTATATATATACATCCCTATATCTAATAATACGTTGATATCTTGTTTGAAGAATAATTATACATATGTATACATTTTATCTTTAACATCTTATTTTAATTTATTTTTATCTTATATATACTGACTCATTTATATATACCTATATACATACTAGTTATTCAAATATTTATAACAATAAGTACTTTAAAAGCTTTACATACCTAATATGTTGAGATATTTGTTAAAGTTTAGATTTAGGTAATTAAGCAACAGTATAATATTTCATTCTTTACGTGCCAGCTAAATCCTTTAACATGTTATTCTCACAATTCAGAAGTTTAGAAATGAAAAGACACTTATCGAATTTATATAAATAATATATAATTAAATAGCAAATAACCTGAAATCTGGAGTCTTCACATTAATATTATAAATTAAATATTTCCTAATTCTAACCGTTTAACTGTCGCCCCCCCCCCCCACACACTTTATCTTTCCCTCCTTATAAATCTTTTTCCAGTGGCTATCACTGGCTGTTATGATTCACGAGACGTTCCCTAGATATTATTGTATCATACAATTAAACATTTTAGAACACTTTAAGTATGCAACGTTTTTTCTTACTCACACATTCTCTAATGAATTTATTACGTTTTCGCACTCTCACACATATATGATATAAGAAAAATATTCTATCGGCTAATCACTACCTTGATTAAATCTTAACCATTTAACATCTCAGGGTATGTCATTATATTTTGTCTGATGAGGACGTACTGTTGTACATCCGAAATATGTATAATAAAATGTAATTTATCAAAGGAAAATGTATTTTATTAATACATATATTTATATATATATATATATATATATATATATATATATATATATATATATATATTTATTCAGGTTTGAGGTTCACCACTGGATAGAGCTGGTCAATTCCGTATGGTCAATCGCAAGTAATAATATAGAGAGTACTCAACGTAAAGCAGTTCAACCGTCTTTGTTTTTGTAGTTGGTGGTGCTATTACGGAGTTATATATATATATATAATGAAATGACAGGAGGCTAGATTTGTGTAAATCCTTGAAAGGTTTATTATACTATGATCATTTCAAGGGTTCCGTATGAATCCGGTGATATCATCAGGTACTCGAAATATAATACGTGAATATAATAGATAAAATCCATGGGGCCGAAAATCAAGGATCCGAGGGTGACCGCCATCCTGCATCTTCTGCCTTTGCCAGTCGCCCTCGAGTGACGTGGCTAAAGCCTACAGTGTGCTACTACCGGTCAGAAAAAGGAAAACATATAGGGATGGGAACATAAGTTAGCGTTAATATCATGCCACAAGAAAAAAAAAAGAACGAAAGAAAGAAGAGAGAAGAAGGGGGGAAGGAAGAAGAAGAGAAGCCAGGGTTAATGTCAGCTATAAGAAGAAAGACAGAAAGAAAGAAGAGGAAAAGTCGGTATTACAGTCAGCCCAGGATTGTCGCAAAGAAATTATTTAATCTAAGGGACCCGTATCTTAACAACTACTACCGGTCAAATATAGGCAAACAAAAGGGGAAGGAAGATAAGTCTGCAGGAGGAAGTCAGAAAGAAGGGAGAAGAGAAGGAAGAAAAGGAAGAAGTAGAAAGTCAGGGTTGATGGCTACAAGAAGAAAGATAGAAAGAAAGAGGAAGAAAGGTCGATATTAATGTCAGACTACAGTCTGGCCGGGAGTGGCGCGAAAAAATGTTCACAGGGACCCGTATCTTAGCAGAGGTAAATATAGTGGGGGTCAGTGTGTTATAATGTGTGAGCAGAAGATTGGAACGTTACGTTTTTGTTTAGACTTATAGGATGAAGTTAAAAATTAATATTAATATTAAAGAAATTAGAAAATGTAAAGTTAAACAGTTTAACATTTTTAAGGTTGCAAGATTTAGGCAAAGAAAGAGTCTTTTATGAAGACACTTACATTTTATTATAGAGTAAAGATTATGCCTTTGTTTAGCCGTCTAACAGCATGCGGCGACCACAAGCTTGGGCAGCACAGCACATCACTCCGAGTGATATCGCCAAGCGAAAGATATGGAAATCGATTTTTCCGAGCACTCTAGGAATGTATAATAGGCTTCAGTTGCGCCAGCAGGAAATCAGCCTGCATCGTTACGCCATTCTTGTACAAAACCAATACTATTCCTTTACCCAGGAGGAGGGGGGGTTGCTTAAGTAGAGGGAGGCGTGATATATGTAATAGTTCTGATTTGATCTGTAATTTAAAGGTACTATGCGGCGGTTAAAAAACCGGCCGCGCGCCGGGCCCCTGGGGGGAATCAAGCCATTCTGAGTAGTTCCATTTACCGTAAGAAGGGGAAATTTATTTTTCCAAGCACTCAAGGTAGGCCTATGCGCCAGGGAGCCGGTCCCGCCGCCAGGTAAACCAACCCAACAGTCCGACAGAAAGTTGGAACGTTAAAATATTGTTTAAATTTATAGGATGAAGTTGAAAGAATTCAGAATAACATTATAAAATTAAAATTAAAGAGTTAGAAGATTGAGAATTAAACAAACAGAAAATTGAAAATTAAACATTAAAAAAAAACTTTTTAAAGGTTTTGGGTTGCGGGGTTTAGTTAAAGAGAGTCTTATATGAAGAAACGTTAATTGTATTATGTAGATCTTCTATAATTTATCCTAGTGGGATGTAGAGTAAGGGATATAGTCGGGTAATATTTATTTTTGTTCTCAGGGGGAGACATTCTAGTGTCGTGTGCTAATGGGTACAAGTGAGCAAAAGTCCCAATTGGAGGAGTAGAAATACATCGATGCATAGAAGTGGAATACGTGGAAAAGCACATTGATAAAGAAAAGGTATAAATATATAAATATAAATATATAAATAAACCAACAAGAGTGGTGGTGGAGTAAGATGGAGAAATCAAGACATAGGAGAAGTACAATATAGTTCAGGTTGCAGTATTTATGTACCCAGGGGGAGACATTCCAGTGTGGTTTACTAAGGGTACACGCGAGTAAAAGTCCGAATGGTGGTTAGATATATTCAGTCCCATGCCGCTGTTCATTATTACATTTGGAAGTGCTCAACATTTCAGGAGCATTATTTATTCAGGTTTGAGGTTCACCACTCGATAGAGCTTGTCAATTCCGTATGGTCAATCGCAATGTAATAATATAGAGAGTACTCAACGTAAAGCAGTTAAACCGTCTTTGTTTTGGTAGTTGGTGGTGCTATTACGGAGTTAAATATTATAATGAAATGACAGGAGACTGGATTTGTGTAAATCCTTGAAAGGTTTATTATGCTATGATCATTTCAATGACCGGGTTCCGTATGAATCCAGTGATATCATCAGGTATTCGAAATATAATTCGTGAATGTAATAGATAAAAGGGCGACCGGCAAAGGTAGAAGATGCTGGATGGCGGTCGCCCTCGGGTCCTTGATTTTCAACCCCATGGATTTTATCTATTACATTCACGTATTATATTTCGAATACCTGATGATATCACCGGATTCATACGGAACCCGGTCATTGAAATGATCATAGTATAATAAACCTTTCAAGGATTTACACAAATCCAGCCTCTTGTCATTTCATTATATATATATATATATATATATATGAGAACAAAATACTGCTTAATAATCGAAAATGATACTAATACTCTCTGCACACGAATAATTCTTAAACAGACATAGGGTACATCAGGATTGCAAAGCATTATATAATCACCACATTTGTTGAACATAAAATGTATCGTTCACAGAATGACCGTAAGGACAAGGTCACTATTCAGCCCCCCCCCCCCCCCCTCTCTCAAAATTCCACACAGAATGAATTTCTGTTCAAATTGCCCATGATAGACATGTTCTGAAAACTGAGCACAATGAAGCCAAGGGTTTCTCTTAATAGGATTACGAAAATAAATGATCCTTTCATCTCCACTTACATTTCAACGTCAAACACAGGCATCCAGAGGTTGAGCCGGCAGTTATTTGGAAGTGTTCCGACATTGTTGGACCTCGTTATTTTTCAATTAATGAGGACCTTTTTGAAAAATGTTATAGGCAAGGGCGATCATATGGGAGTGGCAAAAGAAGGTGATGTTTGAAGGACAAAGTTCTACCAACAATGTACGAGTCCTTGTGCTTGGCTGTTATTTCAGCATGGTATGCATACTCCGGTCATCCACGAAAGCTTCTCTGGTTGGTTTTTGCATAACAGACGTACATACACACGCACACACACATATATATATATATATATATATAAACGTTAGAATATGTGTAATAAGGCCAAGACAATGCAGATATGGACATAGAAAAAAGAATGCAATAGTGAGAGATATTGATGAGAATTCGTCTTTCACCTTGAATTTATTTAAATGTCCTTAATTTTCGAGATAATATCTCTTCTTCGGAGGGAAGTAAAAGTCTCAGACCAGCGTCTTAAATTTCCAATGAAGCCATGCTGACCGGAAATAGTATAGAGTTCTAACTTTAATATCAAAGAATTAAAATTAGGTGGGTAAAGAGTAGTCTCCCTTTAAGAGGGGTTTGTTTATGTTTTTGTTGTGTTTTTTAAATTTTATATGCGTGCCTGTATATGTGTGTGGGAGAAAGCATGAAGGTGTAGGTATGTGGGTGTGTGTGTGTGAGTGTGGGAAGATAGGTCTAATCGTAAAAGTGAGGGGTAGGTGTTATCTAGTGTTAGAACTGGTTTTGTGTGTGTATGTGTGAGAGAGAATAAGTGGAGGTGTGCGCGTGCGTGTGTGTGGGGTGCGTAAAGTGGGGCTAGAGGCCCTATCAGGTTATAAATTGGGTGTTGAGCTCTAGTCTATTATTGATTGGTGGATGTGTTCTATCTATAATGAGTGCTTCCTTGATTCTAAGATTGCCGAGGTTTCTTTCTTTAGTTTCTATCCTAACTGTTATGTTTTTATCAGTGTTTTTGCATTTAACTAGGTGTTTCTTAAATGAGGAAGCGTTAGTATTGAGGTGTTCTTTTATTCTTATGTGGAGTGGTCTGGTGGTGCTACCTACGTAGAAGTTGTTGCATTTGTCACACTCTAGTCTGTAAACTACGTAAGCCTGGTGGCATAGGTCTGTGTCGTTGATGGGGCAGTTGGCTAGTCTGCAGCAGTTGTCATGTCTGGTGGAGTGTCTCTTAGCTAGCCGTCCACGTAAAGAAGGACCCGAATGGGCCAGTTGAATATCTAGACCTTCTCGTCTGATGGCTCTGCGGATGGCTGTTGTTGTTTCTTCACTGAAGTGTGGGAGCTTCAGGAAGCAAGTGTTAGTGCCTCGGGTGTGGTGTCCTCTGTTCTTTCTGGCACGGTTTGTGGTGGATGTCGTGTATCCGTTCAGTTTGAGTACTTCCAGGAAATGTGTGGTGTGTGTGTCTCGGTCTCTGGCGTCGGTGCATTTGTTCTTGATACGTGCCAGTTCGTTCTTTATGTATCCGAACTTGGCACCGAGTGGGAGGGCCGATCTGAAATGTACGAACAGGTCCCTGCTGGCGGATTTTTTTATAGAAGCAGGTGTGGATGTTGCCTTCCTCTGTTACCCTGAGTTGGAAGTCCAGCAGGGATAGGGATCCGCGGTCATCGGGGTGTTCTATGCTGAACTTTATACTGGCGTCCATGCTGGAGAATGTTGTGTATATTTTCTCTTCCTCTTCACGGGATGATGTAAGGATGAGTATGTCATCTACATATCGGGTGAAGAAGGCATGGGAATGGCAGGTGTTGAGGGCTCGGCATTCTAGTTGGTTCATGTAAGTGATGGCCAGCAGGCCAGAGAGGCTGGATCCCATGGGTAATCCTGTTGTCTGTCTGTATGTGTGCTGGTGGAAGGTGAAGAACGTGTTGTCTACTGTGAAGGACAAAAGTTGGTGTATGTCCGTCGGGTGGAGGCCGTAGCAGTGGATGTTCTCTGCGACCACGCAGTCCGTCAATAAATCGACAGCTGGGTGAGCGGGGACTGTAGTGTAGAGGGAGACAACGTCGAGGCTAAAAGCGTATTTATTAAGTTTAAGTTGTTCTGGCTGGAGTTGGTGTAATCTACGTATAACTTCGTCGGAACTACTGACATGTCCGGGGAAGGTGGAGAGTAGAGGCTTGAGGACCTGGGAGAGAAGCCAGGAAATTTTGTATAGGGGTCCTTCTATGCTAGAGACGATGGGTCTTATATGCGTCTTAGTGCTATTCTTGTGGGTCTTGATGAGGTGGTAGAAAGTAGGCAGTCTGCTATTTCTAGTGGTGTAGTTGAGTTTAATTTTATTCGGGAGTTGTCTTCTCCTACAGATATCGAACCAAATGGAGTTGGTCTGTTTTTCGATTTGGGCTGCGGTCATGTCCGGGATCACTGTGTACAGTTCACTGTTGCTTAGGTGTTCGAAGGCTAGGTTATTGTATGTGGCTTGAGAGATGACGCAGAACTCTTTACCTTTGTCGGATGGTAAGTAAATAAGTTCCTTATTACGTAGGTTCTTCAGGGCGAGTTGTTGTGTCCTGGAGAGGTTAGGGGCCATCTTCTTCTGTTTCCGTAAGATGTTAAATACGGAATGTTTTAGTCTCGAGAGTTTTTCTTCCAGCTCGCGGTTGGCGGGCGGTGGATAGGGTGGGCGATCTAGTTGGTATATCGGCCGCTTTGTTCGTTTGTTTGTCAACAAAGCGAACAGCCTGAA
>OZ024742.1:331300530-331333030 GCA_964016885.1 Eledone cirrhosa | reverse complement strand
AATTTATGTTATTTAAGAGACAGTGATATTCGTGATTTATATAAATTAATTTTTGCCTTAAGATGAAATTTCAATTAAAATTGGTAAATTTACATAAATTGCTTACCCACTCACACACATCAATAAAAGTAACAAAATAAAAATATCAGAATACTGTATATTTTATTTTAATAAACTCGAAATATATATTGTAATATACGACTAGAATCATAGCGCTCGCTAAACCGTTGCATACATTTACGCACACAAATAAACACATTCTATACATACACGAACAGGTACATTCTTACATATCTACATACATCCATATATACATAGATACATATATACACACACGCACTCATCTATATATATAAAACTGAGGATGTATGTCTGTGTGTCTGTGAGTTTGAATCCCTAAACCTCGAGAAGTACCTAACCGATTTTTTTCAAACTTTACATGTGTATTAATTATGTTTCATGAAGATTCAACTTTGTGATCCCCTAGGGCCCGCATTAGGTGCAAAACTGCATTTCTTTTAACGTTTTAGGGGTTTTTTGAGGCCGTACATCAGACGGATTTCCTTGAGATTGTAATTATGTATGAGTCAGTCTCTTCTTCATACCGTGAGCAAAGAAAATCCAACTCTTTTATGGCATTAGGTGAAAAACTTCATTTTTTCAGCTTTTTATGGCTCTTTTGAGGCGTTACGTATAGCCGATTTTCCCGAAATTTTAAGGCATATCATGCACATCAACAACATTCATTTTCTTGATCTCCTAAGGCCCACATTAGGTGAAAACCTGCATTTTTCCAGCTTCATCGAGGAAAATCTTAAAGATTATCCAGCCATCAGATTATTCGGTTTATGTTCATTACATATTGACCAAACATGCATTTTTTCCACGATTAGGTCTGTTGGCGACCCGCGTTCCAAAATACCTTATCCCGTGCAACGCCGGGTACCACTGGTAGTATTATATATCTTCTACAGAAAAATGGGTCGCGGTTGGCGAATAGAGATACACCCATCTCATACCATGGTTAATTGCGATATGAGCGTGATCCTACCGGACGAATGAGCAAACTCGAACAAACAGCGGTAAACTACAAGGAAAGGGAGAGAAATTGATGACACTATTAGATCCCAAGAAAACTCTCACAGCCAAGTAATGTAGCTAGGCTGAGCCGAGTAAGTGCTCCCTCTAAAAAAGCCTTGACATCGTGGTGCTACGAAAGGTTGGTGACTGGTGCGTATAAGACCACTAAAACTGCAATAGTTTTTGAAGCAACAAAAGCAATTATAATATATCATTTTTCTTTGCAAGGGGGAACAAGGGACGCAGCATAGTGTAACGGTAATCGGAGTCATAGATAGATAAATTAGTTTGTTTTTGTCCTGATCCATTTGAATTTGTGATGGATATTCGTGGTAAGAGTGGGCTTGTACTAGAAAGCCCACAAACCCGACAGGATTTATGTGGATGAATAACTTAGGGTAAGTTGTGTGGGTACCATTCACTCCAAATTCAGAGTAATCCCTGAGCAAACTGAGGGCGTTAAAACGAAGTGTAAACTGTCTACCTATTTGAGATCTCAAGGAATTCTGAAGACTAAACGTTTAAAACATATTGTTAACCAGTTACAAACTTCAGTTTGGGTTTGAGAAGAAAGCCTTAATACTTCATCCATTCCGTTTAATAAATACGTGACAATATTATGTATAGTTTCTTGTATATGAGCGTTCCAGCTTATTCTTTTGTAGATGTAAATCTTCCCCATGTAAAAGAAGGGAGTGAAGTCATTGCCAATGTTAACTCAATAAAGTATTTCATTGGATCTAAAACTATAAGTATAATTTGCAACATATTTTGACAATTCTGTACAATTAATGGGACTCTATACTATCCGGTTAAATGGATTTAGTATATATAGAAATCATATTTCATGCTTCTCACTTCTTACTACACATATGGAGAACGTTAACAAAAGCAAAGTGATGAGAAACCTGAAAGCATTCTTCACAATAATGGTGTGTTTTTATATCCTAATCGTCATTCTGTGAAGATAGATGTGCAAGGATCTAGGAGACAGATTATTTGATGCCATAATATTCTTCCGGAAAATGTCCGTTGATAAAATCACTATCATATAATAATATTCTGAATAACCGTTTTCACATAAATATCGAAAGGCTTTCAACAGATACCATCCTATATATGAAAGTGGACATATTGTAAATAAAGTTCTAAAGAAGCTCTTTAAATTTCGATAGGTTTATGTTTGCAATTTCTTAGGAGCTGAAAGATGCATAAAAATTAATATGTAAGACCCATCATTTATAACATAAAGAAAATGGCTACCGTTGCTGTCATTAATATTAACGTTGTGTAAATCTCTTGGTTTATTCTCAAATATATCTATATAGCTCTCAATAAAGGACTTACCCATTTATGTATGCTACACAATTATTATATATGATTTTCATATGCCAAAAATGTAGGATCCATGTAAATTAGTATGCGTTTTATTTATATTTTGTTTCCGAAATAGCGTCAATAAAACATTTTTCTTTTGACAAGTGTCATGTACGAAATTTAACCAGACATACATCGTGGAAACACGAATATATTTGAGAAGGGCAGCTTATATATCTGTATACACAAGTGTTATGACAGAAAGTAAATGAATTGTCCTTTCGATAGATCATATGTCTACTATTAAAGCATACCTTGTAATTCTTGAACATATTTGGTTATTTGTTGTATGAGTTTTGTGTTTGTGTGTGTTTGATTTTATATGCAGTTGACATGTATATGTGCGCATCTGTCGTCAGATTTATATATGTGCGTGTGGGTTTGTTGAAATAGAGTAGTGTTTATCTACTGTGTATATTGTAGAAAATGAAATATATTTCCATTGTACGAATATTTACCGATAGATTGTCCTCCAGCCATCCTCGTGCACAAGCTGATTCATTTTCTCCAGATTTCCGGGGGCGAGGCTATATGCCTTGTTTTTCAGTTCACTTGTCATCTTCCTGGGACATTCATCCGCCATCGAATGCTTGCGTATAACCCAATATCTCGTCGCCGTAAGCTTGCCGACGCATGCTCAATGTCTCTGTATCAGACTTCCCAAGGTAAAAACAAAATTTCACGTTGGCTCGTCGTTACAACTTGCTGTTCATGACGAAATCGCAAGCTACATCATACACATGATCACAAAAAGACAAATATGACAACTTTAGAAGTAAATACAGTAATGTCACACGGCACACTGGCGCATGGAGGTCACTGCTAAGCTCTCACTGCGTACACAACAATGTGTTGCCATCTATTAGCGCGCTACAGAACTAGTCGGGAAATTTGTTGATACCACCTCGTATGTACTTATCTCTGTATGTGCTTTTCTGTTGCGATTATTAAGGAACATAATAGTAGTCGTAGTAGTAGTAGTATCAGTAGTAGTAGTAGTAGTAGTAGTAGTATCAGTAGTAGTAGTAGTAGTAGTAGTAGTAGTAGCAGTAGTAGCAGTAATATCAGTAGTAGTAGTAGTAGTAGTAGTAGGAGGAGGATGAGGAGGAGGAGGAGGAGCAGTAGTAATAGAAATAGAGAGACTATGTGGATATCAATAACACTCCTGCTTCCAAATTTCAAACTAAAGTTTGCGAAACGAAATCCGTACACATATATTGATATAGATTTCGAAATTTTGATCCCATTAAAATGTCCATACGTGGTCTAAAATTGCTGTGAAACTTTTCATTTGACTCACAGAAACGCTCTCAAGTCAAACACAGCTGGGTCCAAGAATATTTGTTGCTAGGGGGGTTTGGGCTCCTACGTCTGAATATTAATGTTATATTTAGTGTTTCTTTACATATGTCTCTTGAAAACGTGCCATGTCTCATTCAGGGCGGAAGATCAGATGCCAAGATCAGATGATTTCATCCTTACGGGGTCGATAAAATAAAGTACGTGTAAATAAAGTACTGGGTAATTGCTGACCTTGTGCCAAAAGTAGAAACAATTATTATATTTTTGGGAGGAAGGTGCTTTTTGGTGGTGAGATTTGCTTCCGTTGACATGCGTATCGGCCCTCTCGTGCCTCTAATAGAGCAGTACCTTATTGCTTTTCTTCTTAAATCTATGAGACGGCCATTAGAAAATACATCCAGCTGTTAATGTAGCACGTCTGCCTCAAATATTTCATTCTCGTCGTATAAGGAATTATGTTATTCGAAACGATATATTGCCAAAATATACGCAAGGGTAATCACTTCAACCGTTTCATGTCTTCATATTTCTGTAGTGTAAATGGAAGCTAGCGTTAGTTTAAGAATTTCGTTTTATTGCTTTTTCTGAACGTAATCATTTATTCTGAATTAGGATTAGTTCAGATTTCAGTTAATTCAGTATAATTTGTTTTTTGGAGAACGGTGTGTCGTGGGATGCATAGAGAATTGTGATATAGTATGATTGTGTGATTATGGTTTGGTACTTTTCATGATTAAGTGCTCTGTAGTGTATATGGGGATAATTTTCCAGTCGGTTCAACATTTGACGGGAACTGAATGATGAGTGCAAATGAGGCCTAATGAAGTTGCTCCAATAAAATAAATTATAATTGTTTTTTTTTTTAATATAGGAATGTTTTTTCAGAAATAAGCCTGATTATTCAATTAGCATTTACATTGATGTTTACCATGAGTAGCTTTTCAAAAGTTCAATCGGATTTGCGTTGACGTTGCCTATTTTGTTCTCACACAGGGAGTTGTATTGATTTAAATAAACCCTCTGTCCTATTGTTTGTCGCTCATTTTTTTCTTTACGGTACTCAATTAAGTTTCTTTATTGAGGCGTATAACAGAATTATAACCCATGACTTTGTACGTAAAACTTATCTTGAATATGAATACAGAGAGCCCCGGTTTGTGTTTGTCTATATAACAAGTTTTCTTGCTGACATGTTATTGTTCCGAAAAGTTGTATTGTTAGAATGGGAAACCAGAAATTTGGTAAGATTTCTCGTGTACAGTTCCAAAATTAGTTGACGATGTAAAGCTATGCTTTTTGGAATGTCAGACATATTCGACATATGTAGTTTTCAGGGAAAATTTTACATTACATCATCTATACATATATAAAACTGAGGATGCCTGCGTGTGTGTGTGAGTTTGAATCCATAAAACTCGAGAACCACGCAACCGAATGTTTTCAAACCTTACACATGTAACACTTCTGTTTCAGGGAGTGTTCTGAACAAAAAAAAATTAAAATGTTCAATGCCCTAGGGTCCGCATTAGGCGATTTAGCGATCTCTCTCTATAATTCTTAGCCTTTCTCTGTTTATATAGATACATACATATAACGTCGCACCCTTATAATATTTGCCTGTATGTTTGGCTGTCTGCATTACGTCACTTCCCTCAGGATGTCTGTCTGTGTGTGTGTGTCTGTGAGTTTGAATCCCTAAAACTCGAGAAGTACCTAACCGATGTTTTTCAAACTTTACATGTGTATTACTTATGTTTCAGGGAGTGTTATGCACATAAAGAAAACTTCAACATTTTGATCTTCTAGGGCCCGCATTAGGTGAAAAACTGCGTGTTTTAAGTTTTTTATGGGTTTTTTTAGGCATTACGTTAGCCCGATTTCCTTGAAATTGTAACTATGTATTAGTCAGTATCTGCTTCATACCGTGAGCAAAGAAAATCCAACCTTTTATGGCCTAGGGCCTGCATTAGGTGAAAAAGTTCATTTTTTCAGATTTTAGGGTTTTTGGGAGGCGTTACCTCTAGCCGATTTTCCCGAAATTTCAAAGCATATTATGCACATAAAAAAAAATTAATTTTCTTGATCCCCTGCATTTTTCGAGCTTCATCGAGGAAAATCTTAAAGATTATCCAGCCATCAGATTATTCGGTTTATTTTCTTTACATATTGTCCAGGCATGCAGTTTTTCTACGATTAGGTCTGTTGGCGGCCCGCGTTCCAAAATACCTTATCCCCTTCAACGCCGGGTACCACGCCGGGTACCACTGCTAGTATATTTTAAATGTGGATTAAATGTGGATTTAACGAGAAGTCGTGTTTAATGTAAAGCATAAATCTGACCTCGTGGTAAAATTCGATAAATTCTATTACATCACAATTTTCTGACTTCAGGATATTTAATTGCGGTTTGAGTGTTACATTTGTGAGAGCCCCTTTTAGTGTATGTAGGTGTAATTCACATATCTTTATGGAGTTATTCATTATTTGTTCTATTGTAAATTAGGTAGGTTAGTTGTATCTATTTTTAAACGTATGTGTTCTTTAGAATAAACGTTAAAATATATGGTATAACCATATTTTCTTATTTTGTATTTATTTATTGGAATTGTAAGAACATGAATATATCGATTACATACACACACACATACAAACAAACACAACACCTAGCCCACGCCTATATGTCTATCATTAAGAATGTATAAATATATGCATGCATGTATATATGTACTTATATTTGTGAATGTATGCATATATATATGTAGATAAATCTGTTCACACTTTCACCTCTGGATAACATTTAACGGTCAATTTCTGTGTTATCTCCTTTCGGCCATCAACAGGTCTGAGATTGGACGACCTCGAAATGTCAGCCCTTTGTTCTCAAGTCTTGCAGACAGGGGAGGCCACATAAATGAATATCATGCCTTAGATCAGGTGAGGCAGTAGTTCGAAGCATTTCTTGATAGAACAAATATGTAAATTATTACGTTCCAGATACCCTTTTTTGTCACAGTGACTCTTACTTTCTCTTAATCTTTCTCTTTGTCTTTCACCCAATCTCTATCTCTTGGTCTCTCTCAATCTAGCCAGAAAGGTTCATGACGTATTCTTGGTAAATATGACTTTAACTCTACTTTTACAAACAAACATATACAGTCCATAATTCCTGTGTGTATTTCCGTACAGCTTCGTCGTAAGCTATTTTCAATAAATTAATAATATTGCGGTATTTTGTTGTCGTGGATAATGTTTATGTATTCATTTTCTGTGTGATCGAGTAACTATCACATCATAACCATCTCACTGAACACTAACTCAGTTAACTGTACACATGCAACCTATAATCACGCTGTATCACACAACAGTGACCACACATGCAAGAAACGAATCACCACCGCAACACGATCACAAAATGATCGGTATATATATATATCTATATCTATATCTATATATATATATATATATATATATATCTATATCTATATCTATATATATATATATATATATATATATGCTCATTCACAACACACGACGCACATATATATAAATATGTATATATATATATATAAGCGAGGATGTGTGTCTGTCTGCGTACACATTGGGATACCTAAAGCTTTTACAATTACCAACTGAAATTGACAACATGTTCTGTGCACGTCTCACCTGTCGCTAAGATGGTCACATGACAAGAATTTTTCAAACCGACCCACATTGAGCAATAAAAAATCGATAGCAAAATTATCGATAGCAAAATTATTTTTTATAAAGTGCATGATGTAAGGGAGATAACAATTTTATTGATAATCCTTATAAAGAGAGTGAGAGAGGGGAGATATGGAGACTTTCGTTTTCCCTTTCAAAACAACAATCATCGTCGGTCGAAATTTCAAAAATATAAACATCAGATTCATTTGAAGATAAATCAGTAATATTCTCGTTTGTTTCTTGTTTATTCTGAATGTCGTTGTGTGTAAAATCTTCAAAGTCGGTATCGCTACTTTCATAAGCCTTGCTGATACAAAAAAAAAATTTGTTGCACTTTCAAAGGTAAAAAAACACTTGTTGTTTTAACTTGTTTCACTATATTAAGTGTTAATGTTCGCGGTAAGGGCCTAATCTCGCAGCAGTCCCGAATTGACGAGATGTTGATGATGGTTTGTTTATTTTTAGAACGATCCTTATAGGATTTTCATTCAAATCATTGAGACCTACAACGTTTACATTTTTAAAGCAATTTCGTCCACATTTGAGGCAGGCATTATCTATGCTTCCAGCTGTATTCGTACACATCAAACTTTTTTGACAATGAAGGAACATACTGAACAGGATGTAGTTATTCAAAGGATTTTTTAAGTTTTGCCAGTATATATTTAATTTCACTGTAACGCTTCAATTCAGACATTTTGACTCTACACTTTTTCACCAAATATAAAGAAAGTATGCAGATGTTGGCACTCGGACCTTGACCTCTCGGTCGAAGAAAACAATGCCGATAACCGAAAATAGATAATCACAAAATGCGGTGAGTACAGTTATTGCAACCTCTTTGTCCGACGCTGAGCGTCGGTTAGTGCGGCGAACCAATAATGCTAAAGCAAATGCTGCAGCACGAGCTGGATAGACTACAGAGCAACGTGAAGCACGCCTTGCTATGGATGCTACAGATACTGCTGCAGCAAGATCTGCAGAGACAGTACAAATATATGAAACACGCCGTGTGTGTAATGCTTCAGCTAATGTTGCAGCAAGAGCAATTGAGACTGAACAAGAACGTCAAAGTCGCCAATTCAGAAATGCTTCAGCTACTGCTACGGCACGAGCTGTAGAGACTGTAACAAGTCAAGCTATTCGGCTGGAGGGTAACGCTCAACGTAGAGCTTTATCGCGGGGTATTTCAAAGGCATCACGATGGTACCTTAAGGCAGTTAATTATGACGGTAATGTAAACTATCAAATCCATCATGATATTGAAATATATGCCGTGTCAAATATTTGCCAACATTGTAAAGCTAAATAGTGGGCGGGAGAATCGGCTGGAATGTGCTGCTCCAATGATACGGTTAATTTACCCACCCTTAGAGAACAACCGCAACCTCTCCAGATGCTTCTAACAGGTAAGCATTCAGAATCACGTGATTTTCTGAAGCCTATCCGACAGTATAACATTGAGTTTCGAATGACCTCTTTCGGTGCAATACGTCTGAAGGAAGATGGATTTATGCCGACTTTCAAAGTACAGGGCCAGGTGTATCATCTCATTTGATCACTGCAACCGTTGCCTACTGAAGAGCCACAATGTTTACAGGTTTACTTTATTGTTAATTGTCATCAGCAAGCAGATCGACGGCAATCGTACACTTCAGACACTAAACTGGAACTCTTGATTGACCTCCAAGACATGCTTCACTCTAACAATAGCTACATTCAAAGCTTCAAGTATGCTTTACAAGAAGCACCTTCGCCAAATTACGATATCGTCATTTACGCTGATGAGAGACCATCTGGGGAGCATGCGGGCCGGTATAATGCACCTACTTGTAATGAGGTAGCCATCGTTATTAGTGGAGAGCAGCACAACATGAAATATATCAAGCGACGAGACAACAGCCTTCACAGAATAAGTGAAACCCATTGATTTTACGACGCACTCCAGTATCCGCTATTATTTATTTATGGTGTGGATGGAAACGATTTCGGAATTCATCAAATTAATTCCACAAACCAAGATGAGCATATCACGAAAATTGTCACGGGCATGGATTTTTACACTTTCCGATTCATGATCCGCGACAACTGCTTCAACCAGCTGCACCGATCACAAGACCTCTTCAATCAATTTGCAGTTGACATGTTCGCAACAATGGAGTCCGAGAGATGATGCTTCATTCGACTTAATCAGAAACAACTTCGCTGTGACACTTATATTCACCTTCGTGATGGAATGAACAATGATGCAGATCCTGATAGTATTGGACTGTTGTGCATCCTGCCTTAATCTTTCACAGGAAGTCCTCGGTTCTTTTTCGAAAAGATTCAAGATGCTTTAAATAGTGTGCGCCTTTTCGGTAAACCAGATTTGTTTAATAGTTCACTTCAAACCCAAAATGGGAAGAGATACAGAAAGAACTCTTTCCAGGTCAAAAGGCCAGAGTCAGGCAGGATCTTATTGCCAGAGTTTTCCATCTTCAGTTAATTAAGCTCATGGAACTCATCAAAACAGGTGAAATATTTGGCCTAGTACAATGCGACTGGTTACAATTGAGTGGCAAAAACGAGGCTTGCCACATGCCCACATTCTGATCTGGTTAAAGACAAAACTTAGACCAGATGAAATTGGCAATGTCCTTTCTGCTGAGTTTCCTGATCCGGCAATCGACAGGGACCTTTAACAAAAAGTTAAAGCACACATGGTGCATGGCCCATGTGGACATGGATTTCACAACAACTTACCGTGTGTTAAGGACAAGTCTAGGTGCTCAAAGAAATTTCCCCGACAGTTCCTTAAGGACACGCAGACTGGTCATGACGGATACCCACTATATCGCCGGAGAAGACCCGAATATTGTGGATTCAGAGCAAGGGTTGGCAAACATGAGATTGAAAACAGATGGGTTGTTCCATATAATCCACTCCTTATAATGATTTTTGATGCACACATAAACGTAGAATACTGTAATTCGATTAAATCTATAAAATACATTTGTAAGTACATTAATAAAGGCTCTGATGCTGTTACGTTTGGATAACTTCGGGAAAACAGCCGAGATGAAGTGGCCCAGTACCAAACTGGAAGATACATTAGCTCTAATGAAGCGTTCTGGCGGATTTTCGGATTTGTTATACATCAACGGCATCCTGCTGTTCAAAAACTTCAAGTTCACATGGAGAACGGTCAGAAAGTATATTTTACGAATGCATCAACTGCTCAGTTGGCACAAGAACCAAAGGATACTACTCTTACCGCTTTCTTTAACTTATGTCACGAAGATCCATTTGCTAAAACCTTACTATATCCACAAGTCCCATCTTACTATACCTGGGACAAAAATACATGGAAGCGAATAAAGACAGGACAGTGTGTCGAGGCTTATCCAGGCATCAAGTTCAACGAGTGCTTGGGTAGAGTTGATACTGTGCCCCCAAACCAACTTCCATCTTCGCATGCTACTACATGAGGTCAGAGGACCTACCTGCTTTGATGATCTCCGAACGTTAGACGGACAAGTTATTCCAACATACACAAAGGCATGTTTGAGGCATGGATTGCTGGAAGATCGTTCGCAGTGGATGCAACGATGGCGGAAGATACTCTTTCACATGCACCTGCCAGCCTAAGAAATTTATTTGCGGTACTTTTGCACTCGTGCAACTTATCTGATCCTCTGTCCTTGTGGATGAAATATAGGGATGAACTAACAGACGACTACAGACACCAAGTACAATTGCTACTTCCAGAAATAAAGGTCGGCTTTAGCAATGAATTATACAACAGAGCTCTCATCATTGATATTGAGGACAAGTTAGCTCTGATTGGAAGAAAGGTTTTACGTGATTACGGTTTACCAGAAATTCATCGCACAGCCTCAAACAAACTTCCCACATATATCATACAGGAGACTTCTTATGACATCCATGATCTCGGCCTCTACGTCCCAGATAATGAGCCAAAGCTTCTAGCTGATCAGCGGCTGGCTTATACCACCATTACTGAATCGGTATTTCAAAGAAGTGGTGGCATATTTTTCCTCGATGCTCCAGATGGGACAGGAAAAAATGTCGTTACTAAACTTCTTCTTGCAAAGGGTAGACAGAATAAGGACATAGCAATAGCAGTTGCGTCCTCTGGAATCGCAGCAACTTTGCTCCCTGGTGGAAGGACGGCACATTCAGTTTTTAAATTGCCCCTTCATTTGGCAAAATCGGAAACTCCTACTTGTCATATCACAAAAGACGCCGAAAGGGTTCATCTGCTGCGAAGGTGTAACCTTATTGTTTGGGATGAGTGCACAATGGCGCACAAAGGTGGTCTTGAGGCACTAGACATGTATTTGCAAGACACACGGGATTGCAGTGATGTTATTGCCCTTCTGCTATCAAGAGACTTCAGACAGACTCTTCCTATAATGCCAAAATGAACAAGAACAGATGCGGTAAATGCATGTCCTAAGTCTTCACCATTGTGGCGACGAGTGACATCATTAAAAGTAACTACCAACATGCGTGCAAGGTTGAATGGGGACCATTTCTCATCAACATTTTCTGGAGATGGTAACTTACCTCCGGATACAGATGGACACACAGCAACTGATCACATCTGTAATGTAGTTGAAACTGTCGATGATCTCAAGGCGAGTGTATTCCCGAACTTGCGTGATAACTATACGATTCTTGATTGGCTATGCGAAAGAGCCATTCTTGCACCCAAAAATATCACGGTATTAACGATCAGCTTCTTCAGCTTCTTCCTGGATGTCCACGAATATATAAATATATTGATACTGTATGTGATCCACAGGATGCGGTCAATTATCCAGTTGAATTTCTAAATTTGTGACATCCTCCTGGTTTACCTCCTAATACATTGGTTCTGAACGCCAGTTATTTTGATGAGAAATACCACTCCTACAAAACTATGCAATGGTACACGCCTTGTGATTAAAATCTGCCTCCACTTAGTATTGACGCTACCATTCTATCCGGATGTGGGAAAGGCGACGATTTGATAATAACAAAAATTAGCCTGACTATATCAGGCGTTGATACTCACTTCTCCTTTCGCCGAACCCAATTTCCCCTTCGTGTTGCTTTTGCGATATCCATAAACAAGTCACAAGTTCAAACTCTGTCCGTCGCTGGAATTCACTTGGATGAACCTTGCTTTTCGCACGGACAATCAATTCTACGTTGCCTGCTCACGAGTGGCAGTCGAGATAATCTCTTTGCGTTTGTTCCGAAAAGAAAATCAAAGAATATCGTCTATCCTGAAGTGCTTTAGTGTTAACAAAAACACTTATTACAGCTCTGCCTTGAGTCACCTTACTCATTACAAAACCTACCAATGAATATGTCATGCAGGATATTTGGGATTATAAGTTCAACATTTAACCATACACAGCAAAGGATGCTCTCAAAGAATAGATGTTCTATTATTCTACTCTCATTGTTTGTTTGTTTGTATACAACTCTGCTTTCATTACAACTTTTTATACTTTAGCAAAACTGCCTGTTTTTCTACAGATTTGCAACGTGTATTGTCTTTAATAATTTGTATAACTACTTCCTGTTCAGTGTTTTCCTTCATTATCAGCATAGTTTTATGTGTACAAAGATTGCACTAAATATTCATTTGCATTATTTATTGAAGACTTATGGGCGGTGGATTGGCAGTATCGGTAGAGGGTCGGACGCCATGCTTTCCAGCATAGTAACGTCCCTTTACGATCTGAGTTCAAATCCCGCCGAGGTTGACTTTGCCTTTCATCCTTACTTACGGGGTCGATAAAATAAAGTACCAGTAATGCACTGGTTAATTGCTGGGCTTGTGCCAAAAGTAGAAACAATTATTTATTGAAGACTTCTGCTTATTTTGACAGTTGCGGACACATAATTTTCTGCTACTATATATATATATCTGCTAGTGTATATTTATATATATATATATATATATATATATACGTATATATATATATATATATATATATATATAAGTTATATCAAAGTTCATACACTTAAAAATTATGCGCGATTTTCATATAAATATACAGGGTAAAGCCTCGCTTAGGTGATGAATGAGCATGAGATTTGCAGCTAGAAAGGTCCACCCCGAGTCACACACACACGCACACACACACACACATATACACACACAAACACACACACACATGCACATATACCTCCCCTCCCCACACACACAACATGTATGTGTTTGCATGTATACTGAATAGTTTTATGAATATTCATGGTACTCATGTTTTGTTATATTGGTACCGTCTGTTGTATGATTTTAAATCTCTCCGACATTACTATATCATCGCGACAATTGAACTGAACAAAACTAAAAAGTGCTGGAAGACAATGGGAACTAAAATAAAGAGATTGTAAAAAAGTTCAATGTATTACTATTGGCTAAGACTTAATAACAACGTTTCTCTCTCTCTCTCTCTCTCTCTCTCTCTCTCTCTCTCTCTCTCTCTCTCTCTATATATATATATATATATATATATATATATATATATATATATATATAACGAAGGAGATGTGGTAAGGAACCAGGTGGACCATAACGCACCAAAGTACTCAATACTTAGGGTAGTAGAGTGGGTAATAGGAACAAGTAGGACCCCGACGGCTGAGCTCAAACCGTTTCGATGGCTAATTCAGTCCAGAATTAGCCGTCGAAACGGCTTGAGCTCAGCCGTCGGGGTCCTACTTGTTCCTATATATATATATATATATATATATATATATATATATATATATATATATATATATATATATATATATATATATATATATATATATATTTATATATATATATATATTTCGTTTCTGAATTTGTTTAGCAAGATTCTTTATCTGAAATCGTGTGTTGAAACCGATATTGTTATACTTTGGGAGGGTCATGTTGCCAATAAGAAACACACGCACCAGTTGCTTTCACTTCAATTTAATTTATTATATATTTATAAATTTACAAATTTATAAATTTCTGGTTGGTTGGTTGTGGAACCAACCAACCAACCAGAAATTTATAAATTTGTAAATTTATAAATATATAATAAATTAAATTGAAGTGAAAGCAACTGGTGCGTGTGTTTCTTATTGGCAACATGACCCTCCCAAAGTATAACAATATATATATATGTATATATATATAAATGAACATATAGAAATTAATGTGAGCAACAGTATTTCATAATATAATATATATATAAGTGACTATAACGTCAAAATAGAAAATAATTAACGTAAGATATGGGAAAAAAAACTCAATTAAAAAAAATCAAGACAGAAATTATATCCACAGATTTTGTGAAATCCAGGGAAAAAAACCAATAGAGTCTTAACTCAAAATAGAATAAAGTTTAAATACTCATCCTTCAATTTGGAAAAACTACAAATGCTCTATATATTCTTATAGCGCATTTGTAGTCTTACGAATCATTTCAGTGGGATTAGTCACGGTTGGAATCGTTCCTCAGTAGAGCTCAACGCGATAACCAAAAGTCTCACTGCCAAAATATGCCAAAAAGGGCATTTAAATTATATATATAGGAAAAGGTTTAACCCCTACGGCAGAGCTCAAGCCGTTTCAACTGCTATATATATGTATGGATAATCTTCCCCTACAACCTCTCTTTAGTTAAGACTAAAAGTTACTTTCTCACTCATTTATCGCCTTTCATATATATATATACATACACATATATGCATACACACTCACACACACACACACACACACACACACACACACACACACATATATATATATATATATATATATATATATATATATATGCATATAAAGAGAGAGAGGGATGTACATTTATATATATGTATGCACGTATATATATATGTAGATATATATGATATATATGTGTATGCATATATATATATATATATATATATATATATATGTAAAGTTATATTTAAAATTGTTGGGTTACAACTAGTAAATATTTATAAATGATATAAAAGCACTCGACAAATACTTGGAGTATATATACAATATTAAATAAATGGAAGACTATATTTATAAAACCATATTTATTTCATTATATATATTTCGGGGATATCATATTAACAATATGCTATGCCTTCATCAGACAAAATACAATATAAACAGTTTTATAGATAAATATATTCGACATACCGTAATAAACATCAACTTCATTTGAAGAGGTTTACTCTAGCAGAGTACTGCTAGAGTAAACCTCTTCAAATGAAGTTGATGTTTATTACGGTATGTCGAATATATTTATCTATAAAACTGTTTATATTGTATTTTGTCTGATGAAGGCATAGCATATTGTTAATATGATATCCCCGAAATATATATAATGAAATAAATATGGTTTTATAAATATAGTCTTCCATTTATTTAATATTGTATATATATATATATATATATATATATATATATATATATATATATATATATATATATATATATATATATATATATATATATATATTCATATATATGTATATATATATATATATATGTGTGTATATGTATCTCTCTCTCTATCTCCCTATATATATATATATGTATGTATTATATATATATATATAAGTGCGTGTGTTTGTGTGTGTATATGTGTATAGAAATATATACGCGTAAGTTTGAAGTGGGAAGTGACATATGAGATTGGATGGAGCAAAAGAATGTTGATGGAGATTGATTACATTACTGACAAAAAAAACCTATCACTTGGTCTCACACATATTTCATTAATGAAAATTGATAGTTCCCTCGAGTCTGGGGCCAGCTAGTTGCAGAATTAGTCTCTTACACACATGAGCAATTACTCAAGCACACTCACACACATATACCCACATTTTCACACATATTCACATCCATATCCGCATATGCACTCAAACTTAATACACACACGCACACCCACATTCACACACACTCTCTTATATGCCATTTATGCACTATAAACACATATACAGATGATTATATATATATATATATATGTGTGTGTGTGTGTGTGTGTGTGTGTGTGTGTGTGTGTGTGCATGTGTGTGTGTGTGTGTGTGTGCATGTGTGTGTGTGTGTGTGTGCGTGTGTGTGCGTGCGTGTGTACGTGTGTGTATGTGGAACTGTGTGTTCGTGTGGGCGTTTTTTGCATGCATGTGTATATGTGTGTCTATGTGATTCGGGGTGTGATATGCATATCCGTGTAAACATATTTAATTACACATATACATTAACCAAAAGCTGAGCAGCATTATACAGAAACCCATTTTAATGTGTGTGTGTAGGGTGTTGTTTCACTCGATTTTCAATGTTCTGGAAACATCTATGTAACCCCATCTTCTGATAAGCGTATTTTATAACCAGAGGGTAATTATACATGATATATGCTGTGTTTGTAATCATGCTAACTGTTGGCAACATTCTATAAGAGTTTACTCTCTTTCAACTCTGTATTCTCATGTAAAATTCATACACATGTGTCTTTTCTGTATCGTCATTTTTTATGTTAATCATGTGTGATTAATTTAGAAAAAAGACCAGGTTCAGAAATCCTTACAAAACCGTGAATAGTATTGCTCTGAGCAAGTTCATGCCAATAGTAAACGATAGGTTAAAATCCAGGAACAAAATCACTAGGTCAACTGGTTACCTCGATATATATGGCTCTTTCCTCTTATTTCTGATACCTAGAGCTTTGGAAATCATAGTGTGATCCTCACTTTCTCGGTTGTTTTCACAAAGCCATTTCCGAAGGAGAGAAAGATGTGTACGAAATTAGCTACATCTTTGGATTTCTATCTTCTTTATAGAAGCAGATATGATGGAAGCCAAAGTTAATCTCAGCGGGATGTTTTAGAACAGAGAAAACCGAAATGAGTTGCGTAAAGTTTTCTATCCGCCGCCTCAACAACTGTATACAATTTATCAATTACATATTTTGAATGATAATCTGAAAAACTGGGGCGGTCACGCAAGGATATTGCTTAGTAATATAGTTAGTCTATGAAGATAAATGGTAAAAAAATAAAAAAAAAACATTTTTTACTATGGGTTTTGCAATTAGGTTGTTTTGTGGAATACCAGCAGACATCTCTGCAAATCCCTCCTCTCCATGACAATGTCTAATAGAAAGTGAACGGCCTATACAATGGGGTACTAGTGAGGTCACAATTGGTATATTCATTATATATGATGTTGTTCAATGGAAAATCAAATTGGTACTCATGGACGTAAACAGCATGAAATACCATTACTTCGATTGTAATTTCATGTGCCGCCCCACGCCTTCTGTTGATTGGAAGACTTCACTCCAATGATAGCAGATTGTTATACAACATACTCTGAGTTAACCCATTCTTCAAGGCGTCCTTTTTAGGCTTAATCCATAATTGCTGAGGCATGCTCTCCAATATTCTTTGCATGTCAACTCTCCTTGGTCTCCCACGCTTCCTGACAATTCACTTTTAAACCCTTCTTCTCATCACCTTTTTAACATTTCCTAAATATCAGATAAAAATAAACGCACTAAAACTAAGGTCAACATGTTATATCTTAATTAACACAACTTCAGTAATATCTTCATTTAATAATATCCAGAAATACAGTTCATGCAATTTTAAATCAGGGACCTCTATCCCTCTATTCGCCGTGCACCTTTTGATAGAGCTTTATAGTTTGCTCGGGAATTCGGCGAGAGTAAAGACCAGGAATTAGAATTAATTATGAATGCCAGAAAAGAAAACACTAATGTTTACCAGCGATTCCACCTTGGTTGCAATATAAAAGCCAGAGAACCCTATTTATGTCGCAATGGGGTCGTATGTCATCACAGATATATATGATTTGGTTAAATGATTTATCCTCCATATCACAAAGGAGAAATTTCCAGAACACATATGTAAACAATTCATCTACGGCGAGCTTTCTCACTTTGAAGTGAACTATGGGGTAAGAATTTATCGCTAAAATAATAGCCTGAATTCACGAGTCCACACGAAATACTGTGACAACATAATCAAGTCATTGTGGTGCACCGTCATGTAAAATGTTCATGAGACACACATCGAATTATTTACAAGAAATTATATACTTTAAATTTGTTGGAAATATAAGTATAATATGTTCATAAAGTTATCAAACCAACTGAATATTTCCACGTATTATACACGCCCTCTTTATTCACAGATATACAGATCAGAAACACATACTTGGCACATTAATTCGTAGGGGAACCGCGCTGCTTGAAGTTATAATTCATTTATCTGTCAAACACTGAAGTAAAAAACAACTAAAATCTAGATTTCTCTGCTATATACTTGTGATAACATTGTGATTTTGATTAAATCTGTAAATTAAAATATATTTGCGAAACTTTAGACTTTACAATGGTAGATGAGGTTGCAATTTCATTTAGTCTCCAATTTCTGAGAATAATTTTAATGCGTACAGAAATTAATATGTGGACTTAATTCTATTCTATAATCTAAAAGACTGCATGTTACGTGGCTCTAGGATTCAAAGTATGTAATGTGTGACCTGCATCATTTCGCGAAACCTTATATTTTGCTGTACAGTTTTTTGTTTGGTCGAAGAATATCACTTTATTAGATTTTGTAGAATATTCCCATGAAAACAAACAGGTTGAGTTTCATCTTGAAAAAATTAACTGTAACTCACCTTGCTGGTTACATTTTGTTACCCCCCCCCCCCCTCCACCACCCCACCCACACATACATACACACACACACACATAAACACACAGAGATATATACACACACATATATGGTGTTCACGGCTAACGAGAATGTGCGGCGAACAAGATTAAAATGATTGGCCTAGCCAATATATACTTGGTCAAGATTCATTTAAAATGAAAACTTTGGGCAGAAATGTGTTGACTTCTAATAAATATGTTTAACGGTGTATCATAGACCGAGAAAAGGGGCCAGCTTTGTGTCATTGGAGATGGAACACTGAGAAAGCATTTCTGTAGAGTTTTCCACGAGTAGCACTCAGACAGATGTGTGGGAAATATTTCTTTGTTTTCATTTTATTGATAGCCATTTTAATTTTGCTTCCATTTTTTCCGGATTTACACGTTTTACATGTAAACCAACAGAATACCGTCATGTAACATAACGGTTCTTTATATTTTCCCTTGTGGTTAATAACACATTTATTTATTTATCGTCTATATCACGAATCATCTTTGTATTGTGTACAGTTGGCGCGGGCAGTGATACATTTTATTCTTTGTAATTTTCTAACATATATGTTTATTTTCATGGAAATATTTTTTTTTCTAATTATTAAATGCTTTTCGATCGTTGCTTTGAGTTCTTCTGTTCGAAGTCAGTGGTGTATTTATTTTTATTTTTATACTTTAGCTATGATCAGTCTTGTAAGCATTTAGCCATTTGGATTTTTTTTTCTATTACAGCGATATATTATCATGCCCATTCCAATACAATTTTAATTTTCTTAATAGTGTATGTGATTTTTTCTCCCTATTCCTCACAGCTGTCAGTTATAAAAATCTCTCATCTATATATGTTGGCTTCCTTGAAGAGAGATAACAACTATTTTATATCGTTAATGCTTTCTAGCTATTTGTATTAGTTTCCCTTTATTCTTAAACAGATATTGTTGTAATCCTCATTTCTGTTGACCTCTCACTAGTTTATTGATTTCTATATATTTGTAAGTCTGTGTTTGGTCTAATTTCCTTATCTCCGTTTATATATCTAACATGATTATACTGGTTTTCATTAATTTTCCGCTCTTAATCTTAGTTTTTTTTTCTTTATAATTTTTATTTTCCTCTGGACTGAGTTCCGTGCCAAGTTCTATATCTAACATATCTATGTCTGTTTTTATCAATTAACAATTACTGCAATATATCGCACAATAGAATATTCCCGTGATTAATTGAATCGTTTAGATTTCGGCGAATGGCTTTCGATTTTATTCTAAATTCGTGGTCAGAGCATAAATAAATAAGACCTTTCTAAATCCCCTTAATCCATAATCGCTCCAGCGTTCTCCGTTTTGTAATCTATATGTAATAGAAATTTACGTATTTACGTTGAGATAGCATTTTTATGTTAAAATCCATGATTGTATCTTCAACCGCGATTTAGACAATTTAAGTAAAATCCATTTTTTTTATTCACATCGTTAGCAAATTAATTATTATAACTACACATATCAAGCAAATCCAAGTTTAAAAACACTTAAGTACAATTTTAATTTGAGTTATGTTCAAATTAATATAATCTATATTATACTAATTATTCTTCTGCTGTACCAATGCGACAACGTGTCAAAGTCATCTGAGATATAAATGTGTATAAATAACTAGATCTGATAAAGAACAAAAAATGATAGACTATTTTCATAAACTGTTGTGAGGATATATAGAGATATTTTTATTTTTACAATGTATTCTTTGTTTGTACCTCTCTCTCACTCTATCTATATATCTATCTATCTATCTACTAACGTATTTCGCCCTTTCCCCATTTTTGCATTTACACTGTTCATCATAGTTTCCACTCCTGATGTCTCGTTAGACTCTAAAACTTAGGATATATATACTGCAAAGAGAATAGTCATGACAAGAGGAACAATCCAGGCCCTTATATGAAGAGGGTACCTCTTCCCATCAGCTGAATAAGGTAGGTGTTAACAGCAATACCAACTATGTCATCCATTAAATGTCACCGGTTTCTTTCCTCTGCCGTTGTAGAATCAGCTTAGTTTGGCGGAGAAAAAAGGTGCACCATCATCCATTTGCACCGGAGATTTAAAAAACAATCGACATGAAATGGAATGGGGTTTGACATATTTTCACTGCGTTGCACGTGGCACATGCTAGATTTAAGTTTATACTACAAAGCGAGCACCGACGAATGTGCAACAATATGCAGCGTCCAAAATGTGTTATTTACCCAGCTTGGACCGGAAAAAAGGAGTTATTACTTCGGGACCACACTTTTCGAGACCTGCGGAGTCAAATTTTGCCAGAAAACTATCAACTTCAATGTTTCTTTTATCGAGATCGTTGAGTGCAGCCTATTTGGAATGCATTTTGAAATCGTGGACAGTACCACTACAAGAGCATTTATGGGACTCAAGAGGAGACTCGGACGCATGTGCATTCAAAGCCGAAAGCAACATCAGATGATCCACTTGTTGCTGTTTGAATTTGAGGCAGTTTAATATAGCTGCGATGTTGCTTGTCAACAGAATGCACGATATTCCTGCTGATTGACTCTTGTCAAAGTTGAATTGTAAAGCTGCGTCAAAGGACACTAAGGACAGACAGATTAAGCCGCGTCTAATGTATGGTTTATATTAAGCTTGACTATGATACTTTTATTTTATATACATGTTTTACAATGCGGTGTAAATGTTACTTCTTCTTATCGTGTCCACACTTATAACTCTTGCTTGTGATGGTGAAAGGATTAGCAGTATCTTATCGATACCCCCAGGGCCGCGGCGTGACCTCAAATATAATAAATGTTACATATTTGGTAATATCCATCGGCTTTTTAACTGTTTAATCATAATCATTCGATCCCTAACTCATTATATTTTTATTTTGTTAATGATACACTTTGCTCGTGCTACACAACAGTAAAATCTATCTATAATCAACATATAATAACAGATCAAGCATGGATAGGGAACTAGGCAGCGAGAGATCCTATAACTGGTCACAAAACCGAAAACAAACCTTTTTCTGTTTGTTAAAATTCTATATAATCACTGCTTTAAACTAATATGGAATGATCACGGATGGAATATGTCTGCTCAGTCGGGTCTATGTGAGTATGTGAGTATAAAGAACAACAAATATATACAGAAAGTAAAGTGAAATCAAGAGTTAATCTAAAAAAAATAAAAGCAAAACAGATGTGTTCCTGTAAAAAGTTGGCCTTAAATGCAACATTAAATTTATTGTATATACATAGACAAAATATCATAACAAAAGAAAAACAATTCATATCCATTAAAATACGTAGTCATATGAGATAGACACGAAATATTTCAATGAATTGAAGAAGCGGTCTTTTGAATCTACATTCTCTAACTTACTGTTTCGTTGAATTTCGATTGTTTCATTGCTTTGGTTTCTGATTTATTTGAGGTCATAAAGTTACTTTAACATCCATAAAAAATATATTTATATATTTTATTCATAATTATATTTCTAGTGCATAATCTAATAACAAAGATGTGTATAATAGTATATTGTGCACAATAGTTATATTGAATATATAAGCTTATTGGTAAAAATAAGAAAAATGTTAAAGATTATGAAAATAATTTTGCAAACATTTAATAAAAAATAAAAAATAAAAAATAAATAAATCTGACAAAAGCTTTCAGAAAATGATGTTATTACACCTGTCTACCGAACGTAGGTGGAATGGTATGGCTCTAATAAGTCTTATAGGGACAGAAGTAGATTTCCTTCACATGGAAATGGCAGAGATGTGTGTGTATTTAAGATATCCGTTTTGAAAACTCGTGGTATTTGGTCCAGGCCAGGGAATGGGATATGGGCAAGTACAATTTATTATATACTCGAATTTGGTAGATGGAAACTCAGCGCTTGTCCTTCGTGTATACATATATTATGTAGATACATGAGTACACACTCATACACACGAACACACAAACACACACACAGAAATGCAAACACGCGTAGACACACATACCCCCACCACACACACGCACACACACACACGCACACAATCACACATGTATATATACTTATATATATATATATATATATATATATATATATATATTATATAAAATTGAATATATGAGAGGGACAAACACCGATACAAGTATGCATGTGTTCCAATTGCAAATGACCAAGTTAGCTAGGTTGAAAAAACACTAATTTAAAACAATATGGTTTGCCTGTCTCGATTTAAAGTAATAAATCAATAAAAATAACAAACATATATCGGGCAACTGCCTTTGATACCCGGACAAATCTAAATCTATTTCGCAAGAATTATTAAGTGAAAGCCACCATTCCTGTGCTCTTCTGCGCGTATCCAGGAAATTTGTACCTTTCACTTCATAGGATCTAAGAAGACTGAACGATGTGTTGATATAAAAGCACATGTTGCAGCGCATAGCGCATTTCATGCTCATGACGCTAAAAATAGCAGCCGGTTTTGTGAGACTAAAGTTAGCTCTACATATGGAGCCGAGAATATCATAGATTGAGTGAGAAACTCAAAGTTGTCTTTTACAATTAAATAACTCAAAGAAGGCAATCTTTCTGAGTCGTGTAACACAATTGAATATATATGATATTCTCGGCTTCATATGTAGAGCTAACTTTAATCTCATAAACCTGCTGCTATTTTTAGCGGCATGAGTATGAGACGCCCTATGAGCTGCAACATATGTTTTATATCAACACATCGTTCAGTCTTCTTAGTTCCCTTGAAGTGAAAGGTACGAATTTCCTGGATACACGCAGAAGAGCTCAGGAATGGTGGCTTTCACTTAATAATTCTTGCGAAACAGATTTAGAGATGCCCGATATAGGTTTGTTATTTTTATTGATTTATTACTTTAAATTGAGACAGGCAAACCATATAGTTTTAAATTAGTGTTTTTTCAACCCAGCTAACTTGGTCATTTGTAATTGGAACACATGTATACTTGTATCGGTGTTCATCCCTCTCATATATTCAATTGCATTATATGGCTCGGAAACATTCCCTTATTTGAGATATTTAATTGTAAAAGACTACTTTAAGTTTCTAACGCAATATATGATATATATATATATATTAGAAAGTGAGGTTTTTTTACAAAATATAAAACAACCGACGTGTCCTACACGTGTGAAAGTATGAGAAAAAAGATGAAATCGAAAATGCAACTAGAGTCTTTTTTTTTTCATATATATTTATTTGGTTCCTTTACCGGTTTCGCAGTTCTTCTGCTTTACAAAAGTAGAATTGAGATGGAGGGTTTGTGGTTTTTCTAACATTTTGTTGGGCTTTGAATATTAGTTCTGTTTTATATAGAAAAAAGTGGCTCGAAATGCTAAGTTTTTAGAGAAGTAATTTGGTTGGTTGGGGAATAAGTATAAATTTCGCGCCAGTTCGCGTTACAAAGTTCTTATTATATTTGCTTTCAAACAAAGGAGGGGCTCAGGTTGATTTTTCATATATGAGTGAAGTTTGGTTGGTTGATGTAGTCAAATGAATTTCGGGTCAATTTGTGTTTGAATTTCTTTTTACTTAAAAAAAGGTGGCTAACGAAGGGTTTTTTTAATAAATGTAATTTGATTGGTTATAAATGAAATTATACTGTCACGTGAACAAGTACATTAAATTTCGTGCCCGTATTTTGCAATTTTCTTGTAGTCATTTAGAGAATGTTGTGCCAAACAAAAGATAATGGTCAAGAAAAAGGCATGGAACACATGTATACAAAAAATATACAAGAAACCATATATATATATATATATATATATATATATATATATATATATAAATTAAAATAACAAATTAAAGTTTAAGCAAAGAATCGCTGCTTTCACCCTTCTTTCAGAAGATCCAGTTAAGGGTGAAAGCACCGATTATTTGCTTAAACTTTAATCTGTTATTTTAATACATATTTGCTTTACGGTTCTTATATAATTGATATATATTTATCCTTATCGAGGCCTCTTTAGATTTTAGTCTCCAAATGTATTATTGTTACTATATATATATATATATATATATATATATGACCAAATATTAATTTGGTTCATTGATTACTGAAGGAATATAATTTTACAATAGATTAAAATAACTTTACAATGAAGTTTTCTGGAGTTATTAATATTATTCAGAATGTTAATAAATAAAGACATTCACATAATCAAAATATATGTTTTATTATATATATGTTTTATTATAAAACAGCACAGTACCTTCGAAATATATATTTTATTATATATATTTCGAAGGTACTGTGCTGTTTTTTCAGTACGTCCTCGTCAGATATAATACATGAATTGATGTATGACATATCTCAACGGTCTTGATCGTTCAATTCCAGTATTGGCAGTGATTTATTATAACAAATCTCAACATTTATATACTACAAATAATAACATGATAAACTTAAATTTAATGAAGAAGAGAATGTGGAGCGAGATGTGTGTATAAGGAGGGCGTGAGTATGAGGAAATGCAAGAAGAAAATAAATAAATACATACATACATAAATATTTAAATGCGTAAATAGAAGTATTAGGCAAGATAGAGAGGGATAGAAAAGAGAAGAAGAATGAAATAACGGCAAAAAAGAAAGAAAGAGAAATGATGTATGACCAGTGGCTTTCATATATCAAATCAAATAGAGACGACCAATTAAATACCATGAAATGTTTAATATCTGTTGTATTTGGTTATGTTTAAGCTAATTATACTAATATATTATATCAAAATTAAACAACAACAAATATGTTCTATAGCAATCAGAACCATAGTTTAATTAAGTAATATATTTACTAAATATTTTGTTACAATATTCAAAAACAATTTTATCTTTACAGCATGTTTAAATACCTATTAAATATGTATAAGGATATTTATTAAAACCCATGCATATATCACCATCAGTATATATATTTTATATTATGTTAAGAATTATTATCTGAATTATTCTATTTTCATTATAAAATCATTTCAATGCAATGGTTGTCTTTTCATTACGGGATTAATTAGTAGATATATTTACTCTTAAAAGTATTATGATTTCAATTTTACTTCCGTACTTACTCCCGCCGAGTTTAACTTTGCCTTACGGGGTCGCTAAAATAAAGTAACAGTAATACACTGGATAGTTGCTGGCCTTGTTCCAAAAGTAGAAACAATTATATATAGTTTCCCTTTAACGATTTATCATATATTATTAAACTGTATATATCATGTTAAATATATATTAGCAAGTAATTTGGACATAACAAAATTATTTACGAAGAATGTAAACAAAGAAGTTAACTCGTTCATCATATGTGAACATTTAAGTTATTTAAGTATTATGAGAGGCAAAATATATTTCAAACCACAGATTCAGAAAATTCTGGTTAAACAATGACCTTTCTAAATCCAAACTTAGGATACAGAGACTCATCATGAGATTAATTTACTATATAAAAAAATACGATATACAATGTTTAAGGTAAGGCAAAAGGTTTTGTATATAATAATATATCAAGAATTATTAATAGTCAATATTTTTTTCGAAATTTGTGTAATACTTGAAAGAACTGACTGTAAAAACAACAACTTGAGGAATAAATCGGGGAAAAAAATAAAGACCAGATCTATAATTTGGTATGCGCCGCCAGCATCTTTAGCTATTAAAACACCTTTAGCACATTTATTTTTTAAAGCCTTGGAAAAATATTTCCCTAGATCACATAAGTATTACTCTATCTTCAATAGACACACGGTTAAACTCTCTTATTCAAGAACTATGAATATTGCTCAAAATATTGCAAAAATTAATAGTAAAATTCTTATTTGAATCAGCATAAGATTATCGATAATAACAATTATAATTGTTTCTGCTTTTGGCACAAGGCCAGCAATTAACCAGTGTATTACTGGTACTTTATTTTATCGACCCCGTAATGATGAAAGGCAAAGTTAACCTCGGCGGGATTTGAATTTAGATCGTAAAGGGACGTAACTATGCTGGAAAGCATGGCGTCCGACCCTCTACCGATACTGCCAATACACCGCCGCAATAATAATAATAATAGTAATACATTAGTTAATGTGAATAACAATAACAATAGTTTAAATATGAATAATAGTAGAACACCTTGAACTAATAATGATAATACGAATAGTTTAGTTTATAGAAATAACATTGAATTGAATTGTAACTGAAGAAGGAAATCTGAATGCCCTTTACAAAATAATTGCCTTTATAAGAATCTAGTGTATAAATGTACCATTAAGACAAATAATTGTTTCTACTTTAGGCACAAGGCCAGCAATTACCCAGTACATTACTGGTACTTTATTTTATCGACCCCGTAAGGATGAAAGGCAAAGTAACCTCAGCGGGATTTGAACTCAAACCGTAATGGTACGTAACTATGCTAGAAAGCATGGCGTCCAACCCTCTACCGATACTGCCAACAAATAATAATTGTTTCTACTTTTTGGCACAAGGTCAGCAATTACCCAGCGCATTACTGGTACTCTATTTTATTGACCCCGTAAGGATGAAAGGCAAAGTTAACCTCGGCGGGATTTGAACTCAGAATGGCAAGGGCCGTAACTCTATGCGTCAAAGCATGGCGTCCGACCCTCTACCGATACTGCCAATCCACAGCCACAAATAATAACAATACTTATCGAACTTTAAGTTTCACTTTTCCAATCATAAACATTCATTTCCTAATCCAGATAAAACATTTTCCACATCACCATCACAATTAATATGGTCTTTGAAAGAGAAAAATATTAAATACTCAATTTCTTGGAGTAAATTAAAGTTTCTGATTCCTACCAAAACGCTTTCATTTCACCAGATTGCAATCTTTGAATTTTAGAGAATCTATTAATAATTACAAATTATAGTAATTTAATTAATAAGAAGAAAGCATTATTTGGAAGTTGTCTACATAAGTCTAGAAGAACCTTTCAAGCATTATACAAATATCGAAAAAAATATTGACTATTAATAATGCTTGAAATATTATTAAATACATGACGTTTTGCTTTACCTTATAAATTGTATATCGTTTTTTTTTAATATAGTAAATTAATCTCATGATGACTCTCAGTATCCTAATTTGGATTTAGAAAAGTCATTGTTTAACTAGAATTTTCTGAATTTGATGTTTGAAATAACTTTTGGCATTCATAATACTTAAATATCTTAAATGTTCACACGTGATGAACGAGTTATCTTCCTTTGTTTTCCTTCTTCACAAATAATGTTGTTCTGTCCAAATTACTTGCTAATGTATATTTAACATGATTTATACAGTTTAATAATATATGATAAATCGTTAAAGGGAAATATATATATAATAAGATGTAATTACAGAAGTAAAATCGAAATAATAATACTTTTAAGAGTAAAGATAACTACTAATTAATCCTGAATTAAAAGACAACCATTGAATTGAAATGATTTTATAATGAAAATAGAATAATTCAGATAATAATTCTTAAAATAATATAAAATATATATACTGATGGTGATATATGCATGGGTTTTAATAAATATCTTTTAATGGGTATTTAAACATGCTGTAAAGATAAAATTGTTTTTGAATATTGTAACAAAATATTTGGTAAATATATTACTTAATTAAACTATGGTTCTGATTGCTATAGAACATATTTTATATTGTTTAATTTTGATATAATATATTAGGATAATTAGCATAAACATAACCAAATACAAAAGATATTAAAAAGTTCATGGTATTTAATTGGTCGCCTCTATTTGACTTAATATTTGAAAGCAACGGTCACACATCATTTCTCATTCTTTCTTTTTTGCCGTTATTTCTTTCTTCTCTCTTCCATCTCTCTCTATCTTCCTTTTTCTTCCCTAACACGTCTATTTACGCATTTAAATATTTATGTATGTATTTATTTATTTTCTTCTTGCATTTCCTCATACTCACCCCCTCTTTATACCCATATCTCGCTCCACATACTCTTCTTCATTAAATTTAAGTTTATCATATTATTATTTGTGTATATAAATGTTGAGATTTGTTGTAATAAATCACTGCCAATACTGGAATTGAACCCTCAAGACCGTTGAGGTATGTCATACATACCTTCGAAATATATATAATAAAACATATATTTTTACTATGTGAATGTAATCATATTCTGAATAATATATATATATATATATATATATGTTGGCAAGCTAAATAGAACACAGGATTAACCACTTTACATCCCTCCGAAGAAGAGATATTATCTCGAAAATTAAGGATATTTAAGTAAATTTAAGGTAAAAGACTAATTATCAACAATATCTTTTGCATTTGCATTTATATTCTCTATCCATACCTGCATTGTCCTGGCCTTATAACTACAAACGTATATATATATATATATATATGTACGTATGTATGCATACATATATAGGTCCAATTTAGCCATTGATGACGGACGGTTCCAGGCAGGTCTTTTATTTTTATTTCAAAAGGCACAAAGGTCAGTGGAGGCATCAGCCGCTTGCATGTAAATATCATGCACAAGCTGTTCATCTGATCTAAAAACCGAAACAATTTTTTCAAAAACCGATCAACGGCCATTAAAAAAACAAAACAAAAAATCAATTTTAGTTGAAATTTCTTTGTAGACTTATTATATATAAAAACAGTTCCCTTCCATTGACACAATACAGGGATATGTTACTGAAGTGGGGCAATCCTTATCTCATATATTTCATTCTCCAAGATCAGAGTTACAGAGGATTGGTCGGAGTAATAGAAGCTGATATTGTCCTCCTCTTTGATATTCAGCTTATTTTCACCGTAGTATTTTTCAATACCTATTAAGAATATTATATTGGCCGTGATGTCTACAAAGGCCACTTTATCGAATTTACTGCTATCGTGTTAGGCATTCACCTTCCTATAGGTTATATACAAAGGTATTATTATTATTATGCTTTGAAGGGCAGTGGATTGGCAGTATCGGTAGAGGGTCGGACGCCATACTTTGACGCATAGTGTTACGGCCCTTTATGGTCTGAGTTCAAATTCCGCCGAGGTTAACTTTGCTTTTCATCCTTATGGAGTCTATAAAATAAAGTACCAGTTATGTACTGGGTAATTACTGGCCTTGTGCCAAAAGTAGAAACAATTGTTATGCTTTGAAGCATAGAGTTACGTCCATTCATGGCCTGAGTTAAACATTCCGCTGATGTTAACTTTACCTTTCATCCTTACGGGTTCGATAAAATGAACTACCAATCACGCATTGGGGTCGATTTTAATCGAATTTCCCCTCCCCAAAAATTGATGGCCTTGTGCCTATACAAGAAACAATAATTAAAACCCACTTTGTATGATCCTGCTCCGTCTGAAATGTTTTTTCACAATGTATCTCTTGAGGCCAATAAAGAAACCATTATTATTATTATTGGCAGTATCGGTAGAGAGTCGGACACCATGCTTTGGCGCATAGAGTTACGGCCCTTGCTATTCTGACTTCAAATCCCACCGAGGTTAAATTTGGCTTTCATCCTTACGGGGTCGATAAGAGAAAGTACCAGTAATGCACTGGTTAATTGCTGGCCTTGTGCCAATTGTAGAAACAATTATTATTATTATTATTCAGAAAATTAAAATAGCATTCTACCCAACACTTATGTAAGCATGTGACGTCAGTAAAGACCTGTGGACATCAGCAGATCTCATTGCAATTATAAACGTTGATCTAGGGCCAACAATATATTTAACGGAAGAGTGAACTTTTGTATTTTTACGGTTTGAAGAATTTACTCCTTTGTTATTTTTGTGGGGAGGTGCGTTAATGTATTTATCATTTTCTCTGAATTTTGTGTTCAATATTACTTTACCTCGTGTCTTTGTTAAGATTATTTGACTTGCTTTTCTAAGCTGCATGTTTTCGTGGAAAAGATAGGTATATATATAATTCAATGCTAGAAATCAAGTATATGAACATACATCTATTCGTTTATTTTTCCCCATGTGCACCACAGACGGCAAAGTTCGTTTCATATGCAGGGAAGTTGAAACTTCAGCTATATTTGCGATGCCAAACACATTGTATATATTGACTACCTTTAAAAAGAGAACACCATCAATGCAGTGTACTATGTCAACCTTGTAAGTCCGTTACGAAGGTCCATCTTCCAAGGATAAATGCACAGGAAACCTGATGAAAACTGCCGGGTTTCATCTGGTCGATGTTCCAGCACCCAAGTCCATTGTTTCAATGGCTGTTGTGAATGACTGTGGCTTTGAACAAGTGGATCACTCTCCCTCTACACCTGATTTTCCCCATCTATCATCTGTTCTCCAAAAGGAAAAAAACAACAACTAAAAAACACGTGTCTGTGAATCAGTATTCCAGTGCTGATGACGTCTTATCTGCTGTCGGTGGTGTTTAACGCATGGCATGAAAGATTCTTCACCAATGCGACCCTAGCACTGCATGTTGATCAACCTCAGAGGGGACTATGTTGAAATATAAACCTTATTTTGTTACGTTTCATGCGAGTATATTGTTCGGCATGTGGACGTTCAGACCATTCTAGCGTGTGCTATATCAGCAGAGCCTTTTTTGAAATTTTTACCGCAGTAAACCATCATAATTAATTCTACCAAATTCATGTTTTTTATGTTTGCTCGGATGATATAGACGCCTTCTGATGAGGGTCCATTTATGTTCGATTACCGATTACAGGTTTTCATCATGCTTTCTATTTACTTGTAAATTCGTGCTTTCTATCATGTTTACATACCTATATATCAAATATGTATATGTTTATATAGACCTTTTTGTAATTTGTTTTACCATGCTTTTTGTTTAATTAGCAAAATATCTTTGGAAATCAATGTGGCTGGGATGATAGAGGAACTTGTTATAACTTAGCAGGCACCAGAAACTTATTGTTAACATTTATTTTATGCACCTACATTTAACCAGGTATATCCCAGAACAAAGGTTTTGTGATTTAGTGCCCCAACTAAGACGTAAACACATTTCAGATATCACTTAGCAAAATATTAAATGTCGTATCGATTTGTATATATTTACACATGCTTTGTTAAAGGAATCGAACGTTGATCATCCATATTTATATCGACCGAAATAACATTGTTGATATAAGAAAACAGTGAATTCGTTATTATATTTTTACTGACTACGCATTAGCAAATGGCAGTATACAGTCGAATTATTGGCACCTATAAAACAAAATATATGGAGTTTTCTAGCTTAGGCCATACCTTTTGAATTGGTGTCAGCTTCAT
>OZ024742.1:331280530-331295530 GCA_964016885.1 Eledone cirrhosa | reverse complement strand
ACTATTACGTTTAAAAACACCAGTAAAATAGTTAATTTCCTAGATATAACATTATACTTATCTACGGGTATCTACCAACCTTACCATAAACCTAACCAAAACTTACATTGCATACAATCACAATCCAATCACCCTAGATCTATCCTTAAAAACCGAGCATATAATATCTCACTCAGAATTTCTAACCTTTCATCTAACCAGGATATATTCGATAAAAATGTGCCCTTTTATAACGAAGCTTTAGCTAGAAGCGGCCACAAAAACAGATTAGACTCTATACCTTGCACCAATAATACCTCAAACATACAACCCAATATAACCAACGAACACCAAATGAAAAACACACACCTAAATGCCACGCACACTACACCCAAAAATACCAACCTAAAACTTAATTTCTCTACCTCTTCTCACATAAAATATAATAAATTTCAAAAAAAACATTCTTCCTAATACTCCAATATCAGTTAATAACATTACTAACAACATTCCTAATAATCAGACTAAAACACCTAAATCAGTTAATCTAGCTAAACCTATATATAATAAATTCACTAATACTAACCCTCTTAGTAAACATCATGATACATCGTATAAATATAAAAAATAACATCGAAACCGTAATAGACGAGTTACTTGGTATAATGTTCCATTTAATCTACAAATTAAAGATAATATCCCTAAAAAAATGTTTACTATCCTAGAGAAGAACTTCCCGCCAAACCATAAATACCATCAAATTTTAAATAGATCAACTGTCAAATTTTCCTACTCCACTACCAAAAATATACAACAAAATATAAGTCCTTACAATGCATATGAATGTAAAAGAACCACGAATATACCACCAACACGTCAAACCAACCATAATACTAAAATAAACCGCAACAAACCACCATCTCCTTCACATATAACAAGTCAAGTAAATTCCACACCAAATTTGACTAACTCCCCTGATATAATATTCACGAATGGTTGTAACTGTAGAAACAAAAAAAATGTCCATTAAAGGGAAATTGTGTTATTAATAACATAGTCTATAAATGGAAAATAAGCACTAAGGACTCAAGGAGCTACATCTAACCAATTTATAGTAAGATTTAATACCCACAAACATAGTTTTAAAAATGCCGCATTAGCTAATACAACATTCTTGGCTGAAACAATTAATAATTATAGAAAAAAGAATATTGATTACAACCTGACCTGGTGTGTGCTCAACAGAGCTACCCTTATCAAAATAACAGATTTGAGTGTAGATTATGCTCCCAGGAACCTTTTGCAATAATGAAATCTAAGGATATCCTATTAAATAAGCGACAATAATTAATTATATCTTCAAATCATAGAATTAGAAGAACCTTAAACTATTATAAACCTCTTTAATATACACCTTACACTTATATTTTACTTATTATTATAATTAGTTTTTTTTTATTTAGTTAACCTATAATTAGTACTTTACTACAGAGAACTTCATAATTGTATTTCCCTCTTACAGCTCTCTTTTCCTAAAATTAATACCCAAAAGTATACATATAAATTAATTTAATTTCCTGTTATGAATCTAGATTCCTTGTAGTCTATATAAGATTGGTATTTCTCACTGATACCTTTACCCTAAATGTTACTCTCCTTCGTTTTTAACATTATTCTTTAATAACATCAATATGTAATATTTTTACATAGATCTATATGATTTACATACCATCCCACATATATACCCTAGAAACAATCGTAAAATGATGAACTTTTTAATATAAGGAACTTGTTCTTTGTTTTTATTCATTGTTTTTATTAATTTATCTTGACTCTGTTTTCCTGTGATTTTCATCGAAGATCTTTAAAATGCATCTTCTCTTTTAAGGATATTTGGATTACATTTTTTCTTCATACGGATTGGAAACTACCGTATATTGTGGTAGATTTATCTACACACACACACACACACACACACACACACATATATATATATATATATATATATATATATATATATATATATATATATATATAAATGTGAACAACAAAACAATCAGCAGAATACAATGAAGACATATATTAAATCAACACTTGATATAGTAGGAAAATTGTGTTTAGGTTACCTTCACTACTCCTTATTCAGAATATGGAATGAAGAAGACAGAATGAAATAGAAAGTCACAAGATGATAAGAGCAAGTAACGGAAAACTGTTAAAGGCCTGTGTGTATTTAGTCATCTATTTGGCAGAAAAATATATATGGCTGTCCTTCATCATTCTCAAAGCTGAGCATCTATTTGTAAGATGGATTTAATTTTTTCTATTGGAATTAATCCTTAAAATGATGTGCATTTTACAGAACTGTGTAATACTAGATCAATAATTTTGCTGAGTCGGTGAGAAACCACGCAAAAGAAGCTAGGCCATTGAATTATTAGTGCAATGTAGAGGATAAGTGGGGAGAGAATGTGAGAGCGAAACATACATAATTAAATTGTTAAGAAGATATAACGAAATGGACTTGGGGGCAAATCATCAATGTATTAGAATGATACTTCATATATCAAAGAAAAATGATGAATGATAAGTTTTATATCTGCAGGAACGCAAAGAGGTAGAAAGAATCCCACACATTTTACTATGGTCCGCTCTAAATCTTCGAACAATTCACCGCTTTTCGCTTACCTTTATGTCGTCTCCAACTGAGCCCCATAACAGAAATGCACGAACTTGATGTAAAATAACACAAAGAACATATGAGATTTTGAGAAATGGGTTTCAGTGTTAAAGGAATATTAAAGTAACTGTCAAATTCATGAGATTATGAATTTTCAGAGGTGTAAATTCATCATTAGTGATTAAATATGTTTTAATATCTGTATCTACACATACTTCAATGGTCAGTTTTGTATCTGATTGTCAGAAAGTCTGATATGATTTAAATAGTGCAAAATATCCGAATGCATTCGGGAAATGAGACTTTATTTCAAAAATACACATTAATAACGTGCTTGCTTAACTTCAAGTCGTTTATTGCCTGTATCCACAAATAACGATGTGAAACATGAATGACAACGACCGAAATGTATTGTAAATATAAATATATATCCATAACCTACACACAAAGACAATACTGTAAAACAAAGGTTCACAAACTGGGCGCTACCGCTTCCCCCGCTACCGGGCTTATGGAGGTCAGGGTGTCTACGGGGGTGGTGTGAGGAGCAGTAGAGATGATATGATATATAAAATATCAAATGATACATACTATATATAAATATAGTAAAATTCAAAATATACAATACGTACTTATACATAGTATATATATTATTTATTATATAAATATTAACGATTATATTTATATATTATTTACAATTTTCGTCTACGCAGAGATCTCTTTAGAAATTGGGGTGGGGACGTCAGGGAACGGTAGCCCCAAATTGTTAAGAACTTCTGCTTTAAATCAACATGTTAATAATTATTTTGTCGAACCATACAAAATGAAAAGTGAATTGCACTATATTTTGAAACCAATTTAGGATGTAACAAAAATGCCACAATATACAATATCTGGTTTGATGTTCTATAAAATCTACTAATCCACCAACATATTAGATATAGATATTGCAAATAAAAATGAATATTTTTAAAATATATAGATTTTAAAATATACATATTTTAAAATATACAGAATTTCATTAGAAACGATTCCTGCTAAAATACTAAAGCAAACAAATGTATATTTCACAATCAAATACAAGCTAAAAACTAAGTGTTAGTAAGCATATTAAGTGTTCCCGTGTATGTCTGTTTATCTGTAATTTTTCAAAACATTTGGCTTTACGTCAATACAACTACTTAAACTACACATGTTGATGTTCCTGTCACACAACGAATGATTAAACAAAAGGGAAACCTAGATATATTGGTGCAGAATATAGATCGGGTGTGTATAAGGTTACACTAGTGAATGATTCAATTCAATGGCAATTAAAATTATTAATTAGTCTAATAAACAATTTTGAAATAATTTTCTCCAAAACTATATATATCTATAATTGTGATGAATTATGAAACATTATAATATGTTATCTGCAATTAAACACAATAATCATTTTCATATCATAATATATAATTATATAATAAATAACCGGTAATCAGTAATCGAGGAATTTGCCTATCGATCGAACGTATTAAACATACATTCATGCATACACACACATGCATACACAATGTGTGTGTATATATGGGTGTGTGTGTGTGTGGACGTATATATATATATTATATATATATATATGTGTGTGTGTACGTGTTTGTGTGTGTGTGTGTGTGTGTGTGTGTGTGTGTGTCTGTGTGTGTATGTTTGTTTGGCAATGTCCAGTAACTTAAGGATTATATAAAAGGGAATCTATAAAATAAGTTGGTATCCATAGTAAATATATGTTCCTTTTTTATAATCTATTAAGATCCGTTCAAGGTGCCGCCCTAACATGGGAGCATATATATGCCTGAAAGCAGTAAAAGCATATAAGTATAACTATTTGACAGAAGAAAAGTATGTTGGGTAAATTCATAACGTTATTAAAAAAAAACCTTATTACAAAATTGTAAATATGTTTAATAATTAAAAGTATGTTTATATCCTCCGACTTTTAAATCAGGCCAACTCCACTGTACGTCTGTGATTAGAGCATGCATTATTTTCACCATTCGTTCATTATTGTTTGTATTAAATATACTTATTTTGGTATCGAGATCATTGTGTAGTGAATGGTACTTGACTTACACACAAATGGCCAAATATATAACAAACGTAGTGTACTATCATTACAATATTTCCATTATAAACACGAGTGTCTTTTCTATTAGTAATCCGATAACATTTGTTTTTGTTATTTTCGGTTTGGTATTTGTTTTCAATTAAATCACGATATATTTGTTAAAGACGAAGTTATAAATTATTCATTTAATCGAAAGTCAAAATATATATACATATAAATACAACTAGAATTACGATAAATTAACACATTATAAATAGGTTTTTAATGAGGAAAATATATCTCTTAGAATAATATAGATGAAGACCATCCAAGGTGAATAATAAAAACATCAATAACTCTAACGAGGAAAATAACGAAATCAGCATTCACTACTAGATCAACAACAATATCAGCAGTAGAAAGCAGATGAAGAAGAAGAAGAAGAAGAAGAAGAAGAAGAAGAAGAAGAAGAAGAAGAAGAAGAAGACGAAGAAGAAGAAGACCAACAACAACAACAACAACAACAAGAGCATCAACATCAACATCAATAACAACAATAATAATAATAATACATTTTTATTAACCACAAGTGTTTATATAAAAGAACAGATTAAAGGCGATACCGGGCGGTACACATATGGGTTTCTACATGTATAATAGAGAAAAACCAAAAAAAAAAAATATATATATATATATATATATAGGATTTAACAAAAGTTCGAAACAAAGAAATATTATCCAACAGGGTGCAGATATCCGCGTGTCACACGCGGAAAAAGCCCACAAAAGGCACGGTGAACATAACGACCAGGGCATGTGCACTCTCACAGTTTTCCGTCTCAGTCTGCAGGTATATACACAGTGAACGCCCATTCACTCGGGAGACGCTCGCCTCTCTAACCCATCCTTCAACAAACTGATTTTCTTTTTCAAATGAAATTTGAAAAACGTTAATCAGGTCTACGCCAAATAGTTAAATGCTCGGGTAATGCACTGCGATCGATTTAATCGACTGTCACCGTCCCCCAAATTGGTATTGTGTCTATATTAGAAATCATTGTTATTCTTATTAACACTCTACTTATTAAGGAGACCAGCCAGAGTATAAAGCCATGTATACATCACCACACCCTTAATACATCGGACCTACATATGCCACGAATGCTCAGTTTGGTGAACCAATGGTAACGTAAAGTTGTAAAACATTAAACTACACACACATCTCCCTCTCTCTCTCTCTCTTTCTCTCTCTCTCTCTCGCTATATATATATATATATATATATATATATATATATATATATATATATATATATATATATAACTTTGCAAACATTATATGAAGATGTCATGTTTTGGAATATCAGTATCATGCGCCATACCACCTGTGGAATATGCTCAAAAATTCCAAGTAGTAAATCCGAGCATTTATATTAAATCAAAAGTAGGATGATATATATATATTATTCATTTCTCACTCTTAGTACGGCTGTTACTGAAATATAAGTATGTATACGTACATACATATATGTATACAGACGTGCAATAGTACGTATATATATATATACATACATGCACACATATATATATGTACGTATGGGGATTTACCGAATATTTATTATAATGCTCGGTGTGTTAGTAAAGAAACATCCCAAATTATGCCGTACAGTGTTTAGCAACCATCGTTGCCCTTTTGTTCAACACTGACAATGGAACGATGTACTAGTTTCAAGCTTATTAGCTATCGTCAGCACTGTATACCTTCCTGCCAGATGATTGAACATCTGAAAGTATATACTTTCATTATGCATATTAACGGCTGAGCACCCTAATTTGCATATCAAGTGAGTTAATCGGCCGGGCGCACCGAAAACTATAAACGGAAAAAATGAAACGAAATTTCATTTCTGATTCTTAGTACGGATGTTACTTAAATACAAGTATGTATACGTACATACATATATGTATACATATGTACAGTAGTATGTATATATATATGTATACATACATGCACACATATATATATATACGTATGGATTTACCGAACATTTATTATAATGCTCGGTGTGTTTGTAAACAAACATCCCAATTTAAGCCGTACAGTGTTTAGGAACCATCGTTGCCCTTTTGTTCAACACTGACAAAGGAACGATGTACTAGGTTCAAGCTTATTAGCTATCGTCAGCACCGTATACCTTCCTGCCAGATGATTGAACGTCTATAATAATTTTGAGCAACAACTCTAGTCCCACACTTTTGATGGTTTATTATAACATTCTGTGGCTCATTTGAGCTTGCGCATTTTTCAGGTCTAGTTTAATATTTGTTTAACGCAACGCTTGTAATAACTCTAGTTAAACATGATATATACTAATAATAAATTATCGTTGTAATGTAATTAGATTATATAATTGTTATTTTATAAATGATCTTATAAATATTATTGTAAAATGTGTAAAAATATTTTCAGACTTTTAATATAAAAAACTACAAAAAACAATCAATACTAAATAAATATATTTTACATAATAATTCTTATAGTTGAATTAATAAAAATTAAATATTACATACAAATAGTCTAACATAATAATAAAAATAATAATGTAACATAATAAGAAGAAAATAATTTAACATGAAACGAACAATAATATGGACATATATACAAGTAAAGATGATACAACCAATATTATAAGCACGTTATAACGAACTGAAAAAAAAATAGTTAATATGAATTCAAAAAATCATATAAATATAAACAATATAACTTACCCAAACGAGAAAAATATGTTGATGATAAAACGACGAAATACAGGAAGATTCGAAACGATAAATAAAGGTGCAAACAAAATCGTGAATGCTTTTGAGCAACAATTACTCTCGTTGGTTGCTTAGCCAATAAGACGATGAATTTAGCCAATAAGACGATACATTACAAAACATGTTTGGCAGCGATTACCACGGCCAGTGACACCCCTTGAATGTTTTATTCACAAGCTACGCATATATGTCAGACACTCAGACTTAAAACACTATGTTGTTAGTCACTGCGTGTCTAACAGATACACACACATATATATATATATATATATATATATATATATATATATATATATATATATATAACGATTGGTGCTCTGAAATAGCGATGTATACATGAGTGCATGTATAGTATATTTGGCAATATACCGTATGTTTCATTAAAAATATTTTGAAGACCATACGCTATCGGTTTTATAGTAGCTTTCACTGAAAGGATGTATGTGGCATAGTGTCTACTTTAAAATCGGTAGCGTATGGTCTTCAAAATGCTTTTAATTAAACATACGGTATATACATTCATGTATACATCGCTATTTCAGGGCACCAATCCTAATATCTAATTTTTGCTGGACCGGCTATCGTTCTGTATAATCAGCTCCTTATTATTGAGTGGGTCATTGTACCCAAATTCTGATTTGAAAGACATGGCCTGGGCCAATACTGGCCGAAAATGATCAAAGTTATTTATGTTAGCCCTGTAACTATTTGTTGTTACACTCTTTACAAATTATCCCATGTAATTGTTTGGTGTGTTTATACATATCATCCTACTTTTGATTTAATACAAATGCTCGGATGTACTACTTGGAATCTTTGAGTATTGGTGCTCTAAAATAGCGATGTATACATGAATGTATGTTTAGTATATTTGGCAATATAACGTATGTTTAATTAAAAACATTTTGAAGACCATACGCTATCAGTTTTAAAGTGGTGACAATGTTACTTAATTCTTTTCGGCGAAAGAGGGGAGAGAAGCTAACAGTCTGTTTCACGCTGTTTGCGCCATCATCAGAGCCACGCACACCCTGGATTCTTATAGAATTCCAGTAATATCATCATTACCAATTCCTAAGTCATTCGATATTCATACAAGGAGGAGTCGTATTTCTGTCTTCGTGGTAGATAAATGTTATTCTGCAACAATCTTTCATTTTAGATTTTTTGTACCGTTCTTTATAGTTTGTCTTATTTGCTTGTTGGTCTCTGTCTTTTGCCTTCTCCGGGCGTATCTTATTTCCAAAATGAATCAGTTAGTCATTCTGAGATTCATGGTTATTCGTATCACACTACACTCGTGACGAAGTATAGCTCCAGAGTGACCCTGGTTCTTCAGGGTTTATAAATAGTTGGAAGGCCACGATGATACATTCTGATCAAACATCCTTTTTCATCTACCTATAATCCTGTATACGGCGGACAGTAACCCAGTGATCACTGTTACCGCAAAAGCTCATGTGAATTGATTTGAATTGTGTAGTGTTTCAGTTTGCTAAATTACATGAACTAGTCCTTTATAAAATCGGGTATATCGTAGAAGACACGACACTGTATGGCCGTATTGGGGAATCGAACCCAGAATCAACTGTTTCAAATATCTACAAACTCGACTGCAGATATTTATTTACCTTTAATAACATATATTAAATCCTGAACAAACTAAAATGATCAACACTGGGAGGAAATATATCTGAAAATTTAAATATTTAAATTATAAGATTTGTTGTAATGATATTGTCATGTAGCCAAATAAATTCCATGGTGTAAGTTATATATTTGGATATGGAAGATTTACAACTTTTCCCCTTGTCTAATATATTGACATTCAGCATCACTTATTGTGTGTCTTTTTCCACCAAATGTGCCAGACAAATAAATAGAATAACAGTTCAGTGCATGTTACGTTAGAGAATTCAAAATAATCCATTCTGTTATGTTTTCTTTTTGGATGATCCGATTCTAGATTATATGGAAGACATTGTGTAAATACTTAAAACTATATGTATGCATACACTCTAAATGACCATAATTGTTCGTCCAACTGTTATATTTCCTATATTTCTACACTGCTGTAATTTCCAGTCTTTCCAAAACGATCGATGACGGAATCATGGGGTAACTGAGCGTGTAACCAGTGAAAGAATGTAGCTCATTATCTGTATTTGTGGAAAAAAATAAAGGCTAAATTTAAAAAACACATGAATACACATTTGCAACCACACACATACACACCCATATGCATATATATATATATATATATATGTGTATGTGTATGTATATATATATATATGTATCTACATATGTATGTATGCAAGTGTAGGTGTGAGTAAATATTCTTAAATTGTATCCTTTATTTTTTCCGTTAGATTACACACACACACACACACACACACACACACACACACACACACACACAGTATAAGTATGTTTGTGCATATATATATATATATATACACACAAACATACTTATACACACAAACACGCACACACACACGCCCACACATACACAGACGCACTCACACACACACATATATATATATATATATATATATATATATATATATATATATATATATATATTATATGTGTATCTGCGTGCGTGTATATGTATGTATGTGTAAATATAAACAGATATAACAAAGCAAACGTAATAGTACTATGAAGAATTATATGAATTTAACGCTTGAAATAATAAAATAATAGGAAAATGTCTTAATATATACTGGAAAACCGTGCAGAGATTGCAAACATAATTTGGTGCAGAAATCTGTATATGTAGCGTACGCTCATGTAATTTGTTTCTTATCAATAATCAGCAGTTACTTGTGGCGTTAGGGATCAACCATTAGGAGATATAAGCATTGCAATAACCGGCATTTAACTGCAGTACCACACAACATCTTGAATCCGTTGTTAATATTACTGTCTTTTCTGCGATGCACACGCCTCCCCTCTTCTTTATTTATTTATTTTTTGTTAAGTTACCTGTTCATGTGATATTTCCTTGGGGTGTCTAAAACTAGCTTAAAAGTGTTTCCTTCTGCGCAATACAGTATTACATGCATGCATTTGTCTCAACTTTTAAATGGCCATATTCGTTATGCATTGTAGGACTTAAATATCGTACAATTAGTTCTATACATATAACTTTGTTATTTGCTTTGTTTTCATTACAATACTCCCAGTAGAATGCTTGACTACTATGTCACACACAGACACCCCAGATAAACGAATAATAAGTTAGGTAGGAATCGAATATCCCGCCATGTTTAACTAAAGTACCAGTAATGCACTGGGATAATTGCTGGCCTTGTGCCAAATGTAGAAACAATTATATTTAACGCACGCACTTTCTCATATTTTGCTAAAATGTATGGATATTTAAATATGTATACGTAAATCTGAGCGTTATTACTCCTATCAGTTTTCTCTACATGTGTATGCATACTTACTAAATGACCATAATTATTCGCAAGTATCCTAAAGCGGAAGCCAGACTGTACCTATAGCTCATTCCAAACAAGCCGTGCTCACACTTCACATTTCTCAAATCATACGCGGACCACATATTCTGCGCAACGCACCATACACAATCCAACCTAAATAACCACTTCACGAGGAAGACAAATTTGAAGCTGCAGCTGTCATATTATGCATTTTATATATAATTGTTTCTACTTTTGGCACAACGCCAGCAATTATCGTAGTGTATTACTGGTACTTTATTTTATCGATCCCGTAAGGATGAAAGGCAAAGTTAACCGCGGCGGCATTTGAACTCAGACGATAAAGGTCCGTAACTCCTTGCTGCAAAGCATGGGGTCCGACCCACTACCGATACTGCTAATCCACCGCCTTTTTATATATTTTATATATAATAGACCCAAAATTATTATCTACAACGACTGCGATCACATTTCTTAATAAATAGTGATCTACGCTCTTTCGTATACTCTTAACGTTAGAACCTCTAAAATTCATCTGAGACGACGTGATGGCACACATCAGGAAGTCAAGTTCTCACAAACATAACATAGAAAACAAATTAATATTCAAGAAAATATCCCAGCTATTAAAGAAATGAACGAATCGAATACGAAATTAAGACCCCCCCCCCCCCCCACAAACAAATTATGTGTCGATGCCCATTGTTTCTGTTCACGGCGTGTATATGCACCTTTTTAGCCAAAATACGGCAAAAAGCTTTTAACCCAATTTTCAAATGTATATACTTATATATATATATACACACACACATACACATATATATATATATATGGGGGAAGGTATGTACGTGTGAATGTGTGTGTGCGTGTATGTGTGTGCGTGTACGTGTTTGACCGTGTCCAAAAATATATGTGTATATATATGAATGTTTGTGTATGTACGACTGTATGTGGATCTGTATGTGTGTGCTTACTGATTAAAAATTAATGCTTCAGTAGTTGCATCAATTTACAACCAGCCACGTATCACTTATTCGTTTCATTGTAATGTGTAACAATAATGAAACTGGTAATGCATTATGTCATGCTTAACATCCTACCTCCTAATTAATTTAGATTCTCGTAGTTGAATATATGCATTTCCAAAAACGATTGTTCGGCCTTAATATAACATCTCCTCTAGCGTTAATTCGATGAAGTTGAGACACTTGGGATGACTAACTAAAAAATAAAATTAGTCCTTCAAAAGTGAGGAAATTATACCAGTTCAACTAACGTTAAACGACGGAGTGTAGAAAAGTTCCCACTAGATAGGACGTTTAGCCCACAGCTGCTACTTGTAATCATATTCAGCTGATTTAAATGAAGCAGCATGAAATAAAGTGTTTTGCTCATGAATAATACCAGGTCAGAAATTGAACTCGTGATAGTACTATGGACACTACGCCTCTCGCCACGATGGTGGAGAATACATTGTGAGTTAAATAACATAGAAATACGTACATTTATGGAAATAGATAGATGATATGTTCTGCAATTCAATAGGTAACATATTGGATAATGAATTGTCATATACAACTTCATTCTACTGTAGTTGACTTAAATTTTACTTTCCATCTCCCATCAATTTAGACTATTTTAATGTTATTGTGTTTGATGTTATTTGAGGTATCGTCCTCAGGCATTATGGTGAAAAGCGTTGCGTACGTGATGATTTCGTCGTTGTTACACACTCTTAAATTATCAGAATATGAATTGGTATTGTACGGATCATGAGCAACACAGAAGACAGCAGAAATTAATATCAACCTCCTGAATCACCAACACCTATTCCCTAACTAGATAACAGCACAACTAAGCCTGCGAATTACCGAATCACAGTACCTGAAACATTTGTTTAAGACTGCTGGCTACAACACTTGGAAGACATACTGCCACCATATCATGCAGTTAAGATAAGTGATGTATAAGAAGCAATCGAGAACGACATCGGTCTATCGTGTAGTAAGATCATACCACTGAATATGATATGATGTATGTCAATGGGAAACAAAGTATAGCAGGTGGAGAGATAGTTGTAATTTTGTTCCATACGAAATGGCATGCTTGACGCCGTGGAATGCCTGCCTGCCATTCAGGAATTTGATCCATTACCGATAAGAATCCAATAAAGGTAGAGTCATCTCGACTGCCTACAAAATACAAGGGGTGTATAGTATTTTATCGGAAGCCATCTGAGGCAAAATTACAGATAGATGATCCGGAAATTTCAATGTATTCTATAATAACTAATCTTAAATTTATCATTTTTAACTCCACCACAAATATCATTTCTATTGTGATGAATAAGACAATTGACTTATGAATAAGTGCTAAATACACGCTGAATCTAATGAAGGCGTTTTGCTTTCTCTAGTATCAGGGAATTCAACATGATTTAGTCGCAAAATTTACTTGCCATGACTTGGCTAAAAGCATATTAATTATCTATTAGTCATATTTCTGCGACCAAATTGTCCATTGAATTCTTGGATCTTGATTTTCAGGAGCTTGCATACGCTTTAAGGGAAATGTGCCTGCTAGTTCTTGATATTTAAATAAGCATGTAGCCTGCCGACTGTTACGTGTCGGTTTATTATAACCAACTCTTAACTTTTCGCAGACTACATTTCGCTTTCAGCAACGAGAGACAAGATTTGTTTTGTTACCAGTGTACGTTATCTCAGTTTTCATGGTAGTATTATTATGGCTTCTGTAGTATCCTATATCATTTAAATATTAGCACACCCATAAACATACGCTTAGGTTGGTCAGTGGAAGTAATGAAACCAAACATAATCTTCTAGCAAATAACAAATATATAAAGACATTTCGTCCACGGGAATAGTAATTTAAAGAAGGATTAATGTTTTTATCAATATATAAACTATATTGAATAAGATTGTTACTTCCATATTCATTGAACAGCTTAATATATAATATGATATAGTCGACCAATATAGGGGGAGGGGTATATTTAATGGAATAAAACACCGACTTACATATAAATATATATATATATATATATCCGTATGTAGTTGACAGCTGTGAGAAAAATGTACTCAATACCGAAGTTGAATTTAAATATTACTTTTCTTAATGCTAAATAGTGTCTTGTTACTCTTGCATTTCCCATGTACATTACAGGATCACGAGACAAGAACCTTCGTGTCACATTACCCTGTGAGAAACAGGCTAATCCCATGAGTAACTGCATAATGAATACAATGATATATAAACATACCTATATTATATATATATATATATATATAGAAAAAAATTAGAAATCGAAAATGCAACTGGAGTCTTATTTAAAAACAATATATATATTTATTTGGTTCCTTTACCGGTTTCGCAGTTCTTCTGCTTTTCAAAAGTAGAGTTGAGATGGAGTGTCTGTGGTTTTTCACACACACATATATATATATATATATATACGTGTGTGTGGGGGGGTGTATATATGTGTGTGTGGGGGTGTGTGTGTGGGGGGGGGGTGTATAAACGCACACCCACACACACCCACACACACACATAGATATATATTACCGATATCCACTTTGCAGACTATTCGCTGATAGTCTCATGCTGCTTACATCCGTGCTCGAGTTGATAAAATAATGGAATTTGCCTAATTATAGATCAATGGAATAATATTCAAATGTTGCATACTTTTACATCTTTTCATTATTGATGATATTTTAAATCTGGCCAGTAGTATATAATCCTCTTTGTTCACTTTACTGAATCCAATGAGGAAACCTCACAACATAACACATTAAACTATTATATGATAGATACATATAAAGAAATATTATTTTAGTCAGGATTAATACACACCAGGTGCTGTTAAATCAAAATAATTTAACAGGTAAATCTCTTTAGACTTAAAGAACTGAATACAATATATAGAAATTTTAAATGGAATACTGTATTCTGATATCGGTACACACCGTCA
>OZ024742.1:331228030-331268030 GCA_964016885.1 Eledone cirrhosa | reverse complement strand
CGTACTATCCGTTAGTGTATAATGTGGGCTGTAATACAGGAAAGTGTTGTGCAATTTATGTTTACAAGCCGAAATTGCCTCAGTTTTGTGTTTAAGATGTGGTCTTTGGCGTAGAGTATTTCCAGAGCCTCAGTGGCGCAGAGGTCACATGGTCTTTTATTTCCGTTATACGATCTAGCTCTAGCAAGGATCTCCCAGTGTAAATTATAGTGGGTATGGTTGACCTTTAGACTCCAGATATAAGCTGAAAGTGACGTCATATTCCTTCTGATAGGGTAACAAAAAGAATGGGTATGCATATAAAGGCGATGCTTGAATCTATTGGAGGTTAACCCTATGTAGGCCCTACGGGACGTGGGTGTTTCAACCTTACATTTGTAGACAAAGTTACTAGAGAGGCATTTCACGGATAGGGGGCAGTCAACCCTATTCCTACAATTACAGTATAGTACAAACTACAGGGTTGCACGTGTTCCTACGGCTAGGTAGTTTAGCTAAATTTTAAGCTGTGATGTTATGTGCAAGGTTAGGAGTCGTAGAGTAAGACATTTTAATAGTATTTCCATTAAAAGTTTTACTATATTTATGTGTAGGGGGAAATGCACCATAATAAGTGATCTATTTCTTCTGTGTCTATTCTCGTACTCGTTATATGCTACCTTATCGACAAATCCACTCCGAGCAAGAACTTCATTGTAATATGTGGAATGGTCGTTGAAATTATGCTCGTTAGTAGTAGACGGGAAAGCCTCAAATAAACGTTTCTTACCAGGTTCTTGGTTATGCTGGCCTGATGATTAGAAAGCTTACTTACGTATTTAAGCTTATCATTCGGCTTTCTATGAGAGTAATGTCTTTGCGTGTAATTGTTTTTCACCGCTCAAAAAAATGACGTATATATTCGTTTTTTCCCGTTATTTGCCAGATAACGTTTCCACAAACCAAAGTATCGTCTTCCTGTCTTCCTCCGGATGCAACGTTTTTTGAAATATTCACTTCTGCGTTCACAGACTGACTTTGTTAGTTTCAGAAATCCAGTTAAGTGTGAAAGCAGCGATTCTTTGCTTAAACTTTAATCTGTTATTTTAATAAATATATATATATATTTATATATATATACATATATAAATATGCGTATATTATGTATATATATATATATGTATATATATATATGTGTGTACATATATATATATATATATATATATATATATATATATATATATATATATATATATATATATATATATATATGCATATATAAATATGTGTGTGTGTATATATAAATATGTGTGTGTATGTACACATATATATATATGTATATATTTATATATATACACATATATACGCATATTTATATATATATATATATATATATATATATATATATATATATATATATATATATATATATATATATAAATATATATATATATAAATTAGAATTGGAGCTCTGAAATAGTATATTGCAAAATAAATTATATATACATCCATATATATATATATATATATATATAAAAATTAGAATTGGAGCTCTGAAATAGTGTATTACAAAATACATTATATATACATCCATATATATATATATATATATAATAATAATAATAAAAGTGAAGTCGAAAATCCAAAGAGGGCTCGATAAGTATAAATATATTTCAAAATATACAAGAACCGTAGGGCAAATATTATAAAAATAACAGATTAAAGTCTAAGCAAAGAATCGCGGCTTTCACCAAATCAAATATATATATATATATACATATACATTATATTAGAAAGTGAGGTTTTTTTTACAAAATGAAAAATAACCGAGGTGTCCTACACGAGTGAAAGTATACAGAAAAAGAGATGAAATCGAAAATGCAACTGGAGTCTTATTTTATTAAAAAATATATATATTTATTTGGTTCCTTTACCGGTTTCGCAGTTCTTCTGCTTTTCAAAAGGTGAGTTGAGATGGAGGGTCTGTGGTTTTTCTCACATCTGGTTGGTCTCTGAATGTTACTTGTTTTATATGGAAAAAGTGGCTCGAAATGCCAGGTTTTTCGAGAAGTAAATTGATTGGTTTGTCAATAATTATAATAAATTTCGTGCCAGTTCGCGTTACAATAGTTCTTCAAATAAGAGGGGGAGGGGTTTGTCACAGGTTGTTTTTTCATATATGAGTGTTTGAATTTCTTTTTCCTTGAAAAAAGGAGGCTCACGAAGGCTTTTTTTTGGTTGGTTATAAATGAAATTATGGCTGTCACGTGAACAAATTTTCATTACATTTTTGTGCCCTTATTTGGAAATCCATTCTGTAACCTTTTTAGAGAATATTTTGATAAGTAAAAGATAATGGTCAAGAGAAAGGGATGGGAGAATTGTTCTGGTTCAGTGAATACGGTTAGTTCGCTGGGGTGTCAGAATTCAGATTTTCTATTGAATAAAGAAAGTAAAGATGTAAATAAAGTAAGAAAGTAAAGATGAAATACGGAAACAGAAACAAATTCAAGGTACGTCCAATATTCTATCATATATCTCAACACACAACCCAAGAAATGCGGAAGCTTACAACACTATTCACAATAACATCCCACTACTAAAACAAAACCCAAGAATGAAAAAAGCCCTTGAAACACACAAAATAATCAAAAGCAAAAGACAACCAAAATCACTGAAAACATTACTCACCAATGCCAAATTACCTACCACAAACCCACAACCAAGTATAAAAAAATGTGGTCGCTCTAATTGTGGAACCTGCACTCACCTCATTGAAGGCAACACGTATACATTTAAATCAGGACAAAATTTTACTGTAAAAAATCACTTCACTTGCTCATCAAAAAATCTAATTTATGCCATTAAATGTAAAGGATGCAATGAAGATTATATAGGACAAACTATACTCACACTCAGAAACAGAATGACAGTTCATCGCCAACAATTACGAGATCCAACCACGAGACAGATACCACTAAGTGCACATCTAGACATTTGCGCAAGTAATAAGACACCCAAATTCCAAGTCTTCCCATTTTACCTTTGCGCTAACAATACAACAGAACAAATGCGAATAAATAAGGAAAATATGTTTATTCAAAAATATAGACCAACATTAAATAAGGTTTAATATACATTATGTCAACACCATAATATGACATACACACACACACATAACACCTTCTACATTAGAAAATAAAATCCCGAACTAAATAAACCTTAACATACGTTTGCACTGACAATACAAAGCAAACACGAATAAGTAAGGAAAATATGTTCATTCAAAAATATTCCTACTAAAGGAATCACTTTCCTACACACACACACAATATATATATATATATATATATATTCTCTTCATCTTAATATGCTAACCATACTCCCACACACATAACACCCATACACACACATACCAACCCCCACACCCACAACTCCCTCCCCATTTCTACTAATAGAACCACTTTTCTACACACATATATATACACACACACAAAATATATATTCTCTCCATCTTAACATACTCGCACACACACACATAACACCCATATACACACACACACAACTCCCTCCCACATTTCTACTAATAGAATCATCTTCCAATACACAGATGCACACACACACACACACACACATACACACACACAAGCACACAAATAAACATACATTTCTTCACTTCAATAGAAAATCTGAACTCTGACACCCCAGCGAACTAACCATATTCACTGAACCAGAACAATTCTCCCAATCCCTTTTCTCTTGACCACTAACTTTCCATTGTCATAACATTCGCTATAAAGACTACAGGGCGCAAAAATGTAATGAAAACTTGTTCACGTGACAGCCAAATTTCATTTATAACCAATCAAATCCCGTTTATTAAAAAAAGCCTTCGTGTCTACCTTTTTTTAAAGTAAAGAAATTCAAACACACACACACACACACACACACACACAAGCACACAAATAAACACACATATCTTTACTTTCTTTATTCAATAGAAAATCTGAATTCTGACACCCCAGCGAACTAACCATATTCACTGAACCAGAACAATTCTCCCAACCCTTTCTCTTTTACTTATCAAAATAAAGTACCAGTAATGCACTGGGTATTTGATGGCCTTGTGCCTAAAGTAGAAACAATTATCTTTTACTTATCAAAAAATTCTCTAAAAAGGCTACAGAATGGATTTCCAAATAAGGGCACAAAAATTTAATGAAAATTTGTTCACGTGACAGCCATAATTTCATTTATAACCAACTAAATAAAAGCCTTCGTGAGCCTCCCTTTTTCAAGTAAAAAGAAATTCAAACACTCATATATGAAAAAACAACCTGTGACAACGCCCCCCCCCCCCCTCTTATTGGAAGAACTATTGTAACGCGAACTGGCGCGAAATTTATTATAATTATTGACAAACCAATAATTACTTCTCGAAAAACCTGGCATTTCGAGACACTTTTTCCATATAAAACAAGTAACATTCAGAGACCAACCAGATGTGAAAAAAACCACAGAATCTCCATCTCAACTCACCTTTTGAAAAGCAGAAGAACTGCGAAACCGGTAAAGGAACCAAATAAATATATATATTTAAAAAAAAACTAAGACTCCAGTTGCATTTTCGATTTCATCTCTTTTTCTTTATACATATACATATATATATATATATATATATATATATACATATATATATATATATATATATATATATATATATATATATATATATATATATACTTATATATATATATATATATATATATATATATATATATATATATATATATATAAGGCGGGTAAAATTCCCGAGATCCATGGACGAGTTCTCTCCAGCGGTCTCTGTCTCTGATTATCGCTGCCATGTCCTGCATCTCCAACAGACCAGTGTCTGTCCTTAGGGCATCAACATGCGTTAACCTTGGTCTTCCTCTTCTAGTGTGTCCATGTAGGGGCTCCCAAAGGAGCACTGAGTGCAATGTCAACTCTGGATGTCGGTGAGCATGTCCAGGCAACCTCAATCTCCTCTGTGTCACTTTTGAGCTGACCTTTGGGATGCTCCCATACAGCTCTGAGTTTTTCATCCTCAGTGTATACTGATTAATGTTCAGAGCCATCCTCAGCATTCTCGCGTACCACCCATCCACCATCTGAGTGAGTTTCTTGGTCAGTGTCCAAGTCTCAGACCCATACAGTAGCACAGACTCCACTACAGCAATGAAAAGGCGGATTTTCAGGTCTCTACGAAGTTCCGACTTCCACACCGATCTCAAGCTGTGGCACGCCGCCCAGGCCTTGCTCTTCCTCTCAACCACATCATCTTCCGTTTTCCCAATCTTTGCTCCCAAATACAGGAAGTCCTCAACCAATTCCAGCGGCTTCCCGCCTACATTAGTGATCCCCTCTGTCTTCTCAACATTCTCTACCAGATATTTTGTTTTAGTCTCATTCATTCTCAGCCCCACACTCATCGACACAGTCTCAACCTCCCGCATCAAATCCTCTGCCTCCTTCACTGTATGTGTCACCAAACTATGTCGTCGGCAAACTCAGCATCCGATACCTTTTTCGCCCTAACTCTCCTGCTCTGAGCCGGTGCTACAGTAAAGCCAGAGTCCTGGTGATTCTCCTGTGCAAGGCGCATACAATAGTCCACTACGATGATAAAAAGGTAGGGAGCCAATGTATCTCCCTGGAGCACTCCAGCCAGTATCTCAAAGAACTCTGTCATCCCATCAGGTGTAATGACTTGGGCTTTGGTGTTGGTGTAGAGCAGTGACATCAGGTCCAATATCCTCTTGGGGATTCCATAAGCCTCAGGCAGTAACGGTCCACAGAATCAAAGGCCTTCCTAACGTCAATGAAAACCATGACCGCAGGAAGGCACTTTGCTCTAGCTCCCTCTAATATCCCCCTCAGCATAAGCATGTGACTGGTGGTTGATCTACCCTCTCTGAAGCCGTTCTGGTTGTCCCTGAGCTTCTTCTCCATCTCAGGCTGGATCCTGTTAAGAATCATCCTGTTGAGGGTCTTTGCCACAAGTGACGTCAGTGAGATCCCCCGGTTGGTGTCAGAAAGATCTCCCTTCTTTGGCACTGGGACGATGTTACTGATCCTCCACTGATTCGCGGCAACTCCATTCTCCAGTGCCCCGTTACAGAACTCCAGGATGATATCATCAAAATCACACCTCTTCATCACCTCTGATGCCACTCCATTTTCTCCATGAGCCTTGCCCTCCTTGATCCTCTTTTTGGCTCTCTGAAGCTCCTCTCTGGTGAAGGCCTCTGTCTCAACATCCAGTTCCTCAAACAGCCGCCTGATCTCCCCAGTGCTCTGGGCTGTGGAGGTTGGCTCTCCTAGTAGGATCATAAAATGGTCTAGCCATTTCCTCTTCCTATCCTCGGGCCCCATTCCCTGGATCTGACTCGAACACCTTCTCTTCCTACCTGTGATCTCGTTGATGATCATCCAGCTCTCCTTACATCCATATTTGTCAACCGCTCTCTCCACACTTCTGATCTTCTCTATCAGTGCCTCCTCTCTGACCTCAGTGTAAGCAGTACAGAGCTCTTCCCTCATCACCTCCACAGTCTCCATCCTCTCCTCCGTAGGATCAGCATAGAATTGGTCCGGGGCAGCTTTCAAGTGTTCTCTGGCTGCACACACTTTTGGGTTTGCAGAGCTGACGTGCTTCGCTTTGTTCTTTTTCCTCGGCACTAGGGTTTCACTTGCTTCCGCCACTGCATTGGTGAAGTGCCCGTACCTCCTCGTCACACTCTCCTCAGTACATCCAATATCTCTCTCCTCTGACTCTCCACACAGAGCACTAAACCTGTTTCTCACTTCCACTGTGAACCTCTCCAGTACCTTATCATCTTCCTTGAAAGCTCCCCAGTCATAGATTGTTCTCCGCGGACATCACTCATAACAAGCCGGTGGTCACTACCCAGTGTACTGAAATGGCTGTATGGTTCCGTGTTCAGAACACTATTCCGCCACTTTTCCTCACCAGAATGAAATCAATCTGGGACTTGGACAGGTTCTTATCTGAGATGTAGGTCCACATCTTCCCCCGATTCTTCCTAAACCTTAGGTTGCTCGCCATCAGGTTCGCCTCCAGCAGGGTGTCTCTCAGTAGTCTTCCATTTCGGTTGGTGTTGTCATGGAAGTACCAGCAAGGATCTTCACTGCCCTCCTTACTCAGATGTGCATTGAAGTCCCCCAAAAGAAGCAGGATATTGTGTGCCTGAGTGGTGTTGACAGCTCTACACACCTCCTCATGGAACTCTTCCGCATTCACATCACTGTCCCTCTCGGTTGGACTATAGGCTGAGATGACTGTCAGTCTTGGGTTTCTATTGAAGGTCACCCTCAACACTCCGGGGAGATAGGCATTATTTCCCTCACCAACAGATTGGTTTTTGCACTGAACACAAAACCCACTCCTCCTACTGCAGCATTTGTTGTGTTCTTCACTGCCGATGTAGTGATGAGCTGGCTCTTCTTCCCGATCATGAGACACCTCACGGGCTGATCGTGTAGAATCATGTGTTCTTGGATCGCAAGTATCTGTATACCACTCTCCTCGAACAGATGTCCCAATACCCTCTCTTCTCCAGCATCCGAATAGTCCTCACATTCAAAGTGCCCATTTTGATGGCTCTTCTGCAGGACAAAACTGCATTCTTTATATTTGTCTCAGAGACAGCTGATCCATCATCCACTGGCCCTCTCTGTGGCTGTAAGCCAGCAGAGTCATAACGACCAGGCTGCTCCTTGACAGTGTAATTAGGGGCTCTAACCCTAGTGCTGTTAGATCGACTCTCTATATTTCTCTTCAATGGCTGACAATACCTTAACGGCGCCACTCGAATAAGGTAGATATTTAACCCATAAATGGAGCCCTAACAGTACTACCACTCCCGAACTGGAGCCTTGCAACTGGATGTAGTTTAATGTCATACCCAGGACATACACATATATACGCATATTTATATATATATATATATATATATATATATATATATATATAAATATGCGTATATATGTGTATATATATAATTATATATATATATATATGTGTACATACACACATATATATATCTATATATACACATATTTAGAAATATTGTATGCCAATAAAAACCATTTGATGTTGTAGACGCTCTTGTGCTCTTTATTAATATTAAGGGCGGTGGATTGGCAGTATCGGTAGAGAGTCGGACGCCATGCTTTCCAGCATAGTTACGTCCCTTTACGGTCTGAGTTCAAATCCCGTCGAGGTTAACTTTGCCTTTCATCCTTACGGGGTCGATAAAATAAAGTACCAGTAATGTACTGGGTAATTGCTGGCCTTGTGCCTAAAGTAGAAACAATTATCTTTTTAATACATTATAGTATTACCTTTAATAGTCCTTCGTAAAGATAAACATTTTTTTTTACGTTAGATTTTTCGTCCTTAAATTCATTATATCTTCCTTTCATGCTCGTTTTACTTTTACATATTACAATACATAAAAACAAACGTAAACCCTAACTAATTTCTTTTAATATTATTACCATTATAAAATAGTTCGTGATAATATATATCTGTTGATGTTAGATATTTTCTTCCTTAAACATTATTTTCTTCTTTGCTTTCTACGCTTATTTTTAAACAAACTGTTTACGTACATATATTACATAAAAACAAACTTAAACACTAACTAATTCCTCTAAATTCATATCTCATCCATTCTTCTACTTCTTTTCACATTATATCCTTACTAACATTAATATTTTAATTTTAATAATACATATTAATAATTTATTTTCCTCGCACATATTATTAAAACCTTGAATATACATACCTTAATTTAATATTATACTTAACCCCTTTTTCTCTTCAACAACTTTTAATTTGAAATTCTTTTAAATTATCTATTATCTTCCAACGGATTTTAACTTCTCTGTGTGAGACAATATATATTTTTTCTCAGTTGTAAAGGCTATCATCTCTCTCTATCACCCATCTCTCCTCCTCTCTCAGCCTTCCTTCTCCCCCACCATTCTTTACTCTCATCTCCTCCTCTTCCTTACCTTTTCCAACCCACCCTCACTTTTTCCCAATCTCACACATCAATCTTAAATTACTTTTCATATGTTGATTTAAAACTTCACTATTCACAACTGTTTTTTAAACTTCATATCATGTATCCCTATTTTATCTGATGAAAACACAGATATCATCCAATGATGATATTTGTTTTTGAAATACGCATAATAAAATACTTGGAACTCTTTTAACCATCTTTTGATCTTATATTATTTATACTCCAGTCCTACAAAATGTAGATTGCTACTTATCCGATATTTGCATTGCTTTATTGTGCTACAATTAAACTCACCTCCTACATTATATACATATATATATATATCGTAAGATAACTGGTATTTTTTGTAATGTTTCGGAACTTTATGGTTTCAATTTTACTTTGCTAGATTATATATATATATATATATATATATATATAGATTATATATATATATATATATATATATATATATATATATATATATATATATATATATATGTAATCTATATACATATCGGGGTTGACAAAGTAGAGTTTACCAGTTTTATCCGAGTGCACCATGATGTCATTGGAGTTATCATACTCTGTTAGGTTGCTACGGAGTTTTTGTAGGAATCGACTGTGTCTGGGTTTGAATTTAATGTTCTTGACCAGTTGGAAAAAGGTAATTCTCGAAGGGTGAGAGCATAGGGTTCGGAGGGGGAGATTTGTAGGTAATAAATCCCAATCTCTCCTTGGTACCGAAGTCCTGATTGTCGCATATCTGTCGTAGAAAAAAGTTCAACATCTAAGTATTTTCGCAAATAGATCGATTTTGTGCGTGAGCATCAGAAGGTAATATATATATATATATATATATATATATATATATATATATATATATATAAACAAGGTTTAGTAAATAATGAAAAAGTTTCAAAATAAATTAAAAAAAATTGACTTTACCTACTATAGTTACCTTTACCGATCGGTTTCGAATCCCAAAAATAAAACGGAGACCATACGGCCTTCGTTGCAAAGAGAGATTCTCGTCAGAAGGTTCTTTTCATTCAAAGAATATAAAATTCCTGAATTTAAATCACAAACTAGCGCTATCAAAGACTGTTGTGTGTGAAGGGACGTATTTCATATATATATATATATATATATATATATATAAGTATGTACACGTACATAAATATATATGTATACAGACGCACTGTAGTATGTGTATATATATACATACATGCACACATATATATATGTACGTATGGATTCACCAAACATTTATTATAATGCCCGGTGTGTTTGTAAACAAACATCCCGCATTAAGCCGTAGTGTCCAGCAACCATCGTTGCTCGTTTGTTCAACACTGACAAAGCAATGCTGTGCTAGAATTAAGCTTATTAGCTATCGTCAGCAACGTATACCTTCCTGCCAGATTGTTGAACGTATATACTTACCTTATGCATATTAACGGCTGAGTAGCAGAAATTGAATATCGAGTGGGTTAATCGGCCGGGTGCACCGAAAACGATAAACGAAAAAAATGAAACACACCGGGCATTATAATAAATGTTCGGTGAATGCATACGTACATATATATATATGTGTTGAACAAACGAGCAAAGATGGTTGCTGGACACTACGGTTTAATACGGGATGTTTGTTTAAAAACACACAGGGCATTATAATAAATGTTCGGTGAATCCATACGTACATATATATATATGTGTGCATGTATGTATATTCATATACATACTACTGTACGTCTGTATACATATATGTATGTACGAGTACATACTTATATTTAAGTAATAGCCGTACTAAGTGTGGGAAATGAAATTGGGTTTCATTTTTTCCGTTTATCGTTTTTGGTGCACTCGGCCGATTAACCCACTCGATATTCAAATTGTGCTACTCAGCTGTTAATATGCATAAGGTAAGTATATGCGTTCAACAATCTGGCAGGAAGGTAAACGTTGCTGACGATAGCTAATAAGCTTGAAACTAATACAGCGTTCCTTTGTCAGTGTTGAACAAACGAGCAACGATGGTTGCTGGACACTACGGCTTAATACGGGATGTTTGTTTACAAACACACCTCGCATTATAATAAATGTTCGGTGAATCCATACGTACATATATACATATATGTGTGCATGTATGTATATGTATATATACATACTACTGTACGTATGTATACATATATGTATGTATGTGTACATACTTATATTTAAGTAACAGCCCTACTAAGAGTGGGAAATGAAATTTCGTTTCATGTTTACCGTTCATATATATATATATATATATATATATATATATATATATATATATATATATATATATATATATATATATAGATAGATACTGTATATATATATATATATATATACATATATAAATATATATATGTATATATATATATATATATAGTGAGTTTGAAACTCAGAGTAGTCTCTTACAATTTATTAGCTCTGAGAAAAAGGCTTTTCCGATCCGTGTAATATAATTGAATAAATAAGAGAGATGAACACTAATATAAACGTACATGTGTTCGAATCGTAAGGACTAGGTTATTTAGTGTGAACAAATACTAACTATAGCAATATGGTTTGTCAGACTTAATTTTAAGTAGTAATTTAAAACTTAAAATTAAGTCTGATAAACCTATTGCTGTAGTTAGTATTTTTTCACCCTAACTAACCTAGTCCTTGCGATTTGAACACATGTATGTTTATATTAGTGTTCATCTCTCTTGTTTATTAAATTATATATGTAGGTACATATATGTATATATATGTACATATATATATAGAGAGAGAAGACGTAAAATAAGAAAATTTTAAAAAAATGTAAAAAAATGAACTTACTTACTAAAATTTTCACTCCAACTAATTAGTTTCTGCAATGGGATAAAGACAGTTACGTAATAAACTGTCGATAATTCATTGCGTCATCAGGGAGTCTATTCTCAGCTAAGTCTCCAGGCAATGCGCGGACACTGGGGACTCATATAAAAATAATAATAATTCGGTAGATATATGTATATACATATATATATATATATATATATATATATATATATATATATATATATATATATATATATACATATATGTAGGTATATATATATATGCGAGAAAAACCACAAACCCTCCATCTCAATTCTACTTTTGAAAAGCAGAAGAACTGCGAAACCGGTAAAGGAACCAAATAAATATATATTAAATTAAAAGACTCCAGTTGCATTTTCGATTTCATCTTTTTTCCCTTTTTTGTAAAAAAACCTCACTTTCTAATATATTTATATCACCTTGATCACCTTGACCGACCAGTCTGTCGGGCGCCAATCGGCGCCGCTGCTTACAGCACGTTGTGCTGTTTTAGCCATAAGATAAGGCCACCCCACTGGCTCGGCGGGCAGGCCGATATATATATATATATCTTTCACCGTATTTTTCGACTAAAAAATTTTAGTCTGATAATGGGATTTAGAACCCTCAGATAAATGGAAAAAGATGAGTAGTGACGTACATGGGAGTCGAACATATATCTTTGGTTATCCAGACCACTGTGCTACTATTTACACCAACACTGTGCTACCGAACACAAACATATGGGTACGACTCCCATGTACGTCAATACTTATCTTTTTCCATTTATCTGAGGGTTCTAAACCCCATTATCAGACTAACATTTCTTTAGTCGAAAAATACGGTGAAAGCTATTCTATTTTCTAATTTCAAACCTGCTCACTGTTTCAAAACATACTTACTTGTCATTTATACTCGCTAGGAATGTAGCTTCTAATTTGAATGGAAGGGTATGGGTGATGTGTTGGAGTAAATGGTACCATAGTGGTCTGGATAACCAAAGATGTCGGTTCGCCTCCCCTGTATATGAATACTCATTTTTTTCCATTTATCTGAGGATTCTAAACCCCACTAACAGACGAACATGTCTTTAGTCGAAAAATACGGTGAAATCTATTCTATTTTCTAATTTCAAACCTGCCCACAGTTTCAAAACATACTTACGTACATATATATATATATATATATATATATATATATATATATATATATATATATATATTAATTAATTAAAGCTTAATTATTCTATAATGCTTAAACATCTCAGAGAAGCAATAGTATATTGATATTCTGCCATGATTTCATATGGGTCTGATTTCTTATTTGAATCAAGCAGCAACAATAATTGAAGAATCCGACATACATTTCAGGGGAGTTTAATTCTTCCTTCAAGAGCTAAGAGAAATTTAACTGATATAATACATACTGTTTCATTTGCCATGGCAGTATGCTGGAATAATAACAGACATACAGTTTAATTATCAAAATCCTCTAGAATATTAGGACTACTTGACAGCCATATACTTGACCACCTGATACAATTCGACTGATGAAGGATTAGTTTAATATTCATTCAAGATTAATTAGTCTTTAATACCTAAACATCTCAATGAGAAGCAATATTATATAAGATTAAGTGAGGATTGATAACGAAACACTAAGCGTATCACCAACTAATACTACATCTCCCCTTGTGATTAACATTGTTTCTTCGTAGTTTCTTATTAGTCCGCTTATGTCGCAGGTAACCATCTGGTGGCCGCATTGCTATCCACCACCTGCGTAGACATTTGATTGAAATATTGAAGCACTAATATTATGTCTCCTAATTTATGGGCCATGCCACTGGGCACATGACATGTTCGAGCAAGGTCTTGTCTGGAAATGCCGCGTTGTCTAGATTCAGCTTTCGCGTGCTAGCAGATTCGGGAACTCGGGGTCCCCGCTCCTTTGTGTCTTCAATCCTAAATTATCTCATTTCCTTTGCAAGATGGGAGTGCGCGTCCGGGCCTACTTTGAAAATCCAGTTGCCTCAGACGTTGATGACAACTTTTCAGGAAATATCCTGATGAATATCTCTAAGTCCTTATAAACATTTCTATCAACGTAATTTTCACGTGTTGATACATATCTTGTTTGTTGGTCATGTACTGTGATAGCCTTATCACTATCCATTACCTGCAACCCGTCCTGACGCAGAAAATCTCTGCCGAGAAATATGGTATATACAGTAACACCTAATAACATCTCACGAAACCATAACTTAACCCTCTCACCAAACACCAATCTACTTGCACCAATTAATGGTATGGGTGCGATGGATGTCATATGTTACAATCGATGCTCATATATATTACACTGCAGTGATACATACTTACTGAGGTAATTGGCATTGCACCTACATATATTCAATATGAACAACACAAATAAACTTCGACCATATACATCCAACAAACCTGATCGTATATAGAGACAAATACCGATATATACGACCCACACGGCAAGATAATCTAGAACTGACCAAAACGAAAATCCGTAATCACCCATTAAGCTAACACAAACACTGTCCTGATTAACTAACTGATAAGCCCAATCCAAATGTAAGACGCCACACCACAAGTTCGGCCAAACATTTCACTATACATTCTTTCACCCGCGGGAAGAAGCTAATTGTTATCTGAAGCGCTAGAAAACCTGAACGAAATGAAGATATAATTTCAGCAATTGAATTAATCATAGATGACAACTTAACAGAATACGAATCAATAGCAAACAACCCGACAAAGTGCAGAAAACTCCCACATGTGAATATTATACAGGAGTTAAAAACAAAAGGATTGGATAATTGTAAACCGAAACAAGGCGAACAGTAATGTTAAGTAAACCTCAAATAAAAATGTTACTGCAACCCAAGCTGCAACTAAAAACTAAAAACGCATAACTTTTACGAAGAAAAGGATTGAAGCAAAATAAATTACAGGAAACAATATACATAAGTAATAGAGAAAATGCATTAATGAATAATCATCTGAGTAGGACCAGCACGCGTGTATATTGGCAAGATGGCGTACCAAGTGTGTTAAAAATTATAGAAACAGCAATGAAATAACTTGGAGACATAAGGGTCACGGCAGTGTACGAGCTATTAAGCACAATACATTATCCCTTTATTATGACAATACATCAGAAGTGACAGGATACAGAAAGGACCTCGAACAACCTAAACAATCGTATTGGGAGAGTAACATATGACAATCACCATCATATCAATTCAGGTGATGGAAGGAAATGCAAACGAATTCACAAACATACACCCATACACAACAGAGTAGCATTCACGTTACTGAGCACTACTGATAATTAATTTGAGTACATTCAATATAATGGTAGAAAACACACACACACACAGACACACACACACACACACACACACACACACACACACACACACACACACACACACACACACACACACACACACACACACATACACACACGCAGACACACACACACACACACAACACACACACACACACACACACACACACAATACAGTGATAGACACACATAAACACACACAAGAAAAAATATGGTGTGAATCAAGACACTGCACGCAACGAAGGTGTACAGGAAATTGAATAAGAGTTATAGAGGCTTTTGATGTTTTATTTGTGTTTAGTAGTAGTTGTTTCATCACTGAGCTGAAACAGAAAGTTAAGTGAAAACACGCAATGGAACAAACATTACTGAAACAATCATATAATAATATTCACAAAGATAATAAAAATCCTTATTAATATATTTTTCGCTCATAGGTACAAGTCTACACTATTTGGGAAGCAACCTCTCAGCAACTCTATCGATCAGAATACGTAACCTTATTATATGTTGCCGATTAGGACAATGGTTATCATCGAGGAAAATAGCAATAAATATTTAATTATGTCATTTTGTATTCTGTTTAAAACTATCTCAACGATTTTGATTTCATTTTTAGGATTTGGTAAATCAGTACCAATATTGTACTTAACCCTTTAATGTTCAAACCATAATTTTCTACCTCTTTCTGTTAAAACTGGCTGTAACCGATCGCTCAAACTGATGTTAAGGTATTGTTTTCAAAATGAATACTTTCAAAATCTCATAGATTCAATATTATGTGAGATAATTATGCAAGGTAAAGCCTTTACCATGAAAATATAATAGTATATATAGAGTAATGTGAATACTAAAGGGTTAACCAAAAAATCAATACAGCTGATACGTTTAACTGGCCTCCTACGTCATACAAAAATTCCGGAATGTCATACAAAAATGTTGAAGTGTTTGAAATATATAGGCTTCATTTCTATCACAGGAAAACGTCCAACTCAGTATGAAAGTTGAATAGTCGCCACTTTAACAGGCTAGATGATTGAAGGTCGTTAGTTGCCAGTGTGGTAAGTGATAGTATCCTCGTTGGATTATCTTGTCGACATAGACGTGAGGGAAGGTCCCTCGATCTATTTACAATCTTAGTATTTACAATATTCCTTTCGTCAGGTCGCCAATTCCAGCAGCATGGATTATAGATGTTATTGAGACACGAGTAACATAATGATGATTTCAACAGCAGAAATTAGAGATGAAATGTATGTTTATTTTTGATGTAGCACAAACAATGTTTGTTAACTTATATGGTTGAAGTTACAGATAAAAAGAGGTTACAAAAGGGAATGTGCCATTGCGCCGAAAAGCCGGCGAGGCTAGGGTGCAATATCTCACCGTTACATTATGTGTGTTGCTGGTTCGAAGTTTCTGGTACAAGAGAGAGATTCTTCAAATCCTCGCGGGGAATTACATCCTCTTCTACTGGCGCTGATTGGCTGAACTGAGTCAAATCACGCACAGAGAATGTATGTGAGCCCGCGGAATGTAGATCACTATATCACCTCCGAGTAGATTTTCAGCCGAAAATCGATAACGAAGAAACCAAGGACCCACATATTATTGAATCAGCAAGAACAAATGCTGAAAGAGCACATCAGTGAAAAAATAATTGAGCAAAAAGATTCATGCAAGAACAAAAAAAAATTAGGCGCGACGGGCCGTGTTGAGCCGCTGTCAAATGACTAGCTGTTTTGTAGTTTAAACGAGACCCTCAAGGGCCTACCAGAAAACAGATAAAGTCTGACATGGTCGAAGTTGCTGTTCTTGCATTAAATGTTAATGGTAAGCGTTGTACCAGTAGCTGTGAACGAAGCTATTATGGTAGTTTACCAGTGATGGCGAGAAAATGATGGCCCCCAGATGTATTGTCAAATGTGCTGTGGAGTCAGGAAAAAATGGCTGGTTGCTTTGTAAAGAAAAAAAAACAAGTTTAATCTGTAGGTGGGTTGCATTGTAAATTCCATAATTCGAGCGAATCCACAAAAGTGGCCGAAATGCTGACAAGTCCAGTTCAATTTGTTGCTTTCCCAGCGATTCGGGCAAAAACAACAAGACGGATGGCCGTCATGGACGATCAGTGTGCAACGAGATGCGAAGCTGTTTGAGTTCAGCTGCAATTAGTATTCTTGTGTTGCGGTGCCTGTTTGAATCCAGTGGATTAAGCTCTGTGAGCTTCTAGCATGTGACAGCACCTCAACCAGGTGAAAAGCGACTCGCAGAATATTACGTTTGAAGAATATATACCAAGAACAACATGTTGGTGTGTGATAAAAAAATGTGTGCATATGCAGGCATGTAAAACAGCAAAGAATGTGAATGAACAAAAACCATGAGCAAGCAAATAGCAAAAGAGCACAAAACAAGTAAATGCATTCTACAAAGAAATATGTGAATGTAACAAACTGATAATTCAAAGTCAATCTAAGGGAGCAGAGAAATTGCTCAATAAGTTCAAAGTTTTTCAAAGTCAAATAGTTCACACATCACCAGTGTACAGGCACTAGTTCTATCTGAAAACTGAAAAAGAAGTATCTTAATACCGTTAGGGTTTAGATGTATGGTGTTTTTGAGAATTTTCGTGGCCATTCTACCGTCTTGCCACCTTGTGTGACATAAGGTTTTGTTGTTAAAGCAAAGTCAATGAATCTTCTTGATAGCAGCAGTCAAGCGTTGAAGAACCCAGAGTCCAACATGGCAGCCACTTCTGACGCCATAATGGTGAGAAAACTACTGTCTCAATTTCTCGAGTCCCTGTGGTAACGAGACAGAAGGTATGGTGGTTGCGTCGGTAAAGTTACAAGCCGTTTTGAAATTTCCGATGTGTGGTGGTTTGAGTCGGTAAGGCTATGAAGCTGCCATCTCACTACTCCCTGTCGTTGGTCAGTGGTTAAACAATGCTGTCGCTGCCGCTGCTGCTGCTGTCGTTGTTGTTGTCGAGTGTAGCCATGACTTGTCGGTAGCCATCTTGAAATTCCCTCGTGGCGAACATTTTTTTGAAATACTGCTAATTTTTCAAAAAAAAATTTTGAAAGGAATATATTGTATTTTCGCAAGTTGCGAAAAGGTTGGCAACGTGGCAATAAAAGTTTAACTGAATAAAAAAGAAGGGCTGCGTTAAATTCTTACGTCGGTCACCACTTTAGCAGTATGAAAGTTGAATAGTCGCCACTTTAACAGGGTAGATGATTGAAGGTCGTTAGTTGCCAGTGTGGTAAGTGATAGTATCCTCGTTGGATTATCTTGTCGACATAGACGTGAGGGAAGGTCCCTCGATCTATTTACCATCTTAGTATTTACAATATTCCTTTCGTCAGGTCGCCAATTTCAGCAGCATGGATTATAGATGTTATTGAGACACGAGTAACATAATAATGATTTCAACAGCAGAAATTAGAGATGAAATGTATGTTTATTTTTGATGTAGCACAAACAATGTTTGTTAACTTCTATGTTTGAAGTTACAGATAAAAAGAGGTTACAAAAGGGAATGTGCCATTGCGTCGAAAAGCCGGCGAAGCTAGGGTGCAATATCTCACCGTTACATTATGCGTGTTACTGGTTCGAAGTTTCTGGTACAAGAGAGAGATTCTTCAAATCCTCGCGGGGAATTTCTTCCTCAGGGCGCGTAGGGATACATCATCTTCTACTGGCGCTGATTGGCTGAACAGAGCCAAATCACGCACAGAGAATGTATGCGAGCCCGCGGAATGTAGGTCACTACACGTTTAACTGGCCTCCTACGTCATATAAAAATTCCGGAATGTCATACAAAAATGTTGAAGTGTTTGAAATATATAGGCTTCATTCCTATCACACGCAAACGTCCAACTCAAAAAGTCTATCACCCTCTGATAAAGCAAACGAAACAACGACAACTTAATCGTGAGTGAAGCACTCTAACCACTATGCTTTATGCTTAACAGTGACGTGCGATCATCCCTTTGCACAATGTTGGTCACTAGCATTCAAAGCCGCGCGCGTTCAGCGTCATTCTCGTTCAAACAAACGCGCGTTGCAGACCACCCACGTTTAAATCCAGATGCCTCCTCAAGCTGATCTGGGGCCTCTGTTGGAAGGCTATATTATCAATCGTATATTTCTTGTAATGTATCACATTTGGTCTCCGAATTACTGAGTGAAATGGATATATATTGAAGAAAAAAAATATATATATATATACACACACATAATGGCTGTTCCTTTAATAGTGAGCCAAAGAAACATACTACCGATTGTATACTCTAATTGCTTTATTGGTAGCTGCATATAATAAATAAAACAATTCGTTCATTATTCAGATAAGGTGATGACCCTAGTCAAATGTCAGCTTGTAATCAAATTTCTATAGGCGTAATCAAAGAATTAATCTGTAGATTCAGTGATGGAATTTTAACACGTTGTCTCATCAATCAATAAGGTCATGTGTCTTTTTTATCACGCACTCACTGGCTATTCCAAACTCTATAACATTCACATATTTGATCAGTCTCTTTGTCATTCTGCCAGCCACTTTCTCAGTGACAATACAACACCTGTCATAGGGGCGGTGGATTGGCAGTATCGGTAGAGGGTCGGAGGCAATGCTTTGACTCATAGAGTTACGGCCCTTGCCATTCTGAGTTCAAATCCCGCCGAGGTTAACTTTGACATTCATCCTTACGGGGTCGATAAAATAAAGTACCAGTAATGCACAGGGGTAATTGCTGGCCTTGTGCCAAAAGTAGAAATAATTATTTCTCCTCACCATTCTCCTCCTCCCCCCTCCACCTCATACAACTCTTCATCATCATCATCAACCACATCCTCTCTCTCTCTACCCCCGCAATCTCCCCCTCTCTCTCCCCCTCTCTCTATCTGTATCTCCATCTCTCTCACTCTCTCTATTACTTGACAGGGCGATGCGTTATGTCCTTGACCAAGACACTTTACTTCACGTTGCTCCTTCTCCCTGGAGTAGCGACCGATAGATAGTATTAGCAACTGGAAAGACCGACGGAAACATGGTTTCCTCGGCCCAATTTGACGAAAGTCGCTCGATCTTTTAACATGAATAGACTTGTTATTTTTATCTAAAGAAATGTTTTCCAATTCCCTACCGCCCGTCCCCTCAATCTATCTTGTTGCCCATTCTTTCTTCTGATAAAGGACTACCGTCCGAATCGTTAAGACCCTCTTCCTGCTATATCACACGTTAATCTAATATACCCCTTCCATATAGTGTACCAATTGTGTTGTTACTTCTGTTTAACTTTTACATACACACACACACACACACACACACACACACACATATATATATATATATATATATATATATATATATATATATATATATATATGTAGAGCTTATATTTAAAGGTTGTCTTTTTCCGGGTATGTCAGTATTTATTTATAAAGCAAGTCTGTATTTTATCTGATGAAAGCGCACATTAATTTGCCTTGGTTGCCCTTGAAATATGTATAATAAAATAAATATGCTTTTATAAATACAGATTCCATTTATTAATATATTGTATATATATATATATATATATATATATATATATATAAAGAATGAATAATAACAGGTAGACATCATAAAAAGGTAGTTTATTCCGTGTGCTTACAAGTGTTTCCACGGTGGTACTGCAGCCTAGTTCCGCTACGTGCAAATTCACAAGTATTTGCAGAACTCGAATATCCAATGCTGTGACCACTGTTTCCTCAGAGCAGAATGGTAAATATACAATGTAATAATGTATTAATATTATTCTCGAGGCTAGAAAAACCATTATTAAGTTCGATAACTGCTACTGGGAACGTAAGGACAGACCCACAAATTTCGATATTACCATGGGTTCCAACGACTCGGCGGAGGTCACGGATCTCGTGGGAATTTACATAGCCCACATATTACATAATAGATTTAGTAATCTACAGGGGGGGATATATAGAGATGACGGGCTCTTATTAGTTAATAACTTGAATAACCAAAATCTTGAAAGGCTACGGAAAAATATTAGAAAATCTTTTAGTGAACTGGGCCTAAAAATAACATACGAATACAATCTTAAGGTAGTAAACTTTCTGGATGTAACTCTTAATTTAAATACCGGACAGATACGACCCTTCCACAAGGTAAATGAGAACCTTACGTATATTGACTTTAACTCTAACCACCCACTCTCCATGATCAAATCAGTTCCCCGGAGTATTTCTCTTAGAATCTCTCGCCTATCGTCTAACTCTGATATTTTTAGCGAACATGCTGAATACTACAATAATGCATTAAGGAATGCTGACCACCGGGATACAATAGAATACATCGATAGTAATTTCCACAACACACATAGCTCTACAAGTAATCAAGGTATACGTAACCGGGGGACTAAAACACAAGCACACACACACTATACTACCAGACATACTAATAATAGAAGTTCACCACCAAATAAATCACGTTGTAGAAAGTATATCTGGTATAATCCTATTTTTAATGCCTCGATTAGTACAAAACTATCTCTTTCATTCTTTAAATTAATCAATAAACACTTCCCTAGTTCCCATAAGTACAGCAAAATTCTGAACTCCAAAACTATTAGACTATCATACTCCACGGCACCAAACCTTGAAGCATACATAAAAAAAACTTAACTTAAGGCAATTAAACAACTCTACAAAACAAAACATTTTAGTAACAGGTGGGCAGAACGCAATATCTGCCTCCCAACCACTAAATGGGAGACGGATATTGCACAACCCACCTGTACCGCTATCACAACCTATCCATGGTATACCCGCTACCCACAACAAAGCATGTAACTGCCATCTACCTGAAAGATGTCCATTGCAGAATGAATGCCTAAAGTCCAACATTGTTTACCAATGCACGGTTGAATCGGACGACCAGAAATGGTATTATATCGGATCTACCACCACATCGTTTAAATCTCGCTGGTACCGTCATCGATTCTCAATCAAACATCAGAATCACCGTTTTGTGACCACGCTCGCCAACAAGACCTGGCAACTCCGTGAACACAACCAACATTTCACCTTAAAATGGGATATACTTTCCAGCGCAAATGCATATCGGAGTGGTTTGAAGTACTGCAGGTTATGTAACCTTGAGCTATTTTACATACTAAAATCCAAAAACAAACTACTTAACGATAGAATTGAACGATCATTATACTGCAACCACAAACTAAAAGCTAAATTATCTCACTATAAAATAACTTAACATTCGAACCCGTAACTACAACACCACTTTCTAGCTAACAACCTTCTCTTCTCCCCCACACTACAAGACAATACACTGCTTATCACTATACATGGTAACTCAGTACAATTCCTAGATTACTACTACAAAACCAAAAGTTCACTCACCACATATACTTTATCTGTCCCCTCTCTACCTATATATCTCTCTCTACATCCATTACACTCTCTCTCTCTCACCTTTGACCTACCTCCCTCTCAACATCTATGAACTTGACCTCTGGGGCAATAAATAATTCCGACCTCAACTATCTACGCATCTCTCCAAAAGTAACTAATAAAACCCCTACCATAACATTTTGATTAAGATATCTACAAGCCACTCTCTCCTACTTCTCCAACCCCTGCATATCTTTCCTTCTCTCTCCATCTTCCCTACTTTTCACTCTTCCTGTTCCACTCTATCTTCCCCAACAACCCCACTTAAGGGTTTTTACATTGTATATTTACCATTCTGCTCTGAGGAAACAGTGGTCACAGCATTGGATATTCGAGTTCTGCAAATACTTGTGAATTTGCACGTAGCGGAACTAGGCTGCAGTACCACCGTGGAAACACTTGTAAGCACACGGAATAAACTACCTTTTTATGATGTCTACCTGTTATTATTCATTCTTTATATACACTCCGGAATACTGAAGGATCAGGAACTAAGTTTCTTGAACAATTCTTCCATAACTCGTAGAGTAACCTCTTACCGTACGTCAACCATATCCAGTGTAGTAATTAACCATCACTGCATCTTGGATAATCCTATACCTAATATATATATATATATATATATATATATATATATATATATATATATATATATATATATATATATATATATATATATGTATATATTTATTTAAATTTATATATATATGTATTTATATTTATATATGTATATATATATATATGTAGGTATCTATGTATCTATGTATACGTACATATATATATATATATATATATATATACAGACTTACAGTAGTATGTATATATATACATACATGCACACATATATATATGCCGACTGATCTCACTCGATATGCAAATTAGGCTGCTCAGCCGTTAATATGCATACGGAAAGTATATACTTTCAGACGTTCAACCATCTGGCAGGAAGGTATACGATGCTGACGATAGCTAATAAGCTTGAAACTAGTACATCGTTCCTGCGTCAGTGTTGAACAAAAAGGTGACGTGGTTGCCGAAACACTGTACGGCGTAATTCGGGCTGTTTGTTTGTTTACAAACAAACAAACCGAGCATCATAATAAATGTTCGGTAAACTGATACGTGCATATATATATGTGTTCATGTATGTATATATATACATACTAATGTACGTCTGTATACATATATATATGTACGTATACATACATACATACTTACATTTAAGTAAGTGCGATGAAAATTTCGTTTCATTCTATTCCATTTATATATATATATATATATATATATATATGTATGTATAATTAATTAAAACAGTGACATATGCAATGTACTTAAGTTTCGTTGGGCTATACACCCCAACTCAGATAGATTGTTACATAAAAAGAAACATAAGCAACTCTATAATCACCGTAGTAACTAATTATACATAACTCGTCCGATGATGTGAGTGCTCTTATGCTTCGATATATATATAAAATTTGGAGCACCAATATTATTTTGTGTGTGTGTGTGTGTGTGTGTGTGTGTGTGTGTGTGTGTGTGTGTGTGTGTGTGTGTATGTGTATGTGTGTGTATGTGTGTGTGTGAGTGTGTATGTGTGTGCGTGTGTGTTTATGTATGTGTATGTGTGTGCGCTGTATTCATTCCTATATACTTAACATTCACGCCTGTGCGTGTGACATTTGCATTCTCATTATGTCACAGGAAGACATAAATAAAATGAGTTGAAGTACCTTTTTGAATGTCTGTTGTACAATATATATACATATATATATATATAAATATATTTATATATATATATATATTATATATATATATATATATTGTTATGCTTTGGGAGGGTCATGTTGCCAATAAGAAACAGACGCACCAGGAGCTTTCACTCCAATTTATTAAAAATAAAAATTTAAAAACTTTAAGAATTTATAAATTTCCGGTTGGTTGGTTGGTTCCACAACCGGATGGTTGTTCATATATAGTCAAAGTTCTTTCGTCACACATTATGTGATCTCTTCAGTGACGGGGATTATTTTCTTTGTTTTTGTGCGTCACGTTTGTTCTGTCCTACGCCATCTTTTTTCTGTGTGTGTTGTGGGCTTAGCTTGCGCATGTGTTACATTTGGGTGTCTGTGTGTGTTTTTATGTGTTTATTTATTTGTTCATTTACATGATACTGGTTGGTCGTTTGTTCTATGTGTGTGTGTTTCCATTTTGTCCTTAATTGTAAGTTGTGATGTTGCTATTCCATTCATGTTTTCTAGAATAGAAAACACGAATTGGATAGCAACATCAGAACTTACAATTAAGGACAAAATGAAAACACACACACACGTAGAACAAACATCCAACCAGTAACATGTAAATAAACAAATAAATAAACAAATATAAACACACATTGACACCCGGATGTGACATATGCGCAAACTAAGCACACAACACACACAAAAAAAAAGATCGCGTAGATCAGAACAAAGGATAGGCTCAAAAACAAAGAAAATAATCCCCAGTTACTGAAGAGCTCACCGAATGAGTGACGAAAGAACGTTGACAATATATGAACAACCGTCCGGTGGTGGAACCAACCGACCAACCGGAAATTTATAAATTCTTAAATTTATAAATTTAATTTATAATAAGTTGGGGTGAAAGATACTGGTGCGTGTGTTTCTTATTGGAAACATGTCCCACCCAAAACATAACAATATCGGTTTCAACACACGTTTTCATATAAAGAATCTTGCTAAACAAATTCAGAAAAGAATTATATATATATATATATAAACTTGAGCTTTTCACACAATGCAAGCCCAACTAAATAAATAAACACGCACAACCAAGGACTCATACAAAACTAAATTCTATCTGGGCCTTCGATCCTTATTTTCCAAGGTGTCAATTGAATCCTGACCTGTTGAGCTTCCATTCCACTTTCACCACTCTAGCTTCATAAAGAACACACACACACACATATATATATATATATGATGAGACTAAGAGGGAAAATCCTCATATGTTCTAACTGCCCTCAGACTATGGGAACAGGCATTTAAATAATTAATGAAATTGGCATATGCATGGGATTATTTCAACATTTAAATATACCCTTGTGTATTTTTACCTTTAATATAACTGCACCCCCCCCCATATATATATTTATATATATATAAATAATTGTATGGTAATCACTTAACAAAGCCAGTACAGCGAGGCAGACATTTATAAAAGACAAAGGCTGACAAATAAAGCATAACATTAATTTGTTTTCCCGGTACAATTAAACATAATACATGAGGTAACAAAAGAGACACAGAAAATAACAACATAAGTAGTTCATTAAAGTAACCGACTGGGAGTTTATAATCAAGTGAAGTGAAATTTAACACGTGTGTGGGATTTTATTGGAAAGTCTGAACTTCCCAAAATATAACAATATATATATATATATATATATATATATATATATATATATATATATATATATATATATATATATATATATAGTGGTAAAAGGAAAAGAAAATGCTGACAAATTGTTCCCAGTGTAAAATAGTTTAAGAAGGAATAAGTCAAAATTAGTAATAAGTATTGGTTAGTATTCAGTTTTAGTTTTAAGCTTTTACCGGTTGTGAATTTCTAATGCTTTTCAAAAATAATTTTGAGATAGAGCGCCCGTGATGTTTGCTCTAATCATCTAATTAGAGCAAACATCACGGGAGCTCTATCTCGAAGTTATTTTTGAAAAGCATTAGAAATGCGCAACCGGTAAAAAATTAAAACTAAAACTGAATACTAACCAATACTTATTACTAATTTTTACTTATTCCTAATTAAACTATATTTTTATATATAAGGGTTAAAATACTGGAGCGTGTTGGAGTTAAACACCCTCTTCGTATTATAGAAATGACAGTAAAAGGTATAGCTCAATGTAGTTAAACAGAGCCGAAAAATTAAGAGAGTAAAACAAAGAAGCCTTCAATACATCAAAAGTCTTTATTAGCCGACAATGTTTCGTCCTATTAAGGACTCATCAGGGCAATTAAAACAACAAGAAGTAATATCGGCAGATACAAGCCGGAAGCTCCGAAGAATATGGAGTGTACATATACTAAAGTATTGCAAAAATATATAATAAAAATAATAAAAAATATATAATAAAAATTACTGAGGATGTATATAACATTAAGAACCATATTACAAATATAGTCCAAAGCAAAAAAAACCTAGAGCTAAACAAAGGTGGTTATATAGAGCAGGAATTATATATAATACAATGTAATATAATCTAATATAATATAATATACCTTTACCAACATTAAAATTACAATAAAAATCAAAAGGTACAATATTCATATGTATATATGTGCGCACACGTACACACACATACACATACAACAATACACACATCCATCTTCAACTGCACAAATTAAACCTTATTAAAGAGTTTGAATATAAAAATAAGCATGATAGGAATGAAAATAATAATAATAATAATAATAATACACCTACCCAATATACATGAGGTAATAATATGTTATAATTATAAGTAGCACATATAATAAATAATAAATAATACAATTATATACTATATAATACAATATAATAGAATAGATAATCTCCGGTTAATTTACACAAACAATATAGATGTCACAATAATAATATAATAATAATATACTAACATTTATAATATACAATATACTAACATTTATAATAAACAATATATAATGGTACTCAAGTTAACAAATCAATTCATACTGGGTTACAGAGTAGGTGAGGAAAAATAAATTGTACAATACCCCCAAAAAATGTTGATGGTACTTAAAGTACAAACATCTGACATGATATATAAAGTTTAACATATCATAATGTTACATATAATTAACGGTAAGTAATAAGGATCAATATTACAATAACAACTACAATATAATATAATATATTATATAAAATAAATTAACATAATATAATATATAATTACTTATAATTACAAGGTTGGTAGACAGACATGTATATGGATGAGTGAGTAAGTGCCAGACAGTAAATATAATGCACAGTAGTATTACAAATAAAATATAAAATATAAAATATAGAATAAAATAAATAAATAGAATCAACCGGAAATAAAAAAAAAAAAAACAAACGTATACATTTAGGTCTCACATGCAGTTAAGTAGTTAAGTAAAAACTAAGGAAACAACCCCTGTAAATGACTCAAAAACCCTATTTGATAAATTAATATTAAAAATATTTAAACTATCCAGTAAGGCAGTATAATATTAGCTATAGTTTAAGTCATTAAAGTTTATAAACGTTAATATTTCGTTACAAATGTTTACAAAAAGGAATGAAAATTTGTTACTATCATATACATAACGATATCTAAAAAACTGACTTAAGCAGAATTAAGGTAGGCTAATAGGGACAGAAATGAAGAAATATATGGAGGATGCAAAGGGGCATAAAAAATAGTCGATATACTATATTACATAATAGAAAGGAGCGTAAAAGAGGGGGGGGGGTAAACATAATCATAGTCAATTTGGAGGGGTTGATAATAAGTTTATGTGCGCATGGGGGGGAAGGGGGGGGGAGTCCAAAGAAGAATCCGAATAAAAATAAAAATAAAAATAAAAATAAGAATAAAATAAAATAAAATAAATAGCGTAAAATATATAATCTTATATACATTCATAAGGTGTAATAGTGAAAATTTAATGCGTAAGAAGATAGATATGGTACAGTAGCCAAAAGATTATGAGAGCTAGAATAAAGAGTCATCAAAACCAATGATAATAATAATGTTGGCAAACAAAAGATCCTAAACTAAAAAATAAATAATGGAATATATCAGCTAATGGGTACAATTTGTACTACTAGAACGTTTAGGTTTATAATATAAGTATGAATTAGAAATAGCGTGGGGGCAAGAAGAGAATATCTCAGACTTTCTATTAAGGATGCGCTAGAGAAGATTATAGAGTGTGTCTCGAGGATACAGAGATTACAAAACTTAGTATGTGTAGAAAGGTGGTTAGAACGTGCTACTAAACGCCTGTTAAGGCTATATGGTATATTAGCTCCCTTAAGATCCCAGATATAATGTGCTTAAGAAGTAGAATTCTTAAACTTAACATGCTTGAAATTAGAGATATGAGAGTTAAACCTAGTCTTAAAAGTGTTAGATGTAGAGCCTATATAAGTTCTATTAGAGGAATTAGTTATAACTTCGCAAGCATAGACAATGTTCTTAGAAAGGCAGTTACCGTTTAAAAGGCAGTTAGCACTCACTCTACAATTGCACTTCCGGGTGTTATTGGTTGGCTCAAGTGGTAATGCATTACACGTAGGATTGCTAGTAGATAAGGACTGTTCTGGTGGTAATGCATTGCCAGATCTGTTCAGACTAGTAGTATCAATCACGTGACACTGAGGTTAATCAGTGACGAGTGGGGTGGTATTATGACAAGAGCCTACTAATACCATGAATCAGCAGTAAATTCTGGCAAGTTTTACTCAACAAATAATTTGGAGATATACTAATCCTCTATATTTATCTCCAAATTATTTATTGAGTAAAACTTGCCAGAATTTACTGCTGATTCATGGTATTAGTAGGCTCTTGTCATAATACCACCCCACTCCTCACTGATTAACCTCAGTGTCACGTGATTGATTCTTTAGAATCTGCCACTGACCAGAGGCAGTGAATTTTTTCAGTGCTTTGGAATTTAGTCCCCGCTAGCTTTATTCCACCTCTTTTAAAGCTCGTCTCTATAATCATCATTCATCTTTTAAATACAAACTTAAAAGAACCAACACGGCTATCTCAGAACTCATATGGTCCTTGAAAGACAAAAACATTAAATATACCATCTTTTGGAAGAAGGTTTCTTCTGCGTCCTCATACTTGAACAGCTCTCTATCTAAAATCTGTAATCTCTGCCTAAATGAAAAATTTACCATTATCTCTAATCTAGATTCTATAATAAATAGACGTACAGATTTGTTTTCTATCTGCCTGCATAAATTCCATAGGACCTTTCACAAAGTATACAGCTAATATTCAATTCTTTATCAATTTAGAATCTTTTCTCAAAGGCACATATACATACACCTCTTTAAAATATACCCATTCTTCCTACCTTACTTCAAAGGGCATTATACACTCTATAATACTTGTTTACTCATTACCCTCATTCTATCTTCACCTTGTAAAATCCTTCATAACATATACATTTGTTTTTTTGACGTTAGAATATTCATCCGCAATTATTATTTTTTTTTTCTCTCCATCATCAAACTTTTCAATCTCAATACATTAACTCCCTCTCCTCCTTTTTTTGACGCTAGAATATTCATCCTTAATAATATATTTTTTTCTTCCCATCAACTAACACATTCTTAATACATATTAACTATTTCTTCGCACAAATTATCAATTCCTTCAATATAAAAACCTTAACTTCACATTATTTTTCTCAAATCATCTAATACACACAAACCTTAATAATTTTAAATACATATTAACTCTTTCTTCGCAAATATTATCAATTCCTTTAATATACAAACTTTAACTTCTACACACAAACCTTAATAATTTTTTCTCTTCGTCAATTTTGAAATTGCCATAATACTTATAAACATACCCCTTTTGACGTTAGAATATTCATCCGCAATTATTATTTTTTCTCTCTATCTTCAAACTTTTTAATATCAATACATATCAACTCCCTCTCTTTCCCTTCGTTAATTTTCAAATTCTTTTAATTCATACATTATCTTCCAACGGTTCTCAACCTCTCTATGTAAAACAATATATCTTTTCTCAGTTATAAAAACTATCTCTTTCTCTCTATCACCCATCTCTCCCTCTCCACCTTCACTCTCATCTCCTCCCCTTTTTTCATCCTTTCCACCCCCCTCTCTAAATAAAATATTTTTTCCTCGTACATATTTTTCCCTTCGTTAATTTTCAAATTCTTTTAATTTATACATTATCTTCCAACGGTTTTCAACCTCTCTATGTAAAACAATATATATTTCTCTCTATCACCCATCTCTCCCTCTCCACCTTCAATCTCATCTCCTCCCCTTTTTTCATCCTTTCCACCCCCCCCTCTCTAAATAAAATATTTTCCCCAATATCACACATCAATCTAAAAATACTTTTCATATGTTGATTTAAAACTGCACTATCCACAAGTGTTTTTTAGCCTTCATATCATGTTCTCCTGTTTTATCTGATGAAAACACAAATATTATTGCATGATGATGTTTGTTTTTGAAATGCGCATAATAAAATACATGGAACTCCTTTAACCATCTTTTGATCTTATATATCATATATATATATATATATATATATATATATATATAAATATATATTAGTCATACAATTAGTCATATAAAATGTAAAGGAAACAATACATAAGCTAGCGATTCATAGATATAAAGAAAATAAATATCCTATCCACATACATTCTCAGAATTTCACACTAACATTTTCATGAAATAGAATATCATTTGCGTTCAGAACTTTGAATGATTATCTTGCGCATTGCCTCGATGAAACGTAATGAATATATTGCTATATCGCTTGAAGCAAAATAAACTTTATATATAAACTGTTAATAATGAATAATGGATGCTAATTTGATTTGTATAAGCCTTGTAGCATAGTGCGAAAATCTAGAGGAAAATCTAGTTACCGTTTATTGACTGTACGGTTTCCTCTGGTGTATAAGGTAGATGTATTTTCATCTATCTATGAGAAAAATTTATATGGTTATACGATATATCTATGTTGACATATGTAGAAATATATTTGTTATTGTTTTTGTTTGAATTTGTAAATATATAAATATGTGTGTGTGAGACTGTGTGCATATATGTATTATACATATGTACTTCTCTCTTTCGCTCTCTCTTTCTCTCTCTCTCTCTCTCTATATATATATATATATATATATATATATATATATATATATATATATATATATAACTTCATCTGCTGATAGACATAAACCAGAAAAGTATATATATATATATATATATATATATATATATATATATATATATATATATATATATAGGAACGAGTAGGACCCCGACGGCTGAGCTCAAGCCGTTTCGACGGCTAATTCTCGACTAAATGAACATTTTTATCCTGGTAAATGTATAGCCGAACTTCTCAGCGGGTAATTCCATATATGGTAAAAGTGATTGTCACAAGGATTGGTCAAAAGTTTGTTGTTGAGAGACATGATTCTATCATGGCATTTTGTGGAAGGTAGGGGTAGCTGAACTTCCCAGTAGAAGAAAGAGGGAGAGGAAGTGGGGGAAAACCAGTCGTGCGTCGAAAGTGACAACTACAGCAGAATCCTAAGGATATGAGGTCGAGAGAAGTATACTAGAGAGGGGGAGGGTGGAGGAAGTCGAAAGAATAAGTAAATCTATATGGAGTAAATATATAGAAAAATATAAAAAATATAGTAAAACACAATTTCTGGTTACTATTCCCATTCCACAATCATCAAATCTCTTACTGGTACTGCTAAACTATAAAAAGGTTTAATAGGTGGGACGGAATACTAAATACGAGAATGTAGTGAAATAATTTTATGAGTTAGTAGTAATCGACCAAATCTATCTTACAATGACATGTCAACATGTAGGGGGCCAAGATACTAAAAAAAAACTAATACGAAATAATAATTCAGAGCCCCGAAACTAATACGAAATATTTATTCAGAATCCCGAAAATGAATACTAATACGATATATAAGAGTACTGCTACAATACATAAATGCTAATACAAACTACATAAATGCTCGTAGGATATATATGAAAAACTAATACGAAAAATTTAATACGAAAAATTAATTCAGGATCCACCAAAAAAAAAAAAAATAAATACTGATATACGAGAAACTAAAGCAGAGATACCACTAAGAAATCAAGAAATCACGGAAATGGGGCAGCAATCAGATAAGAAATCAAGTATCTGGGGTCTAGAACATCTGCTATAAAAAGCGGAATCGGCTAATTCAATCATAGAATAGGGGTGTGTGGGGGTACTGAGGCTACAGAGAACTGAAGTGCTGCCTTGGGGTGGTCGAGAAGGTGAAAAGAACGACGACAAAGAAGGACATCTGGGGTGGAAGGAGTAGGAAGGGATGTGGAGAAGAAGGAAATATAGAGGAAACGATAAAAAATATATAAGAAAATCTTACGTCTACCTTTGTAATAAGGGGTTACCCATTACAAAGTCGGCAAGTGGGGTGTTACAGCCCTTGTCTACCCCCCGGGTCATTATGGGGTTTGAGGGCGAGGTAAGTCCTAGGCAATCTGTGTTTGCATGCAGTTACCAGTTCGTCTTTCTTGTTTAGGAGTTGGTCCGTCGAAAACAGCATTTGTAATGCTTCCTCCGAGCATAAGTTACACGGGCGGCGCCCTCTCGTGTAAGAGTTGGCTCTGGACAGTCAGCTCTAAGTGAGATTATAGGTTATACTTTTATCTTTGAGGTCCCAGATGAGGCCCGAAAGTGTAGTGGCGTGACGCCGGGCCGGGTTTCGGAAAGTATGTCTGTATTGGTATAGCCGGGTCTTGAAGTCACAAGCAGTTAATCCTATATAAGCTATAAAAGATTTGGCCGATTACTACTAACTCATAAAATTCTTTCACTACAATCTCGTATTTAGTATTCCATCCCACCTATTAAACTTTTCTATAGTTTAGCAGTACCAGTAAGAGATTTGATGATTGTGGAAGGGGAATAGTAACCAGAAATTGTGTGTTTTAATATATTTTTTTTTATATATATTTACTCCATATAGATTTACTTATTGTTTCGGCTTCCTCCCCTCTCCCCCTCTCTAGTATACTTCTCTCGACCCCTTATCCTTAGGATTCTGCTGTAGTTGTTACTTTCAACGCAAGACTGGATTTCCCCCACTCCCTCTCCCTCATTCTTCTACTGGCATGCTCAGCTACCCATACCTTCCACAAAATGCCATGATAGAATCATGTTTCTCAACAACAAACCTTTGCCCAAACCTTGTGACAATCACTTTTACCATATATGGAATTACCCCCTGAGAAGTTCGGCTATTCATTTACCGGGATAAAAATGTTCATTTAGTCCAGAATTAGCCGTCGAAACGGCATGAACTCAGCCGTCGGGGTCCTACTCGTTCATATTACCCACTCTACTACCCCAAGTATTGAGTACTTTGGTGCATTATGGTCCATCTGGTTCCTTACCACATTTACTTCGTTATATATATATATATATATATATATATATATATATATATATATATATATATATATATATATATAATTATGTATGAGATTTAAGTTTCATATTCATGTTTTTTTGTAGATAACTCTTAGCGTTTGTATTGTTGCATAGATGTATATATACAAACGGAATAAGGCACCTTATGGTCGACGTAATGCTTAGAATATTTTATCAAAATTATCCGATACTTCCAGGTGTATCACCGAGTGTGATTAATTTATCTATTAAAAGTAGTCCACGCTGTTATACATAGGCACGTCTGTCGAAAAAAAAAACAACTAAGGTATATGTATTGATGCTCCTCAGTAATTCATTTATTAAATATTCGTGATGCTGACATGTGTTTCCAGGCATTGTTATAGCCTATGAGATGTGTATGGTTTTTTAATTCATTATCCAATACTGCTGGGTAATAATGCTCACGGATCTCATCACAGAATGTTCGAGATGATAATTATATTAAAGCTAGGTAACATTCTAGATTAATATTGACGTGCACACCTTCGAACACAGACACATATATACATACTCGCATGCATACATATATACGTACGAACATATATTTTCTTATTCACAAATATTCATATATAGAGATATGCATTGGTGTATACACCATTTTGGATGTGTTAGAAAGTTGACTCTAGTGTGTAAGATGTTCGCAAAATTGCTAGTCTTTTGAAACTTTTGCCAATGAATGGCGTCCAAGGATCAGTATGTAAACTAGGTGTAGTCATAATTGTAACATTACGTTGACCTTGGTATTCTTTGAAAGTTGAACATTCCTTCGATAATATTGGGATATTTGTAGGTATTTGGCCAATCAATGGTAATGCGGATTGGTTGCAAGTTTAAATCAAACTTATAGTAGGGAATGAAGGACATAGTTGAATTGGAAATACTATGTACCAAAATACGAAATTTATGGGAGCAGGGGGTGTTGTGATTTGAAATGTTGAACACTTTTACAGATATAATTGAGGCACATTTAAAACATTTTGGAGTTGAATCCGTTGGTATCTGTTAATATTTCACTTAAATTACATAAACCTATTCAAATATATTTAGGTTAGTGTGTGTATGATATCGCAAGACGTAGATGTACATTTCAATTTAGCGAGTTTCTAATGATTCTTCATTTATTTATATACACCAGTGATTTGAATTAAAAACTTAAAGTAAGTATTAGAACAAATAACATCACAAAATCTTTGTATGGTTGATATTGGGTTTAACTCAAAGAGGGAAGAGTCAAAATCACATACCACATTAAATAAAAACAAAGTAATGCTATGGATGATCTATGTATGCTCCAAATATCATGAAAGAGAAGTATTGACGTGAAGATGTGGAAATACGCTGTACATTTCGAGACATAAGGTTGCTAGTAAAATATCTGCAATACGATTTTTGTAGGACTGTAATAAACAGTTACAATAATTTATAATAATAAGATGAAAATATAGCTTCACATTGAGAAAAAGATAATACGAAGAATTATATGATACAACATACAAAACAATATATTCATCAACGTCACAGACCAAATGTTGCTTTTTGCAATCCATACTCCATCAGATGCAATCCGAAATATAATTATACATACAAAAACACACACATATATGCATACATGTAATATGTGTGTACGTGGGTGTATTTATATATATATATGTATATATGTAAATATACATACACACATATAATAATAATAATAATATTATTTATACTTATATATATACTATATATAATTATAAACAGGAAAGGTCAGTAATTCATTACCACCTTATTACCAGTAAGAAAAATAGCTCAATATAAATACATTAGATGTTTTACGGAGCCGGATTATAAATTACAGAATAATCAAAACCATGTTCAAAATATTTTGTTGCTGACAATCGTTTCTACCAAACTTTTGTTTGGTTTCATCGGAGCACTAGCAAAGTTTAGACATATAATTAAATTCCTATTCCACAGAACAATCGTAAAGATACGTAGATGTTAGTGTTGTCACTAACAATGTCATATTTAAAGAGTGAAGATGAGGTAGTCAATATCAGTGGATGCGACAAAGATTATAAAATAATAATACAACAATCATAGAGAAATTAAAGAAGAAAGTTACTCGTAAAACGAAGACATTTGCGGTACATAAGCAAACGTATGGAGAGAGTGCAGAGGTATTAGGCATGTACAGAATAACCAGGTAAGAAACAAGCAATGGTTCTAAGCATATATATCACAGTATGGTAAATGTATCACATAATACAATACAGGTATAAAAGCATATTAAGCAGACATAGAAATGTGGGTATGAAAAGCAATTTCTATGAAGTTTATGGTGGATGCAATGTGATAATTGTTCCGGTAATATTCCAAGGTGCATGTGTTGTGAGTATTAATATTAAGGTTTTTCTTTCCATTACATTCGTTATATTTTAGTAAATGTTTATCAGTAGCTACAACTATGGATGGTATATTGATATAACTATATATATATAGTCTATCAAATTTCTTTCGCCGCACAACTGCAACATCCTCAGTAGTACTATTATGTGTCCTTCCATTGTATTGTAATGTCCTCGCCATTTTTTATTTAATCAATTAATTTATTTATTTATTTTTGTCTCTCTCTCTGCGCATGCGTTTGCGTGTGTGTATAATGTTTTGTTTCGCGGTTGAATGTATGCGTTTTTGTTTATACATTCTATCTTTTTTCGCAAGTGTGTGTTTATATGTGTTTGTTGTGATTGTACTTTGGTATATATTTATTTATTTATATACCCTTAAGTCAGTATTTTTTGTTTGGGTATGGTTGTTGTTGTTATTCCATTTGTTCATTCTGTTCAACTTCGGTTTTCTTAGTTCTATCTCAGTTGCTTCTCTGATTTGTCTACCTGTTGAGTCATTTTTATACTTAGATGTTATTTTAATGTTTATATTGTCTATATTACAGTCATGTATTTGTCTGGCGTGGTCATATAGTACTGAACCGTTTTTTGTTTACCTTTTAGTTTCCCCCAGTGTTGGTCTATTCTTTCTTGTATGTTTTGTCATGTTTCTACAAGGTACCTCTGTACATCTTATGCTATACACTACATTTCTAATTTTACAATTTATCCGGGGGTTCATTTGACATATATTACATTTCTTATTTGTACAGTAGGATTTCTTAAAGGGGTCTGTCTTGCTGATCAATGAATTTATGGTAGTTTCTGGCTTTTCTACCACTTTAATGCTTAGAGGTCTTTCTTAGAGCCTTTCTACTTTGCTTAGCTAATTTCCCTCCAGGGGTAGTATCCACGAACATGCCACTCTGGTATCTTCGGTTGTCGTATCATGAAGTGTCTTTCCCTCATGTTTAGTCCTATCGTTTGCTATCCCATCGTTTGCTCCTGCATAATGGGCACATTCTTTTCATGTCCATTTCTATGGGTGTCTTATATTTCTCCGTGGCACTTTGTATACTCTGATTCTGTCTTTTTGGCTGTACCTAAGAAGACCGAAGTTGAACAGAAAGAACGAATGGAATAACAACAACGACCGAAACAAACAATATGGATTAAGGGAAATATAAATAAATAAATAAATACATACATAAATATATACACAAGAACAATAACAACAAACATATAACCACGCACTAGTGAACAAAGTCAGAATACAAAAACAAAAACATACAATCAAACGCGAACACACACATCAAACATTATACACACACGCAAACGTACGCGCAGAGACAGAGAGAAGAATGAATAAATAATTTAATTCAATAAAAAATCGCGTAGACATTACATGTAATACAATGGAAGGAAACATAATAGTACCACTAATGATGTTGCAGCTATGCGACGAAAGAACTTTGATAGACTATATATATATATATTTATAGGTGTATTTTTAACCACTGGTCAATCAATGATAAACATTGATTGCCAAATAAATTAACTGTGGAGATATAAATGATAGAGAAGCGAAAACAGACCAAAGAGTGAGTGTCTTCTGTTATTATTTCTGGCAATATTATGATCCTCCCCAAGTATAACAATATATATATATATATATATATATATATATATATATATATATATATATATATATATATGAAAGACGTAAAATAAGAAAATCTTAAAAATTAAAAATTAACTTACTTACTAAAATTTCACTTCTTAAAAAGTTCACTGCCTCTGGTCAGTGCTATGGAATTTAGTCCCCGCTAGCTTATTACATCCACTGAATTATTATTTTTATATGGGTTCCTAGTGTCCGCGCATTGCCTGGGAACTTAGCTGAGAATAGACTCCCGATGACGTAATGAATTCACGATAGTTACATTGTGTAACTATATTTATCCCATTACAGAAACTAATTAGTTGGAGTGAAAATTTTAGTAAGTAAGTTAATTTTTAATTTTTAAAATTTTCTAATTATACGTCTTTTATATAATTGTTCTGCATCCCGCTGCATTGAACCACCTAGGTACTTTGACATGACTTATATATTTACTAGTATTGGCGTACATCTGTACGCATATGTTGGTAGATGTATTAATTCTCTCTCTCTCTATATATATATATATACATATATATATATATATATATAGATAATTTAATATATCAACTAACATAGGCGCACAGATGCACGTCCATGCCAGCAAATACACAGGTTATGTCATAGTACCTAGGTGGTTCAATGCAGGAGGGTGCAGAACAATAATATAAAAGACGTAAAATAAGAAAATATTTTAAAAAAAAATTTTTAAAAATTTTTTTACTTACTTACTTAAATTTTCACTCCAACTAATTAGTTTCTGCAATGGGATAAAGACAGTTACATAATCCAACTGTCGAGAATTCATTGCGTCGTAGGCGTCAGTCATCTTACCATCCCATTCCTTCTAACTAGCCTCTATGTCACGTGATTGATTCTTTAGAATCGGCCATTTGACTGGAAGCAGTGAGAATTTCAGTACATAGAATCCAGTCCTCGCCTAGCTGTTCTTTCTACCGAATTATTATTTTTATATGAGCCGCCAGTGTCCGCGCATTGCCTGGAGGCTCAGCTGAGAATAGACTCCCTGATGACGCAATGAATTCTCGACAGTTGGATTATGTAACTGTCTTTATCCCATTGCAGAAACTAATTAGTTGGAGTGAAAATTTAAGTAAGTAAGTAAAAAAATTTTAAAAAATTTTTTTTAAAAATATTTTCTTATTTTACGTCTTTTATATATATATATATATATATATATATATATATATATATATATATATATATATATATATATATATATATATATATATATATATATATATATATATATCACAATGTTGGAAGATTAGAGATATCTATACAAATCAGTTTTTATAGGTGGAATGATAAATATAAAAAAAGCCACTAATATGTTTTTATTTTAGGTACAGTACGTAATGAAAACATTTGTCGAGGAAAAAGACACTATTCTTAAATCTAGTCTGATTAGTTATTAACGGTTATCCGTAGAATGGGTTGACATTGAAAGTTCGTAAAGTATGTCCTCTCCATATATCTGTATAGGATTTTTCATCGAATTCCGATTCGTTTTATCAAAGAAATCAGCAATATATTCTAATCTCTGACATAAACCTTGATATGAGACGAATAAGTTAATACCCTAATCATTCATCATCTTTGAAACTTATTAATAGTGGACCATTTGGAAATAACTCAAACTAAACTCCAATGTGTCTAAATAATTGAGGATAAACACAAAACCACCCCGAAAGAAATAATAACAAAGAAATACAATACATATGAAGACAGAACAACGCACATATATCTCAGAGAGGGCAAGTCCCGCAATTTCAATTACATACATTTTCTCAGACTAATATAACGAACAAATACAAGGAAGAGGATAACTACAACATACATAGGGACAATACGAAAATATAGAGGAATCCCA